>CM053785.1:407958518-408641018 GCA_028749045.1 Cupressus sempervirens
GAACCTTGTCAAAAAGGAGGAACTTGTTCATGACTCATTGTAGATTTGGAGGTCAAATCCGTAATGTGATTGTGGATGGTGGTAGTACTAATAACCTTGTTGTTGAGGAGATGGTTCATAAAATTTTTTTGAAGAGGGTGAGACATCCTTGTCCTTATAGGAATGGTTGGTTACAAGATGAACATGATTTGGAGGTGAGGGAGCAAGGTCTTGTTGATTTCCAAATTGGGTAGTATAAGGATCAAGTGTTGTGTGATATTGTGGACATGAGTAGTTGTCCAATATTACTTGGTAGACGTTGGTAGTAGAATAGCAGGACTTTGCATGAGTGTGTCAAGAATGTGTTTACTGTTGAGAAGGGTGGCAAGAAGCATTCCCTAATTCCTCTATAGAATGAATAACATGGTAGGAGGAACCTGAGTTTTGGTAGCCGAGTTGAATTGAGAGATTCTGAAAGGGTTGGAGATCGGTGTGGAAAGCAGATCTATTACACACCAATGACAGTTGCAAAAGAATAGCAAAGGCAAGAGTGTACAAGTTGATGTGGTGGAGAAAATTATGTGAAGAACCAATTTGGGGTTTTCATGTTGAACCTTGAAAGATGTTTTTCCAGCTATTAAGAACATCTTTTCTTCTCTCTTGGGGTGTCTGATGTAGGAGCATCCTAGGGAAGTTAACAATCTTGTATGTACGGGCTTCATGTTCGAGTTTGTGGAGTTATGGTTCATGTGGTTGGGGATCTATTTGAGGCATATCGGGGAACCTTTCCTTAAGTGAAAGTGATGTTTTGAGTCATTTTCTCATAGTTAGAGCCATTTTTAGTGGTTGTTGGTAATGCATTCCTATTTATTGGTAGAGATTTGGAGATTGCATTTATGAGATTCAATCTAAGGAAGTTGGTGTGTGTGCTCTTGGATTTGGATAATTGGTTGATACGTGGACCTATGTCTAAGTGTGCATATTCTTATGTTGTCTTATGAGTTAGTTATGCCTTGTAAATTTGGGGCTTTTACTAAGTATTTAATTTATCTTATGTATTTAATGTTTGTAGCCGAGTTGACTTATGGCTCGAGGGTGTATTTAATTTGAGTGCTTATTTAATGTCTATTATGCTAAGCCAACTTGTGGATTGGTTTAATATAGGTAGAGGGTCTTTTGGAGTCTAGAGTGGTTGTCATTCAGCATGGAGAAGAAGGAGTAGCTGGGAGGAGCACAATTTATGAGTAGAGCTAGTAGTTGTAGCTTGGGAAATAAGAAGGTTGCTTGGTGGGTTGCAAGCAAAAGTTTAGATTCTTCTTGGAGTTCTCTACTAGAATGTCAGTCTAGACTAGCTAGGAGTTGGATCTTGCGGGGTCTTGCCGAATTACACTTATAATTGCTTATGTATTTGGTCGTAACTCGAAAGGCATTACAATCAAGCAGGTTGGATGGAAAACATATGATTCTGTTATGAGATTGGTGTTATTTTGGATCTAAATCTCTATGTTATTGTGTATATTCCACTGCGTGGTTATTTGTTGGGGGTTAGGACATCTCCTTTAGGGATTCTCCTACCTTGCACTACGTCAATTTACGAAATTGGTGGAGGAATCTCTATCTCAGGGTCTTGTTCAAGAGACTTTGGGGAAGATAGATGGTAGTAAAAAATTAACCATTGTTAAACATGCCAAGAATAATAAACATGTGCTAAAGTTAAAGCTAGTTAATTTAAAAGAGGGACATAATATCCACAATAAGATTGATAATGTTTCCATGGTTAACAATCCAAATTTTGGTCAACACAATCAGTTGTTATTCTAGATTGTTATATTATCATTAGGTTATCCCTTTCACATTCTTAACCCTATACAAATTCTTGCAACATAGTAGTGACAATAATCCATTTTGGAGAAAATTTAGTGGCTAAGTGTTACTCTATTGCACTCAAAGATTCCCCCAAATTAGTGACCTTTGCTAGACATCCAATTTGGCATGTTAGTATATGATTGAAAACGCATTAAGTAATCTTCGGGAGATCCCTCCATATGAATGTCATTTCATGAAATTTTACATGTTTATGTCTTAGGTTTAAGTGAAATAGAATTTATATTCATAGAACAACCAAACCATTATGTTGTGTGGGTACAATTGATATTGATGGTGGCCAAATATCTTTCATCCACATCTATGCTTCTAATGATAATATGAGAAGGTTGCCATTATTTTATTGGTGATTTCATTAAATATTATTCTCTAATTATCGTTTTGTGATTAGTTTAAAATGGTGGGGTCATTTTATAGAGTTGGCATGTTTTCTATTGCCTTAACATATAGGAGAACATGGAGATTAGTTTTATTTCAATACCATTAGGGAATATAACTCAAAATTTAGTCAATAATTTTCTACATTCAATTTGTGGTACATGCACTCTCTAATCTATTGGGTAGGAGTCAATAAAATTCTGATATAAACTAATAGTGTTAAGCAAAAGTCTTTCTCTAATGTCTAATTTGTGGGATAATAAGATTCAATATTATAGAAAGTCCTTTCTTTGTGCCTTCATGGCTCTTCTAATTCCAACGAAACTATATTGACAAATGTGATATTCTAAGAAACACACCATTAATTATGATGCTATATCAACACGTTTTATCATCAAAATATTTTAAAGAGCTCCAAAAAAATGTGACTAATACAACTAGTAATATTTTATTAATGGCATCACATGAATTGTTACTTTTTAGATATAAAAAATACATTCAAAATTACAACAATTGCAACTATTTGTACAATATTATTTAAAAAATATTAAACATTTTATTAACAAATACTATTACAATTATTGGAATGCCCTTAATTGTATTCTTCCCTACCACATTCTTGAAATTCGAACCCTAAACAAACTAAAAGAACAAGTCAAAAGAAAAGTAAAAATTTCTTGAATGCTCATACTTATATTTAGTTCAAAATTTGGAGAAGATATTTGAATCTGGCCATTTGATGAGGCTCCAAGCCGATGTACACCACTATGCCAGACTCTTCTTTTGGATCATCCATTAAAACAACACTCTGAGCCCACCTATCAGGCATAATGCCTCCACAGGCTGACTTTATCCCCTTTCCCAATTCCAGCTCTCCTCCCATATTCAACCATGATGTTACAAAAAATCCATTCTCTAACCAAATCTCTCTATTTTGCAACTCCATTAAATCTATGCTTGACCTCACATAGCTTTCAGAACTGTTCTATCCAAGCCTTCCTGCAACTTTTTTACAGTCTCACAAAATGGCTGATCATGCAACTCGTTGGCCGTGGCCTTAGCATAGGCTCTAGCTAATGCATTACCCAAGAACTCCCGGGGAAGGGGAGGTTTAAACTTTGATCTGATAAAAACCAATATATACAAAAATCAGCTATGGGAGTCACATTTATGAAGTTACAAAAACCAATATACTACAATGATCAATACATTTTCATCTCAATTAGATCATTCAGATTTCTCATCGTCAATATTTCGAATGAAACACTATGATCTATCTATTCTAATGGTAGATAGCAAGAGAAGAGAATTATATCTACATAATCTAATTCAAAAGAACAAGTATAATGTATTATAAAACAGATTAGTTAACTGTTAAATTTAAATATGATATACTAATTTCAATACTATGAGAGACCTTATGTTCACTATAAACTGCACTATGTAAACTTCTTCTGAATCAATGTTTGCAATTGCAACAGTCCTTGCACGCCACACGTGTGCCAGTGTTGCCATGAAACGGGTGCAATTCTTAACCCCACCATTCTTGGCCTTCATCTTGAGGGCCTCAACTAATTTAGGTGATAATGAGATCACCCTAAAATCATAGATTTTTGGTTTGTTCATCTTGAAAATGGCATTTTGATTGATTGGAGATGGTTTGGTGTCTTCTTTGTGTTTGTATTCAATCTGGAGAGGAGATCGAGCCATCAAACAAGTTCGGTCAATGGAGTATGAAAGCAATTTCTCCATTTACAGCCAAGTGAGAGAAGTTGCTAACAAAGTCATCCAATGGGACCCTGTCCATAAGACTGTGACTTATAACAATTCCCAATGCGAAGCCCCCACATCTAAAATGAGTTATCTGCAAAAAAAGAAGGCACAGTTTATGGAAATCCCATATGAACAATCAGTTCTATGACAGTTAAAATATATGAATTTTATATTATCTACTTTGTTGTTAAAGAAAGATAAAATAAGTGGTGATAATAAAACTTTTATACACCCAAAGATCGGATAAACACTCCGAACAATGATCTAGTATCAATTGATCGGAGATGGGATTTGGCTTATGATTATCTTAATAAATCTTTTTTAATCAATTTGAACGCATGAGCTAGAATCAATTGATTAGAGACGAGAATTGCAGTTTGATTATTTCAATAAATCTTCTATAAGCAACTTGATCACATGAGCCAGAATCAATTGATCAGAGATAGGAATTACATTATAATTCTCAATAAATCAGCAATTTGATCACATCAGCTAGAATGAATTGATCCAAGATGAGAATTGTGATAATCGTTTATACATTCAAGAGATTATACTAAAATTTTGATCGATCACATGATCTACAATCAATTGATTAAAGACGGAGATTACGTTATAGTTGTCTCAATAAATCGTTTATACATTAAAAAATTTATATAAACATTTTGATCACATAAAATAGAATTGATTAATCAGAGATGGGAGTTCCATTCTAATTGTCTCAATGAATAGAAATTTTAGACAAATGGAAGACAAGTTAAATATAGATATATTCATATAAAATTCAATCTATTAAACAATTGACTGCCATTTTCATGAAAAAAAATTAATGCAATTAAACATATGTTAAGTAGGAGTTAGATTTATTATAATATTGTTATTATGTAGTTTTAAAGGCAAATTCATTGATCTACATTTAGTAAGTAGTAGTTCATAAGAACATATTCTCATAAGAAAGAATGGTACACCTAGCACTCATTTTACCTAGATGATGGTCATGAGACATGAGGCGATACTGAAAAAAGAAACAATTAGATCTTGATAAAAAATCATAATTTGACTTGCTATAGAAATACTTATTCTAATCGATTGAAGAGCTAATAGGGCTATAATGAATGGTTATAAGTCACAACATTGGAGGAATTTCATGATTAAATGCACTTTAGTTGGAGTAGTACTAGGATGTGCCATCTTAGGACCAATACTATACCTTGTGGAAATCACCTAAGTGTACCGTTATTCTTATAAGAAACAAGTTCTTATGAACCACGTTCTCATAAGCCAGCCTTAAACATCACACTCTAAAGAAAAAATTAAGCTTGAACAACATAAATAGATGAATGAATTTGACTCAAAAACTATATATTAATTTCTAATATCAATATCAAAACTTAAACTAAACTCTAGCCAAACGAAAATAAAAAGATCTTATAACATGAACTCTTGGTATAACCTGAAAAGATGGGAGTTGCCGAGCTTCTGGTGTTTGGGGCAGTAAACAAAGCTGGTTGAAGACGGGATTTGTATAGTCAATGTCTCCCACATCTGATAAAGAGAGTTGAGTTGAACAAATGGCAAAAGGCACCTTTGTAGCATTACAATCGATTTCAAACCTTCCTTGCACTGAGTTAAAAGCAAGTCTGCCACAAATGAAGTCATAATGAACCAAAATCTTACTCAGTGCTTCTTTGGTCAGGGAGACAATTACATCAAACGGAATTGCATGGGGAGCACTGAAAAAATACAAGCTTTTTAACATACGACCCACCAATATTTGGTCTACGTTGCTTAAGAAAAGTGATCGTCTCTCCTTCTTCTTCTCTGGATGTAGTCGATAAAAACATCATGTTAAGGATTATACATTTCTTGAGTGGGGGACAATCCCTATTGATTCTTTAATTTGCACAACCCAAAACTTTCTTATTTATGTATACATATATGTATGATTTTCCTGAAGATAGAGATGCTTTGAGAGAGATTATTTCTTGCATGGACAAGAGGGTAAATATTAGAAAATTCATGTAGCAAATGTTTTATATTGTTTCCTTTGTATTTCGATATATGTGATAGGATGTGGAAATTTTCATGTAAATAGTGGATTATCGACAGAGATGCTGAATGATAAAAGGCGTATTGTACAAAGTTTGTGTGTCAACGACACTACTAGCAGAAAAACTATCTAGAATTAACGGATCAAGTGAGTGCTAATGAAGACAATTAACAGAGCATTTAGCCTGCTTAGCACACAAAGATAATTATCAACATCACATCAACATTCTCTTCCCTTCACTTTGAATCTCCAAAGACAAAAAGGCAAAACATAACATAAGAATCTACAAATTAGTCCATCAAAAATATAACAGAAGAATCTACAAATTAGTCCATCAAAAATGTAAATTCTTCTGGTTTAAGTCCATTTCAGTCATAAACTTCCTTTAAGTTGAATTGTGATTATGAATTTATTTGTAGCATGATCTTTGTATATAACTTGTATTGTTAATAATGTTGTTTTTGGGGGAAACAGATGCATATAGTGACAACTTGCATCTAGTTTTGAGATTGTAGAACTCAAAAAATGCATAGAGTGATAACTTGCATTCACTTTTGAGAGGCTCACTAAATATACAATTATAAAGAACGATTTTGCAGAGGACTTCGAGTTTGACTAAATCAATCACATAAAATGGAAGATTGTATAAGTATTCCAAATCCTAGACCCTAGGATTGAAGTTCTCAACAAGAAACAACCCTTTTGTAAACTAAGATGCAATTTGTAACTCTATTTGCAAGAGAGAAACATTCTCAACAATTAAGTAGAAGCATAATTTCCAAACAACTAATTTGGACTGAAGGTCATAGTCGATTGGATTTGTACATTAAATATCCAACCAAAAACACTAATTTGTTTTATGTGGAAGCTAAGGTTGAATGGTTGACATCAAGATGACCTAGGCTTATCTTAAAAGAGAATGTTCACTATTTTGTAGAAGTCATGCTAGATTAAGGAAGGATATTACAATTTCATGGGCA
Organism: Cupressus sempervirens; assembly: GCA_028749045.1. Lineage (NCBI taxonomy): Eukaryota > Viridiplantae > Streptophyta > Pinopsida > Cupressales > Cupressaceae > Cupressus > Cupressus sempervirens. Next base: position 407,965,560 of record CM053785.1, read on the forward strand.
CAAATAAGAACAAATTAGATTTGGAATCAAATGAAAAATATTTGACAAACTACACAACAAGAGGAAAAACCATAGTCAGGCTTCAAATCAAAAGAAGGATACTTGACAAGTAATGGAGAGAGTGGTACAATTATTTTTTTCCAATACAAAATTTACCATATGGCTATGTACAAGATCATGGTGTACCAAATTATGGCCTTAAGTGGTAGTGAAAAATTAGCAAATCAGAGTTATGTCAAGTTGGAGAGCTATTTTAAAAAGTAGTTATGAATTTTATATCAAAAATTTGTAAGAAACAAATCTGTAGAAAATTGAATTTCATTTGTAAAATACTAGGCCTTATCTAAAACAAGTGCCACATAGTGACTTGTATTTGCCGTAAGTTTAATTAAATAGAATAGTAAAATTAAAAACTTGGTAATGTTTAGTATAAATAAATAATTTTCATATTAATATTTAACATTTTTAGATAGAAGATATCAAGACCATATATCTGAATTCTAAAAATAAAGAGATTTATTACGAAACTTCTTTGCAATCTAATCCTTTTGTAATTTCCAAAAAGTGATAATTTTATAATGCATAAAAATGAGTCAAGTTTACATCTATTTAGACAATAATATATTACACAAATTCCAAATTCAAGTACATCTAGGTCGTTAAAAAGAGACCATTTTAAATGTGTACAATGCAGTAATCGATCTCAAATTCTATGGTTTGAAGCTAATGAGTCCATTAGGGTTGCACAACAACTCTTGAACATGAGCAGAATAATTGAAAAGAAATTGTTATTTCTTGTGATTTAGTAAAATCTAGGTAATATATTTTCGCTGGATTTGTGTTATGAAATCTCTGTTCAAGTGTAAGTGTGTTAGATACCTTTACAAAATTGATTTGTACTTAAAACTAAACATTCTTGATTGTTCCTGTTCGTAAGATATCTTAATAGTTAGAAATGGAAATATATTAATTATAAAGCCTCTTTGAAGTCTATTGTTAATTTGGATCATTTTAGACTTTGAGTGGTTTGGTAGTTTGGTGTAAGTCTTTTATCTTCTTATATTTTCCACTTTTTCTTCTTCTTCTTTAATAATTGTCTATTTTAAGTTTTGTATTTCAAAAAATGAAAAAACTAAAATAATTAAAATCAATAAATCAATATTGCTAATATATATATATATATATATATATATATATATATATATATATATATATATATATATATATATATATATATATATATATATATATATATATATATATATATATATATATATATATATATATTAGAAAATGCGATCATTATATAAGTAGGTAAAATAAACAATTCTAAAAATGAAAATGGAAAATTTACTATTATTTTTTAATTACTACTCTAATAATCAGTGTTTTGTTTTCTGTAGAATAGGTTCATAGTTTAATTTGTTTTATACAAATATATTACAAAATAAGCACTATAGTGTGTTACATGTGATTTTTAAGGAAAATAATTGTTTATCAATTTCAAAGTTTAGGTAAAAAACCTTTGTTTTCATAATAGACAATATGCATAGTCTTAAATATGAGTTTTTAGAATTATTTTTATGTTTTCTAATTTTTATTTCTAAATCCGTTTTATTTTTAGTCATAAACATTTAAAGAAATTTTGTTTTCCCACTTAGTTTTTAAGTCCAATTTAAATAGTGTTAGACATATTCTTTCCAATTTGTATAGTTAAAAAAAAACATAACCTTGATAATAATTTTAATTAAATTTTATCCCTAATTGAACCCTAATCATTTTAATTTACGAGTCAAGATCAACAACAATTAGGGTTCAATAAAATAAAATTAGAAAATAAAAAGTGAAGCCTAATTGTAGTTGATCTTGACTAGTAATTAATTTTATTAAAGTTAAAATAGTGAAAGATAAAATATAGTTTTAATTTTTCTCTTTAAACTATTCGAAAAAGAAAAGTAAAAAATCAAAACTATATTTTATCTTTCATAATATTTATTGAACCTTCCTCAATTTATTTCCATCCTTAATTTAATTCTAAATGTAATGTTTTTTCGGCCAAGTTTTGTTGAAGCCTAATTGTAGTTGATCTTGATTCTTAAGTAAATCTAAAATTTTGCCCTAGAATACAGATAGTGCTTCCTAGAATTTTGCTCCTATAAGACACAAAATATATGAACCAATCAAGTTAATGTAAAATAATTTAAATAACTTAAAAACTTTAAAATTTGTCATCTAAACATTAGAAAATTTTAAAAGTAAAAATAAAAACAAAAATATGTAAATTCAATTGGTTGAAATAGAAAATATTAATTATAGGTTAAGAACAAGTGATTGCAATAGTATATTGTCTACAGCAAATACAATAATAAGATAAAAACTCTACAAAACTCTCCCTCTTAACTCCAAGATCAGAAAGAACATGAATCCTCATTTGCAAATGCCAATTACAGGCATGAAAAGTTATGAAACTTTCATTTCCCCCATTAATTTATAATGCTGAAACAATAATGACAGGTTGTTGTCGATTGCAAAACAAACTATAATGCCAACAATAAGAGGGATCTTAGATTGTGTTAAAAATAGTTTTTTTGGCTTTAGAAAACGTGGAAACATCAATATAATCTTGCTGAAGAGTTGTGTCAACTTGTCAATTTTAAAATTTTTAAAGTAAGTTTGTCAACCACAACTAAATTTCACACTGATGACAATGTATCAATATTTGGATTGGTTATTTAATCATCATAATTTTATTTTTTTATGTAAGTTTGTCAGCACCTACTAAATTTCACGCTAATGACAATGCATCAATATTCGAATTGGTTATTTAATCATCATAACATTGAGTTTTCTTAGTGGACATTTCGAAGATTCATTAGAACTCTCTTATTGGCTTATAATATTCTTCATTGTCTTATTGCACGATTTTGCTTTTACCTTTGATTTCTTTAAATATATATTAAAATATATATTAGGTACAAGAATTTTTTTTTCAGTGGTTCGAAAATAGCTCGCAGACAAAAGAATCAGAAAAGAAAAATACCAATCATCTAAAGAGAGTATCTATCAACAGGGACAAGAAATGTTTTTAGTCATAGTGTTGGAGATATTTAGGGTTTTCAAAATGAATAGTATTGCGTATTCTTAGTTTATGTAATAATGAGAGTGGCTCCTAAGTTTGTAGATACTTTTGAAAGTTTATTTTGATTTTAGTGATGGAGCTGGTATTATTTAGGGTTCTATAAGCTATTTAAAGACAATAGAAACATTAAAGACAAAGACAACTCTAAGAAAATAAGAACAAGGTTTACTTATATTAATACTTACAAATATTTCTAAATAAAGTTCTTATGATACCCAATGCTTAAAATATTATATAATGACTCTATCAACAACATGCCCCTTCAGTTTATAAATATTTTAAAATAGAGTTCCTATCATATCCATCACTTAAAATATTATATAATGGTTCTAGCAACAACATTTTGTAGAAACCACTTTGAAAACCTCTTACATTTTATGGAAAGAACAAAAAAACAAAATAAAAGATCGAATGTTAACTTATTTATTGAATCTAGCATATTTTTCAATTCCTTGAAGGAATAATTAATCAAACAAAAAGGTGTAGTTTAGAAATAATAGAAAAGATAAGGAAGATAGGAAAAGCTATTTATGAGAAGTTATGTGAAAATGATATACTTCTAGAAAATGAATTAGAGAATGTTAAAAATGAAGAATCAATAATTGAAAGAAAAGTAAAGTTTTTTGAAAAATAAAATGAGAGTTTAAGTATGATACCTTTAGTGTTAATGTATCATGTGATACAAGAGATTTATTTCATTTATTCCATATGGGTGTTGTGGCTAGAGTTATTTGAGGTATTACAAATTTGAAGGTAAGGATGCATTTAAATCTATAATTTTTGTTGTTGGGTTGTGAGTTAAATTAATCTCTTTATTTGTTAATTAATAATACAAATGATAATAATAAGAGTGGTTAATTAATTTATTAATTAACTTTTTTTATTGATACACACACACACATATGTATGTATGTATGTATATATACACATATGTATATATATACATATAATTTATTATTCAAATAATTATTTAATAATAATACATTCAATTATTTAATTACTAATGTTTAACTGATATATTCAATTATTATATATTTCTTATAAAGAGAGGCTATTATAGTCCCCCTCTCCTAAATTTGCTTGTCCTTAACTAATAATTCATTTTCTATAGATGATTTAGAATGATGACATTTCTCTTATTTTCAAGAAAAAAGATTTTAAGTCATCTCATGGTGGTGTCTCTTCATTCATTCTATTATTCTAGATAAAGAAAATTCTACATTTGAAAATGAATGCATGAATATACATGAGAACATGAAGTATTATGTTGATGGATGAAGACACAAACCATACCTGAAGTATACGCATTGATGTAGGAAAGCTTGGAGAGAGTGCAATGTGCAACATCTCATTATGATAACTCACCTCTAGGCCAACAAGTGGCTAGAATTTCCTACTATGACAATTCCATCCCTTAGGGTGACCTACTTAGCTTGGGGGAACTAGTAAATGATAGTTCCCAAATAGTTTAGCATGATCTTTGAAATTTAGATGCTACTTTGATCAATATTAATTTCTTTTTTATGTATTTATTTTTATCATTTATTCTCCTATTTGACATGTTGATCACCACTTATTAATAAAACCTTTCAAACCTTCTCCATTCTATATATATATAATGATTACATACTTGGTTAGCACGGTCTTTCAGATTACTCTAATTTGCCACATTGATGAATATTAATTCTTTTATTATATAATTCTTTTAATCGTTTATTATCCTGTTTCATCTATTGATCACCATATAGATTCCTAAAACCTGTAAATATTTCTCGTCTATCTCATATATATCAACATTGACACATATCACTGATGTCTAGCCCCAGCTTAACTATATTCCCTTGACCAATGTTGATTGTACACTTAAACATACATCTTTGTCTTCTTAATATACCAATCATAAAAATTATGATGCTTATTAAATGGCTATTCATATTGATCTTAAATTTGTTTCCTCTCTCCTACCCATTTCTTGACTTTTATACCCCTCTGGTATAAGGGATGGTTCCTTTGAATGCTTATAGGTCATTGGTTCAACAACTGTGATTTAACAAGAGTTAATCCCCTTAAGCTTGTCAATGTGATGAACCATCATTTATTGTTTTTTGTTTGTCCTTTGCATTTAGAAAGGTTCACTCCACATGATAAAATTCTAGTCAATGTAGCTCATGTATTTGTGTATTCAATACATAATTAATCTCTTTATTTGTTAATTAATAATACAAATCATAATAATAAGAGTGGTTAATTAATTGATTAATCTGGTTTATTGATAATTATTTAATAATAAAACATTCAATTATTTACTAACTAATGTTTAACTTGTATATTCAATTAATATATATTTGTTATAGACATAGGCTATTGCAGGCCCCCTCTCCTAAATTTGCTTGTCCTTAAACAATAATTCATTTTCTACATATGATTTAGAATGATGACATTTCTCTTATTTTCTAGAGAAAAGATTCAAGTCATCTCATGGTGGTGCCTCTTTAGTCATTCTATTGTTCTAGATAAAGCAAAATCTACATTTGAAAACACATGCATTAATATGTGAGGACATGAAGTATTATGTTGATGGATGAAGACACAAATCATACTTGAAGTATATGCATTGATGCACAAAAACTTGGAGAGGGTGCTTGAAAATTGTTAAGTTCAAATAATCCCAATAGTGTGCAACATCCCATTATGACAACTCACCCCTTGACCTACAAGTGGCTAGAATTTCCTACTATGACAATTTCATCCCTTAGAACAACCTACTTAACTGAGGAACTAGCAAACTTCATTTCCTTCCCAAACTATTTAGCACGATCTTTAAAATCACTCTTATCTACTACTTGATCAATATTAATTCTTTTAAAATCACTCTTATCTACTAGTTTGATCAATATTAATTCCTTTGATTATGTATTTATTTGTATCATCTATTCTCCTATTGACCTGTTGATGAAGGCTGATTCATAAAACTGTTAAAAACTTCTCGTCTATCTTTTATATACATATATTTATACCACTGGGCAGCAGCGACAAGGTTGGGTAGCCCATCGTTCCGACAGTGGTCGGTGAACGCAGCTAAGGCGGTGCCATGAAAAGTCTTCAGGAATTATCACTTCCATGCCATGGCCAGACTGAGGTGATCAAAATTCAACCAATTGATGAAGGAATATTTGGGGTTTTACGAACTTCAGCATTTTTTCATGGACAGGGGAAATGATAGTGGAGTTCCTCTATCTTTGTAAATTCTAAAGAGAAAGCTTGTGAAGAAAGGGAAGATAAACATTTCACTCAATGGGGGAAGGCAGTCCGTCTGTTGTTCCATAGAGAGGCCATTTTCTTCAATGGTTTTCATGATAAGGAAACTTCAAACATATGCTCTGTAGATAACACAGATCCGTCTGTGTGAATATTAACATGAATTTGATGCTTCTAATAAGGGGAGTGGTTCCTATGTCTTTGCTCCTGCAAGTTATAATATTTGGATTGGCATGTATAATATGCAGGGGTGGTTATCTACTTAAAAAGCTAAGGCCTCCCTACAAGTCACATACAATCTGTAATAATGCACAGGGATATTGTACCCAGAACCTTCTCATGCCATTACCCTAATCATGTAGGGGAATTTTTTTAATAAATTGAATGCTAACTTCACAATCACCCTGTCCTTGACAATATGAGACTTTGTATACCCCAATGGAACAACTGATGATTCTTCAACCAGAAGACCAAGTTTCTTATACTCACCTTTAACTTCCTTCTGGCAGTGGCTTGTACATTCTTCGCCACATCTTGAACAATGATAGTGATAATGAGCCATCACGGGAAATGAAACTTTTTGAAAACACTTCACCATGTTACAAATGAAGAGAAGAAGCTGTGACAAAGGTTGTGAAGAATTCAGAAAAGAAAAACATTGTAGCCTCTTGTTATTGCTGAATCTTCGATTCTGGTAGAAGGAAGATTTGAAGTAAATAACGCCCTACACACAAGCAAGACATTTGTTGGTGTAGTGAGTACACCTTGATAGCATCCTCCCCTGCGTGGTTCACAAAGGAAGCCCTCAAGACAACATGTTAACTGTTTGATAAAATGCCTCATAAGGACATCATTGCATGAAATGCATTGGCTGCAAGATAAGCCCAAAATGGTTCTTCTTGCTATGCATACAAAATTTGGAAGCGTGGGCAAATTTTGTTAACCGTTTGACAGGATGCATCAAAGGGAGGTGTTTTCACGGATTGCAGTGATTGCAAGATACACACACAATGGATCTGCTGAAAAAGCTTTAAAGACTTTCAAGCAAATGCAATTAGCAGGTATAAATCCGACTTCCACTACCCTTTCCAGCATCCTATCTGTCTGTGCCAAAATGGGAGCTCTGGAACAAGGTATGTATGTCCATAAAAGCATAAAATGCAGAAGACTTTTATCAGATTTTGTACTTGAAAATCTCAGAAGACATGCATGTGAAATGTGGAGCTATATACGACGTACAAAGTGTTCGACAAAACGCCTTAGAGAGTTGAGTTCATATTTTTCACAGAATGTACAGATAAGGCAAGTGAGTGAGAATGTCTCAAAGGCATGTCACCTCATGTTCTGAGTGTTTGCAAAAACTGAAGTGAATAGGATTATTGAATCAATTTTAAAATACAAGTGTCTTCTCTTCCTATATCATGCAGTAATTCTAAATGGACAGGCTAATCTCTATCCAAAATGCATTAAAGACAAGTCATTTTTTTTCTTTCAAATTCACGAAAATGTGGTGATTTTTTTTCAATTTTTTTTGTTGTTTTCGACTATAAACTATGCAGATCATGAAGATCAAATGTTGAAATTTTCAGAAAAATCCATGATATTTTTTATTTTTTGAAAATTGGTCAACTGTACAATTTGGATGGAGGATAGCCACATCCGTTCTAAATAGAGTATAGACATGCAAGGTAGCTTTCTTAATTTATTGGGTTATGCTAGATGTTCATCATTCAGATATAGTTGTTTTGCTTTATTGGATTATGCGATGTCTGTAGTGATTGATTAAACACCGTCATTGACTCTAGAAAATTTGTTAAAAAAAAATCTCCAATAGAGGTGAAGTGTTAAGTGTGGTAAATTTCATGATGCTAATGGTAAAGTTGTCTTAGTCAGTGATGCTGCACACACCATGTTCAATGCCCTTGACCAAGGATGTAATTCTTTTCTTCTCTATAGGGTGTGTTGGTTCTTCCTAGAATACTTCAGGAGAGAGAGACTTCAGATACATAGAGAAGTATACTAAAAAGTTAGGTAGGAGATGATCATGCAAGTGCATACTCATTAGAGCAATCACTTTCACAAGTGCCAGGCTTCTACTTTTTTATTTATTAGAGAACATATTATATTCTAATTTAAGATAAGCATTGCCTATCTTCAATCATTAAGCCTTTTATTTAAAGTTTGTCTTGACTAGATTCATCTAAAGACAATAAAAAATAAAATAGGCACACAAATGAACTATTCAATAGAATTACCAAAATGATATTCTTCAAGTGAAAAAGAATAACTATAAGGTGCACCAAATGAATTATACAAGTAGACAAAAACATAAAATAAAATTGCTAAACTAATTTAATAACAACCTAAGGAATTTAATTTATTTTAAAATAACCTCCACTATAGTAATCAATCTATACATATCAAAATTAAAATATTGCTACAATTAATTAAAATCCAACAAAAAATAATGTTTAATAAACTCAGACGCTATAACAAACACACAAAACATACTCAATCGAACTAAGCAATGTGCAAACAAGTAAATAGTTGCCATATGATCTAATTTAACTTAAACATTTAACTAAATAATAATAATTAAAATATATTAATTAGTAAATGAATAAAAATTAAACCATAATAATAATATAGAATATAATTATTCGAACTCTTAAATGAATATTTATTAAATTATAATAAATATAAATATATTATTGTGAAATTTTTTTAAAAAAATAATTCAATTATATATTTGGAAGAGTATATTAAATAATAATAATATTTTATATTGTTTAATCTTTATTACTAATTATAAAAAATGTAACAATATGTACTCTAGAATTGATATTTGTAATGATGAAATATATTTGAGAATAATTTTTCTTGTTGGTGTAATAAAAAGAATAGCTTTTCTTGTTGGTGTAATAAAAAGTTTGCTACTACCATATTCTTGTATAAAGTTTGACACTGAATTTATTTTATTCTAATATTATATTTTTGTTGAAGAAATAGATTAAATGATAGATAGATTTGATAATGTGAATTATTTTTGGTGAGGATTAAGTTTTGAATCTAATTTAGATTTTTTGGTCACAATGTATACAATGAACATAGAAAGAAACATCTTGACTTATTAAAATGCCTACCCCTAGTTTACTTTTCATGTTGGATTCCCAGATTCTTTCAGGCCAATTTTATGATTTTCTTTTATGATTAGCGGTACTTGGTTACTTGATTTGGATTGGATGTTATTTCATACTCAGTTTATATATTTGATGAGCTACTTAGTACTCAGTTATTTCATGTGTTCATGATTATTTTGATGATAGTTAGATGAATGATTTATATGTAGTTTCTATGGAGACTTACCCCATACTTACATGTGTATGATGTACACGTATGTTTTACTTTATGTATGAGGTTTTTGATGTGGTTGAGGGAGTCATAGTCACCTACTAGTCGAGATGTACATGATGAACCACTCTCTGCCATTGTCTATTTAGTTTAGAATATATGTGTGCATACATGCTCAAATTTTATGCAGATTGCACGTATTGGGCATCAACTTTATTGAATTGCTAGAATGAGTATGCCTTATCGCAATATCTCAATGGTAAAAGAGGGGAGATAATCCTCGAGTCCAAATCCTAACCCTAAGACAATTGTCCTAGAAAGTAGGACAAGTACCTAAGTTTTACACTTTCGAATTTGTTAAGTGACGTGAATTCTTGATTTTGACCCTTGAGTTTGATCTAGTACTATGTTCTTTAAATTGGGTTTTAGTATTTAGTCTTATGGGTCTGTTGTGATTCTCAGTTATAATTAAATCAAATTAAAAGATAATTTAATGAAAATTTTATAAAGAAAATTCAATATTTAATTATATTTAATTAATTGAGAAATTAATTAAATAAAAGAATTAAATTTAAAGATATAGTTAAAGTTCTAATTTTGGCATAATCATGTTTATTTTATTTAATAATAATATATTTAGGAGTTTCATTTTTATAATAAACTCTAAATATTATTATTATTAGTTATATTAATAAATATTTTATTAAAAATGTCTCGTGATTTAATAAAAGAGAGAAAGGAATTGATTTAATAAAGTTATTTTAATTAAATTGTAAAAAGGTTGCACATGAAAATTAAAATATAATAAAATAATTGAGAAAAAGGTTTTGCATGATTGCAAAATTGAAGCCCTAATTTGGAGAAAGCTCTTTATTAGGAAATCAAAGCTTATTTCTCCATACATAAGTTTGGAAGGAGCCATTTCCGAGAAGAGGGTTTCGAAAGAAAAGGAAATTTCTTGTGAGTTATGTGTATTCAGATATATATATATATATATATATATATATATATATATATATATATATATATATATATATATATATAAAATCGAGATGTGGGTTTAGAAAAGAAAACCAAATTTGTTTTTATAAGTTTTGACTATTCAATATGAGTTGCTATACTAGGTTTATATTGGAAAGTTATCATATATATATATATATATATATATATAGTTACCAAAGTAATTTATAATTACTGGGATAACTATAAAAATACAAAAAAAATGAAAACAAATTATGAGATGGCCTTTCAATGTGGGGGGGGGGGGGGGGGGTGTGGTGTAAATTTTTTTGAAAAAAAAAATTAAAAAAAAATTTTAAAAAAAATAAAAAAATTAAAAAAAAAAATATATATATATATAAAAGAGGAGGCGGGCCACCACATCCCACCTCCCCCTCCTCCTTCCAATGTCGATGACCTTTATTAAGGATTGCGTGGTAGTCCTGCTACAACAAGCAAGTCGACGAGCTATAAACATTTAATGGTAAGTTTTCTTTTATATTTTTTAATTTTTATTAATAATTTTAGCATATGTAATTTTTAAAATAGTTTTATTTTACATATATATTAAATATTAATAACTGTTAAATATTTTGTTATTAAATATTAAAAATATTATTATTATTATTAATTAGCATTTTGTTAATAGATTTATAATTATTTTATTAATGATTTAAATAAATTTTTAATAAGTAAATTAATTTTTTTTGACAAAAATGGACAAAGCCATTATATTTTATTAAAAATTACTTCAGGAGGCTCCAGGAGGAAAGAAGCAATAAAGAAAACCTCCCTTCACATCCGAATGAACAATATATATTCAATGAGATATAACCAGAATCTACCCAAAAAATAAATCGAGAGCATATTCAAAACCAAAATACTAAGTGAGTAGCCTAAAACCCCCTAGCAATATGTCAAATACTAAATGATGAGACTTCTCCCAACACCCATTATGAACCTTTATCAACTATCAATGAACTGGCTAATGATGTTGAATCCTAATCAATCAACCCTTTATCCAAAGTAGCCCTTTATTGGCTAGCCAATCATCTAACCTATTAGCCTCTCTAAAGCAATGTGAAATTTTGTATTCTACAAAATTTGAAAGTAATGCCCTCACCTCTTGAAGAATGTAGTGGATCTCCCAACTAGCAGAATGTCCTGACGTTATGGCTAAAGTTATAATTTGAGAATCCCCTTTTATGTGGATTCTCCGAATGCCGTTAGAAATTGCAAGACCCATTCTCAAATGCAAAGCCCTTGCCTCAACAATGTTATTAGAACCAATAGGAATCTTGGAACATGTTGCCCAAATTACTCGAGATTTAGAATCTTGTGAGACATACCCTACCCCTGAAATCCTAGGATTTCCTTTTGAAGCTCTATCAAAGTTGAGTTTAACAAAAAATTTATCAGGCAGATCCCACTTAATGTCCTTCCTTCTCTCCTTCTTAGTTTGTTTGCCAATTAACACTCCTTTGAACATGATAGAAATGAGTGGCCACCAATTCAAAACCCTAGAATCATGAGAGGAGAAAAGTGAAGACAATGACTTAGATCTAGATGTTTATGCATTGATCATCTTAGAGACTAATTTTTCCACAACCTCACAAACTTGATCTATTGAACATCTATCTTGTCTGAAAATTCTCTTATTTCTTTCCCACTAGATACTCCAAGTGACAGTTGTTGGAATCACCTGCCAAATTTGAGAAAAAAAGGAATCTTTAAAAGAAGAGACCATTGTTCAAGAAGGCCTTGAAGGTCAACCGGCAAAGGGCCATTCTAGCCCAACTTACCAAGTGTCCAATACCAAACATTCTAAGCAAAGGAACATGATACTAGCAGATGATTGGAATCTTCAAGATGCATTCCACACATGATACATGAGAATTTATCTACAATGCCTAATCTTAAAGACAATCACTAGAAATATTTCTTTTAAGGATTGCCAACCATAAAAAAGAACCTACTTTTGGCAAGACTACAGTGTTCCAAAAAAATCTAAAATGTGTCTATTAGGATGAAGATTATTGCTAGTCAAAGAAAGATAACCAAATTTGACTGAATACCTATCATCTGGAGCTAATGTCCAAAAACTTGTCCTCGTTTTGATTAATGTACATGAGCCTTTGTTCAAAAATACTAACCACAAAATTCTTTTGTGACTGTGTAAGATGAAACTAAGAGAGATCTTTCCAAGCTGCTAGGAACCCATGATCTTTTGTTTTGGTTAGAACAAAATAATCCTTTACTGCTAGCCCTGTTGAAGAAGAGTTTTAACTGTTAGATCAAATTTTGACATGGAAGAAATGGAGGGCAAACCATTCCATGAGTCATCTCAAAAATGAGCATTATCCCCCAAATTTACCACCCAGGATAAATGAGGAAGGATAACTTGTCTGCATTTGATAACAAAATTCCACATAGTTGATCTTGAGGGAGGGTCTTTGATTGTGAAAATCCTGGCTAGATAATCAAAATCCAAATACTTCATCCTAATGATCTTATCCCATAAAGACCCTGGATTCTCATATAATTTCCAAGATAGTTTGGCTCCTAAACTAATGTTTCTCTCATAAAAGGCTATGAAGACCAACACCCCCACAATCTTTTGGTAACCAAATCTTATCCCAAGATACTAAAGGGACTTTAGTTGAGTTATCCATATTTCCCTTCCAAATAAAATCTTTGAGGTATTTTCTGATCTTTTCCATGACTGCCCTAGGAGCCAAAAGAACTGACATGATGTAGTTGGGAATGGAGGAAAGAACAAACTTTACTAAAAGGATTCTTCCTACAAGAGAGAGCCATCTTGCCTTCCAAGAAGTAATCTTGTCTCTTATAGATTGAAATATGTTCTCCCAAAATGAAGCTTTACATGGACCTTGAAAAAGGGGAATGCCAAGATATTTTCTAAGAGTTTGAGCAATCTCAAAGCCAAGTAACTTTTGAATAGCTGATTGAATTGACCTTGGGAGATTAAAAAAGAATATCTTTGATTTTGACTTATTTAATTTGTGGCCTGAGAAAGAGCAATAAACTTCCAAGGTTTTTTTAATGACCTGCACCTCCTAAAGGGAACCCTTACCATACAACAAAGAATCATCTACAAATAATGTGTAAGTAATCAACAACTAATAGTGATACAGAGAAATACCTTCCCAAGCATCCTGAGCATTCTTAGCAATGATGAGTCTACTCAAGCCTTCTGCCATAATAATGAAGAGGAAGGGAGATAGTGAATCCCCTTGCCTAACTCCCTATGAAGAATGGAAGAAACCACGAGGGGAACCATTCACAAATACTGAGAATCTTTCCCCTTTGACACATGCCATAATTCACTTAATCCATTTAAATGCAAACACTATTTTTTGCATAATTTTCTTTAACAAAGGCCAACAAACTTTATCATATGCTTTCATCATGTCCAATTTAAGAATCATAGATTGAAGCCCCTAAGATTTAATGGAGTGAAGAACCTCATGAGCAATCAAAGCTCCCTCAACTGTGTTTTTTCCTAGAACAAAGCTTCCTTGTTGACTAGAGATAATTTTTGGAATAATTTTCCCCAACCTAAGTGAAATAGATTTAGTGATGATCTTGTATATTGTATCACATAATGAGATTGGCCTATAATCCTCAAAGGAGGAAGGATTCAAACATTTAGGGATTAATGTGATGAATGTATTATTGAATGGTTTAAACATACATGAGTTTCTCCTAAACTCCTTAGTCACTGCCAAAATATCTTCTCCCATGAAATCCCAACATTTTTGAAAAAATAGAGGAGTAAGGCCATCTGGGCCCGGAGCTTTATCAGCCTCCATGACAAACACCACTATTTGAACCTCATCCAAAGTAAGAGGTTGAAGCAAAAGATTATTATCTTTTTTTGTCACAAGTGAAGGGATAAAATTTAGAGAACTTGGAAGGACAAGGGAGTCACTTGATTTGGCTGAGAAGGTTCTAGAAAAAATGGACTGCTTCTGATTGAATATCCTTATTCGAAGTAAGGATGTTGTCACTAACATCTTTAATTTGAAAAAAAACATTCTTTGTCACTTTATTCCGATTGAAGCATGAAAAAAGTTGGTATTCTTATCCCCCTCCCTAAGCCATAACTCTCTAGACTATTGTCTCCAACAAGTATCTTCCCTAAGGAGAGTTTCATCCAATTTTCCTTGTAGATCCTTCTCGATATCATAGACCTATTGTGAAAGACTTCTGTTAAGAACATAAGCATTCCAATCCTCCAATTGCCTTTGAAGGCTCTCATTTTCTTTAAAGATGTTCCTGAAACTGAAATGATTCTATTCCTTGATCTTCGTTTTCATGAAAGCCAATTTTTTTGCATAGCTGAAACATCACACACCCTTCAAAAAGGGGACACTCCAACCATCACAAATGAAGTAGTTGCAGAAAATCTTTATCTCTAAACCACATGTGTTCTATCCTGAAGTATGACTTAGGCTTAAAAGTGTTAGCTTCCAATTGAAACTTTAAACTTATTGCAAAGTGATCTGATCCAGGTAAACTGAGAATACTAGAAGTGCAACATCCATGTTCCCCTACCCATAATAGATTAAGAAAGAACCTATCCAATATGACCCCTACATACTAAGATCCCTTTCTCCTATTTGTCCAGGTTATCTTACCATTAGTTGGGATGCAATAAAAAATTCATAAAATCCTGAGTGACCTGATAAGATGGACCAACCCCTCCAACCTTATCCTTAACTCGCAATGTAGCATTGAAATCACCACCTAAAATGACCTTAAGGTCCCCAAGGTTTGAGAGAAGTTGAGACAGGGTAGTCCATAAAACAACTGAAATCGGGCCATATATGTTTGCCAAATAAAAGGAGACTCCAAAGAAAAATACTTGAACAAGAAGTCAATTATAATTTGAAGAAACCAATTCCACCTTACACTTATGGGGCTGCCATAAAATTTCCAAACCCCCCGAAGATCCAAAGAGCTTGTCACCTCTACCCCTAGACAATTTTGTTTCCTGCATTAAAATAATATATGTCCTGCTTATCAGAATTTGGCCCTTGATAAGTCAAACCTTGTTAGAGGCATTAATGCCTCTAACATTCCAAGAAATAATTCCCATTGGAGCCTTGGAGAGCCAACTACTTTCCTTCCCTTCCTTTCTTCATTTGTTTGACTATTGAAACAACAACCTCATCTTTGGTTTTCTTGGATAATTTGGGGAAAGAGAGGGTAGACTAGATCCCCAAAGCTATTTCTTCCTATGTTTTTTTCCCCTTAGGAGGCCTACCTCTTGATTTTCAAAGAAGAACAGGCCAATTTTTTTGAAGTGTTTGCATCTGTTTGAACAATAGTACAAGCATTATGCAAGGAGGAAATAGTCTCATTCATGTCCTCTTCTAAATTCCCAAAGTTTAATCATAGTTTGGTTCACCATTCATGTTCTTTGTCTAAATTCCCATAATTTTATCATATTCAGGTTCTCCCATTCTTGCAATCTCATCAAACAGTCTATCTACCACTCCCAAAACAAGGTTGTCTACAAAACCATCTAAATCAACTTCAAAAAGGCATCAAAATGAATTGTGAAAACATTTGTTTAAATACTTGTGAGATGTATGTTGTATTGTATGATTTGGGGTTCGAGTTTGACTTTGACCAATTAGGATGTTTACCAGAGGCTTAGGGTTTTTTGTTCTATGATGATGTTATGTATACGATCTTTTATACTTGACCATGGTGATGTGCCACATATTTTCTATGATGAGTTTGTTCAAAGGTTTGTAGTGCTTTCCAATTTCTTATGTAGAACTAAGGTGAATGGTATGATTTTCCTAGAGTAACCTTTGAGTCTTCGATCAATTATCTTTTGATGCTTTCCAATTGCTTGTATAGAACTAAGGTGATTATGGTATGATTTTCCTGGAGTAACCTTTGAATCTTTGATCAATTATCTTTTGATGTTTTTTGGTTGCTTGTATAGAACTGAGGTGATTATGGTGATTTTCCTGGTGTAACCTTTGAGTTTTGATCAGTTGTCTTTTGATACTTTCCAGTTGCTTGTATAGGACTGAGGTGATTTTTGTGATTAGCCTTTAGGTTCTTTTTAGTTGCTTGTAAAGGAATGAGGTGAATACTATGTTTTATCTATAGGTGCTTTCTAGTTGCTTGTAAAGGACTGAGGTGAAAATTGTAAGTTTATGAGTTGTACTTTTTATGAGCCCAGTGTAGGTAATTTGTGTGTACATCGGGAAGTGTCTTGCAATGGAGGTCAGAGCCCTAAGTGGCTGCTTGGGTAACCCATTGTAAGTTTTTTTGATAAGTGATAACATTTCATTGAATGGGTTTAAAATGAACTAATAAGAGTTATTGTTTTTCCTTGCCCATGCCTCGAGTGCTAGTACAAACTAGGATGGGAGTAGAGATGATGCTTGGTTACAACCTTGCTTCGTTAGTATGTCTTGTCTGTATGAAAGGATACTGGTGTCACGTAGAGACACTAGGGGGTTTAAGTCTAGAGAGGTTGCTAGGGTAACCTTACAGTTGGCTCATGTGATGACACTTGCCCACTTACATAGTACATTTCCTACTCGTCTTTGTTGCCTTTGCGATTAGATGATACTTGTGTCTTGGTACCTCTGAAATAGATTTCTATCATGATTTCCTTGACCTAGATGTTGGTTATGATTTTCAAGATTGATATACATATGGGGCTTGAGTTTATCTCCTCAGCACAGTGGGAGTGGGACATTTAGGTTCCATGAGGTCAGCTGGTAGTGCATTCTTCTTATACCATTGAGATCCAACCATTGGATGTCGTTGCTAGATGTACCTATGCAGTTGTACCTTTCTTTCTTATCTTGTTTTTCTGATGGATGGCTATATTTTGTTATACTATATTTGATTATCAGAGATCCTATGAGATGATGCATTTATTTGTGAAGTATATTCTTTGAGCTTTTTATACCTTGTGACTTGTACAATGGATGATTATGCATTATGGTTATGCCAGGTGACATCCTTTGTAATTGTATATTATTTAATTGGACTCCTACTTGTGATTAGTTCATGATGTAGATTTTGGTTATGTGTTAGATTTAATATTAATAAAACTTATACATGTGATTCAACACCATGGAACCCTAAGAGATGTAATCTGTTTATGATGGTTGTATGTATGTGAGTTATTGCTTCCACTATGTTATCTTATGTTGTTATTATCTTAAAAAAAAGTTTGGCAAACTTAATGAAACTTTAGGTTATTTTCTTTTGGGTTCTGTGATGGGACGTTACATCTACACTTATTGTAATGACCATAATATATTTTTAATATAATGACCATAATATATTTATGCCAAAGGCATCCCTTTATTGGACTTTCAAAACTTCATTACAAAATCAACGTTCCATAATCTTTAATATGGCGTGTAAGATGATTGAAATGATTTGTACCATTTAGTTTGATTGCGAGGAAACAACATTCACAGGAAAGGTAGGACCTCGACGCCAAACATATGGTATTCATTTATACCATATGTATTCTGATTACTAGCTCTATGCACGATGGATGACACACTATCTGCCCAAGGGGATTCAAACCTAGGAAGTCGGTAATACACTTGATTTTGTTTTTGAGCTTTAATGTTAAGATCTTTGTTGGGTTCCCGTACTCAGGTTGGAATTTGAATGGAACAGAGGATATGAAGAGGGGGATGAAATAGGCTAGAGCACCGAGTAGATCTTCATGAGGAATGAAACACCTATGAAAATGGGCAGCGCATTACTCGGTATTATGGCCTTGGTTCATCCCTCTCTTCATATGCGAACTCCCTTTCATTGTCTATTACATTCAAATTCACACCTCTATACAGGAACCCAACAAAGATCTGAACATTAAAGCTCAAAAACAAAATCAAGTGTATTACCGACTTCCTGGGTTCGAATCCCCTCGATGCAGAGTAGTAGCCCCAATAATGGAAAAGCAACTCGCATAACAAGCCAGACTAACTAATCGAAAGGAATGATTGGGCTTTTCGTCATTACTTGGCCTCAATTAAAATATTTAATCACTTCTCCACTTTGTATATATGTTATTTCTTGACATAGAGACACTTCCAAAGGCACTAGTAACCTCATCTACATCCATGAATGCCACAACTTCACAACAAGTGACACTTCGTTAGAAGTTGGAACATGGTGTAGCATGGCGATGGTAGTGTTAGCAGTGTGAGGGAGGTGAGTCTTGTATTAGGGCTCCCTACTACGACCCCTGAGCCATTGAAGCTTCAACAATCTGGGCATGAGCCAGGAAGTTGCCTTAATAGCCCTCTTCCATTTCATTCATGATTCAAAGTAATGCTCAAGAAAGATAGTTTTTAGTGACGAAAAGTTGAAAAGTTGAAATAGGTAGAAAAAAATTATTAAGAGTTGCAGGAAGCAATCAAGCACAATATAAAGTTGTAATGGTAATTACCATATTCTTATCGTGGTAGTTGCATTTTTCAATGAGATGTAAAATCCATCCAACGAGGCTTTAGATTCCCATTGCTCTTAATTTTGGTTCTTGAACATCATGCATCTTTCAAATAAATTGTATGTTAAAGAATTTCTAAAAGTGATACATGAAGTTCAATTAAGGAAAAATGATAGGAAATTTTGGAATAAGCCGGTGAGACTATGTTTTACAAAGACATATTAGTGAAATAAAAAAAATGGTCCAAGTCCAAACTGAAAAAGATTGGTATATAAGTGGTAGCAACAAAAAGAGGAAAAACATAGGCATAACATAGCTTGTCAACACAGGCTACACAAAGCTTCCCTACAATTGGATACGAAACCTTCAGAACAATCATATATAGTTTGTGCATATCAACAACTTAAGAGAGCAACACACATCAACTTAAAGATACTCACATACATTAACAACAACACGATAACTGGGCCTTTTGTTGATTTTTCATCAAAGTTATTATTGCATGCTTGACATTTATGGTTTATAGTGTTACATAATCTTCAAGACTTCCAAACTTTCAAAAACCATGATATGAAAAGAAACATTGCCATATGATTTCCAACCTATTTTCATTACAATCAACAAGGAAATGTGGAAAAAATTCACTAAAACTTAATTACAATGCATCTTGAGAGATCTGCACTAAAATTGAATTATAATAAACCAAACTCATAATCAGAATAATTGCAGATTGGATTGCTACAATCACACCCACCATAGTCAGAGACTCGAGCCATACATTTAGGTTCCACATAATTCTTGGAGTAATATTCATAGCAATAGCTATAAAATAGACATAATAAATAGCCCGATTTCTTATATGTGTCACTTGCATACTTACATCACAACATGAATGCCTAGAAAATAACATCCTCCTATGGTGAAAATCCATGCTACATATAGCTTCAATGTTACACAGCTCTCACCTACATGTGAAAGTGAAAACCACGAATGCCAAATTGTTTTTTATTGTTTTTATGGAGCTTATTGGAATGATTCTATTTTCTTGTCCAACTTCTAGCCTACTACGTTGAATAGGTCCAATGCTTCATGAGCCAAATGTCCAAATCTTGTATAATAAATTAGAATAGCATTATTAATTGAGTTTAAAATTTCATGATGTTTTCAAATTGTGGCACAAAAAAACACTGTTTTTGAACAAGAGTTGGTGTTATTATTTAATGAATAATTTCTCTTATGAACAATTTATTTTGAAGTATAATAAAGTTGTAAAGTTTTATAACTTGCTTGGATGGGAGACTTACTCTAGGTGTTGTAGAAAAAATTTGTAACATTTTGTTTTCCTAAAATGTTTACTCAATTATTTTGAACTATTAATTGTAACAAAAATAGTTTTCCATTGTACATCACAAGAACTATGATTATTATTATTATTTTCTTAATTAATTTTATAATATTTAATATATTTATAAGATTATAGTAGTTTTTTTTGACAAATAAATGAAAAAAATCATGAAGAAGATTAGAATTGTATAAATACTATTGACTAAATAGATTGTTGATTGATGTTATTACTCTAATAATAATTTGTAAATTGCATTTACAATTTAGATTATGATATTCTATCACCTACCTTATTAGCCGATAGGCTTTTCCTATGAGATTGCTCCCAATCGGGAATTGTCTCACGTCGGAAAATGTTGTCGGTAATTGATTTCAGACAGTCAGAAAGAAGATGCACATCGTAAAGGTGAGTGGTTGCTAAAGGCAAGTGCAGGCTAAATGCGTTCCAACCAGAAGTCAATCATTTCTCCCGAACCATTCCTGTCGAGTTGGGCAATCTCAGTAGTTTGCAAGAAATGCATTTGGGAAACAACCATCTTCCCGGAGAGACGCCACAACAGATTCTCGTGCTTCAAAATCTACAGTCATTAAGCTTGAGAAAAAACAATATAACTGGTATAATGGGCAGTACTTCGACCATTATTGCTTCCTCTCAGGAGGCCACTATTGCCATTCTCAAGACATTTGATTCCAAATTCTCTAACAAACTGGAAAACATGGGCGCGGCTACAGACATTCTCATGTATAAAAGAAACGACATCACCACGTCTTCCCATTAGCCTTAAGAGCGAAAGCTCTATATTTTCCACCTGTTGACCGCTAAATGTCTTCAAAAGTAGCAAAATTGGTAACATTTCTAACAATAGGAGATGTTGCTCTCCTCCATCTTTAAGCACCAAGCTGGTGTTATAAATGTGGGAGAATTTGTTAATGTCTTCACTTCCAATGCCATTGAAAGTCCACACTTAGCCGTTAGCATGCACTCACCGTCTAGCACACTGATCACCCAATACATCGTCCACTCTGTCTGCACTCCGCCATCCAGCTAGTCTGACTGTTATAAATAATGCCCAGTCAATATGAGCAACTTAATTGAACAGCGAGCCCCGTTACTGCTGTTGCATTCTGAGAAATTGACTCCAGAGTTTGCGATGGAAAGGGCATTTGCATGATGTTCTTCTACCAGTGCCATATCTTTCAAATTATAGCTTTACTCTACACTTTATTGGGATTCAAGGTTGTGTTTTGTTTCTACCAAAACCAAAGGTCGTTGTGGTTGAAAAGAGAAGATCATTTTTTACCCACATGTTTTTCTATTTTATATGTACTATTTAGATGAATAATTTGATACAAAATCCAGTCATTTCAATAAAATAAAAAAAATGGTTGGACTATGCATGAGGATTGGATGGCTCAGGACTATAGGTTCCACCCTTTGTGCCTGGGTTTTGGTGTCACCTTCACTGTGTTTGTGTCGTTGCACACAAACATTTGGCCCTTCTCAACCACCTACCCATCTTGTAGCTCGACCATGTCCCCTGTGATCTCTTCTTCCCATTGTCCTTCAATGTTGTGCTGCTTGATGGTTAGCCCGAGGGGGTCTCCAGTAATCTGTAGCCTGATGTGTGAGGGTAGCCTTGTCAAAACTCTCCCTTTCCAATCTCCAAATTAAATTAAAAATAAATTAGTTACAAGATATTTAAATGATGTTTGAAATAAAGATTGTGTATGCAACTATCAATAATATAGGATTTAATCATAAATGATTATTTCTAAATGTCATTTACATTGTTTGATCTAATTCGAACTTCAATTTCAATGTTTATTTTTAAGAAATCATTACTAAAATATATATTATTTTAGTTATTTCTTATTAATTGTTTGAACATACTAATGTACAATTTGGGATTTTTTTAATTTTAAGACTACTTGATTATTTTCTTTTAATAGAGATCTCATTGCGTATGCTCATACACAACTAGTTATCCTCTCCTGAAAATTGTTGTGTCCTAATCAATTAACAAGAAGCATGTAAAAGAAATGTGTTCTAGTTGCATCTATTTTACACTATATATTATGGAACAATTGTATTTTTGTGGTTTACAAAGCTATCTTATAATTATATTAGTCTATCAAAACTTTATTCTCAAAATAAGAAGAATATTCCAATATTTGAAATTACTTTAATTTTGACAATTTATCCACTACACTTCAAAATGATTAATAGTTCATTTTTATTATCTCCACTCCCAGAAACATTATAAAAAGAAAAGTAAATAAATAAAAATGAAGTGTAAGAAAAAATTAAAACAAAAATGATAATCAAATTTTTAGAAATTTTGGTACATTTAACTTTTCTCTAAATCAAACAAATTTGTTTAAAATATAAAATATATATCCAAGGCACAATTTTTGCCTCATTCTTTATGGTCTCACTTGAGTGTTGTAAAAAGACATTTTAAAAATATTTATATAATATGAATAAATTTACTTATATCCTCATTTATATTTCAATTACCAACCTTTAAAAAAATTAAATTTCAATTATTTTTTAAATATTTAAAAATTATTTAAAACAAATGTTCAAATTGCCAAATGTAGCTTTTTAGTAATGCATTTATTTTAATAAATAATTAGCCAGTAGTCTTTCCCTATGAAGTTGCAAGCAACTAGAAATTGTCTCACACCATAAAACAAAGTACTATAAAATGGTTTAAGGCATTAAATAAATGGTTTCTTGATCAAATCAAATTTTACAGTCATAGCACTTAAATCAAAATGTATTCAAACATGTCACTTGAGTCAAAATGCATTGAACTAGACCTAAATACTGGCTATAAACTTCTGACTTCTCCCACCCATCATAATGGAGAAAATCTTAAGAAATCTTCTTTGCAGATAGGCTATTATGATGAGATTGTGATCATTGACAACCTAGATAAAATTTAAATAGACTTAGTGGATTCTTCTACTTTTGTTGGACATTTAAAATCTTTCCAGTTTTTAATTCTAGAAGGTGTGATTAGTAGAATTTTTCTATATCTCTTCTACAGTTCATCAGATCCATTGATCTTTCATGTTACTCTCTACTCTCTACCCAACGAGATTGGCATTCTACCGATGCTGCCAATATAATGCAAATTGGGTGAAATGAGGTTTTCAATGATTCATCTATTTTGGGGCTTCCAATCCAACAACTAGGGTTCGAGCCTTTATGCAAGCTATTTAGAACTACAATAGTTCACATATTTTGGCCAAGGTGAATTCCTTCATGGTGGATCTATTAAACGGATGCAAAGCAACTGATTTTTGGAACTCATACTAGGTTTTATGTGTTTGATTTTTTCACTCAATTGAAAGTTACCATTTAGGGAATTAATCACATATAGGGATTTGGATTGAGAGAAAAAACAAGGATTCTATTTGAGATAACAATTCATTAAGATTCAGTGTCATTTATTGGATCATTCTGCTTTTTCAATAGGGTAATGGTGTTAAGATTCATACCAGCGCCGCAGATTCAATTTTGTTTTTGCTTTCTATTTTGTAAGTATTGTTAAGAGCCCAAGCTACTGGTGACAAGGAATGGCTTCTGGGCGAAACCAAGTTTGAACCCTTAACTGTAGCTGAAGATCGGAAAGCTCTCAAAATGGCTTTATCTAGTCCAAGCATTGCTTCTCTAATCAAGCCCTTGACATTATTTTGACTTCGGCAAGTTGAACTCAGCTGAACCTTTTACTTGCACCATCCCCCGAGAAGCGATGGATATGTAGATTGACAAGTTTTTTGACAACTACTTTTTCAGATATTTTTGTACAGTTGTAAATTGAATAACATTTGTCTCTCTTGAGTTGTGGTATTTTGTGGGTTTAATTGTCAAAATATAGCATCTCATGTCCATTTTATTAAATGTTCTATATCGAACTATAGATTTTTTTGTAATTACCTTATTGTGTAATTTCTCTCGACTTTTGATCAATGAGTGTTACCATTAAAAAGATATGTGCCCTTATCTTTGGCATGTATGATGAAACTGTTAATGTTGGTGAAGCAATATGATTGTGCAGAGGTGACCAAGGTATCTAATTATCATTTACTCAGCTATGGTGTTCGATAGAGATTTGTATTAAGACTTTATCAATTGAGTAATCCATGTTTCTATAGGTATTTGTAATTGTGCCCAAGCCAAGTTAGTGAGTACTAGTAAGTAATTGTAGATTCTTATTTTGTACCTATTCCCAAGCCCATTTTGGCACAGGTAGAGGAGATCACAAGAAATGTTGTTCAATCTAGTTTTACATATGGCAATTGCATTTTCTTGAAATTTTCAAAGCCTTTTCAACAAATCCATTTTGTTAATACATCTCTTTGAGCCATTTAGTCTACTAGATCACTTCCTTTCATCATTTTGGAGTCACATGTAAATAAGTTTCAATCCCATTACATACATCTTAATAATTATCTTATTCATTGTCACTATCGTGAGTAGCTTGGGCTCTTAGTTTATAATATATGTTGTTTATTCTTTATTAAGTTTACTTCCATTTTCATCAATTCTTTTCTTGTAGCTTACCTTTTTGTACATCTCATAAGTCATTTTTTTGGGCGTTCAAGTAATTATAGTTATTTTCACATGTTATGATAGTTCAATTTAACATTTAAAAAAATTAAAATATAGATATTACAAAAATATTTTTAAAATAAGAAGAATATCTTATTCTTTCATAGAATTTAAAATTCTAAGATTATCAACAAAATAATACAAAGATTCAAGCTAACTTATTATTTTTAAATTTATTTAAGTTAAGTAATTAGACTTATTTTCCATTGTTCAACTTAACAATTTTTATAATAAAATATAAAGAATTACCTTGGTAATAATAAAAAATTATTCTTTCATAAAATCTAAGAAAATTAAATTATCAATAAATATAATAAAAAGATTTAACATAAGTTATTTTCTATCTCTATAATTTTTATTAGAAACTATTTAAAAAATTAATTAACTATATTAATTGTTAAACATTTAACCTTATTAATGAAATATTCAACTTTTATTATTAATAAATTATTTTCAAAGTCCATTTTTTGCAAAATAATCTTAATCGTATAATTTAGTGAAATATATGTTATCTCAATATCATACAACTGACATATTTCATGTTTCAATGTGCATGGAAATCTCATCTGACTTTCCTTAATATTGGATGTGTGAGCTCATGGGAAGTTTTGGCTTTGTTAGCATCACCTAGACATGCAATAATTGGTAAGTGTTCGTTCTTGTGAACCACTACTCATGAAACATGGGTCAATGAGTTTGACTCAAAACTTACATAGTTGAGTCATGATAAAAATATCACATTTTGATTTGCTATGGAAAAAATGTTCTACTTATCAATTGAAAAAATATACTGCTTATCAATTGATGAGCTCAAGGAGATTTATAATGAATGATTCATGAGGAACAAAATTTGTTGAAGACCTTCAATTTTATAGACTTCTTTATATAATATGAAGCTTCATTTATGATTTCCAATCAAACATCTATCAGCTATCCCTTGTACCTGTTTTTTGGGGTGCAAGTGCTAGTTATTATTATTAGTTCCTGCCTACAGTAGGTAACTTATGCTTTCGCTTAGTCCATTGTACTAATAGCTGCACTAATCAAATTTTAGATTTCATTCATTTAGTAATGTTTGCAAAAGGTTTTGTAATTTGCATCATTTTTTGAAATTGAAAAATACAATTTTTTGAAAACCTTATTGGCTCATGAGGAAAAAGGCAATGAAAAAATTTAATTTTCTTCAACAAAAATACAACTATTTTTTCCAACACCTCTATTAATGCAAGCATTAATTGCAACTTTATCTTTTCTTTTCTTGTGACAAGTGGATAAATTTTATTAAAAAATGATCATTTTCCTAACACCTCATGAATGCATTAATTTCAATTTTACCTTTTCCACATTTGTGACTAGTGGACAAACTTTTTTTTAAAAAGACAATCACTTTTAATTGATGTTTATTTTTGTAATTTGTAAAATGCTATTAAATATAGATATTTTAATCAAGTATAGGTATTTTAATCAAATATAGACATTTTAACTCTTTTAAATTGTCAATTTCCAAAAATTATTTTTTATATAGCTTAATTTCATATTTATTTTAATTTTAATTTATATATAAGTTTAAATTAGAATTTAGTTTCTTTTATTTTGACATATCTAAACCAATGCTTTTAATAGATTTATTGTTTATTTTTTATTTTTATATATAATTTTTATTATATTGATATTTTTAATTTATACTTTAAAATACATAATACTAATTTTGTATCAATTTTAATAAAGTTCAAATTGTTTAGCTTTGTATATTATCAACTTTTTTATTTTATTTTTTTTTAGGGGTAAACGCTTTGACCTGGAGCTATGAACCAGTGAGGCCACAAACGGGGGACCTCATCCCCATGAGATTTGAACTTTGATGGCAAGGATAACAACACAACAACTTAACCATCACAACATGCCACTATTGGCTTATATTATCAACTTTACTTATGATAAGTGTGTTTGGTTTTTTTAAAGCATAAATGTTATTTTTAAATTAATTTATGTTTATTTATTTTTATGCATTAGATTTAAGCTTAAGAATATTGTCCACCTTCTTCAATTAGATGAATTTATTGCTTAAACAAGATATATCAAACAATTTCATCATTAAAATTAATCAATTTAACTCTTTTAAAAAATATATATAATTTTATCTATATCTTATGTATAATTAGTTCATAAATATCTTTGGTCTCATAAATGTTCTTTATGATGTCATCTAATTTTAAATTACCATGATACTATAATATTTATTTATATATTCTTTTACTATTTTAATTAATATATCATTGCAGTTATATAATTTAATAATATACTGACTATACTCTGTAATTTAATTTAGCTTACCACTATAATATTCTATTTGTCATTACTATTTATTTGTTATTTTATTAAACTAAATACATTATATTTTAACCAGAACCTACTTCAATCAACCACAAAATCATGAAGGTAGGAACTTTGGCGCTTGCGCCCTTTGTTATTATTATTATTTCTCTTAGGTATAAAATCATGAAAGTAGGAACTTTGGCACTTGCGCCCCTTGCTATTATTATTATTTCTCTTCGGTATACCCATCAGGTTCCATTGCCAGTTTTAATATAGACGAATGAGAATATCTTCGACATACAACCTTTTGTTTTTGTTTTTGAGCAGTGTCTCATAATCATTCACGTTCTTTATCATGGCATCACTCTCAGGCATTTGATAGAGAAAGTTTGGGACACTCCGGGGAACGAGGCTTTTTGTTGTTTCGTGGACTTTAAAAAAGCTTTCGACACAGTGCCACGTAATAAACTATGGGATAGAATGGTAGAGCTGGATGTCCCTAAAGAACTTATGTCAGCGGTTTACAGATTATATGAGCAGGTCAAAGCTAAAATCAGAACGACAGAAGGGTTATCAGAAGATTTTGATAGCAACATCGGGGTTAAGCAAGGGTGTCCGCTTTCTCCCACAATATTCAATCCACAATATTCAGGCTTTATATTGACAAGTTAAAAGAGTGGATAAACAAGACCAATGGTGAGGGGGTGCAGCTGGCCCACTTCGTGATAAGATTGCTCTTATATGCAGATGATCTCATAATTCTTGCTAGAACAGCTAAAGGTTTGAAAGAGCACTTGAAAGCACTAGAATTTTTTTGCCATGATGTAGGAATGCAAGTTAACACTAGCAAAACCAAAATTATGATCTTCTCACTAAAGAAGAATAGGGGCATACAAGACAAGTTCCTGTTTGAAAATAGCCCCCTTGAGATTGTGGAAGAGTACAAATACTTGGGCATCGATTTTCATAACAAACTCAACTGGGATACTTGTAGATCGAAAAGAATCCAAGGGGGCTGGAAGGCGTTATACTCTTTACAAAACAAGTGCAGGAACGCAGAATTATGGGATTGGACGACCATGAAAACTCTGTTTGGTTTGCTGGTCACTCCGGTTATTCTATACGGATGTGAAGTGTGGGGCGGTAGTATGTCCAAACAGAAATGGCGGCAAGTAGAAAAAATTCAAAAACACTTTATCACATGCAATCTTAAAGTCAAGACCACAGTTCCGTATGAAATCTTTTTGGCGGAGGTGGGTTCCTTTCCATTAGAAGCCGTCGCATTGAC
Organism: Cupressus sempervirens; assembly: GCA_028749045.1. Taxonomy (NCBI): domain Eukaryota; kingdom Viridiplantae; phylum Streptophyta; class Pinopsida; order Cupressales; family Cupressaceae; genus Cupressus; species Cupressus sempervirens. The sequence goes on from CM053785.1 coordinate 407,994,349, forward strand.
CAGAATGCTAAGTTATTTAAAGAAAACCCAAGGTCTAGAAACACATCGTTGGCCCAAGTTGGTAATAGAGGAAAAACTTGTGAGGCGGAAAAGCACATGGATGAAACAAAATGACAAATGGATGCAAAAATGGGATATCAACATCCAAGCTTGCCCGGATAACATTAAAGAAATAAAAAAGTTTGTCAATGAAAAATTTCGCAATATTCTGTGGACAAGACACATAGGGAGGAAAAAATCTTATTACATTAAAGCATTTAATCCCACTTCTAGTCATGATGAAAAGGCCTATATAAGGGCACCTATTAACTGGAAAGCAAAAATGTTGATGGCACAAATTAGAACTAGTTCACATCAGCTGCGATGTGAAACTGGTAGATGGCAAGTTCCAAAGGAAGAGTGGTCAGACAGAACATGTTTGCAATATGGGAACAGTGGAGACAGAGCAACACTTTGTCATGGAATGCTTGGCTTACAACGACATCAGATCTGATTATACAAAAATTCTGCAGAACAAGGACTTCAACTATTTATTTGAGGAAGATCAAGTGAAGAGAACAGCGGAGTTGATTATCAAAATTCAGAGAAGAAGAGACAAGTTAACCAAAACTTTGCAACTGACTAGTTTGGCTCCTGACTCGGAAGGGCGATTGCATGGGTCCCATAGACTACTTTAGTCTCGTGGACGTCATTAAAATCTATCATATCATATCATATCCGGTAAAAATAAAAGAAACCTTCTCCTCAGTGGAGAACGAGAGACTCTTGGCACAAACCCTGGTAAGGCCGTGGAATCAAATCGATCCAATCTACCTCAGCTTTCGTATGATGTGAAGACGGTGCAGCGCTGAATATAAAGACAACTGCAGACTTCTGCCGTCTATTCGACAACATAATATTTCTAGTATGCTCAATTTTAAAATGATTTAATTCCGCGACTACTTCCCATATCGGTCATGCTACATGTTGATAGTTGCAATACATGTTGAAATATTTTTAGTGCCCACATTGGTTTTATTTTAAAATGTCTTTCAATACCACCATTTTTTGCTCTGATCATTGTGACATACTCCGCAATGTCTGTTTCTGCAATAAACCCTAATGTTGGGCAAACCCATGTTTCAACAGGCAGTCGGAAAATATGTTCTTCGTCCTAAATTTTCATTTTCTAAACAGATAGGGTTCACTGGGATTTTCATAACTTTAAACTGAGAACTGTTGCCTTAAAGTTTTGTTCAGACTGCTAAATTCTCTGGGAAAGCAGCGGTGGAACCCAGGCGGAAATCCCAATAAATGTAAAGAAGTGATTGAAGATTATCTTTGCTATGCAAGGGGTCTTCACAAAAGTAATGCTGGAGATACTACCCTCAATACCTCACATTTTATACACTGTGTGAATCAATAGAAGAACTTTGCCTGAACCTTTAAGAAACATTTGCTTTATAATAAAATTAATGAATTTGAGCCCTTCTTTGAAAGGATTGGTATAAATGCTTGTGATAACCATAGCTTGTTGCTTTCACATTAATTGTTTATTAAGGAAAGCCAAGCTTGCTTGCAGCTTTGTGTGGAACAGAAAATTGAATCTGCTGGGATTTTTTTTTATGGATCCGAGGCCTAATGTTCACACTCACCTACGACTACTTGTAGATGCAGGAAATGGAGGTTGAGGAATTGAAGAAGACTCTCCACTAATGTTTGTCATTTCTTCCATTTGCATTTGTTTGAATTCTTTTTTCTCTTCAAATCCATCTAATTGAGCTTGCACTTCATGTATATCGTCAACATGTCCCTTTGTGCATTTGTTGGCATCATGGCGTGGTATTTGTGCAAGGTGATACTTAAAACGATTAATACCTCCCCCACTATGTGTTTTGCAATGAAAACATACCGTGTTTCTTTTTTTGATACGGAGATGACATGTTTTGAAGCTCTATCCTTTCTAACTGGTTCAGCTTCTGGGCACCAGTACCACTACCTGTAGGCTGGGACATTATGCTGCAATAGATTATAAATGAAAAAATTCAGCATAGACATACAAATTGAAGTAAAAGTAAATAAAATAAAGAAAACACAAAACTAGGGTTTCTTATTTTTTTCCATTAACATAAAATGAAACAAAACTAAAACAAATGTACATAAGATAGAAATATGAAAGTTAAAAACTTAAAAAACAAGAAAACAAAATGTAACATCTTCAAATTTGCTGAAAAAATGGAAAAATGCAACTTCATATTTGTAGATGCCTCCTCCAAATCCTTCTTCAATAGTAAATGATTGAATGCAAGCTACTAACTTGCCCAAACAATCAGTGATCACCATCTCGTCTGAAATGATTTGCTGCTCTACTTTTTAATGCCACAATATTATTGCTCAAATGTCTCTTTTTCTCATCCTGTGTTTGCAAACAATAGAAAGGAACTTTTAGGATTGGAAGGCACATAAAAATACCTTTTGCACATGTTAAAACAATTAAATTTTATCTTTTTGCCTTTTCTTTTTTGGCTGTCCGTAATAGAGTCAGTGGGAGTTGTTAGACTCAATTCCAACTCTATGATATGGTCTTTATGATCTTAACTTTGTTTTTCTGAACTATTTAGACCTCAAAATAAATAACTACTTACACAATTGTGATATTGCTATCAGGATTTAACTGTGTAGTTTTTGAGTCAAACTCATTGACCCATGTTTCAATGAGTTTGACTCAAAATTACACAGTTAAATCCTTATAGCAATATCACAATTTGAATTGCTGTGGAAAATATCTCCTACTCATCTAGTTACACAATATTGATTCAGGAAAAGAAATAGTCAATTATGCTTATGCAGATTCAAAGCATCAAATAACAAGTTTTACCCAATAATCGTAAATTCCGGAATATATTTGCTATTGAAACTGATATAGAATTTCTACAATGGTAATATAAGCTTTCAAATTACACAAAACTCAATGTAGAGTTCGAGCATTAATGCACAACAGAGGATAACTCTTGAGAGTTTCGACCAAAGACCATGTAGAGCTTGAACAACAACATACAACAACAAAGGTGATCTCTTTGGAGTAATGTCCCAGATCCAAATTGTGCACAAAGGCAAACCAAAATATTCTGCATAACCAAAAAACATGCCAGAGTCATCTATATATACCTGCCTGTTGCAGGTCATTAACATGCTGTGAGAGGCAAGTAAACAATCTGATTCGGTCTCTTTCTCGAAGCGCTAGAAGATACAAAACAACACAAAATAATGCAAAAATCTTACAGTTTTACAGTTGGCAGCAATCCGGTGTTTCCTTCTGGGAGACAATTGTGGCTACAAGACAAAACTGGGCTTCTTGAAGAACTCAGTGGTACTTACAAGAAGATTGAAGACCAGAATCTGTTTCTTTTCTTCCTACACCAGATAAGACCATTTGGCTTGCAGCAATCTAATCTTTTCCTAACTTTTTGAGCAGACAAAACTTAATAGTTGGCAGCCAACATTGCCATCCAGGCCAGGTGGCCTCAACTTTATGGGTTCACAGTCCTCCCGTCCTGTAATTGCTTGACCTCAAGAAATTTTAGGTTAGGGTGTTCAAAGATTTCAATTCCTTCCCAAGTTTCATCTTGCGGTGTAGTGCCTTCCACTTGACTAAGTATTCTAGAATAGCTTTTCTTTCGTAATCTCTTTCCCCTTATGTCTAGAATGGATATAGGTTCAAGGATCGACTTTCCTTCATTATTCAGTGGAGGGAGTTCCTTGGACAGGTTGATTTGTTGTCCAAGAGCTATCTTTAAGCATGAAACATAAAAAGTATTATGAAAGTTATTGTTGGGTGGTAATTCTAACTCATAAGTAGCCTGTCCCACCTTTTAATCACCAGGTACGGGCGATAGAAAAATGGTCTAAGCTTCCCTTTTCTGCTTCTCTTCATTGATGATTGTCTAAAAGACTATAACTTGAGAAACACCAAATCATCCTCTTCAAATGCTCTCTCTGTTCATTGTCTATCTGCAAACAACTTCTGCTGACTTTGCCTTGTTGCATGTTGTCTTTGATGGGTTCCAGAAATGTTTGATTGCTGAATCATATCATGAGCAGTAGGCACTCCACTATCAATGAAAATCTAATCCACAGAGGAAGTTGCATCATAACCATACAACGCTTTAACGGGGAACATTCCAGTTGACAGATGGTAACCTATATAGTAACTGTATTCCCCAAAATTGCTTGTCCTCAAGCCTTTTTCAACTCTGCAGTGACTCTAAATACACCAGGCAATGCCCGGATCCTAAATTAATTAATAATCTTAGCATGCCTTCCCTTGTACATCTCTTTTAAACATTCGTTGCTCTACTCTATTCAAAACTCCACTATATCATGTATTGTGAGACAACACATTGTAATCCCAATTAAGTACTGTACCAAACATACCGATGCCACTATCCCAAATCATTCTACTTCCCACACCATAAGTGAGGAGATAGATATATCTCACCATACCACCATCAGCAAATGTTATCAGCACTTGTATGTTTGTTTGAATACCAGGATCCCGTATCAATCTTAGTAATATGGCTCCGCCAATTTGTTGTGGCACTCGGATATAATTGTCATCAATCTGCTATAACCAGAGAAGCACTCCACCCATAATGTGAATCCTTGGGTCTCAAGTCAGTGCATTATCACACCTCCCTTAAAAGGAAGAGATTGTTGTCTCTCATCATGTCTTTGATGACAACTATCTCCGAGTGAATCTTCAATGGTGTAAGAAATATCTCTAATGTCATCTTGTATTGGACCCTTGTCACCATTCCAATATCCAACATTGGAGTAATGATCCCAATTATTTCAATCTATCCCAACAACTGTTGTCATCAAATTACAATCTGAAACTTTTGTAATCAGCAATGTAAGATAGACTCCTAATAACAATGATTGAAATAAAACCCAGCAAGTTTTGGCTGGAATTCTTCTACTCTCACGACCATCTCCATAAACTGGAGCATCGATCTGTTGGAACTCATTATTTCCAAGCATATACCAACCCAAAGAAAGTTACTCCATGACATGCATCTCAAATCGTAATATTAGGATTGCTTCATATTCTTCCAGGGAATCACCAACATGATGGGGTTGTGTCTCTATACCATTGATCTCCTCGAGCTCTTCATACATAGCTAAAGGCCTAACCATACGTGAGTTACCCATGTCTCCATCTGTACATGTAGGCATAACCATAGTGGTTGATCCCCAAGGTGTGCTCAACTACCCCATTTGTTTCCATGACTTGAGCCTTCAAATGGCTCTCGAAAAGCGACTCATGATCTCTATGATGTAAGTCTTATGTATGCTCAGTATTTTCAGAATCATACTTGTTCTCAAGCCCATGCAAATCTGAAAGCTCCTTGCAATTGTTCATTATAAGTGGTTCTCCCCTCTAACCATGAGATTTCTGCTGTGGATGATGGAACCAAACATAATCCCTTACCAAGCTCACAACTCTGAATTTCTGATTCTTGAAGGGCCATTTGAGTGTTCTTCAAAGGATCTTGGTTAACATTAGACTCATTAATAATCTTATCTACCTCTTCTTCTTTGCCTTTAGCACATTAAGAGATATCTCACCAAGCATGAAAAAATGATTTCTATTAGAATGTAGCTGTAGGTAATTAGTCTTTATTGCCATTTACTCTTCTCTAAATGCCTGTAAATCTAAAAGGGAAAGTTCTTTACCACGTCCATATGTATCCTTGAAGACCTCCAACACATTTTTTTGATCAGTTTATGGGCGTCATCAAGATGTTTAATGGCTGCAATAATTTGGTCTATATTTACCTTCAACTGTCCTACCAAATGATAAGATTCCTGAGACCTATCAAATCCAAACAATTTTTCTGATTTCTGATCAGCATCATGCAATACTAGATCAGATTTGTTATTGAGGTTAACATCAATACCATTAATGTTATTAATACCATCCTCCATGCAAAGCTGTGTATTAATACCATCAATGTTATTAATACTATGGTCAAAAGTAGATCCATCCAGTAGAGTAGCTGTAATATATGTAGGATCTATCTCACCTGGACCAACATAAGCATCAATATTCACATAAGATGTGGAGTCATTGTTATTGGCTGACTAAAAACGTCTTCACATATGCTTTTAATATGCCTATCATATGTGTTGGAGGCTTCAAATTCTGAAATACGCTGCTGAAATATTTTTCCCAAGAATGCTCCCAGTAATTTTCTGAAATATAAGTAGATAATTTCATTCAACAATCTCAGATTTTAACCAGCAAATAATAGAAAATGCTCAAACAAAAAACCCTCAGAAATGTTATTGCATTATAACAATCGGCAATACAATAAACAATCACAAAATCCAATCTCAGATTGGAAAACACTAGAAAACAACCTGTTACTCTATATGTGAACTCCGTCCTGAATTCACCGCAGTTGATGAACAGGGTTTTGTCCAATCCACCAATAAGCCTGAAGGTCACTGTTCTTAGGTTCTGAAAATGAAAGCTGGAAGCTTCCCAAGTTTCTCCAAGAGAAAACTGAAATCCAAGCATAGCTGAAATGAATAAGGTCCTCTTTTATTGCCCAAGCAGTGACTCTTCAACTTCTTCTTTCTACCTTTCCTCTTCTTCCTCTTTTGTCACACTTTCCCTTTTGCAATATTAAATTGACTTTTAATAGTTGCATTCAGCTCCCAATTAAGTCACTTTTTACATTTTATTTATTTGTCTTGCAATTTCCTAATGACCCAAAAAGTGGACATTACAATCTTCCCTCTTTGAGATTGCTTGTCCCCAAGCAATCATGAATCTGTGTGTCAATACCAGGATCCCATATGTGCAAGCCGCTCTAAACTCATTTTGGAAACTCTGGAATCAGAACTTGCCATTCTGTGAAATCAACTATTAGGATGCAACTCATCCCTTGGTAACATCCCTGGATCCCAAGTCAACCTGAAAAACACTGCCACACCTGTCTGCTGTATTACTCTGAAGATAAAAACCATAGTAAGACGGGTAACTTGTCCCTCCCCCCCCCCCTGGTGCAATTTTGCCTAACATCCTGGAGACTTGGGGACTCCGTTCCCCCTTCCCCAGCGGCGCCACCAGATTCCGCCACCTCTGCCAAGGATGGGGGACATCTCGGTGTTGACTATTTGCTGATTCAACTATTTATGTTCAATGTTCAATGTTCCAATTCAATGCAATGTTCAAGTATTTACTCTTCTACATCTTTATATCTTATATTGCAATACATCTTTTCATAATTAGCATTTTTAGTACCATATGTATAGTATATGCAACCCCCCATCCCTTGCCACCGTCCCCAAATTAAGACCCCTCTATCCCCTCGTCCCTGAAACTTGTCCCCATTAACTTTCGTCTCCTTGTCCCCCAGGGCGGTGTAATAATGATAAAAACTCTATGCCAAGTTGTGAATCCAATCACAATGATCCCTATATTGCAGAGCTCCTATCTTGTCAACACTTGGATCCCAAATCAGCCTATCAACTTGATCTTGTGAGTAGAAATAAATGTACATCAATCCATCATTCTCCTATATCAACCAACTAAACAAGAAAATCACTCCAGCAATGCCAAAAACATCTCCAATATACACGACTCATAAGACCACCCTATGTTGCTGCTATATGATGTGCTGGTATCAAGAATGGTGCTGAAGGTATAACTGCTCCCATGTAGTAGATCACATAGGGAAACCACTAATAACTGAAGCAGGGATGAAGATAAAATCACCAATTGATAAATAAATAGCTTCTATATCATGAAAACTCGATGACAAATCTCTATATGAATTGTAGAACCCCTCATTATGTATTAAGGACAACTCTGGAGTTTCTGATTCACCACAAGTACTATCAATCAATTCTCCACCTCCATCGAGGAAATGGTCATCATTACTACAGAACTAGTATCACTTTGTTTGTCCTCATCCTCATGTGGCAAAATTGTTACATCATGATTTTGTAGAGGTACATAAAAGGTGTCATTTTTACTAGTTTAATGTCATCCTCATGGTCTAGCTCATATTCATAGTTATAAACAAACCCTTGGTAGGATGAATATTAATTGTTACAATATTTTCAGATTTATTCGTAGTAGTTTCCTCCTCTAAATGTATGGCTTCATATGCTAGTATGACATCATTTTCAAATAGCTCATTCTCATGGAAGGATTCATTTTCTACCTTGGAAATATCTTGTAAATCAACATCCTCATAAAAAGGCTTGTCAATAATCAATTCCAAGTCACCAAATGAGATGCTAGTAAATTCCTCACCATTACCTATAGCTGATTCCATCTCTTTGCAAACTTGGGTATCATTAGGTTGGAGCTGAACTGTAGGACTCTTTAACTTCTTTAACGCTGATCTGAATTTCTTTGGCCGACTCTTCTTCCTTGTTTTCCTCACAATGTGATCAATTGACCAAGTATGCTGGCAAGAGAAACAAAGCTGCTCTTTCCTCATTGGTTCTTGCTCATTTTCGTAGATCTGAAACCTGTATGCCCATTGATATCAGCTCACTGTCTGTCATGTGATCCTTGAATCTCTCAATCTCATGCTCAATCAATTCCACCGTAAGCTAGCTATAAGTTAGATTTTATATTCCCCTCTCCGAATCACCAACAAATCTGATTATAATTGTTTACATACGTCATTATCCCCATCTAATAAGGAAATGATTGTTTTTATGTGAGCTCTCACAATGTCTGCATGATGTTTCCTAAACTCACTTAAGAAATGTTGAAGCAGCTAAAGAATCATTCCTTTACAACCGAGATCCAACATGACAATAAAAAATCTGATTTCTATCTCCTCTTACCAAGGTAGGGCTTTTGACATCATATAATCCACATAGGCTGTCCACAATCAATTTTATAACTTTCTTCAAGATGCTATCATCATAAGGTGTAATAGGAGTTGTTATTCTGATAATTTCACTAAGAAAAGAGGCAAGTGTTAATCTCACATTTTCGCACGGGTGCTCCATGAACCTACGTTGGACTATGTCAACCATTGAGGGTTGCAATGCCCAATTCAAAAGCCTCCTTTCAGACTACTCCAGTTTGGATAAACTAAATCCTCCAATTTAGAAAATAGTTCAATAAAACCTAAGTTGCTGATTTGGATTTGGGTTCAATATTGTTCAATTTTTTTTTGGGTTGTGTTCAGATTCATTTTGGGTTTGTCCATACAAGAATATATGTTTTTAAATATATGTATATAAATGTACATAGATGCAGTAGTAAATAAGCTCATACACCACTATGCTAATTTTAAAGCTACATAGCAAAATACACCACAACATCAATGTTTCAGTTCAAAACAATAATTTCAACATTAACAGTCAGCCACCAGTGATCAAATATCATCAAAAACCATGAAACAAATCATCATCATTCTGCTGCTGAAAAATAGAAGCACAAAAAGTATTGCTAGGCCTATTTAAAGCCAAAGTTGTGATTGATGCCATATTGTAAGCTTCAGACACTAACTATTATACTGGATGATTCAAAGAAAGCAGCTTTGGATCAGACTAGATGAATGCAAGAAAACAGGCTTTAGATTCAGAATTATCCACAGAAAGGTCTCTTTAGATTTTGTTCAATCCATAGTTTTCTATTCATTTTACACTATATGCACGATATATTGTGTATTTCATACATTCCATAATAGATGCATGCCACTTTTATACATCCCGTGTAACATCTTGTTTTTCACTAACAAATTTTAGTCTTTAACTAAACTGATTTCTATCTCTTATTCACATGACTAAGTTTTCCAACAACTGTTTAAACTGAAATAATTCTAATTACAATGCTGAACTACCAAGAATACAAATTGAAACATTAACAATTAATTCACTTAATCATATGAAAGTAATTATCAGATGTATTCATTTAAGTACTTCAAATCAAAATATATATGATCATTTAACTACTTTAACGTAATAACTATCTTTAAATTAAATGGCTTTCAATCTTGAAAAGAAATAACTAAACATACAGGGTTAAAAGAACATACAAATTACTTTGTGAAGCTTCCTTTAATGGTTGTCCAAGCTCTGGCTTTGGTGAGAGGAGAAGCATTGGCATAGGCTTAACCTCCCAACCGCGGACCATTACTTATCCCCTCAGGTTCTAATTTAATAGAACGACTCTCCCTACTCCGAGGTCGGGCTTGGAATGTTCATTAATTCAGCCATCAGAGTATCCAGGTGGGTTGAGGTCCCAACAGTTATTCGGCAAAATAACTGAAGCATCTGGACAACAACAAGATCAATTGTTTCGGCAAGTCTGCCTGATTCCACTTTGGCCAAGGATTTCAAATTGTGGGTTCACAACCCGATCTCCACCACTCAGCATGACAACTTATTTCAGAAGTGGAACTCACATGAGTTAATGCATTAATTAATTTATTATTTATTTGATTCTGATATCATTCCTTGTTTTACAGGTTCATCTACATCTCCTCACCTAATTCAAGCTATCAAGCCGGTGATTCCTTGGTGCCTTCAGATTAACTTCACTTAGATACTTTACACCTTCTTCACCATATTTTGGCATTTGCTTGGTGAATTCCCTGGTGTTTTGGGTTCATTATCTCAATCTCAGTTATTAAATTATAACAAAATGTATTTGATTGTACTTGAAAAATATCATTCTTAAAAAGGAAAATTAGATAATTACACGTTCGGACAATAAAGGAAGACGTCTGATTTATCACATATTATTGCAATGATATTATAAGAAAATAAGTTGGTAGACTAGAAACATGACAAACTTCAATGATTAAGGTCGGAGTCATACATTCATCAATTCATATCCACAAGGAAAATGACATACTGGTATTAAAGTGCAGTAATCTTATATACTAAACGAGTTTTACTTTCTCATATTAATTTGCGGGCTCAAGAATTAAGTTCATGCAGTCATAAAACCAAGGAAAGCATAAAACGATTTACAAGGGTTTGTAGAAATAAAATCGATTTGATTCTAGGCGGAATTACAAACAGAGCCAAACCTAGTCTTTGCAAACAGCTAGTAATGAACTCGAGATGCCAAGAGGAAGGGAAGCTGATGAAGTGTACAAGAAAAGAGTGCCGAAGGCAAGGATGAATGCTGATTTATGTTTAAAGGTTCATATAATAAACTTGAGCCCGACCTTACGGCTACCATCAGTTACAAAGATCATATTCGAAACTTGTTCAAATCGGCTAAAAAGAAAAGAAGAAAGGAGGGAAAAATTGAAAAGGAAAGAAGATGAAAAGTTTTAAATAATTAATATCATTTATAATTGTTTTATTTTCTTGATTATGTTTATATGTACATAATGGTAAGGTGGCATCTTTGGGTTAATGTTTTTAATGTAATGGTGTCACTTTATTATTATTTATGTATGATCATATTTGAGAATTTAAAATAATATTTAAATGATATTAATATTTGATAATTTCTTAAAGGTAAAAATTTATGTTTATTATTACATTGTTTTATTATAACATTTTTTTTATTACTTATAGCTCATGCGGTTGCACCATGAAATATGTTGTCAAGTCCTAATAACCTTGCCAAGATGGTTTAGGTCAAACCCGTTGCTTCTGATGACTGAACCATATGACCATCCCCTTCCGATGACCTTGTTTCGCAATGCTTCCCCTCTCTCTCCGGTCTTCATCCTATAATCATTCAAAACAACATTATCGCCAAGACATCAATTCAAGATTTATAAATTGTTAATTAAAATCATCAAGTGACCGTTAGAAATTTCATCAATATCATAATAACTAACTTGTTCATCATATATATATACAACGGCTACAATTATCTAACTCTATTTCACATGATCATGAATAAATTGATCCAATGGCTAGAATTAACTAACACAATTTCATATGATAATTAAATTGATACAATGACTATAATTAACTAATTCAATTTCACATGATCATGAATAAATTGATACAAGGGCTAGAATTAACTAACTCAATTTCATATGATAATTAAATCGATACAATGGCTATAATTAACTAATTCAATTTCACATGAACATGAAGAAATAATTTGGTTCAACGGCTATAATCAATTTGAAATTTTAGGTCAAAAATTGGGATGTAACATCTCGATTCCTCTTCTCTAGTAGCATTTAATTCAATTTAAATACGATTAGTAATTTGAGTCTAATCATGTGCTTGAGTCTACTTTGGCAAAAAAGACCTTTTGAAAAAGTAAACAAAAGGGTGTTTTTTAACCAAATTCTCTCAAAGTTCTCTAAAAGTAAAATTCTGTCCAGATTCCTCTGCTGGAAACCAAATTTGCCCAAAAGTCGTCTGAATTCTGCCAGGGTTCCTCTCAAAGAATTCACAGCAAAATTTAGTCTTTGCAGCAGACTTTTGATAGAATCTGACAAGGACCAGATTCTTGAGAGAATTGAACTAGGAATTTCTAGGTCCAGGAGAGAATCTGGTAACTTAGAATAAAACATTTCATGAACCTCAGTTGCAATCCAACAATGTACAATCCATTCCCGAGTGCTTCTTCATTTTGCAAGTTTCTTAGCTGTTCAGCATTAAATGTCTCATTAAATTCTTTGGAGAAAACATTGTTCTTCAGATTTTCGATAGTTTGTACTTTGTTTATTTCCACCAAATCTTAGGCACTGAAAGTTGTTAAACAGACTACACACAATCTGATTTTGTTGAGTTCCTTGAATCCTAGAAAGTGCTTGCTGTTGTAGACATTAGCCTTGAAATGGATATTTCATTTAGCAAAACAGATATAATCAGTATTTCAAACAAGCAATCACTGTCAAAATCAACTGTTCCACAACCAGCGTTGTGAATTTAAAATGATACCGCCCAAAGATACATCATTCCAACCAGTGGTTAAGACATCAACATAAATAACAGATGAAGAGTTCCCTTACAGGTATGTTCACCTCTGTTTGTATTGAAAATTGGAAGGCTCAAAATGTTCATGCTGAAAGAACACAACAATCCAAACCCAATGTCCCTTCCCTAATCGCCAAGATTTGTGACTCGGAGTATAGTTGAACCAGAGAGTTGTATATCTCTTCTCCGAAGTGCAGTAATAGCTTTGAAGAACATATATACACATGTATTCAGTAGAGACAACATCCACCAAAACTGTAGCTTTTGTCTCACATACAGAGAGGAAAGATTGCACAAATGCTTGACATGGATTTATTCATCTGCTAATAATGACCCATTTTAATGGGTCCCAACATTCCTAGAACAATGTGTATCATCCCTCAGCTAGTTTGATGGTTCAAAACCCATTTCTACCACCACAGTTTGTAGCATTTAGGCACACAAAGCATTCACAACCACACCGTGAAGATTCCCTATATCTCCAATTTCCTATCTTCGCCATCTCAAACTCCGTTACACAACAAAATCATGGTGTACTGCTATTTCAAGGAAAAGCGACTCCAAAAAACATTCCAAAGTCTTCAGCATATATTAGTATCGATTTTCTAATGTCTGGCTTTAGAAAATTAATAATACAGCAATCTGTAGTAGACTTTCGGCCAAATAGATATATACAGGTAAATGTTTATTTAATCGCACTAAAAAAACTTCAATGCCTCAAGCTTTGTATTATTACGAAGTGATTGGTAAAATACTTGCTTGTTATTAACACAGACCGAGAGGTCTATATATACAAAAGAATAAAGCTATGTTAACTAAAAGAAAGCTAAAGAAAGCTATCAGATAACTACAACTAACTAAATATTAGGAACATTCTAATATTTACAATAGATTACAAACATATAACCATTAACTAATAATAGAAGCTTATCTATTATCGTAATACCCCTCTCTTAATGGTTAATCTATCCCCAACACCAAGTTGTCCTTTGAATTTGACAAACTTATCGGGACCAAGAGGCGTGGTGAGAATGTTTGCAGTCTGATTTGTGGTAGGAACATACTCCAAGTCTATTGTCCCGTCTTCAACCAATTGTTGTATGTAGTGACAATGAACATCCACATGCTTGGTTCATTCACAGTGAACATTCACATGCTTGGTTCATTCATGGAAGACTGGATTTTGTGCTAACTTGATAACGCTTTCGCTATCAACAAACAAAGTGGTGGGTCCTACTATTGACATCTGCATATCCCCAAGTATTTGACGAAGCCAAACAACTTCACAACCTGCCTTGAGTGTCCCTCTGTATTTGGCCTCTGTAGAGGAGAGAGAAACTACTTGCTTCTTCTTACTGGTCCATGTGACGACACTTGATCCCAAATTGAACACATTAAGAAGTTGACTTTTTATCATCAACAGAGCCTGCTCAATCTCTATCTGTGAATCGATTGAGTCCAGGATTAGCACTTTGAGAGTAAAGAAGTCCATAATCTAAAGTGTCTTTCACATAACGAAGCACATGCTTTGCTGCAATCCAATGGTCAGCCTTGGGCGCTGTCATAAAGCATGAGAAGTAGCTAACTGCAAAGCTGATATCAGGCACAGTAGCAGAGAGGTAGATGAGGCTCCCTACTAGTTGCCTGTATGTAGTATCATCAACGGGAGGATAATCAGACTTGACTGATAAATTTGAGACCTTTCTTTATGGGTGTAGATGCAAGCTTGCAATACTGCATACAAAATTTGTCTAACAGAGCCCTGACATATTTGGATTGAGAGATGAATATACTAGAAGACTGTTGCCAAACCTTAACACCTAGGCAATAATGCATGAGCCCAAGATATGTCATATCAAAAGACAGTTTTGTTTGATTTCTTGAATCAAAGATGCCAAATTGCTAGTGATGATCAACTCATCCACATAAATAACCAAAAGAATGATGTCACTTTCAGTAGTCTTGATGTACAAATTTGAGTCTGAAGAACTCCTCTAGAAGCCTTGATCACTGAGGTACTTAATCAAATTTTATGTACCATGCCCTAGGGGCCTGCTTCAAGCCATAGAGAGCTTTCACCAATCTGAGAATTTGATGGTCTTTACTTGCAACCTTGAAATCGGGAGGCTGCGCCATGTAGACTTCTTCGTGGAGATCACCATTTAGGAAAGCACTCTTGACATCCAGTTGATGGACCTTGCAGCCAAATTGTGCTGCCATGGCTAGCACTAATCTGATTGTGCTTATCTTTGTAGTAGGAGCAAAGGTCTCCTCATAATCAATGCCTTGACGTTGAGAAAAGCCCTTTGCAACTAAACGAGATTTGTACTTAATCCAAAGTACCATCAGATTTTTATTTGATTTTGTAAACTTATTTGCAGCCAATGGGTTTCTTCCCTGGTAGAAGATTAGAAAGGACCTAGATGTTATTCTTTAGCAGGCTCTGGTGTTCAGATGTCATGGCCTGTTCCCACTATGGAATTCCTTTAGCCTCAAAATATGTTTGAGGTTCAAACACACTATGAATGTTGACCATGAGAACAAAGTTAATAGACTTTGCAGGTTTGTTCTTTTTTTGAGCAGTTCTCCCATTAATGAGCTCATCATCATGAAGATCAACAAGTGTCTTAGCCCACCACTTAGGCCGGAGAGGGTAACAACCAACATTAGTATCAAGAAATGCTTGGTGATTAGGTTCCTCATCAGAAGAGTCTGGACTTTGGATCAAACTAAGGTGAAGCATCTATTAATTGAGATGATCTTGCAGGGGAAGCTGAAGGTGTTTGTATAGGGATCATAGGTATAACTGTAGCTGCAGGAGCTACTGGAGCCCTCCCATTAGGTGGACCTAATGAAAGCCTAACTCCCAAATCGTGAGCCTTCATAAGTTGGTCTGCTGGATCAAGAACAAGAGAAATGGGCATGAATGGTCCTCGCTGCTCATCAAAGACTACATCGCGACTGTATTTAGAGACGAGATGTCTCAGTGTTGATCAAGCAGTAGGCGTTGTGAAGACTACTGTATCCAACAAGCACGAGTTTTTGACTCTTGGCATCCAACTTGGTGCGTGATGCATTAGGGATCAAAAAAACACGGGAGCCAAAAACCTTTAGGTGACTGATTCTGGGCTTGCGACCTGACCAAGCCTCTTCTAGAGTTATACCTTTGACCGCCACTGTGGGTGTCCGGTTCAAAAGATAAATTGCAGTGTTAACTGCTTCAGAACATGTCTGTGTTGGAGCATGGATCGAGCCATCTCGGTGATTGTTCCACTCCTACGTTCAACTGCATTGTTCTATTGTGGTGTGTGGGGTGTGTTGATTGGTGTTTGATGCCATGAGTATCCAAGAAGCTAGAGAATGCGTTATAACAAAATTCCCCCCCACCCGCCGCCGCCCTCGCCCCCCCCATTGTCTGATCTTAGAGAGTAATAATGGATTTCCCAAACTCTTTTTTAACTAAAGGTTTAAACTTTTGAAATACAAGAAATGCATTTGATTTCTTTTCAAGGAAATACATCCACATTTTTCTACTAAAATCATTAACTAACAACAGGAAATACCTGGACCCAAGAACAAAAGGAGTGGCCATAAGGTTGCAAATATCGCCATGAACAAGCTGAAGAATCTGAGAAGCTCGCCAGGAATCACCACTGGTGAACGGTGTGCGATGTTGCTTCCCAGCTTGGCATGCATCACAAACTCCAAGTTGTTGAGTCTGAATCTCTAGCAATCCAAGAACAAGCTCATTCCAAGCAAGCTGTGAGAGATAATGCACATTTAAGTGCCCATATCATTGATGCCAAAGTTTGCTAACAGAAGACCGCCAAGCAGCCATAGCTAAGTCTTGAGAATCACCAGAATCAGTAAGTCTGAAAAGACCATGATCCTCAAAACCTATTGCAACAATTCACTGAGTTGCCCGATCAGTGATGGTACATTGATGTGAATTGAAGGTGACATCCAATTGTGGAGAATGTTGTAGTAACTGACTGATTGAGAGTAGATTGAGTTCCATCCTTGGAACGTAGTACACATTGAGGAAAATGAGATTCCTTCTAGCAAACTGAATTTGAATGTCGCCTTTACTGAGAACGGTGTACTATTCTCCGCCACTAAAAATAATAGAATATGAGTAAGGTTGGTAGTCAGTGAACCGGTCTTTGTGGTGGGTGAAGTGACTAGAGGCACCTGAATTAATGTATCAGGTAGACGACTTGACATGATCTGCATGTCTTTTAGCCATGAAGGCGTAAAAGACAGATTCCGTTTGCTCAACACTGTTTGATTTGGGTTGCGAACCAGATTGCTTAGATTGGGCAGCTAAGAGTTTTCGACACTCAACCTTCATGTGACCAAACTTGTGGCAATAGTTGCATTGCATGTTCTTCTGAGAGCCTTTTGAAGTTGGAGCAGAGGATTTCTGATGAAAAGACTGCTGAGACTTGCCTTTATCCTTCTAAGAGGATTTAGCAACAAAGGCTTGCTTTGTGAAGGTAGAGTTGGAACCGTTATCGAACTGCTGTTTCCATCGATCTTGCTGAAGTAAAAGTTTGCAGAGATTGGTGCACTTCAGATCAACAACAGAAGACATGATGTCGAGAATCTCGATAAAATGCTCGTAGAACTTTGTTAAACTCTAGAGAGTGATAACCACAATATCCTTTTCCTCCATCTTGTGACCAATAACAAACAATTGATCACGGATTTCCTGAATCCTATTTAGGTGAGCCTGGAGCAAGGTTCACTCATCCTTGATAATAGAAAAATGAGTGTTCTTCAAGAAGAAAGCTCTGCATTTATCATAAGTCTCATGAAGATTTTTGAGATTTGCCCATATCTCGATAGTTTTCTTGCCAGATGGAATTTGAGATACGGATAATTTGAGAAGCATCACTGCCTTCCAATTGTTCAGATCCCATGTATCTTGATCAGCATCAAGGGCAGTTAGATGCTGTGTAACACCCAAAATAATTTGATTGGTGTTATGATATTCAAAAATTGCGATTATCTAGTTGCGTCCAAGTGCCACAATTCTGACCATTAAATTTTGAATTGCTCTCAAGCAGAATATTAGTCAATGATGCCATAGCATGTTTTTCAATGAAAAAGCGTGAAAATTTGTGAAGGCACATTTTTCGAGGCAAAAAAAGTAGACCTAGAAAATTTGAAGGGGTACCCAAAAGAGAGCTAGAAAATTCCAGAAAGAATATGTTATTGATTTATGGATTCCCCGGCTCAAAAATCAAGGCACTCAAAAAATCAGATGATGACCCAATTGAGCTCTCGAAAAACCCATCAAGAATCTGTAATCAAAAATAATTTTCAAGCGCAAAATTTAGGATTTCAAGCAAAACCTTGGTCAGCAGCCATGGAGGAGAAAGTCGCAGAGAAAAAAATGGAATTCGAAGGAAAAATAGGCCGATTTTGCAGAGATTGTGATTTGCAGTTAGAGACGACTGTGGAGGTACGGTGGTGTGGCTGCTGATCTGAAATCAAAAAGATTTTTTTAGCTCAAAATTTAGGATTTCGAGCAAAACCTTGGTCGGCGGCCACGGAGGAGAAAGTTGCAGATAAAAAAATGGAATTCGAAGGAAAAATAGGCCAATTTTGCAGAGATCACGATTTATAGTCAAAGACGAATATGGAGGTGAGAGGATGAACTTAAAAGAATGACACAAATTTGCAGTCATAGGCGCATGAATGAGGCAGTGCCATCTTCAAAAAAACGTCACTAAAAAAATGACCTTTTTTTCGTGCGTAAAAAGTAGTGATTTCTGGTTGCGATTTTGAGTTGGTAAATCTATAGAAGAGACGCCCAAAAACCTTAGTTGTTTTGCCAAAAAAACAGTTGCCATTTTGAATCTGCCTGCAAAAAAATCAGTCGCGATTTTTGGAGAGATTGGTCTCCAAAAAAAACCTTATCGAACCTAGGAATGAACAGATGAATTTCTCACAAAAATGGAAACCCTAGATGGTTTGTAGAGAAATTCTCAGAAATAATTTTGAAAAATTAAGGCAAAGACCTTTAAAGGAAATTATAATTTTTTTGAAAAAATATGAAGTATTGGCTTTGATACCATATTACAAAGTAATTGGTAAAATACTTGCTTGTTATTAACAGAGACCAGGAGGTCTATATTTACAAAAGAATAAAGCGATGTTTTCTTAGGAAAAGATCATAAAGCATAGAAATATTCTATTCTAGTTAAAAGAAAGCTAAAAAAAGCTAACAAATAACTACAACTAACTAAATATTAGAAACATTCTAATATTTACAATAGATTACAAACAGATAACTGGTAACTAATAATAGAAGCTTATCTATTATCGTAATATGTAATGCAAGGTTTAATATTTCCAAACCTCTGTTGGTAATAATAATCTTTGAAAACTATGGGGCTCAATAATTATATTTCAATAAAATCAATCTGCCGTGTTCATGGAGTAAGGAATTTATATCCTTGATTTTATTAACTTTAATGAGTAGCTCGATGAACATATAAATATTAACCTTCAAACTTAATGTGTCACCAAAACATATGAATATGTGCAGCCCACTTTATTGAAAATTAAATGCTTGCCTATGCCTGCCACTATTATTATTATTATTTTTGATAGATAAAAGGCCATGAGGCCCCAGATTGTGTTTAGATTAAGAAAACCATATGCCTGCCACTAATATTAATAAAGATGTACTTAATAAATTTTCAGAAATTGATTCAAACACTAGAATTATTTCAAACATAGTCGGCCTTCAATAAATTGTTCCTTCCACAGAGATAAAACAATATCTTGAAGCACACGGATATATCAGTAGACATAAAAAGACTCCAATTTTTTTGTTTGTGGATAGTAATAAAGTTGAACTATTTATTTCTACAAATATTTGTCTCTGATAAAACTTTTCTTATAGTCTTCTGTATTTCTGACTCTGGTAGAACTTTACAGGCTGGCTGGAAAACCAGCTCTGGTATCACTGAAATATCCCGCTGGGATATTTTACCCAAGAATACACGTAATAGTTTTCCGAAATATAAGCAGATAATTTCATGCAACAGTTTGAGATTTTTAACTAGCAAAATACTGGAAAATGCTCAAACAGAAATAGTCTTAGAAATGTTATTGCATTATAATGATCAACTCTACAATAACAATGACAGAGTCTGATTTTAAATACAGTGGCACCAATCAGATTGGAAAGCACTACATAAGAACCTGTAACTCCATATTTGAACTTTGTCTTGAATTCTCCACAAAAGATGAACCAAGTTTGCGTTCAATCCACAAAGAAGCCTGAAGGCCCCCTCTGGAAGCTATTTGAGAAAGCCTAATTTAAAAATGCATAAGTTGGTACCCAATGATTTTCTTACAAAATGCCCTTGGGATCATGTTAAGTGTTTATCATCAAGTGTATCAATCTATTTGAAGGCTCTTATAATTTGTTTTGATAAGTTTTCAATGTACTTGTTTTAAGGGGATTGCATAAAACTGAACAATTGACATTTCCAGAAACAACGAAGTAGCCTACTTCAAAGGCACGTGTTTTGCACCGAGTTGATTGTCATGGTACAAGAGTCCTTCCCATGTAGTAATCATGAAAGATAGCCACCCTTTCCATTTTCAGACCCTGGTCAATTCATTTGACCTGCTTACCAAGCCAAATCCAAATCTAGTTTATTCAGAATTTCTGCATATACAGAATTGCTACTCTCAGATAGCCATTTTTAGGGAGTTGTAACTCACAACTCATTTGTGTCCAGATGAAACCAATTGTTTTGCCATATTCTATGTGTCTCAAAGTTCCTATATGCAAAGTTTCAGGCCTTGGGGATTTCATTTGATATTTTTACCAGGCCCATATCATTTGCAGTTTATTCAGTTTTTAGCTTGCATGTTAAGAACAGTTTAGAAGTGGTCAACTTGGTTCATTAATTTCTTGCAAGTGTGAAGGGTTTGACAAATCCTTTTGGTACACATACCCTTTGTATCTCAATGACCTAAGTCCTCTGATGGTGAATCATCAGTTCATTTGTTATTTTTTTAAGAAATCTTTTGATAGGGCTTCGGATTGGTTTGCGCATTCTCAGTTGCAAAAGTAATGACAGGTGATTTTGATGGTGAATAACTTTCATTCTTGACAGTTTTATGAAGAACCACCTTGCCACATGTTTCATTGTGTAGTCTATATACTCACCAGTTTCAGAGATCATTTGATGGTATTTTGTTGGTTTTGAAAGACGTTCGAGGAGCCTCTTCATTCTTTTGAGCATAATGCGACAAAGTTGAAAATTGGGGTTTTAATGATTATAGCTTCGACAATTTCAGTCCAGATACAGATCTGAATGATCAAGGATCACTTTCAGAGTCCCGGATGAATGAAAACAATTTTTCTTCTAGCCAAGCGCTGTTACGATAATAGATAATTGTCTATTATTAATTAATGACAATCTATTTGTAATCTAGTGTAAATATTAGAGTGTTTCTAATATTTAGTTAGCTGTAGCTTTTTTAGCTTTCTTTCAGCTATAATAGAATGTTTCTATTCTTTGCGATCCTTTCCTAAGGAAACATCGTTCCATTCTTTTTTATATAATGACCTCTCTCGGTCTCTGTTAATAACAAACAAGTATTTTACCAAGTACTTCGTAATATGGTATCAGAGCCAATACTTAAATTTTTTTTCGACAAATTTATAATTTCTTTCTAAATTATTTGTTCAAATTTTGTGAATTTATTTATGAGATTTTCTCTACAACCCGTAAGGTTTCTATTCTTAAGGAAATCATCTAAGGTTTCGTTTGTTTTAGGAAATCATCTATGCACACTCGGATCTTGGCTAGGTCGAATACTCATGGTCAACAAAAATAATCTTGAGGCTGCAAATCGCACTTCTCACTGTGTCTGGGCGTGATTTCAACTCATGATTTGACCTGGGCGTGATTTCTTCTTCTTTAAAACTTGCAATCTGTACAAATTGTGTTTGTGTTCCAAGCTCGCGATCTGGTAAACTCATGTTTGTGCTTGCTGCTTCTTTTCTGCTAACTGTTGAGTCAACAAAAAAAAGGATACAAATCTGTTTTTGCAACATTTGGGGTCTTTTTTTGACTGTTACAGCCTAAATGCCTCTCTCAGCACTAACATCGTCCATTTTTCGAGCTTTTTTTACAATGTTTTGCCATTTTTCTGCAACTTTGACCTTTTCATGGCCTCCGGCTAGGGTTTTGCTTGAAACCCTAAATTTTGAGCTTGAAAATCTATTTTGATTTTAGATTCTTGGTGGGTTTTTCGAGAGCTCAAGTGAGTTGTCAGATTTGTTTGGGTGCATCGATTTTCGTGCCTCGATTTTCAAGCCAACGAATCTAAAAAACAACATTTTCTTTCTGGGTTTTTCACGCTCTCTTCTGTGCCACTCTCCAAATTTTCTAGGTCTTATATTTTTTGCCTCAAAGAATGTGCCTTCACAGATTCTCATGTTTTTTCATTGAAAAATGTGCCATGACATCTCTGATGAACATTTTGCTTGAGCACAACTCCAAATTCAATGGTCAAAATTATGGCAATTGGAAGCACAGGATCATTGCAATTTTTTAAAATTGGAATACCGATCAACTTGTTCTGGGTATTACAAAGTGTCCGACTGCTCCTGGTCCTGATCACCATACATAGGACCTAAATAATCGAGAGGTGGCAATGCTTCTCAAATTAGCTGTGGCTGATAATCAGCTCTCTTAGATTCCATCTAGCAAGATAATTGCCAAGATTTGGACACATCTCAAAGGTCTTCATGAGACTTTTGACAAAATCAGAGCTTTCTTTTTGAAGAGACTCTGTTTTCTATTGTCATGGATGAGTGAACCTCGCTCTAGGCACACCTTAATAGGATTGAGGAAATCCGTTATCGGTTGCTTGCCATCAGTCGCAAGATGGAGGAAGAGGACATTGTGGTTATCACTCTTCGGAGTTCACCAAAGTCCTATGAGCATTTTAGTGAGACTCTCAACAGCACGACTTCTGGTGTTGATTTGAAGTTCATTGATCTTTGCACACTTATGCTTGAGCAAGATCGGTGGAAACAACAGTTCGATGATATCTCAAGCTCCAACTCCACAGAGCAAGCCTTTGTTGCTAAATCCTTTCGGAAGGATAAAGACAAGTTTGAGCAACCGTCTCAACAGAAGTCTTCTGCTCTAGCATCAAATGGTTCCCTAAAGAAGAATATTCAATGCAACTATTGCCACAAGTTTGGGCACATGAAGATTGATTGTCGGAAACGCTTAGCTGCACAATCTAAGCAATTAGGTTCGCAACCCAAAGCGAACAATGCAAAGCACACTGAGTAGACGAAATCTGCCTTTTATGCCTTCATGGCTAAAAGACCTGCAGATCATGTCAGGTTGTCTGTCTGGTACATTGATTCAAGTGCCTCTCATCACTTTACCCACCGCAGGAACTGGTTTACTGACTACTGACCTTATTCCAATTCGGTTAGTTTTGGTGGAGAAGAGTACATTGTTATTGGTAAAGGCAACATTCAGATTTAGTTTGCTGGGAGGAATCTCATTTTCCCTGATGTGTACTATGTTCCACGGGTAGAACTAAATGTACTCTTAGTCAATCAGTTGCTGGTACATTCTCTACACTTGGATGTCACCTTCAGTTCACATCAGTGCACTATCACTGATCGGGCGACTTAGTCCACTATCACTGATCGGGCGACTTAGTCCACTGTGCACTTACTGATTTTGGTGATTCTTGGGATTTAGCTATGGCTACTATTTGTAGCCCTATGGCCACACCTTCTGTTCTTGGGTCCAAGTATTTTCCGTTGTTTGTTGATGATTTCAGTAGAAAAATGTGGGTGTATTTCCTTAAAAAGAAATCAGATGCATTTCTTGTAATTTAGAAGCTTAAACCTTTAGTGGAAAAAGAGTTTGGGAAATCTATTATTACCCTTAGATTAGACAATGGAAGGGGGGGGGGGGGGGGGGAATTTTGTTCTAATGATTTCTCTAGCTTCTTGGATGCTCATGGCATCAAACGCTAGTTAACCACACCCCACACACCACAACAAAACAATGTAGTTGAACGACGAAACGGAACAATCACTGAGATGGCTCGATCTATCCTCAAACACGGATATGTTCCGAAGAATTTGCCGGCACAAGCAGTTAACACTACAGTTTATTTGTTGAATTGGTCACTCACAGTGGCGGTCAAAGGTAAAACTTTGAAAGAGGCTTGGTTAGGTTGCAAGCCCAGAATTAGTCGCCTGAAATGTAATGTCCCCATTTTAGCAGTTGACCAAGTGTGTGTGCGTTAGCCTTGTTCTACATGGTCCCGAGGGCTAACGAAGGGTTTAAAGGGATCCTGGAGTGTTTTGGCCCAGTCATTTCTAGTTTGGGCCAAAACGAAGTTGATTTACTTAGTTTCAGGCATACTTACTATTTTTAGTAAGTCGGCAGGACACAGTGCAGGTCAATTTTGGTGATTGGATTTGATACTCCTCGGCGAGAGCTTTTCGATGAACTATCACTCGCATTATTCGGAGTCCGATTGCTAATACATTTTAATGCCTGAAGTTTTATTAAAGTAACGTCTAATTTAATTGTAAAATATTAAAGTGTTACTTTAATATTTATTTTATGGTGATGTGTACCCAAGGGAGACATAAGGGGTATTTTAATATATGTTTTATATATTACACATCTTTTATCCCACATTGCCCATATGAGTTGAGCGGACCCTTGGAAATAGAATAAAAGGAAGCATTTGTGGCTTCATTAGGTAGGTTGAATATGAGAAGAAATTGGTGTGTGAGTTGCAGCTCCGTTCTTGACATTTGAGGACGTCTATCCTCTCTTGTAACATTCTAGACGTCATTCTCTTGGGGTTTGGCCTTTGGAATTCTTTGTTATTGGCTTCATTATCAGGCAGTTTAGTTGCATTTCCGGCTACAGGCAGATTTGGTATTTTGCTCATATCTTCTTCACTACTTGTTCGACGCTTATGCCGCTTTGAGGGAATGGTATTACGAAGGTAGTGGACTGATTGAAGGACAAAGTATTGTAGCAGCAAGTTCGAAAGCATGGGCTGGAGTATTATGTCAATACTGCTGAAGTAATTAGTGAGTTGATAAATTTGCCATGTATTTGGTTTTATGAATTCTGAAAATAACATTTTATTAGCAGCAGTTCATTTCCACTTTGCATATTATTGTAGTTTCTTTCTTGTTTATGTTGTATGATACCAATTCCATGCACAAAACACAACAAACAAATAAACGTTTGATTTCCGGAGTTATAAGGGGTTTAAAACATTAAACGGAGAAATAAGAGGTTGCATGCAAACTGTTTGACAAAATTCCTTTCAGCAAATTGGTTTAGTTTTTTGGGACATCCAGGGGTGCCCATTACATGAAAGTTTTTGGCTCCCTTCCTTTTGTTTGGATCTCTGATGCACCATGCACCAAGTTGGATGCCAAGAGTAAAAATCTCATGCATGCTGGATACAATAGTCTTCACAAAGCCTACCGCTTGATTGATAGTGAGACAAATTGTCTCATTTACAGTCGTGATGTAGTTTTTGATGAGCAATGAGGACCTTTCATGCCTGTTTCTCCTATTCTTGATCCAGCAGACCAGCCTATGAGGGCTCATGATTTGGGAGTTAGGCTTCCATTAGGTCCACCTAATGGGGGGCTCCAATAGCTCTAGTTATATCAGTGATCCTTGTGCAGACACCTCCAACTTCCCTTGTAGGATCACCTAGATTTGTAGATGCTTTTGCTGAGTTTGAGTCGGACTCTTCTGACGAGGAACTTGATCAGCAAGCATCTCCTGATACTAATGTTGGTCGTTCTCCTCTCCAGCCTAAGTGGTGAGCTAAGACACTTGCTGATCTTCGTGACAATGAGCTCATTGATGGGAGAACTGCTCTGAAAAATAGCAAACCTACAGAGTCTGTTAACTTCGCTCTCATGATCAACATTCATAGTGTGTTTGAACCTAAAAAAATGTGGGTGTATTTCCTTAAAAAGAAATCAGATGCATTTCCTATAATTAAGAAGTTTAACCTTTAGTTGAAAAAGAGTTTGGAAAATCTATTATTATCCTTAGATTAGACAATGGGTGGGAATATTTTTCTAATAATTTCTCTAGCTTCTTGGATATTGATGGCATCAAACGCCAGTTAACCACACTCCACACGCCACAACAGAACAATGTAGTTGAACGACGGAACGGAACAATCACTGAGATGGCTCGATCCATCCTCAAACACAGACTATTTCAAAGAAGTTCTAGGCAGAAGCAATTAACACTGCAGTTTATTTGTTGAATCGATCACTCATAGTGGCGTTCAAAGGTAAAACTCCAGAAGAGGCCTGGTTAGGTCGCACGCCCATAATTAGTCAGCTGAAGGTTTTTGGCTTCCTTGCTTTTGTTTGGATCTCTAATGCGCCACGCACTAACTTGGATGCCAAGAGTCAGAAACTCACACTTGCTAGATACAGTAGTCTTCACAAAGCCTACCGCTTGATCGACATTGAGACATCTCGTCTCATCTACAGTCGTGATGTAGTTTTTGATGAGGAGTGAGGACCTTTCATGCTTGTTTCTCCTGTTCTTGATCCAGCAGACCAGCCTATGAAGGCTCATGATTTGGGAGTTAGGCTTCCATTAGGTCCACCTGATGGGAGGGCTCCAGTAGCTCTAGTTATACCAGTGATCCTTGTGCAGACACCTCCAACTTCTCCTGCAGGATCACCCCGATTTCTAGATGCTTTTGTTGAGTTTGAACCAGACTCTTCTGAAGAGGAACCTGATCAACAAGCATCTCTTGATACTAATGTTGGTCATTCTCCTCTCCAGCCTAAATGGCGAGCTAAGACACTTGCTAATCTTCGTGACGATGAGCTCATTGATGGGAGAATTGCTCGAAAAAATAGCAAACCTATAGAGTGTTAACTTTGCTCTCATGGTCAACATTCATAGTGTGTTTGAACCTCAAACATATTTTGAGGCTAAAGGAATTCCAGAGTGGGACCAGGCCATGATATCTGAACACTAGAGCCTACTGAAGAATAACACCTGGGTCTTTTCTAATCTTCCACCAGGGAAGAAACCCATTGGCTGCAAATGGGTTTACAAAATCAAATACAAATTTGATGGTACTTTGGATAAGTACAAAGCTTGTTTAGTTGGGAAGGGCTTTTCTCAGTGTCAGGGCATTGATTATGAGGAGACCTTTGGTCTTACTGCAAAGATGAGCACAATTAGATTAGTCCTAGCCATGGCAACATAGTTTGGCTGGAAGGTCGATCAGATGGACATCAAGAGTGCTTTCCTGAATGGTGATCTCCATGAAAAGGTTTACATGACGTAGCCTCTTGGTTTGAAGGTTGTTGGTAAAGAACATCAGGTTCGTAGATTGGTAAAAGCTCTCTATGGCTTGCAGCAGGCTCCTCAGGCATGGTACATAAAAATTGATAAGTACCTTAGTGATCAAGGCTTCAAGAGGACTTCTTCAGACTCAAATTTGTACATAAGACTATTGACCGTGACATCATCCTTCTGGTTATTTTTGTGGATGATTTGATTATCACTGGCAATTCGACATCTTTGATTAAAGGAATCAAACATAATTTATGCCAGTGTTTTGATATGACTGACCTTGGGCTCATGCATTATTGCCTAGGTGTTGTGGTTTGGCAACAATCTTATGGTATAGTCATCTCTTAGTCCAAATATGCAAGGGCTCTGTTAGTCAAATTCTGTATGCATGATTGAAAGCCTGCATCTACACCTATGAAGAAAGGTCTCGAATTATCTGCCAAGTCTGATTCTCCTCCCGTTGATGATACTTCATATATGGAATTAGTAGGCAGCCTCATCTACCTTTTTGCTACTAGGGTCAACATCAGCTTCGCAGTCAACTACATCTGGTTTATGACAACTCCTAAGGCTGATCATTGGATGGTAGCTAAGCGCGTGCTTCATCATGTGAAGGGGACTTCAGAGTATGGACTTCTTTACTCTAGAAGTTCTAGACCCAGTGGGTTCACAAATTCAGATTGGTCTGGCTCTGTTGATGATAAAAAGTCAACTTCTGGATATGTGTTCAGTTTGGGATCCGGTGCAATCACATGGACCAATAAGAAGCAATAGACACTTTCTCCTCTACAGAGGCTGAATATAGAGGGATTGTTAAGGTAGGATGTGAAGCTGTTTGGCTTCGTCAGATGCTTGGGGATATGCAAATGTCACCAACAGGACCGACTACTTTGTTTGTTGATAACGAAGGCATTATTAAATTACCCCAAAATCTAGTCTTCCATGAACGAATCAAGCATGTAGATGTTCATTGTCACTACATACGACAATTGGTTGAAGACGTGACAATAGATTTGTAGTATGTTCCTACCACAAATTGGATTGCAGATATTCTCACCAAGCCTCTTGGTCCTGATAAGTTTGTCAAATTCAGAGGACAACTTGGTGTTGTTGATAGATTAACCATTAAGGGAGGGTATTACGATAATAGATAATCGTCTATTATTAGTTAATGGTAATCTATTTGTAATCTAGTGTAAATATTAGAATGTTTCTAATATTTAGTTAGCTGTAGCTTTTTAAGCTTTCTTTCAGCTAGAATAGAATGTTTCTATTCTTTACGATCGTTTCCTAAGGAAACATCATTCCATTGTTTTGTATATAATGACCTCTTGGTCTTTGTTAATAACAAGCAAGCATTTTACCAATTACTTCATAATAGGCCAAGGCGGGGACCAGGCTTGCTTCATCTGGTTGCATCTCCAAGGTAAAAATGAATTTTATTGTATTGTTTTAGTCATTATGGTTTAAATGATAAGTATTAAAGATATGAGGTTCGAGAGTTTTTGAGTTTCAAAATTGTGAATTATACCGTAGACGTGATTTAAGTATGTTTAAAAATATTGTGCATTTGGGTATAAGTATTAAAGATAAGAGGTTTGAGAGTTTCTAAGTCTCAAAATTGTGAATTATACTGTGGACGTGATTTAAGTATGTTTCAAAATATTGTGCATTTGGGTGCATTCAACAAGGTCCCATGAGGAGAGAAACAAAATAAAATAAAGCTATTGTTTAAATCATTGTTTAGCAATTACTTCTGTATTGCTATCAAATGCATAATAAGTTGTAGGTGGGCCCTTGGCCTAAGTGGGAATGAATAAAAATTAGATGTTTCCAAAAATATTTTAATGTTTGGCAAACTAAATGTGCAAGGTAAATGCTTCATGGAGAGTGAATAACAGGACCCCGCATGACAATTTGGAAAAGAGGTAAAACCACAGCAGAATTGCGGGGCCATATAAGACTTGGGAACTTGAGCACCTCAGCATCCCATGTGATATTTCAAAATAATGGTGAAATGAGAGTGGAATAGCGGGGCCAGTCCCACATTGGCGCAGGATAATAAGGAAAAAATTGAAACTATGTGCATGAAAGTAAAGGGTATCTTTGCCCTAATATGTTGTGTAGGATAAAGATAATGGACAACAATGGAAGCACATAGAAGGGAATGAACAAGAAGCGTGAAATGGATTTGTTGAAATATTTTAAAACCCCAACAATCATGATCAGGGTGGGAGTGCATGGAAGATTTGTTTATAGACTTTGGAAATTCTCTTGCAGATGCTGTGGGCAGGCATAGCACTCAATTTCTACACCCTTGCCGGTGCCCATTATATCTGCACTAGTTGGAGGTTTCAGAAAAATGAGTTGTATCCATCAAAGCATGGTAAAAGGGAGATTTTTTGCCAGTTATCATGATTGGAAATGTTGTGTTAGATTTGTGGGTGAAGTGTGCAAGTAGTGACAAGGCACTTGACTGCCTAAATAAAGTGCTCCAAAGATTGCCATCTCATGGAATGTATAGATTGTAGTATATGGATTATGAATTTGTTGAAAACATTGGTGTGTATACACTAGATTCACATCCTTGCCACTCATCGGTAGCATATAGAGATGCAGTCACATAATACACCATTGACAGGAGCTTTGGCATAGAGAGGGGACATGGTAGTTGTGTTTGACAGGTTGCCTTGAATAAATATGGACTTGTGGTTTAAACTGGTAGAAATTAGCTGTTCTCTCACTGACAATAAGGCATGTCATTGTGTGAAATGTTTTCACCATAGGTTGCTCAAAATGGAAGATTGATCAACAACTTCAAATGCCGATTTTCTAAGCCACTTTGTTAGCTTTCTTTCCCGTCTGTGCCATACTGGGAGCTTTGGAATTCTACATTTATCTTTCAAAGTATGGAACAAGGTATTATGGTTGGATATGCTCTGTTGATGATGAAATATAGAAAATGGAAGGTATAGAACATAATCTATGGCCATCCCTCAAAGCAAAAACGGATGAAAATTGTCTTAAGTTATTGTGGCGGCTGCACTGATAAATATGTTTGCAAGATGTGGAAGCTGTGATTGTCTGGTATGCGTCGGATGCAGATTTCGAATTTGAGAGGCATTTTGAAGTTGAAAAAATGAGTGATTTTAATAATATTTTACCAGGAAGCATAAGGGTAGGACCACACAAAGGTGAAACACCAAATATTTTCCCTTTCCATTTAGAGAAAAATGTTAAAGGAGGGTGAGGGTGTGGGTTAGGATGGATATGGTTAGGGTACTGGGGGTGAGGGTGATGGTATGGTGATGGTATGGTGAGGGAATGGTGAGGGGCATTTAGGGATATGGGGGGTGAGGGTGAGGGTAAGGAGGGTAAGGGTAAGGGGGTGAGGGTATGGGTGAGGGGGCATGGTGAGGGGGGTGAGCATGGGTGAGGGTGGTGAGTAGGGGTAAGGGGGGTGAGGGTGAGGGTGAGGGTGAGCAGGGGTAAGGGGTGAAAGACTCTTAGTGGATTGTTTCTAGTTGGAGATGGAAATATAAAGGGTATGAGATGGTCGAATTTGGAAGATTCATGCTCGTGGATATTTTTTGTAACAATCAAATTATCTTTATCAAAAATGGAATATTTTCTCAGAAAGGTGAAAAGATTTTTACAGAAGCATAAAATGGAAGACAAATTTGTTACCTATGGAGAAGATTTAATGGGAAAATGTCCTAATGATAGAATACAAGTGCATGTGTTTTCCCAGGTGAAACATTTGAGGGGAATATATTTAATATACGATAACATGTTATTATCTTGGGTGAAATTTCTTTCACAGAAATTGCAAGGACAGGGGAATTGATATTTTTCACTTAAAGGTAATTTAGACGGATTTTACCCAGCCGTAGAAAACATTTTCAAAGAAGATGAAGGAGAGGATTTCAATTGCAATATCAAAGTATCAATATTTGAACAAAGGGGGTTCATTTTTACTATTGGTATTGTTATGAGTAATTGTGAAAGGTGTTCACTGAGATGTGAAAGTGTTTACATAGGTCCAGTTATGCAGAATATTATTGGATAAAATCAGATTTGTTCACAATGAGATGGATTTTTACAATGTGAGTAATAAGTGAATTTGATAATACACTCATGGGCAATGTGTTGCTGGGAATGTTACACACGCACGCGCACACACACACACGTGTGCACACACACGCACACACACACACACACACAGATAATACACTCATTGGCAATGTGTTTCTGGGAATGACACACACACACGCACATGCACACGCACGCGCACACGTACACGTGCACGCACACGCACACACACACGAAAAAAAAGATAGATGAAAAATACAATCACCTAAAAATGTAGACAGTGGCTGGAAGACATAAAAGTATAAAATGCATTTCTAAAGGGAAGGATCATTTTCAAAGGGGACTGAGTGTGTGAAGGGAGAGGAAGTGTCATTTTCAGGCACAAAATGAAATGTGCAGGCAAAGAGGATATTTTGAAGGAGAAGTAGTGGAGCAGCCACCTCTGCAGAGTTTGTTATTTTGAGCAGAATGGACGAAATACTGTTTTCTTGCAGGCTAAGAAAGACGAACACGTCATCTGCTGATTGAATCTGGAGATTTCCTTCTTTATATTGTTCTTTTTTAATCATCCTGAAGGTTTCCATTTTTCCAGTTCATTTGTTATAATTGCTTGTACAGGGTAGTTTAGACTCTGGTTTTTCTTTGAAATTTCAGTTTCAGAATGTTGTAATTAGGCTCATGTAATGACAGACAAATTAGATTGTAGTCTTAATTTAATGTCTCCTAGGTATTTACAATCTTCTTTTGAATCAGAGTAGTCAAGGATTTACATGATTCTTGTTGCACACTTTCTGTAGCAAATGTCTGGCTGATGGTTCATATACAAGGAATATGTTAATTATAGATTTCATTTGGATGTTGAAGACCATTGTATTTGTTGATGTTTCTCAGATCGCTGCAAATGTAATGGCATTGCCTGTTGAGATATATGTTTTCCATATGCAACATCCTCTCATTTATATTGAGCATAGGTTATTGAATAGACATGTCTATTCAATAATTAAATAAATAATTTATATAAACTTAATCATTGTTATATATATATATATATATATATATATATATCACATATAATAAGTTTATATCTCACGTAGAATTATATCTCATATATAATTACATGTATATCCATAGAGCTATCCAACAGAAGCTACCAAACATTAACAGTATTACATTTCAGGGTTAATGAAGAATGTCGCCAGCATGGTTTACAGAGTTCTCATCTATGAAATGCATTGATGATTTCAAGACCACTGGTTATGTGTTTGTGATATTGTTGTGTAGAGTTATTTCATTTTGACTCTGCTTATGGATAAGGGATTTGTTTGATCTATTTTCTTGTGCAAATTCTGGAAGGGCCCAAATGCATAAATCTGAAATATTTTTTCCTTTTATGCATGGGTTTGAGTATTGTTTTACTTCTCAACTGTTCTTAATACTAATAATTTGTAATCAGACTAGTCCAATTTTGAAGTAGTTCTTATGAGTTATATATTATTTAGCTAAGAAATAGCTGTTGAAATGCAATACTAGTTTTGAAGTTGTCAGTACCTATGAGTATTGCAAAAAGGTCCACCCACCTGGGTTTTGCAGAGCCCATAGTGTAGGAGGATTTGTTCATCTTGTGAGCAAATTCTTAGGAGTTTTTAAGACATCAGTTAGAGGACCAACAATATGCACTAGTATGATCAACCTCAGAGGAAATCTCTACTTCCAAGCTTCCTACCAAGAAACTTGTGCAGTTCTTAACTGAAATAGCATCTTTCCCATGTCTAAAAATTGCATTTCCAAGTGAAGGTTGCTCCTTGGATATGACTACAATAAATGACTGATTTTCTGTTTTGAACTCCTCTTCCATTAGCTCTTCATCAAACAAGTAAGGTTTCAGCTTCCCTTCACATTGCTTGAAAACATTGTATACCAAGTTATAAGCAGTTGTAGAAATACTCTGTATTTGTTTTTGAATAGCCGATAACAAAGATATGATAGGCTGGGAAATAACATCCCTTTCAGCAATAATTGAAGCCAGAATGATTCTCAGGTAATCATGAATGTATTTCTCATGATCCTCCTAATAGCAACGAGGAAATTATGAAAACATCTGTCAAATAAGATCATTACAATCATAATCAATCATGACAACCCATGATCTGAGCTTGGTCATTGTTGTAACAAAGATATGACAGGCTGGGAAATAACATCCTTTTCAGCAATAATTGAAGCCAGAATGATTCTCATGTAATCATAAATGTATTTGTCATGATCCTCCTGATAGCAACGAGGAAATAATGAAACATCTGTCAAATAAGATCTTTACAGTCATAATCAATCATGACAACCCATGATCTGAGCTTGGTCATTGTTGGTGTAATTAAATATTCACTAATTACACTTAAGCTTACTTAGGTTAATGAATTGCATAGTAGTTTGTCATTGAGTTACCTAGGAGTTTGCACTTCAATGAAGCACACGACATAGTAGAATTCCACTATGTGATAGTTGTCATCTCAATCCACCTTTAGTGCACATATCACATTATCATCCTCATCATTGCATGTACTTCATTGCACAATGGAGGATGACCCACCTTTGGTGGATATGTGATTCCACCTTGTGTCAGCGATAGGTTATCTTCCCCTAATCATTGTCTCTTATCACCTTTCCTATATAAGAAGGCTTATTATGTAGGTTTTAATCAATCCAATTGAATCCATTGATGTTCATTATCAATGATATCAATCTTGCATCTTAAATGCAATTGTCTTGCCAATTGCTTGTGGAAGTTATCTTGATCTTTCATTTGATTTTGGGGGTTGTTGTAGAGTTACCTAAAACTCTAACATGGTATTAGAGCTCTCAAGGTGTGAAGATCTTTTCTCAAGAAGTGCAATCTTGGCTTGATCTCATTGTAGGTGCAGAATTTGACAATTTGGACACTGCCATTGCATTTGACAAGTAGTTTCGGTTTAAGTCGACTATAAATAAGCCTATATTTGGCGATAGTCAAAATCTAGGCAATTTTTTCTCAGACCAAGTCATACAACCCAATCTGCAAATCCAGTACGATCCAATTAAAAAAATTATTTTATTTTCTGTGAATTTGTTCAATTTATTATTTTCATAGTTTTATATTTTCTGGCGAAATTAGGCCAAGGTCCTTTTCGTGAGATCAGATATCGATCAATGAATATTCCCTACAGTACCGCAACGGTCACATCACTAACAAAGCGTTGCGGTCCTATCACTCATTCGGAACCATCACTAATCTTGGGCCTCCCTCTTTATTTAGTAGTCTACAACCATTTGTATATAAGGTGGGTATTTCTCTGTGGCTTGCGTGATGTGGGACTAAAGTCCCTTATGTCAGATCTGCTACCTGCGTGCGAGTAGCCTCCGCTTTAATCTCCCTTTGCAACCATACCAACTTCGATCCCTTTTATTCACCTGTTCCCACCCACAATTACATTTGGTGTGATCCATCACGTAGTGCCATCCCACGGTTTTTGCAGGTCACTTGGACATCTTGACGGTGTGATAGAATCTTTGTGTTTGGAGAGACCTATTCATTCTTTAGAGATGGATACATGGAGACTTACTTCCCAATTCTTTTATTTTCACATGGATTGGCTTCTTCATCATTTGATGTATTTATTTCTTTCTAAGGGGAGACATGTTGCTTGTAGGCATTGTATTCTCTTTTATTTATAGGTACACTTCATCAAGATTGGAGCTTCAATATTGTGGGGGTGATATAATGTCTCCTATTATCCTTTCTATAGGGGTATAATTCTTTGT
Organism: Cupressus sempervirens; assembly: GCA_028749045.1. Lineage (NCBI taxonomy): Eukaryota > Viridiplantae > Streptophyta > Pinopsida > Cupressales > Cupressaceae > Cupressus > Cupressus sempervirens. The sequence goes on from CM053785.1 coordinate 408,029,547, forward strand.
ATATACATGATGTATGTAGTTCTTGGGGGTGTTGGAATCATTTACCGTTGCACCAATAGTTGCCATTTTAATTTCAACGCGTCACTGATATGATCATATACTGATGCAGTCAATGCCAAGTAGAACATCCAACCTCACAATAGATGGTCTCTTGTGAATCATTCCATGTGAAAAGATGCATCATATAGATTGATTTCATTCAATAAACGTGCAGTTGATTCCCAAAAAAGTGACATCTATATTTTTTAAAAGTCATGCTACTAAACGTTGGCTAGATCTGGCATAATGAGCTGCTTTACATTCCTCCTATGACCTTATTCTAAATCTCTCTAGGATGGATGTTTATTATTAAATCCATTCTCTGCTTTGCATGTTATATAGCAGCTTGAGGTGTCCCTTATTGCTTGCATTGTGGTAACAGCCAGTGTTTGTTTGCAGAAAAAGGGAGAAGTTGGATTCCTTTTTCTGAAGAGATGAGCTACTTACTAGAGACTCTCACAAGGAAACAGGAAGTTGACAAGCACATTAGGGATACATTGGACAAAGTTCTGGTTCTTCGTTTTGGAAGGGCCACAGATATTGTCTGCATGCAGCTTGATGAAATTGTAATCTTTCCTCTCTAAAGTCTACCCCTTTTTTTAATTATAAGGAGTTTTTGATGGATGCTGGACTTGTTGACATTAATTTTATTATTTTCTATACACAAGCTCACTGTGTCTACAGCTTGCAAAATCTGCACGTGAAGTGTCAAAGTTTGCATCAATAGCTTTAGTGGATGTGGATGCTGAGGAAATCCAAGTTTATATCAAGTATTTTGACATTACTTTGATACCTGCTACAATCTTCTTCTTTAATGCACAGCACATGAAGATGGATTCTGGGTATTGCATACATCCTATTTGAAATCAATTTTGTTCGAGTTGTATTTTTTTCTCTGAGAGTAAGAATTATAATAAAATTATGCTGCACATGTTGGTGGGAATCAATTTTATATTTTGGACTGAAACATATTTATTATCAGTAATTGCACTATAAACTTAGAATTCTGCTATGGGCGAATCTCATTATAAAATGCAGCTACAGCCTGGTTATTAAATTCATTATCAGAATTTAGAGATTTTGTTTTGTAACCTTTGATGTCCTATCTTCAACAGGACTCCAGACCATACTAAATGGATAGGTGCATTCCATCAAAAACAAGATTTTATTGATGTTGTGGAGGTATGAAATAGAGAAAAATGAACATTTTATTGATGTTTGACCGGCTTTTTGTTCCAAAATATATTTCATCTTTAAGCATGCCAGTTCTTTGATAACGTGTCTATCATCATGTCACTAATTCCTTTGGTCAATTTGTCTGTGACAATATTTTTCACATTGGAGTTTGGTTGTGTTGGGCTCAGGTCATCTAGTAGATTGATTATGTTTCATTTCTATTTTTTTTTTACGGTTACATTAGAATTTTGACCCTGGGTCATCAAACTTATAGCTTGGGATGGTTTTGTTTTGCAGTTTCTTACTGTCCAGCATGTTTTCTAGAAAATATCTAATCAACTTGCTTAACGATATATATTGGCAAGATTATCTTTAGGCTGGATTTACATTTTGAAACCTTGTTTATCTACTTTATGCAGGCCATATTCAGAGGAGCAATGAAAGGGAAATTGATTGTCATGTGCCCGTTGCCTCAAGAGCGAATTCCGAAGTTTCAATTGCTTTTCAAGGATATTTAACTGGCTAATATTGCATGATCTGTGATGCGGAGCCCTTTCTATATATAAAATTCTTGTCCCAGCTTTTTCATCGTTTTAACTTTTGATGTATAGCACATAATGGCACACACTTTTTCTTTATAGCTTACATTGCTGAGTCATCCAGCAACTAATTGATAATTAATTTTTTTTGACATGTTGGGTGATGCATTATTAAACCACTTGACCAGGGACAAATGAGTGTTTATCTGTATATTATACTATAAAATTCTCTAGTTCTGTTGCGAAGGCATTCTTTTGATGGCTCAAGTTTTGAAGTTAACTTCTCAATAATATTCGGAGCTGTTTTCTTTATTCTAATTTTTTATTGGAGCACAATCTTTTCAATGCTACACTTCCTATAATTCGAGCATACCTTTGTTTTATGTTGAATGTAGCATTTTATATTTTGCTATGACAAGGGTATTGAACTAGTTGTCTACTTCACGAGCACCTGTAAAACTGTAATTGTTAAATTTGCGGCCAATTTTGAATAGAAAAATTTTAAATGGACAATCAAGAAGGTTGGTGAACGCATGTAGTTAAACAGAGCTAAATTGTTTGGAGTTGGTCTTGATTGCATGCCTAGATTGATTTTTGTCAATTAATCTCTTGATGAGCAGCAGGATTCTGTGAGGAGCATATTTAAGAGTTTGAGGTAGGTGTTTGTTTTCCTTGATTTTTCTGTTCTCGGTAACCATTTGCATCCATGCTTTGTTAAATATCTACGTTGCTTGACAATGCGTAGTGTATTATGAATTTAATAAATTGATAATAAGTTATGAAGATTTCTATTTTTGAGTTAGTTTCAAACACCAGTAAAAAATAAACATGAGCAGAGGGTGGAACACAAGGCTCAGGAAACTGCTGGGATTTTGTTTTGAGGTGGTAATTTCTTGCTTGTATGATTCTATATATTGAATCCAGCTAGATCCTCCAGTGGCGGACATGGTTAGAGTAGAGTGTGGGAGAGGTGAAGATATAGTTCTAGAACCTTAGAATTGAGATTTCTGCAAGTGAAGGAGGAGATACAGATAAAAAACTACCATTTTCAAAAGCCATGCTAGAAATTGTGGCATTCAGGCAGAGTCTCCTACTTAAAAGAAGTGTATTACAGAAGGTCAGAGCTGCCGAGATGAGGGGGTAGTAAGAGAATGCAGAGGTCTCTGGCTGTTAGTGGAATCAATATAGGATTGGGCATTCCATGCATGGGCAAATGATGTGAAGACAACCTTAATTCTCAAAGGGCTTTTTGTTTTATGTTATTTAGAGGAGGAAGAGTTAGCTTTGCAGCATAGCCTTAATAAAGTAGAAGAGTGAGATCCTCCTTTCAGAATAGAGCTCTAACATTTAATCTATCTTTTGATCAGGTCAAATCTTGTTTTCTTATCATGTGTAATATTTTGATGTCCATTAAAATTCTGGAGCAGCAAAATCTTGAGAAGTATGGATAGCTTCACAGCATTGACTTTAAAAAGTGGACAAGTGAGATCCTTCTTTCAGAATAGATCTGTAATATTTAATGTCTTTTGATCAGATCTACTCTTGTTTTGTGATCATATTGTAAGATTTTGAAGTCTATTAAAATTCTGGAGTAGCAAAATCTTGAGTATGGATTATGGGTATTAAGGTTATTGGTCTCTAATTTAATCATTTTGAGGAGGTATAATTGGTTTTCATATTAATCCTTCTCTGTTCATCCCTGACAAGAATAATTATTGAGTCTTGGAAAACTAAAAAATGACATCTTGACATATCTTAGGTGCCCCAATATTTTACCTGTTTTGATGACTCATACTTGAACGAAAGACACCAATAAGTAGATCAGCTTGGGTAACATCATTATAGGAGTTCTTTTGTTTTGATGTTGATAAGGGTGCTGTTTATTTATCATACATTCATTGCCCTCATGTACTTTGGACTTGGCTTTGAAAGATCTATAATAGCCCTCACATCTCTTTGTTCCTAGAGGATCCTGCTACAATTGTCTTTCCCCTTGATGATGTAGTTTGCATACCTTTTGATGATGATACTCTAGAGGAGCTTGAGTGTATCATAGGTCTTGCTTGTCTAAATGGATCAAAGGCTTATTGCTTTGTTCCTGTTCATATAAAAACCCACTATCCTTTTTCTTTTGTTTCTAATCAAATTAGTGCTGCCCCATCCATGATATTACATCCCAACTTTTACTTAATTAAAAATGTCGTCAAGCTGTTGAGACATCAAATGAAATTGAGTTGGTTGGTTAAATTGTTTTTTCTTTTAGATTACATGTGAAAATAAATGTTAGTTGTTTGTTATGGTTTCATGGGAAATTGAAGAGTTGATTAATCGTTATGTTTCATGAGAAATAAAAATAATGATTTTCATTATAATGTTAAATGAATGACAAATATTTCAGCGAATATGATTATTTGATTTGATTAAACAACTTGGATATATGTTATTATCTTGATAAACTTCTTTTGTAGGAATGCGAAGAAGGGGGGCAAGCATTGCTAGAAAAAAAAGGGCATGAGGGCACCTCCTACCATTTGAGCTACGAGGTATGAGAACCACCATGGTCAAGTGGAAATTAGACTAGGCAAGCAAGGGTATACCAAGTGATCACATGAGCTAAATTAGTCTACACATTTAATGAGATAATAAAATAATAGATTTGGAACAATCAGTTACCTTTATATTTTGTTGGGATTATCTTGGAGCTTCTTCTCATGTTAGACATGTCTTAATATAATGACAACATTGTACCTATTATTTGTACATACATATATGCGTATATATGCCATATTTTATTCAGTGTTACCCCAACGCGGGGGTGCAGCGGTGCGGGGGGATGTCGAGACGAGTTTCAGGTGCGGGAAAAAAATAGCCTCAATTTGGGGACGGCAAGGGTGCGGCGGCGGGGGAGCGGAAGGGGGGTTCAGGGGAGGGGGGGAGGAGAGGGAGTGGGGGGAGGGGGTTGCATAGTTTATATATAATATTATTAATATATATGATTGAAAATGCTAATTATGAAATGATACTTCAATATATTATATAACAATGTAACATTAACATATCAAATATAGTTGACTACAATGAATAGAGAAAATTAAAATGTGATTCACAAACCATAAGTTCAAACTTGAAACTTGAAATTTCATAACCATTACTATTACTAATGACCATTTGACAAATTAACTTAGTTCAAGAATCAAGATGCAAGAGTCAAAATTCATTGTTCAAATATGATTTTATGAATATCATATATCATAAAGATGCTCATGATGACAATGAGCTGAATAGCATGAAACAATGAAATAATAATAATGTATCATAGCCATATCAAAGTGAGTATAATCAACAAAATGACAAAATGCCAATAATGAGAACGGATGATTCTCAAGTGCTCTCTAATCATCCCTTATGCCAAAGTCCTCATCACTGGAACTACTAGACTCCTCTTCGGTAAGATCCTAATCCTCTAAAGGAACACCAACTAGCCCTACATTGGCTTCTGCATCGGCATCCTCATCAATCTGAGCTGGATCCTCTGGCTACACATCCCATCGTGCTGCAGGGCTCTCCTTGTACTCGCGTGTCTTGCGATCTTTGAGCCGCAAGTGACAATGTATAGCAACCAGCTTCTCCGCTCTCATAGAGGTAAGTCTATTCCTCTTAACAGAGTGAATGAAGCTATAGGTGGACCAATTCCTCTCTGCAGCTGAGGAGCTAGACACCTGAGATAACAAAGTTGAAAGTTACAATTTACAAGTTACAAACAAATGTTCATACAATTTGTAACAAATGATAAATGGTAAATCGATGATTAATAATTATTGAATCAATGAATCATAAATTAAAATCAGCAAGGTAAAACTCTTCAAGTTAAGATTGTAAAGGGCTGGAATTAGTTATTAGTATTACAAACCTGAGAAAGCAGTCAAATGGCTAGTGAGGTGATCTTTAACTTTTGTGACCCATGGCATTTCCACCACAAAATGGGATTCTTTTGTGCCATGGTTTTGAGATCCACCTTTGCAATATCCGAGTATCCTACAAGTTACAAGTTTTAAAGTTTACAACATAATATTAAAATTATAAATAACTTAAATAAAATTATAAGTAACAATTAATTATTAAAAGAACTTAAAATTATAAAGAGTTTAGAGCACTGAATCAAGATTTAAGGATTACCTGAAAGACTAGCAAATTCGGACCACTCGGTGCGGATCTCACTAGCAGTCTCAGTATCATATGTTTTGGCAATGCATCGAAAGAACCCATTCTTCACCTCATCATCTCGAAGTGGTGTGACTCTACCAGGCCTAGGTATGTACCACTTCGGGTTCAATGCATAGGTAGCCATGTGCAAAGGAGTGTTCAACTTCTCCCACCTACGGTGAATGATAGGCTCAATGTGCTCCGTATAGAATGCTAGAGTGGGGTCTCTCTCACGCATAACAACCCTCATCTGCCCAAGCATGGAATCAATGCACTCATAAACCTCTCCAAGGCTAGGTGAATCTGCATCCCCATATTTGATCACCTGAAACACTGGAGTAATGATGGAGACTATGTATTTTGCATCACTCCAAAACTGATCACTCTTAACTGTCTCCTTTACCCTCTTCCCCTGCTGTGTTCTGGACTCAGGCCATCGATTCCATTCTTGTGTCATAACCATGAGTTGCAATGGCTCTTGCAACTCAATCATTCTCTCCAAGAGAATATAATATGATGCATACCTGGTCTCAACTGGTTTCAGGAATTGCTTCTTTGCGAAGCTCCTGAAAAGTGCATGTGATGTATGGTGATTGCAGATAAACATCTGCACCTCTATTCCATCATTAACCACCTTTCTAATCCACTCTATTTTCCCCATGTCTTTGAGTGCATTGTTCATGACATGCACACAACATGGAGTCCACCAAATATGCCTATAAGCTGCCTCAACAAGCCTCCCTGTAGCTTTGCACACATGTGCTGCATCTGTCACAACTTGGACCACATTTTGTGGTCCAACCTCCTCAATGGCTTCCCTAAGCACATGAAATTGAAAATCAGCATCTTTACGATGCCCTGAACAATCAACTGCCTTCAAAAAATATGGGCCCTCCGTGCATGTAACCATAATGTTGATAAGTGGACGATGACTAATGTCCGTCCACCCATCCATGATAATGCTTCCACCTGAGTCCATCTAACATGCTTTCATTTGCTCCATCAAGATCCCAACCTTGTCATAGGCTCTATCCAACACTGTAGTCCTCAGCTTGTAGTCACCTGGTGGCACATATGATGGCTCTCCCTCATTCACTGCCATGGTAATCATCCTCACAAAATAGGGAGATCGAGCCACATGTGTAGAGATGCCATTGGCAAAGAAGAAATCACCAACAACATCATCTAATCGGTCCCTTGCATGCATGTTAAATAAATGAGCAATGGGGTTACTATCAGTACCACTTGCAGTTGCTTTTCGTTTCCCCCTATTGCTATCCCCAGCTGAATTGTGTGTAGGTGAGGAGAATGATGGTGTAGGTGACATAGTCCCTGCGCTCTGATGCAAGATACGAGTAGATGTATCTCGCTGCCCCTGTAACTGCTGTATATGCTGTACCTGTTGCCTAGCAGACAAAGATCTAGGCACTGGAACAACACTATCATCAAGAATGCCCCATAGTTTATTTACTTCAATTCTGTATCTGACATTCTCATGATTTGATAAGAACATGCATGGGTTCACACCATAGCCACTCCAAAAAAGAAGGTGTGAATTAACTCTTGTAATGCTGCCAAACCATTCTGCTCCATATATATTGCACTTCCATTTGCGTGTGCCACCCCCTGAAGGTGTAGGGCGTGTAATTTTTGTAGCAAACTATTTAAGAGGGGACTTTGGGTCATAAGGACCCCTAGCATACTTCCTCAAAATCTCTGAAGGACAATTAGTAGAAGGCACCCCTGGTGCAACATAAGGAGGCTCTTCTGCAGGCTCAGATTGACCACCTACATCAGCCCCATGATCACTTCCTTCAGGCTCATAATCAGATGCACTTGGCTCATTAATTTTCATGTCTTCTACACTTTGGCTGGATCTAGAAGCCATTTATAAAACTGCATTTCACAAAATGAAAGTAAAATTATAAAAATGATCATGATACATTTCAGCCCAAGTAAAAATAATTTAAAACTTAAAACTTTACTATTTAACTTTAGCATTTACTATTTAAAAATTTAAAGTATTAAAAAATGAAACTAAATAGTAAAATACTAAAAGAAAATATTAAATAAAAATATGGCAATATGGCATATGCTGAAACGTTTTACTAAGTTAGTAAGTTACTCTCAAGTTTCAAGTTTTATTTTTGATTCTTGAATCTTGTTGATAGTTGAATCTTCTTAGTTCTATGATTTTTTATTTTATTATTTATATTAATTTTTAGTTTTAAATTTTTTTTATTGTTCTTAAAATAAAAATATGGCAATATGGCATATGCTGAAATGTATTTTACTAAATACGTTTCAGCATATGCCATATTGCCATATTTTTATTTTGAGAACAATGAAAAAAACTAAAAATAGTAAAATACTAAAAGAAAATATTAAATAAAAATATGGCAATATGGCATATGCTGAAACGTTTTACTAAGTTAGTAAGTTACTCTCAAGTTTCAAGTTTTATTTTTGATTCTTGAATCTTGTTGATAGTTGAATCTTCTTAGTTCTATGATTTTTTATTTTATTATTTATATTAATTTTTAGTTTTTTTCATTGTTCTCAAAATAAAAATATGGCAATATGGCATATGCTGAAACGTACTTAGTAAAATACATTTCAGCATATGCCATATTGCCATATTTTTATTTTAAAAACAATAAAAAAAATTTAAAACTAAAAATTAATATAAATAATAAAATAAAAAATCATAGAACTAAGAAGATTCAACTATCAACAAGATTCAAGAATGAAACTTGAAACTTGAAAGTAACTTAGTAAAACTAAATACTAAATACTAAATTTAAAAATTATAAATTGATTTTTAAAACAAAAAAAATAAAGTAAAATTAAAAAAACCCTACCTTGAAGGCTCGAACTTGAGGAGACACTTGTCAAATCAAACTTTCTTGCTCCTCTCGATTTTGCAATCCCTTGCAAAACCACCCCCTAATCTCTCACAAGCTCTTCCAAACACTCTTTCTCACTTAGCTCCTTGCTACTCCAAAATGGTGAAATGAAATGATGAAATGAATAAGAGATCTATTGGTCTTATTAAGCCTTCAAATAGACTACATGGGACCCACACCAAATTAGGGTTAGCATACTTCAAAAACAAAAACAAAAAAAAAAGCAAAAAGAATTGTTTTTTAAAAAAAAATTGGGCCTCTTCTCGACGCACCCCGCGCGCACTCGGGAAGCACCTTGTGAGCACCTGTGGCACACCCGCGCACCCTCGCACCTGGGAAGCACCCAAGCACCCGGTGCTCGACCGGTGCGGCGGGGGTGCGATGGCGAAAAAGTCGCGAGCGGGGGTGCTTGGGTGCGTGACGCACCCGCACCGGGTGCGCAAGGCTTTTGACCCGGGTGCGCGCACCCGGTTTACAGTGATTTTATTAGTCTTTATCAGGCCTTTATAATATTTGTGCTGCCATATGTATTTTTGGCCTCTTAGGGCCCGTTTGGTTGCTAGAATAGGAATATGAAAATTGGAATAGGAAATGTATTCTCTGTTTGGTACCCCAATTTGGAATAGTGAATAGGCATACATATTCCAATTTTCCCTCTAAAATGAGCATATGTCCATTCCAAAAACTAGTTGTTATTGGAATAGGCCATTTTTATTCTCAATAATAATTTCCCAAATTATAAGAAATTTTGGAGTCCATTTTGAGTGCGTAAGAGCTATAGCCTATATCATTTTTCCCTCTCATTTTACAACGCATCATTTTCTCTTGGTCTATCTTGCATTTTTAAGGTTGAATTTGCAAGTTTTTCACATTTATGTTTTGTTTTAGTAGGATTCGATTTGTTTGAGTTTAGTCAAAAAGAAGAAGAAACCCATTCAAAGAAAAAAAATCCCTAGCCTTGCTCAAAAAAAAAATCAGCAACAAAGCACAAAAGTTTTAGGAACAAAAGAATCTAACCACCATTAATGAAGCTTCGAAAATCCCTAATCTTAACCCTTTTACCAAACTCTACGTTGTTTCCCACTCTTTGTAGTGGTGGGATCAAGGGGCAGATAAAAACAATGGTTAGGTTGGATGAAGCGAAACGACCCCAAATCGATGGAGTGACAGGAAAATAATGGAATCCCCTATCCACAACAGATCCCAATTCAAATCGAATCTTCTTCATAGACGGTGCAAAGTACATGGATCCAAATCCAAGCCACCCATTTGAAGCAATTGCCGAGCAAGTCTTTGGATCTAAAACAAATTTTAGCCGCCCAACAATGATTGGATTCGCACAAGTGGATTTTTTTTATAGTGTTTTTTCTCGTTTTCTTGAGAATTTCTTTATTTGGTCTCAAAGCAGTAGGATTTGAGAGGTTCTAAATGAAAATTGTTAGTTGTTTTGATTAGATTCATCATTTGGGTCTCATGGTAGTTGAATTTGAGAGCTTCTGGATGAAAAATCTTAGTTGTTTCGATGAGTTTCATCATCTGGGTGTCAAAGTAGTAGGATTTGATAGCTTCTGAATGAAATTGTTTAGTTCTTTTTATAAACTTAATCTTATTCCAATTTCATTTTTTTACAACCAAACAAGGGATTAACATATTCCCAATCAAATTCCAGGTGAACGAAACGAGATTGGGATTGCCATTTTTCATTCCCATTCTCCATTCCCATTCCCATATCCATTTTCTATTCTAATTTTAATTCCTATGGTTGTAACCAAACGTGCCCTTAATAACTCTTGTTTGTAACTCATTTTGTTGCTACCTTTTCTCATCTTGCGCATAATCAAGCATGCATTTGAAAGAAAGAGACAAGCTCTTTATACGGGGTTGCATTTTAATACTAAGCGATCACATTGTATAGTCAGAGAACCCTCTTGCAATATTCTATTTGCACGTTGCATTCCATTCAGTATTGCATTCAGATTTCCATTTGCAAATTCCATTACCATATGCATCAATGTTTACAAGTGCCGTGATTCATATCAAGCTTGCCTTCCATATTGTCTTGTTTTATCTGTGATTAGCACATACAATGTCGTGCATCAATACTTGAGATTAGATTCATACAATGCATAAATAATTACTTGGAGATTGTATTTCATATTCCTATGTTTTGTAATTCACCTACAGTGCCATGGGTCGATAATAGTCTTGCTTCTCAATTACCAGTGAGTGCTAGAACCTACAGGCAAGGAGCCATACCAAGCCTTTCAGTCCCCCACTAGCACAAAAGAGTGATAATACGTTTATTGGGACATGGATTATTTCTGTACTTTTATTTTCAATTTGTTGTATAATAACGCTTTGGAGTTTTAGCTTGGAAAACATAAAAATAAAAAAAACATTGGAATTATAGATTGAGCCTAGCCTCGATTGGATTGTTTTATTTACATAAGTTCAACTATATAAAAAAGCATACAAGAGTATCAACTATTTGTTACAAATTGTAAGATTACTCTCTTTAGAACTTTGTTTTAATTTGGAAGATTTCCAACCTAGTGCAACACTTACAAAGGGGCATCTTCTATATGTTTTTGAGATAAGAGAAGGCTCTCTTAGAGTGAGTCAAGAAAAATAGCATATGAAGTATCATGAATCTTTTATATAAATGTTGCCATAAGCCTAGGTTGGGTAAGTATTTGGCAGTGGTTATTCAATGATTTAGATAGCCACATTGTGATTCATCGAGGATGACCAACAATATTGAGATGAAGAGTGTGGGCTGATAACAAATGAACAATGGGTTACCCCTGCACGATAGAAGAAGAAATCAATAACAATAAAACAATCAATGAATACAAGCAATTTAATGAACTAAATTAGCTCATGGTGATCAAATGGTACCATTCTTGTTGTCAAGTCGACCAGTGGGTGATCAGGCACATTGTGTCCATGTAAATCCTTGACCAGGGTAGCTTTAGTGGCATGCTTGCTCCAGTGATAACTCAAGGTCAGGGTTGCTAGTAGTTGGATAGATGGATTGATGGGAAGTACTATAGCTTAGTTGGATGCCTAGCTAACAGTCTCACACTGGGATGTTGAGTGGTAAGACATGGGTGTTTCATGCCTAATCCTAGGTAGGGTGGGCCTTTCTTAGCTGAGCTTGTGTGGGGATACTTAAGGGTTCACGGGTGGGAGTTTAGTCCCCTGGCAATGCTTCTCTCCACCAGATGCCAAGACTTGCAAGAGAGAGATGTGATTTGCATTCAAGTTATCTTCTTTTAACAAGTACTTTAATATTATGTTGCATTTTACTTGAAGATATGTTCAGTTGGTTAATATTGTTGAATTAGTTACTCTCTTCCAATGGATTAGGATTCAGTTAATTTGTTAGAACCGTTGATCACTTTCATTTGAATATGTGAAGTAGTTGTTATAATTATTTTACATGTGAATATGAAAAGTATTGTTTTTTTAAAATTACATCTAAATGTTTAATTAGGACTGGGAAAAATAGCATGTTACATATGGTATCAAAGCTCTGGGTTCAACATCAAACCTTGGGTGCATCATTATCTTATCTAGAAAATTGAAAATGCAATGTTAAATAGAAATATGATGCACACTTGAATTAATCCTCGAAAGAAACTCCACCATCCTATATCCTTCTTTCTGATTAAGATCATAGCAAAAATTTGATTACTCCTATTGTACAGTACCTAAGGACAATAAAACTCTAGCCCATGCTTTGCTTCAGATCAAGAAGGAACGAGTCAGGTGGACTCCTTTCATAAGTACTATTATGAGAAACAGACTTTTTCAAGCTTGGAATGTCAAACAAACTAATCCACATATTCTATATCATGTACTTTATAAGGGCAGGAAAAGCCCAAGGAAGGAAACAAACAGGATACCCAGGAATAGGGTGTCCGTTTTCCTTAAGAAAATTTGTTAAATTATCTCTATGTGCCCTTTGAAGAAGGGATAAATTTCAGTAAATAAGGATAGTTGCAGTGGCAACAAATCTCTATTTTGTTAATTGACAAATAATAAGAACAAATGGCATTTTGTACTTAATTTATTTTGAGCATACAATTGTATCCTCTCTCTTCCTGAACATATGTATGAAAACATAATATTGATAAAGGAACCAATTGTACATTTCGGGAAACAAACACTATGACAAACAAAAAAAATAATGTAGAGAATGAGGTGTTTAGTGGGACCCTTTCTCAGAATTCCTTTCCTCAAAATTTACATCCCTCATAATTCCATCCCTTAGAATTCCATTCCTCAAAACCCCACATACCTGTTTGTCCAAGTCTTGCAGTACACTCAAACCAGGATGGAAAATATGGAGAAAAGAATGAATACTTTGGTAGCTCAACTTGGCAAGGACACTCCTCCTGGCCAGAACTGAGCAAGAGTTATCTTCTCACAATGCACATGAAACCAGACCTCCTATAATGCCATCTGAAAAGCAAAAGAGACATGATATAACTAGTGACCTGTCTACCAACATTGAGAAGATTACTCCCTAAATTCTCAGGATCTAAATCTAATGAAGCCATATCGAGGCTTGGATAATAGAAATGAAACAATAGTTTGAGATTAGAAGTTTCTCTAGGGAATCTACCACCTTCCTAGGGAAGCAACTACTTGGTGGGGAAACAACAAAATAGAACTAAACACTAAGACTGTTGTTATCACTTTAGATAGGCTTGTCACCATTTTCAAGAACCGATGGCTATCCCAAACTTTTTATGATCAAAAGATGTGAAGACTTTCAAAACCTCAAACAAGGGGACCTAATAGCACATGGATTTTGGGAAAAATTCATCCGACTACTGAAATATGTCCCTAACTATCAACAAGATATAAACCTTAGGGTTAGGAAGTTTTTCATGGGACCAAATAATAGAATTGGGGGAGCAGTGGATGTGTTGGCTCCACGAACCATGGAAGAAGCCCATGAAAGGGTCATTTGTTAGGAACACAAGGTTAGGAAGGATGATTCCATCCAGGACAACAAAATAATGGCTAATTGGAGCGCTATCAATTATGAATTGGGGGCTCAGAAAAAGAGCTTTAAAACTTCAAGTCCAACGAATTTGATTTCAAGGGATATAAGAGTAAATAATTAAAAAGTAATAATGACAAGGAGGGAAATAAGAGGAAGGGACCAACCAAGGGCTATTTTACATGTGGCAGAGACCACTACACCAACCAATGTCCTAATAAAGGCACCTCCAACCAAAAATCACAACCTCCCTTACCTCCTCAATAGATAGTCTTCCGGTACAAGATTTATACAACCTTGGATAACTACTAGGTAGAGTAGTAGTTGTGCTCCATCGAAACCCTAGGTAAGATTTATGGAAACCCCATTTCTATATTAATTGATACTAGAGCCAAAAAATATTTTATATCCTCAAAATTATTAAGTAGATTTCCAAAAAGATATACATTTATGAAAAAATCTTGGACTATTGAGTATGCAAACCAGTCAAAGGCTTAGGTAGACTTCTTAAATTTCTCTATTGAGGTTAATTTGTATGTAGCACCTCTAGGGTCCTATGATATTATCATGGGAATAATTTGGCTCAATGAGCACAAGGAAAAGGTAGATTTTCTTGCAAAGACAATTAAATACCTAGATGACCAGGGAAACCCTATGAACACTCAAGGAATAATGCATGAAGTAAAACCTTGACAGTTTTTAGCTATGCAACATAAGAGATAAAGACGAAAGGGGTGCACAATCTTTGTCACAAGAATAAAATATCTAAGGGAGCCACTAGAAATGATGTATCCAGATGATTACATTTTTGAAGATGGGGAGATTAGAGAATGATCGAAAGAATCCTTTGAAGAAAAGTATCCTTATCTTAGGAATTATCAAGATGTATTTCCAAAGGAATCACTTAGCTTACCCCCTTTTAGGGTATTTGATTTTACCATAGACTTGGCACCTGGGGAAAAACTATAAGTATAGTTACAATATCTATTGGATAAGAAGCTCATTCGACCTATTGTTTCACCTTGGAGAGCCCCAATGCTTTTTGTCAAGGAAAGGATGGAACCATGAGGCTATGCATAGACTATAGAATGTTTAACAAGGTCACCATCAAGAATAGATATCCAATTCCTAGGGTTGGTGATTGATTTGATCAAATGAGAGGAGCATTGATGTTTTCCAAAATTGATCGTAGATTAGCTTACCACCAACTTCAGATTAAAGAAGAAGATATTCACAAAACTACTTTTTGGACCTGCTATGGGTACTATGAGTTCATAGTTTTACCCTTCAAAATGAACAACACCCTTGCAACGTTCATGAATCTCATTAATTGTATATTCCAGAATTGTTTAGACAAGTTTGTGCTAGTTTTTATTGATGATATTATCATCTATTTACAGAATGAGGAGGAACATCGAAAACATCTAGAGGTAGTTTTCTAGAGATTGCATGAGCATATATAATTTGTATGGGAAGTTATCCAAGTGTTCTTTTTATTAGAAGGAAATCCAATATTTAGGGCATATTATTTTAGCTAAGGGAATAACAATAGACCCCATCAAGATCAAGGAAATCAAAGAGTGGCTGATCTCTAAGAATATGTCATAGATCATAAGGGTCATGGGTTTAGTAGGTTTTAATAGAAAATTTGTTAGAGACTTCTCTAGCGTAGCACATCCCATCACTACACTGCAAAGGAAAGGGAAAATTTTTATTTGATCCAAAAAATGCCAAACAATATTTGAATACTTAAAGGAGAAGTTGACTAATGTGCTGATACTTAGAGTACTAGACCCTGAGGGTCACTTTGGGGTCATAACGGATGCATCAGGAGAAGGATTGGGGGGTGTCCCGATGCAAGAAGAGCATGTCATTGCTTATGAATCGAGGAAATTGAAAAATTATGAACAAAATTATGCACTACATGACTTAGAGTTGGCAACCATCGTCGATGCTCCACAAATGTGGATACATTATCTGATTGGGAAACCATTTGAGCTTAGATCCGACCATTATGGACTAAATACATATTCACCCAACCTAATCTTAATGGTCGCCAAAGGAGGTGGTTAGAGTTATTAGAAGATTTTGATTTTGAAATCAATTATATCAAGGGTAAAGAGAGCAGAGTAGCTGATGCCTTAAGCTAACAAAGACATATTTCATCTATGGTAGAAATAAATACTAGGCTTAGGGAGCAAGTGCTTCATTGTTGGCAAAGGGATGAGTTTTATAATGAGATATGTCAAGCACTCATTAGCGATCCTCAAGATATCACATATGAAGGATACCATTGGGAAGGAGATAGACTTCTAAGGTATAAAGGTAGGATGCACATACCTAAGGACTCAAAGATTCAAAAAATGATTGCAAGCTGCTCCTTACTCAGGGTATCTTGGAGTAACTAAGATGATGACTTACATTAAACCTTTTCATTTTTGGAAGGGCATGAATAAGGAAACTATTGAGTATGTGGTAAGAAGCCTTGAGTGTCCGAGGGTTAAGTCTGAGCATCGGTACCTAGTTGGGCTATTACATCCAAATGAGGCCCCATAATGGAAATAGAAAATAATGACTATGGATTTCATCCAAGGATTACCTATGATTCACAATAGACATAATACCATCCCAGTGGTAGTAGTTTGATTAACAAAGGTAACACATTTCATCCAAGGAAACCTAATAAACGGGGCACCAGAAATTTTCCATAAGTTTGTGAGAGATATTTTTAGAGTTCACGAGGTTTCAGGAAAGATCATATATGATAGAGATGCTAGGATAATATTTAGATTTTCACAAACTTTATTCTCAAGTTCGGGAACAAATTGAACATCAGTTCAACTTACCATCCAAAGACTGATGGTCATATAAAAAGAGTAAACAAATTATTAAAAGATCTCTTGAGAGTGTGTTTCAAGATCAACAATATCGATGGGAGATGTACCTTCCTTTTGTCAAATTCTCCCATAACAACTTGTATAAGTCGGTTATTAAGAGTACACCATTTGAAGCTCTATATGGGAGTGCAAAATCCCTATAAGTTGGAACATAATTGAAGACCAAATTATTGTTGGGTCTGAGATGCTTCTACAAATAGAGGAAGGAGTAGTTTAGATCCATTAGAGGCTGAAGGAGGCAAATGAATGACAAAATTTATGCAAATGCAAAGAGGATTCATAAAGAATTTTCAGTGGGATAAAATGTTCTCCTGAAAGTTAAAGCATAGAAAAGTACTATCAAGTTTTGTAGGAATGCCAAATAAGCCCCAAGATAGTTGGGACCCTTTGAGGTGTTGAAAGTCATAAACCTTGTAGCCTACAAAATTTCTCTACCTCTAGCTCTTGCCAAAATGCATACTATGTTTCACGTTTCTTATCTTAAGAAATATATAACCAACCATGAACATGTTATTGATTGGACTCTCTTGCAAGTGTGAGATCTAGATGTGGTGGAAATAGAACCACTTGGAATACTTAAAGTGTATAAGCTCCCCTTGTGGAATTGAGACATCACTCAGTGCAAGGTCCAGTAGGACCAATATGTTGAAGAGAATGCCACTTGGGAAGATTAAGATGAAATCTTCCAGAGTTTTCTACATCTTTTTCCAAGAACTTGAACTATAAACTAATATTTTAAATATGCTTTGCATTTGGAATACTCTTTAACTATTTTTTAAATTTACAAGTTCGTGGAGGACGATGAAACATAAGGGGAAGGGTATGTTACATCTCAAATTCAACTTAGTTAAAATTGTTTTTACATCTACTGAGACTTCAAACAAAATTTAGTTCGTTGGTTAAATTGTTATTTTTTTTATAACGTGATAAAATGAAGTGTTAGTTGTTTGCTATGTCTTCATGCAAAATTGAAGAGTTGTTTAATCATTATGAAGAGTTGTTTAATCATTATGTTTTATGAGAAATTAAAATAATGGTTTTTGTTATGATGTTAAATGAATGACAAGTGGTTCAACTAATATGATTATTTGATTTGATTAAGTAACTTGGATATTTGTTCTTACCTTGACAAACTTCTTTTGTAGGAACACAATGAAGGGTGGGGGGTAGTATTAGAAAAAGAAAGAGCATGAGGGCACCTCCTATCATTGAGCTAACAATTATGTAACCTAAACCACCTTGGTTAAGGGGAAATTGGACTAAGCAAGCAAAGGTATACCAAGTGATCACCATGAGCTAAATTGGTCTATGCATAAAATAAGATAATAAAATAATTGATCTAGAGCAAATGACTACCTTTATATTTTGTTGGGATTATCTCAGAGCTTCTTGTCGTGTCAAACATGTCTTAATATAGGGACACCATGGGTACTTGTACATACATATACATGTATGGATGCGTAATTCAATAGACATACATGAAAGTATACACCTACTTAAAATATGACGTATACACAAGCTACACATTTTTAGAATATTACACATGTATATGTGTACATACATAGGTATATACAAGATGATGTCCTTATATTAACACATTAAGATTTAAGTTATCATTATTATTTTCTCTTCCAACCTTGGTAATGATTTTAATATTATTTCATGTCATTCACCTTTATCATTTCCAGTGGCCATATTTTATTAATTTTCATTTGGTCTTTATAATATTTGTGTTACCATATGCATTTTTGGCCTTTTAATGACTCTTGCTTGTAGCTCATTTTGGTTCCACCTTTTCTCATCTTTCTCGTAATCGAGCATGCATTTGAAGTAAAGAGACAAGCTCTTTGTACATGATTTCATTTTAATACCAAGCAATCACATTGTATATCAGAGATCCCTCTCGCATTTCCTATCAACGATATTCTATCTGCATATTGCATTCGATTTAGTATTGCATTCAAATTTCCATTTACAAATTGCATTACCATCCACAACTACATTTACAAGTGTCATGATTCATATTAAGGTTTCCTTCCATATCATCTTGTTTTATCCATGATTGACACATACAATGTCGTGCATCAATACTTGAGAATTGTATTCATATAGTGAATAAATCTTTACTTGAAGGCTACATTTCATAGTCCTATGTTCTGCAATTTCACCTACAGTGTTGTGGGTAAATAACAACCTCGCTTCTCAACTACTAGTGAGTGCTAGAAACTACAAGCAAAGAGCTATACCAAGCCTTTCAGCTCCCACTAGCATAAGGGAGTGATAATATTTTTACTAGAGCGTGCATTCTTTTTGTACTTTAATTTTTAATTTTTTATATGATAAGGCTTTGGAATTTTAGCTTGAAAATTTGTAAAAATTATTGGAATTATAGATAGATCCTAGCCTTGAATGGACTACTTTATTTACATAAGTTTGACTGTATAAAAACATGCATAAGAGTCTAAACTATCTGTTAAATATTGTAAGATTACTCTTTTTGAAACTTTGATTTAATTTGGAAGTTCTCCAACCCAGTGCAACGCTTATACATGGGCATCTTCTGTATGCCTTTGAGATAAGAGAAGGCACTCTCAGAGTGAGTCAAGAAAGAACAACTTATGAAGTATCATGAATCTTTTATATAAATGTTCTCATAAGCCCAGGCTAGGCAAAAAGTATTTGGTTGTGATTATTCAATGATTTAGACAACTGCATTGTGATTCATTGAGGATTACTAGCAAGATCTAGATGAAGAGTATGGGATAATAACAAATAAACAGTGGGTTATCACTGCATGATAGGAGAGATAAATTAGTAACATTAAAACACTCAATTAAGATAAGAAAAATAATGAACTAAATTAGTTCATGGTGATCAAATGGTACCATTCTTGTTGTCAAGTCAAGCAGTGGGTGGTTGGTCACATAGTGTCCATGTAAATCCTTGGCTAGGGTAGGTTTACTGGCATGCTTGCTACTATGATCACTAGAGGTCACAATTGCTAACAGTTGGATAGTTGGGTTAATGGGAAGGACTCCATAGCCTAGCTAACTTCCTAGCTAACACCCTAACACTAGGATGCTCAGTGACAAGACAGGGGTGTCCTATGTCTAATCCTGGGTATGGAGGGCCCTTGGTTGATATTATCTCAAGATACTTAACGGTCTATCATTGGGAGGTTAAGCCCCTAACAATGCTTCTCTCCACTAGATGCCAGGACTTGCACAAGATAGAGATGTGATTTTCATTCAAGTTATCTTCTTTTAAGAAGTACTTTAATTTTATGTAACATTTCAGTTGAAGATATAGTTAGTTGGTTAACATTGTTGAATCAATTAATCTCTTTCAATGAATTAAGATTTAGTTAATATGTTATAACTGTTAATCCATTTCATTTGAATATGTAAAGAAGTTGTTATAACTAATTTTCATGTGAATATGAAAAGTATTGTTTATTCTAATAAGATCTAAATGTTTAATTAGGAATGAGAAAATAGAATGTTACACATGACTCCTATATATTCAATGTTTTTGTTCATTCATCTTCTTCTCGACATAACTACTTGAGATTCACATTTACACATATATCCTTGTGAAATCTACTTAGAGAATGCATCTCCTCTTTCTTGATAGCTATACCATCATTTCTTTCTCATCATATTTGTCTTTGGAGCTTGTTTAACATCAATTTATAAAATTATGGATTTACATAATCTATTTTAGTCATGTGGACATTTGAGTAAATTTTCAAGGAAAAAAAAATTGGGTTTTAACTCTTGATTCATCCAAATTTATGTGAATGACTCCTCAATTACTTGTGAATCTATTTTCACCTAAGGTGTAATATTGATTGCATGTAGTGGATTATTTTTTATTTATTGGCTTTCATTATTGGCACTGAGCTATTTTATGGGAATGTTCATATTCTCTCTCTCTCTCTCTCTCTCTCTCTCTCTCTCTCTCTCTCTCTCCCCCCCCCCCCCCCCCCCTTCAAGTGATATAATTATGTGATGAAAGTAGTCCTTGAGGGGTAATATGAAGTTATTTATCTTTCCTTCTTTCATGAGTTAGTATATGTTTATTCTATTCACTGTCTTTTGAAGAGAAGTTTTTTCTCATGAAGTTTTCTCCTTTTGTATGACAATGACATGTTGATTTTTATATATGTAGATGCTTCATCAAACCTTCTAGCCACACACACACACACAAGCACACATACTCACACATGCGCGTGCGCGCGCGCACACACACACACACAACACAACACACACACACACACACACACAACACAACACATGCACATTTGCATTCATTATTATGATAAATCTCTATTCGAGAGAAAAAAAAACATTAAGAAGTATGGATTATGGGTATTAAGGTTATTGGTCTCTAATTTAATCACTTTGAGGTGTAATGGGTTTTTATATTAATCCTTCTATGTTCATTCTTGACAAGAAAAATCTTTGAGTCAAGGAAAACTAAAAAATGACATCTTGATGAATCTTAGGTGGCTCAATATTTTACCTTTTTTTATGCACTCTTTGAACCAAAGATACCAATAAGTAGATAATATTGGATAACATCATTGTACAAGGTATATGCATTCTTTTTTTTGATGTTGATTAGGATGTTG
Source organism: Cupressus sempervirens (assembly GCA_028749045.1). Lineage (NCBI taxonomy): Eukaryota > Viridiplantae > Streptophyta > Pinopsida > Cupressales > Cupressaceae > Cupressus > Cupressus sempervirens. The sequence continues at coordinate 408,050,954 of CM053785.1, forward strand.
TTTATTGTATCATACATTCATTCCACATATTTTGGATTTGGATTTGAAAGATCTATGGTAGCCCTCACATCTCTCCATTCCTTGAGGATCCTACTATGATTGTCTTTCTCCTTGATGATGTAGATTGCATAACTTTTGATGATGATACTTTAGAGGAGCTTAATGGATTAAATTATTATTTCCTTGTCCCTATTCATATGAAAACCCAATATCTATTTTTTGTTGTTTCTAATCAAATTAGTGTTTCCACATCCATGACTCCTATTTAATCAATGTTTTTGGTCATTCATAGCTACTTGGGACCCACATCTTGCACAAATATCCTTACTTGTGAAATATACTATTGTATACTTAGAGGCGTTCTTAGAGAATTCATCTCCTCTTCCTTGATAGCTAAACCATCAATTCTTGCTCATCATCTTTGTCTTAGGAGCTAGTATAACATCAATTTATAATATTATGGATTAAGATAATCTCACCTAGTCACAAGGACATTTTAGTAATCTTTTGAGATAAAAATATTTGCACTTTAACTCTTGATTCATCCAACCTTATGAGAATGATTCCAATTACTAGTGAATTTATTTTTATCTAAGGGGTACAATGTTGATTGCAAGTAGTGGTTTATGTTTCATTTATTGACTTTTATTGTTGGCATATGAGCTATTTTATGGGAATATTCATATGATTATTTCTTTCTCCTTTGGGTGATATTTATTGTATTTATGTGATGGAAGTAGTTCTTGAGGGGTTGAACAAAGTTCTCTTCTTTCCTTCTTTCACGAGTTAGTACATGCATATTCTATTCTCTCTCTTTTGGAGAGAACTTTTTTCTCATGAGGTTTCTGCCTTCTATCTGATAATGAGAGATTGAATTTTTTATATATGGATGCTTCATGAAACCTTCTAGCCACACACACACAAATTTAATTTTATTCATTATGATGTTAGTCTAACTTAATCCTCACGCAAGGTTTATACTAGATTTTTTCCATTTTCTTCAAGAAGCATTTATTATTTGTATATTTTAATCATCTAATTGATCAATTAATATAGAAAGAATTTGTGATATCATTAATTATACCTTGTGTAATTATTCATTGTGTAATGCCCTCGCTTTGCCCAAATATTAAAAATTCACCTTATCTTCTTGATGCATGGGTATCTTGGGTTCTTTGGCAATCTTGCATCAACCAAAAATATTTCCTATACTAGTTTGTTATTTTGGGAACAATCCTTCCCGTTCGAGTTCTTGATTTCTAGAAATATGGACCTATCATGGATCATCTCTCTATGTTCATGGAACTTAATTCCATCTCGCTAAGGAATTATCCTTTCTCTTTTCTCAAGGCATGTTCATTTTTGGGCATATCGAGGAATGTGTAGTTATTTGCTTTTGTGAGGTTTGTGTGATTTCAAGGCCTTCCACGACCTTTGGTATATCTCTTTGGATCAATTGTCAACCTATCTTGGAACATGCAAATATTTGTTTTCTTAGTTGTGTGATCACTGATTTTCCTTTGGGCTAGGACCTATATTTTGTAATAAATATATCTATCCAGCTAACTTGTGGTCACTATATATTTGTGATCTACGATTAGGGTAGATAGCATAGAGGATAGTAAGAAGGAGATAAAAGTGATGTGGCTTTGTAAGCACAATATTCTAAGCTTATTGATTGTAATTGAATTATATATGGATGCAACTAGGTAGGCCTCATGCATGACACACTATAAGGAGATTATCTGCATTTGGAATCAATATAATTTGTTGTTCTTCCATATTTGTGTTGGATTGCATGCTTATACTCTAGAAGGGTGGTTGGTGAGTGTTCCTTAGTTCACTTTACCCATCCTACCTTGCATAAAGTGGTATCAAAGAAAATGTTTCCTTGTGAAGTTTTGGGATCCCAAGGAACATTGTTTGAATCAGTTATAGGGTGGCAAATCTAATTTTTGACCTATAACTTGCAGAGGGTTACGATTCTTGTAGGAACTAGTATCAAAATGGTTCAAGGTAGAGGAAACGAAGATAATGCTATCATGGATGAGTTCAGATAGATTGGAGAAATAATTGAAGCTATTGAGAAAACCCAGAGAGGAGGAATACATGTTGATGATGTTAGGGACAAGGAAGAAGAGGTTGCAACTAATCCTAAACTTGAAGTGGAAAAAGATGAAGAAATACTCTTGAGAGCTTTGTCTAGAGTAAATTCATACCTTCTTTAAACTTTCAAGTTAATGTGTAAAAAATTGATACAAATAATTTTTTGGATTTTATCTCTGAGATTTAAAAGCACTTTAATTATGAAAGTACCCATGACGATAGTAAAATGAGGATAGAAGTGACTAAATTGAGAGGATGTGCTTCTCTTTGGTAAGAACACTTGCAAATTGATAGACAAAGAAGAGGAAATGGAAAGATCAAGACATGGGTAAAAATGCTCAATAAGTTGAAAAAGAAATTTCTTCTTGCTAACTACCAAGTTAATTTGTTGAGAAGAATGAAAAATTTGAGACAAGAAGACATGGCAATGAAGAATAAAAGTGAAGAATTTTACAAGTTGGACATTAGATCTGGAAATTTTGATGCTGAGGTCAAGAAAGTTGCTAGATACCTTAATGGACTGAGAACTTCAATATAAGATGAGATCAATTTTGTGAAAATGGAAAGTGTGGAAGAAGCATATTTGTATTCCTTGAGAGCTAAAGAGATATTGGCGAAGAAACACAAACATAGAAAAAGGAAAAGAGGTGGAAGATTTCAACAACATAGAGGAAAAACTTATGGAGAAAGTAGAAAATATGATAATACATTTCATGAAAAAGGTAAATTAGAATGGAAAGAAGATAATGTTGGTAGAGGAAGAGGTAACTACACTAGAGGTAATTTTTTTGGTTACTTTAGGAATAATAGTAATATCAAAAGAGAAGATAGATCTTGGTTTAAGGGTACCTATTTCAAAAGTGGAGGAGGACATAGAGCCTTTGAATGTACATTTTTTTGGCAAGAATACATGAAGTAGAAGTAGAAATACTTTAATTCAAGAAGACGCTATTGATCTACCTAGTGACCTTAAAAGTGGAGAGAACCCGATGATTAGAAGAACATTGTGGAATGAGAAATTGAATGAAGAACCTATTTTGAGGAAAAGTCTTTTCAAGACTATATGTAAGATTGAAGGAAAATATTGCAAGGTGATCATTGATAGTGGTAGTTAAGATAATTTGGCATCAGAGGAATTGATTTCTAAGTTGTAGTTGTAGGGGTTGAAACATCCAAATCCTTATCACATTGCATGGATCAAGGATGAACATAAAGTGATGATAAGTGAATAATGTCTTGTGAAATTCAAAATTGAAAATGACCATGATGAAGTCTTTCATGATAATATGCCTATGGATTGTTGTCATATTATTTTAGGAAGACCTTGACAATATGATAGACAATCTTTGCATGATGGTAGATTAAATCAATACACTTTGAGAAAATGGAAAGAAATAAATCTTATTACCTTGATAGAGAAACATGAGAAAATCATTGTACCATAGTTAGAATCTTCTTGGTTGAAGGAAATTGGTTTGTAAAGGACTTGAAGAAATTGAATGTTTGTTTTGCTTTGATCCCTAGGAAGACAGAGAAACATGAAGAACTTGAGCATGCACTTGCCATTAGATCTTTTTATTATTATTAGACTACAGGAATCGGGTGCAGCACGACCCCCCCTATAAACTGCAGTGCACCGGGTAAACTTTTTAACGTGACTAGTAGTGTTGGCGTGACATGCCCACTGGTACCATAGGGACGGGGGAGACTAGAACCCATGACCAACCCCCTGCAATAGGGAAGATTTAGTCAACCAAGCTAGGGACCCTGCCCATTGTGATTAGATCTTTGCTAACACAATTTTGAGATATTATTTCAAAAAATGTACTTGATGGATTACTTGTTATAAGAAGTATTATTCGCTGCATGGATTTAATACCTGGAGCTAGTTTTTAAAAAAAAGCACCACATAGGTTAACACCTGCAGAGAATGTAGAATTGAATAGACAAGTGGAAGAATTCATTGAGAAAGGTTTGATCAAAGAAAATTTAAGTCCTTATGCAATATTTTCTATATTGGCACCTAATAAGAATGGAGGGTGGAGAATGTACATTGATTCTAGAGCTATAAACAAAATAAAATTGAAGTATAGGTTTCCTTTTTCTAGGATGGATGACATTATGGATTATTTGTGTGGGGTGAGATAATTTACTAAAATTAATTTGAAAAGTGTATATCATGAGAATAAAATTAAAGAAAGGGATGAATGGAAGACTTCTTTTAAAATTAATGAAGGTTTGTATGAGTGGTTGGTTATGCCTTTTGGTTTAACTAATGCACCTAGTGCTTCCACAAGATTGATCAATGGAGTTTTGAAGAAATTCTTGGATAAATTTATGATTGTGTATCTTGATTACATACTAATTGATACTAAAACTAAAGAGGAACACATAACACATATCATACAAGTGTTGTAAGGGCTAAAAAGAAAAAGATGATAAATTTGAAGAAATATTCTTTCACAAAAGAAGAGATTGTATACCTTGGTTTTGTGTTCTCTACTAATGGATTGAAGATGGATCTTGAAAAAGTAAAAGCTATAATTTAGTGGCCCATACTTGAGAATGTTGGAGAAATTAGATCATTTCATGGATTAACAAGTTTCTATATAAAATTTATCAGAAATTTAAGTTTAGTATATAATGCTGTGACAGAGACAATGAGTGGCAATAAAAAAGAATTCAGATGGACACATGGAGAAAACAAAAGCTTTGAAATATTGAAAAAAAGGTAGCTGAACTACTTGTGATTTATTTACCCATTTCATTAAAGGTTTTCAAGTTTATTGTGTTGGTAGTGATAATGTAATTGGCATATTTTTGAGTCAAGAAGGTAAGTGTATAGATTTCTATAGTGAAAAGTTGAATTATGGTAAGAGGAGATATTCAATATATGATCAAAAGTTCTAAGCAATTATTCAAGCTATGAAGAATTGGTCTTGTGGTTAATAAAGAAAAAAGACTTTATATCATAGAGTACACCTAAAGTAGAGTATGTAGCAACATAAAATAGCTGCAATTGAATCATGTTGATGAAGTAGATGTTGAAGGAAATTGGAGTTGAGTTTAGGGAGCTTGTTATCATAAATTTTGATAACACAAGTATAATGAGTATGTCTAAGTATCCTATGCAATTTTCTAAGACAAAGACCATATCTATTATCATGTTTTGAGAGAGAAAATTGTAGAAGAAGAGATCAAATTAGAGTATAACAATACAAAGGAGAAAATAGTAGACCTATTTACAAATCCTTTTCCGAATGATTTATTTGATTAGTAGTGCCCCTACCTACTTCTGAGTAAATGATACAAAGATTGCATTAGTCTAGTGGTATAGAGCACTATTATTTGTTTGGACTGGATGTTGGATGCTTCCTCTATGTGGGAGTCTAGTGGTATAGAGCATTATTATTTATTTGGACTGGATGTTGGATGCTTCCTCTATGGGGGAGTATCTGTGATTGAGCTGAGTCATGAAGGAATTTTGGTAGCTGGTACTTAACAATGTCTTTGGACACTTGAGTTTCATGTAGATCTTATGTAGTAGACTGACATAATGATTCCCTTGTCATTGATCAATAGGGGATAAGATGTATATAAAGATCATCTTGTGATATGTATGTATGGAGGAGATGAGCACATACATTGGGGGAGAAGTTTTGAGAGTTTTAGATTTGATTAATGAAGAGGATTTGAAAAGAAGATGACTATGGTCAATTGAGTAGTTGCAATAGAGATGTATTTGGTATTCATGGAACTTAGATGTTTTTAATCTATGTTTCCATCAATGCCAAGGGGGAGATTGTTAGCATGGATGCTAATGATATTCCTATGGGGGAGTATCCTAGCATTGCTAGAGTACTTGGGAGATTTCTAGTATGATTGTGTATTGCATTCATGACTGTGTTTGTCATTAATATCAACATATTGATAATTATGTGAAGGATGCCAGAGTAGTAGACAAAGATTGAGGTCACATGGATTGAGGTTTGTAGATGAGATTATGCACAGTTGAGGAAATGATTTTGATTATTTCTTGATGGTGTGGTTAAGTGTGTATGAAGAAAGTCAACTATTGGTGATAGTTATTCAAGATTTATTGAAGAAAATCTTCTGGCAGAGTTCCTAAAAAGAAATTATAATAATTGGGTTATATCTCCCTACATGGATATAACCTAGTTAAGTGCTGTTGAATAGAGGTAGAAGACATGATGATGATGACATGGTTGGTTTTACTAAGTCCAAGGTATTTTTTATTGGCTAATATTCGCAAAATGGCTAATTTTTTAAAAAATTGGCTAGTAATTTGGCTAATAATTTAAGATTTGATACAACCCAAATCGCCATAGTTTTATAAAATTTAGTTCTAGAATATTTAAAATCGCTCAATAATTTATTTTATTGAAAAATTTAAACTCAAATATTCACTAAAATATTTGAATGATGATTATATTTGAGTCACCTAAATATTATATATTAGTGAAGAAATTAAATTGAACTGACCAATAATTATCATAATTATTAGTTCCTTTAAGGATATATCACCAATATTTAGTTTTCACTATTGATTTAAAGTATATGTAATGATCCTCATAATATTCCACAAGGTAAAAAAACTTCAATTTTGATTTCTAATGTTCCATGGTGATTAATGAACTTCCTATTATTATTAAGATTTGTCAATATTTTATACAAAAAAAATTATGATTCAAAAATAATCGCCAATATTAATCATATTTAGAATAAAAAATTGAGATATTTGCCACTAGAAATAAATTTTTTTTTTCAAAATAATGAAAGATTCACCAATATTTTATATCCTTTTTTGGAGGCGGCTTTCTTAAAGTTTACCTTGACTAAGTCTGAAGTTGCATGCATGAAGATTTCTAAAGATTGTGAGATGACAATGTTATGCAATTATGAAAAGATGTAATGTAACATGTAATTGTAAATTGAGAAATCCTTAAGGCCAACTCAATAATTATTTTAAAAGACTTGGTATAAAGGAAACATGTTTTCCTCGATTGTAAGTGTCAATTTGGAAGTGATATGTGAATTTAGTATATCTGGGTAAGAGATCTAAGGGATTCTATTTAATACAAGTATGAAAACTTGGATGTGAGATCTAGTGAACCTAATATTAAGATTAAAGAAGTGTTTGGTGTAAAAGAGGCATAGTGATTGAGAAAAGTGATTGTATTTGGTAGATAGTAATAGTGAATAGTTGATCACTTGGTATTATTATGGAAGGAATACTAATAAGGCCAATTAGATAATGAGCTTGGTGGTATTTCCCTTGAAGTTGTCTTGATAGTGGGTCCTTTTGCCTTCCTCAGCTCCTAACAGGGTTGGAATCTCCTCATATCCCATTCAAAGTCTTCTAACATGGACTGATATATACTGAATGTATTTCATTGACTACTAATAGGGTCCATCCTCTTGCAAGGAACTTATGTATTAGTACATCATTTTTTGGGTACCATCCCTGCTAAGGTTTTCCCTTTGATCAAGGGTTTCCCTGGTTAACAAATCTAGTGCTATTGTGTATGGTTATCTTCTTGTGGTTATTGCACATGCTTCTTACATGTTTCAAATTAAATAAGGTTAATCATAGTTGTTTTAATTAGATAACCGACCCACCCCAACCCCCGACCCCCCCCTCTCACTTATATTGGTGGAATTTACTTTATAACATTTATTTTGTACACCTTTCTTTCCTTTAACTTCCAATGGTTAGTGATGAATTGAAGGAATTATCAATGCTAGACATATTATTATCAAATTCACTCAACTCAAATGCAGTTAGTTTACCAATCAAACCATCAAGTGTAAGGGAATTATTGGGCATATCTCTGAATTCCTAAATAGAAGCTACTCTAATAGAATAGATAGGAAGTAAGGTTCTCAACACTTTGCTTACTGATGAATCCTCCAATATCTTTAATGCCACTCACAACTTCCTTTATTCAATTACCATATTGAACAATGTTCTCTCCTTTCATTCTCATTTCATCATTCTTTTCTCTTAGGATCTCAACTTTAGATCTCAATACATTCAAATATCCATCAAAAACAAGTGTAAGTATGTCCTACATTTTTTTAGTAGTATCAAAATCCTTGATATAATCAAAATCAACATCGGTAAGTGTAGAGGAAATCTCAATAATTAGGTTGTTATGTTCTTTCTTCTAGTTCATCTCATCAACTATCATAGGTTGGTTAAGAGGTGTGTACTAGTTGTCTAGATAGTGCAATACATTGTCCCCAATTCCTAAAAGGTACAATCTCATATTTCTTTTCCATAGTATGAAGTTATCCTTGTTCATCTTTGGTACCTGTTTCTTATATGTCTTTGGATCTTTAGCTCAAGTCCCTTTAAACTTTTTGTTTAAGCACTCAACTCTTAGATAATTGAGGGGGGTGAATTAGTTATAAGTAATTATCCTAGCAGCCTTAAAACATCTTTTTACCAACTCAAACACTTTAATCATTCAGATCATTAGCTTAATAAAAAAATCTAACATCATTACATAAATTGATATAAAATTTTATTCAAATTATAACTTCATATAATGAGTATCAAAGTAAACTTCTAGCTTATACCAAGTTGCAACAATAAATAATAAACATGAAATAAACATGCAAAACAATAAGCAATACATAGTTTTTACACAAGTACTTAACATGGAAAACCTATAAAATGAAAAGCTACCTAAGAAATGACAACCCAAAATTTTCACTCTTCTGAAGTAAGCTCTGTAGGAGCATACCTTGTTTGAAGGTTGCATACACATAATTACATGTGACCTTGTTAGAGGATTTTCACCAAAGATGTTCTAGACCTTATCACTCCATGAACCATCTACAGAGTGGCCTGCTCTAAAGGAATTACAAATTATTACAATAGAATGTTACCATATAGGATTTTGAAAGACTATTAGGTCCACCTGGTTAAGATATTTTCTACTATAATAAATATAATGCAACTGTGAAATTATCTATTAGGTTTACCACTACTTTTTCTTGTTTAGATCTTTATTTTTCACAATCCCTTCCTTCTTTTTCTATTTTGATCCTTTTTGGCTGATCCACTCACTGATACCTCAACTTAACACTTCTTTTTCTTGATATTTACAATATATCTCTTCTCAATTATCCTCTGGCTATCGATATTTTTCTTGAACTTGATCAACAATGATGAACACCATGATCATTTCTTAATTTATTTATTTATTTTTACTTTGTCATTCCATCAGATCCTTTGATTTTTTTTCTTAATCAAAATCCTTGATCTTCATCCATCTCATATTCAATTAGTCTATAAACTCGTGTTATATGCTTTTAACTTGAACTTTGTGCTTCACTTGAAAATAGAAAATTCCATTCATTAGATCATCTTTGAATTTCTCTAGCCATTGATCTCATAACTAACTTCATCCTTATCTTTGAAACTTCTTGAACAATATTTATTTTCATCAAATGTTGGCCTCCGATTACATATTTTCTTTTACTGTTCTTTCTTTCCATGCTTGGTAAACATTACATCTCGATCGGTTGATACTAGGCTCAATTAAAAATGACTTTTCTAAGTTTATACTATGCTTCTTTCTTTATTCTTTGTTACAACTGTAAATGCTAGCTAACAACTGTATAGCTCAATTGATATTGTAGTTCTTTCACTGACCATACTGTCTTCCTTATACATGATTTCATAACTTTTCTTATTGTTGAGATCATGTAAAACAATAAAACCAAAATTATACTCTCATAGTATAACTCATTCAACAACCGATTGAATACCATATACTTATCATCACTTACATTATTATACTTCAAATCCTCTTCGTCAATCAAATGAAATGACACTCTACTGAATTAGCACAATGTCACACCAATTAAGGCTTGACATCAATGACAACATAGTAACTGATATGACTCTTTCCACATAGATTAGAAGCATTATTAGTTGGGGCTAACAAGTGATGTAATATTTCCTCAATCTGAAGTGCCTTGAACTCATTGATGGTACCAAATAAGTTCTCAAACTTTTCTCATATCTCTCGAGGAGTATTACATCCAACAAGATGAAACTTAAGATCTCTAAATCTTATGAAGAAATCAACCCCATGACCTCATCCATTTTGTTCCTATGCTACATGACTTCAAAATTCCTTTTTAGTACTAGTTGCACTATATATAAACAAGACCACAACCATTTTGAATAGAGAAGTCATATCATCAAGGTTTTGAGTGCGTGACAATTTTGTGGGGTCAAAAGTTATAGACAAGAAGAGGTCTCAACCATTTTTTTGAGGGATTTTGTGTTGACATATTTCTAGTTCACTAATGTAAATGATAGAGATAATAAATAAAAACACCCCCCAAAATGCAAATAATCGAACCCTAGAAGCTAGATAGAAAGCATAAACAAGAAAAGAGAAAATAGTGCCTCAGATTTAATCAAGTCTACCTAAGAATTTTTCTAATTAAAAGAACCACATATCTGGATAGAGCACTAAAATACCTTTCCAATGTCTTTTTGTTGGTGCAAATAGAGTCCAAACGCAAAAGACATCCCTCCTAGAGTGAAAAAACAACTTCTAAATTTGTCTATTAAAATAGAGATCAAAATGACAAAACTAGAAGATCAAACCAATACCATTAGATAGTTCATTGAATCATCATTGTGATGGTATCTTTGACCAATTTTGACACCGTATTCTCAAGATATGACCAAAACACCCAAGGCTTCTCTTTATGACAAAAAAATTAAACTCATGAAGGTTGAATGGATGTATACTTTTGGCATGGAATGTGATGACACCAACACCTCCATCTAATGTGCATGTGTAGATTTTTTAGCATCCTTGCTGATATTAGCATCCTTTTGCATGAAAAAGGTAAAGTAACTTTTTTATAAACAAATAGACAAGTGCTTGTTTTAACGAATTCTTTCTATACCTTTAAAAAAAACCACTTTACATATTTTTTAGGCAAAAAATTGCCTTAAGTGGGTGTAAAGAGTTATATGGCCCAGAAGGGTTTTTTTTTGCCTCCTAGTTCAACAACATCTAAACATAATGTGTTTTATAAAATAGGGGTTTTTGAGCACTGCGAGCTCAATAATAAGGTCCATTTTTGCTTAAAAACCAAATAGTGAACTGTTATTACAATAAAAAAAACTTCAAAAAAATCTTAGATTTGATCCAATCAAACCCTCATTTCTCAGTTTCCTTCAAACCAAAACAAGTTGCAACAAATCCAACTCTGATACCATGTAGAATTTGAGCAATAAAAATTCACATAACCTTGAAGAAAAATTGCATGTTAGAACCTATCATTGATAGGAAAATAGAAAAAAGAAAAGGGCTTGGCTCTGACAATGTGTAAGATTATATTAACTCAAACTAAAAGAATGAGTAAAATATACAATGGCTCTATCCTTATATAATGAGATTGTAAACATAAAAGGGAAACCCTAAGAGGTAAAATAATTTAATAATTATATTAATTATTAAATGTGACTAATGCAAATTATGTATTAAAGTGAACTCTTGAGAAGGGAGTAATGTTAAATTAATCAATGCATTAAAAATAATACTTTACTCTAATAAGAATAACCTGTTACTTTTGTGATAGACGCTCGAGCTAGTCTAAATCAATATCACCTATAATCATTTTTGGCTATAGACTTACCATGTTCCCTTCATCAATGGAAAAATTCTTCTCCCTATTCTTATCTGAATGCTTCTCCCTAATAAAAAGCTCCTTAATTTCTCTAACAATCCAAATATTCCCCACTAAATTATCCTTACCATATGATTGATTAAATCCCTCATCAATTTCTCCTTACCTTTTTCAACAACCCTTTTCCTTTTTAAAGGAGATTGCACATTATAATCCTCCTTATCATCACTCATAAATAACTTCATCCCCAATAAATATGGGTTGTTCCATGTTTCTTGGGGGTTTCTCAGTTTCTACTTTTGTAAATTCACCATCCTCCTCTTCCTCAACAACCTACTCTTCATCTACTTTATCTTCTTAATCAATACTCCTATCCAATTAATGGGTATTGTATGAGTGACAAGTTTGATGCACTTTGGTGATCTCTTTAAGATCATTTTGAATGGACATTGACTTCTTATAATTTATTATTAGAAAAATAAAACCTTATACAGTAATGATATTTTAGAATTTTTCCTATGCTTCCTAATACCATCCTTACTAGATGATTACAAGTAAAAGGTAAGGGATACAAGATACCTATTATAAAAGTGAATAAGAGATACTAAATGGTACCCAAAAAATCAATGAACCTTCCATCAAGCATAAATTAACTCACAATCACCTTCGCTGGTTTACCTTGAATCACTTTATAAAATTCCTATCATACACAACCAAAGAGAGATTAGCCAACTTTTTGTGTTCCTCTTTCTCAATGGATTTGTTTGTAAAAGATTCAAATGCCTCTCTATCCCTACAAATCTTCTTATTCTTAGTGGATAACTACATACGAGTCTTCTCTATGTTGGCGAAAAGAAGGAAAAAACTTGTGATCTTTCTTGAGGGAGAGAAATGAGTAAATGGAAACTTAGCTTCTTCAAGAATTGTACTAAATGGGTCTATAAGACTAGACTGTTGATAATGTTGCACAATGTGAACTACACACGTTTATTTTATATAACTTTGAAACCACTTATAGTGAGTCCATTTAACATCAAGGGGAGTATGTTGGTACATGATGCACTGGAGTACAATGCCATACCACAACCCACCCAAAGTTTAATTATACCGTGCAATTTTATTTGACAATTTTCATGAAGCTTAATCTTAGATGCAAGTATTAATATTCCATGCCAAATTAATGGAGTAAAACACTCTAGCTTACTATATTTATATCTAGCTAATGTAATGACCAAAAAATATTTCCTTCAAGTATTGTTTGGAGTAGTCTCTAACGAACCTAAGGAATATATATATATATATATATAAAATCATTTGAATGAATACATATTTTTATGAGTATTTAATCCTCTAGGATCTGAGACCAAGATGCCAAATCATAAAGATTATTTTTTGGGAGTTTTGATATATCTCATAAGTATCGTCTTGGCTCTCAAATATAGTTGTGATGTATTCTAGGGAAGTTAAAAAGTTTTTATTTTTGATATGGTCTTCAGTTGTTTGTATATACCATAGAAACACTTGTGTTGTGTTATGAACTTATATATATGGGAGTGTAATATATATATATTGTTGGAAATGATTGAAAAAATCATGAGGGAGATTGTTGGAAATGATTGAAGAGATAATACGTAAAAAGTAATGGAACTGGTAAAGAATGTTCTCAATCATTGTTTTGTCATTGATGTCAAACTTGCTACTTGCAGGAATGACAATTACTTTAGTGATCCAAATACTATCAATTGGTTGATTGACAAGGAGGCAATCAATAAGATGTAACTAGTACACCTAGAGAAAGGTTGAAGTTATGATGTTGTAATGAAGTACAAAGATTAGCTAAGCCATTGATGAAAAAGTGTATTGACGACATACTCTAAGACACAAAGAATGGGCATACTGAAACATATCAAAGATGTAAGGTTTTAGCTAAGTCATTTGTAAAGCCTAACTAAGTCTATTAGAGAGGGAGCCGAGCAAGCTAGTAAGTGTCAAACAGATTCCTAGTTCAAGTCGAGCAAGTGATCTTTAGATGCCAAGTGAACTTCAGTAAGTGCCGAGTGAACTTCAGATGCCGAGTGATCTTTACATGCTGAGTGATCTTCAGGTGCTGAGCAAGATACAAGTGCCGAGTAACACAGAGGTGCCGAGGATCTATAAACCAATAATGCCGAGTTGCTGCATTATTTCTAAGATAAAAAATTTGTCAGATATAAGTTGACAAGGTTGTTATCTAGAATTCTATGAGTTAAATAGAAGATAAGAGTGATGAGCTGGTGGCACAGAACACCATGTAGAACATTTTTGGATAATACAACTGGACTCTAGGCAAAGTTTCTAGGTAAGAGTAAGATATGGGGCAGATACATTGTATCCTACCTAATCCATTTGAAACCCTAAAGTTGGAGAGGGAGAATCGAGCGGCAAAGGCAATCCAAATTTCTATTTAAGGAGTAACAAGGTCACGAAGTAGAAGAGAGGAGGCCAAGCATGAAAGCATAAAGTGCTAAGGAGGAAGAGAGCATAGATACTCTAATTCAACAGATGACCACAGATATGGTTGCATTGGTATGATGAGTAAGAAGACTTAAGGAGACGAAGCTTGAGATGACAAGCTGTCAAAGCTAAAGTGATTAAAACCAAGCAAAAGGACTGAACTGAAATGTGATCTGAAATCTGCAAAATATGTTGTAAGTTGTATCAGATTAAAAAGCTATTATTGTTACTCTCTAACAGTTGTAACAGATAGTTTAAATCCTATGAACTTAGGTTGGTTTAATAGCCATGTTATAAATCCTTTAACAGGGTGACATTCCAAGTGAATGTTCAAAAGTCCTTTGACCAGGCCCATTCCTAACAGTATGGTGAAATCCTCTAACAAGATCACATTTAACAGTGCGTTGTAAGCCTTTATCAGGGTAGGCTTTTAACAGGGCATCACTTTAGAAGAGTGAAAATTAAGTAGCATGTTACTGGTGGTTTTTTCCAAATTGGGTTTCCACGTAAATCACTGTGTCATGTGTTGATCTTGCATGTTTTATCCCTACATATTGATTTGCTAAAATGATTGATTTAAGTATGGATGGATGAAAAGTTTATGGGCTCACTATAATTAGAGAAAAAAGTATTATTAGGGCATTTAGACCTTGAATAACTAATTCATCCCCCCCTCTTAGTTATTCTAAAGAATTCTAACAATTGGTATCAGAGCCAAACTGCTGATTCAGTTTAAAGGGACTATAAGTAGAAAAGATCAAAATGCCTAAGAGAGAAGTTCCCAAGCTCAACAAAGATAACTTTGTTGCATGGGAATTTTTGATGAAGCTACATCTTGGATCCATAGGAGATTATGCCCAAAATTCAATTGTTACTGAACATGTTGATCCAACTGGTACTCTTACTGTGGAAGATTTGAAAAACAAATAGGAACACAATCAGACAATGTTGGAGATTGCTTCTGCACTCAACTATGCTGAATTTGATGATATCAAAGGATGTGACACTGCATTCAAGATGGGGAAGGCCCTATCAGACATTTATAGAGGAGATCAGAATGTCCAAAGAGCAAAAAGAGAAAGCCTCAGAGGAAAGTTTGATGATATGAAAATGGAGGAAAGCGAGAATGCTACTCAGTATGGCACTAGAATAAAGGAAGTGGTAAGTGCAATAAGATGTTTGAGTGGTCAATTGGATGAAGATACTGTTAATAGTAAGTTCTTAAGAACCTTGCTCCCTATCTATGCTATTAGAGTATGAACAATACAAGAACTAAGATGTGTACCAGAAAACAATCTAAGTTTGAAGGTATAGTGGGTAGACTAACTGCATTTGAGTTATCCAACTTTGATAACTACAGACCTGAGAATGTTGAATCTGCTTTCAAGGCCAAGCTATCACTGAAAGATGCTGAACAGGTGAAATCAAAGAAAGGAAGAAAAATGAAATATGTATCCAATGATAGTAGCACTGATGAGGAAGATGTGGAACAATTGGAAGCATTGCTAGCTAGAAGATTTCACAGAGGCAAAGGAAAATTCAAAGGTAAGATGCCTATCATTTGTTTCAATTGCAATGAAGTAGGACATATTGCTGCAAGGTGTACATAGAAAAAGGATTATAAGGAAGGCAATAGGTACAAATATAGAAGAGAAGATGATAAGAGAGATTACAAAGACAAAGGCAAAAAGTGTTATATTTTTGAAGAAAATTCTGATGATCATGATGATGAAGTTGTTTATGTAGCCATGAAGGACCAATCTAATGAAGAAGAACCTATAGCACTGGTAACATGTACGAACAAGAATGACAAATGGATCATAGATAGTGGATGCTCACATCACATGATAGGAGACAAAAGTAAGTTTATTAACTTTACTCAGTATGATGGAAATAGTGTTAGATTTGGTAATGATACTCCATGTCAAATAAAAGGAAAAGGCTCCATTAAGCTCACAGAACAAATTTCATGTGATAATGCATAATATGTTGAAGGATTAAACTACAATTTATTGAGTGTCTCATAGTTAGGCAATGTAGGATGCAAAGTAGAATTTGGAAACAAAACTACAAAAATCTATGGTATTGATGGTAAATTGATAGGAAAAGGAGATCAAATAAGAAGTAATCTGTTTTACCTTGATATGGATGATGTTTCTTGTTTTGCTACAAAATTTGATGATGAATGGTTATGGAATAGAAGGCTATGTCATGTCAACTTTGACAATCTGGTCAATATCAGTAAAATGAAGAAAGTCAGAGGTTTACCTAAATTGAAAAAACTTGAAAATATCATGTGCAAAAAATGCCAGCTAGGAAAGATGACAAAATTAAGTTTCAAAAGAAAAAACTATGCATCTAAAGAAGTACTTGAGTTAGTTCATATTGACTTATGTGGTCCAATGGAAGTAAAAAGCTATAAAGGAGATAGATACATAATGTTGTTTGTTTATGACTATTCCAGGATGATGACTGTTATGTTCTTAAAGCAAAAATTTGATGCTTTCCAAATGTTTAAGTGGTATGTGGCTAGAGTTGAAAAGAAAACAAGAAAGAGTTTGAAATGCCTGAGATTAGATAGAGGTGGTGAATTCACATCAAAAGAATTTGAGATATTTTGTTATGAAAAAGGAATCAAAAGGAAAACATCAGCTCCTAGAACTCCCCCACAAAATGGAATTGCTGAGAGAAGAAATAGATTTGTGATTGACTGTGCCAGAACATTAATGATGGAAAAGACTGTTGCTCTAAAATACTGGAGAGAAGTTGTAAGTGTAGCTGTTCATACACTGAACCGAGTACAAGTCAAGAAAGGTACTAATGTAACACCTTTTGAATTATGGTATTGTCACTCACCCAATGTAAAACATTTCAAAGTATTTGGTTGCAAATGCTTTATCCTTAAAGATGCTAGAAATGGGAAATTTGATGCAAAAAGTGATGAAGGCATATTCCTTGGTTACTCCACTAGAATTAAAGCATATAAGTGTTTGAATACTAACACTAACAAAATTGTGGAAAGTGCAAATGTAAACTTTGATGAGCATACAAAAGTCCAAGCTAAAAAACCAAAGAGAATAGACGAATACAGAACCTTTGTGATTTCTTATGAAGGAATATCTGTTGACGAGGATGCTATCAATCAAATTAGGATTCAACAACAAATTTCAGTTTCAGCCGAGTCACAACTAGTGAATGCCAAGTTACATTCAGAAGCTGAGTTGCAGAATGAAGATCCTGAAGTCAGTACACATGAAAGAGATGAAGAAAAACCTGATAGCTCAGTGCATAGTGACCCTGAATCTGAAAGATCAAACATGGAAACAAGGGCAGAACCAAGATTATCCAAATATGTAAAAAGACATCACCCTACTGAATAGATAATCGGTGACAAAGATGCAAGACCAATGACAAGGAATAGACTAAAACATGAATCATGTCTGATTAGCAAATTTGAACCTAAGACAATATATGGTACATTACAAGATGATGACTGGTATAAAGCTATGGAAGAAGAGATTGATCAAATAAAGAAGAACAAAACTTGGAGTTTAGTTCCCAGACCAGTTGACAAGAATGTGATTGGCACCAAGTGGGTATTCAGAAACAAGTTAGATGAGAATGGCGAGATTAATAGAAATGAAGCTAGACTAGTATGCAAGGGTTATGCTCAAGAAGAAGGATTAGACTATGGGGAAACATTCACCCCTATTGCTAGAATGGAAGAAGTAAGAACTTTACTTGCATATGATGCATATAAAGGTTTTAAAGTCTATCAGATGGATGTAAAGTCTGCTTTTTTAAATGGTATATTAGAAGAAGAAGTCTATATTGAACAACCAGAGGGATTTGTTGATGAGAACAACAAGGATATGGTTTGTAAATTACATAAAGCAATCTATGGTCTAAAACAAGCACCCAGAGCATGGCATGAGAGACTTTACAAGTATCTAGTGCAAATAGAATTTGAAAGAACTGATGATAACAACAACATGTACATCAAATCAGAAGAAGGTAAGGATATTATTGTATCTGAAATCTTTGTGGATGACATAGTTTTTGGAGGAAAGGAAGTGCTTTGCAGAGGCTTTGCTGACAAAATGAAACATGAGTTTGAGATGTCTATGTTTGGTGAGCTCAATTTTTTTGTTAGATTGCAAGTACATCAACTAAAACATGGTATATTTGTGACACAATCAAACTACATCAAAGAGATACTTAAAACATTTGGATTGGAGGAGTCCAAACCAGTCAGCACACCAATGGTAACACGAAATAAGCTATCCAAAAATGATGTATCAGTTGAAGTCAATCAAACAATGTACAGATCCATGATTGAAAAACTACAATATGTTGTACATAGCAAACTAGACATAGCATTAGTAGTTGGAATAGTGGCTAGATTCTCTGCTAATCCCAAAGAAAATCATCTCATAGCAGTAAAAAGAATAATGAGGTATCTCAAAGGAACTGATAACTTTGGTCTATATTACAAAAAGAATGAGAAGTTTGAGGTCAATGCATATACAGATGCAGATTGGGGAGGCAACACTGATGACAGAAAAAGCACAAGTGGAGGTGCATTATTTTTAGGTAAAAGGCTAGTTACTTGGACTAGCAAGAAACAAACATACACATCTGAGTCCACTGCAGAATCAGAATATGTGGCAGCAATAGTCAATTGCACAAATATTGTGTGGTTCACACATCTATTGAAAGGAATGAAAGAAGAGGTAACTAAACCTGTGATATTGTATTGTGATAATACAAGTGCTATAAACATATCCAAAAATCTAGTAATGCATGCAAAAACCAAGCATATTGCAATCAAGTATCACTATGTTAGAGAATTGGTAGAAGACAAACAAGTGAATTTGTAATACATTCACACAAAGGAACAAACTGCAGATATCTTCACCAAACCATTGGCCAAGGATGCTTATGAATATCTTAGAGGCAAGTTGGGGGTAATGCCCCTAAGTCAAGTAGTGTAAAACAACAAGGAAGATGCTCTGCATCAATATGAATAAATCATTAAAATATCTAAAAAATGATGCAGAGGATGACAGGAGGAGCAGAAACTCCAAATCAGTCACAAGCATGGTGACAGAGAGAGAAGACATCATAGAAAAAGCTTATATTGTGCATATTAAAGATGCTACATCTTTGGCATTTATGTCAAAGAGGGAGAAATATGTAGAAAATTGACCAATACAAAGCAAGAGGCAGATATATATGAAAGAGGGAGATATATGAGATCAGTAGTAAGGATGAAATAGTCAAGAAAGTAGCAGACAACATATACAATCTTGGTGGTAACTAAGTTGATCAATTGATCAGTTTGGTTTGCCATCAATGCCAAAGAGGGAGATTGTTGGAAATGATTGAAAAAATCATGAGGGAGATTGTTGGAAAGATTGAAGAGATCATACATAAAAAGTAATGGAACTGATAAAGAATGTTCTCAATCATTATTTTGTCATTGATGTCAAACTTGCTACTTGCAGGAATGACAATTGCTTCAGTGATCCAAATACTATCAATTGGTTGATTGACAAGGAGGAGGCAATCAATAAGATGTAACTAGTACACCTAGAGAAAGGTTGAAGTTATGATGTTGTAATGAAGTACAAGGATCAGCTAAGCCATTGATGAAAAAGTGTATTGACGACATACTCTAAGACATAGAGAATGGGCACACTGAAACATATCAAAGATGTAAGGTTTTAGCTAAGTCATTTGTAAAGCCTAACTAAGTCTATTAGAGAGGGAGCTGAGGAAGCTAGTAAGTGCCAAACAGATTCCTAGTTGAAACCGAGCAAGTGATCTTTAGATGCCGAGTGAACTTCAGTAAGTGCCGAGTGAACTTCAGTAAGTGCCAAGTGAACTTCAGTTAGTGCCGAGTGAACTTCAGATGCCGAGTGATCTTCAGATGTTGAGTGATCTTTAGGTGTCAAGTAGGATACAAGTGTCGAGTAACACAGAGGTGCCGAGCATCAGTAAACCAATAATGTCAAGTTGCTGCATTATTTATAAGATCAAAGATTCGTCAGATCTAAGCTGACAAGGTTGTTATCTAGAATTCTGTGAATTAAATAGAAGATAAGAGTGATGAGTTGGTGGCATAGAACAACATGTAGAACATTTTAGGAGAATATAACTAGACTCTAGATGAAGTTTCTAGATAAGAGCAAGATATGGGGTAGATACACAATATCCTACCTAATCCATTTGAAACCCTAAAGTTGGAGAGGAAGAATCAAGCGGCAAAGGCAATCCAGATTTCTATTTAAGGAGTAACAAGGTCACAAAGCAAAAGAGAGGAGGCCAAGCATGAAAGCATAAAGTGCTGAAGGAGGTGCTAAGGAGTAAGAGAGCACAGATACTCTAATTCAACAGATGACCACAGATATGGTTGCATTGGTATGATGAGTAAGAAGACTCAAGGAGACAAAGCTTGAGATGACAAGCTATCAAAGCTGAAGTGATTAAAGCCAAGTAAAAGGACTGAACTGAAATGTGATCTGAAATTTGCAAAATATGTTGTAGGTTGTATTAGATCAAAAAGCTATTATTGTTACTCTCTAACATTTGTAACAAATAGTTTAAATCCTATGAACTTAGGTTGGTTTAATAGCCATGTTATAAATCCTTTAACAGGGTGACATTCCAAGTGAATGTTCAAAAGTCCTTTGACCAGGCCCATTCCTAACAGTATGGTGAAATCCTCTAACAAGGTCATATTTAACAGTGTGTTGTAAGCCTTTAACAGGCCATCACTTTAGAAGAGTGAAAATTAAGTAGCATGTTACTGGTGGTTTTTCTCAAATTGGGTTTCCACGTAAATCACTGTCATGTGTTGATCTTGCATGTTTTATCCCTACATATTGATTTGTCAAAATGATTGATTTAAGTTTGGATGGATGAAAAGTTTATAGGCTCACTATAATTAGAGAAAAAAGTATTATTAGGGCATTTAGACCTTGAATAATTGATTCACACCCCCCCCCCCAAGTTATTCTAAAGAATTCTAACATATATATATATATATATATATATATAATATTGCCTTCAAGTATTGTTTGGAGTAGTCTCTAACAAACCTAAGGAATATATATATATATATATATCTATATACACACACACACACACACACATATATATAATCATTTGAATGAATACATATTTTTATGAGTATTTAATCCTCTAGGATCTGAGACCAAGATGCCAAATCATGAAGATTCAAAACCAAAAAATATTTTTTTGGGAGTTTTGATATACTCTCATAAGTATCGTATTGGCTCTCAAATATAGTCGTGATGTATTCTAGGGAAGTTAAAAAGTTTTTATTTTTGATATGGTCTTCAGTTGTTTGTATATACCATAGAAACACTTGTGTTGCGTTATGAACTTATATATATATATATATATATATATATATATATATATATATATATATATATATTACACCATTCTAGTGGTGAAGGATGAGATGTACATATAATAGTATTATGTAAACTAGTATTTAGATAGACCTAAGTGTTCAGTTTGAAATGGGGTGACATAATGGAGATGATGATAGTTTTGTAAAATTTAATTATAATTTGAAAATTATATGTCTTAGACCTTTTATTAGAAAAAATATTGTATTTATTTAAAAATATATAGAATAAATTATTTGCATTATGACCATGGAAGGTGGCCTAAGATTTTATTTTCTCCATTTAATTATAATATTTTGAAGTTGTTATCATTGAATTTGTTGATTGTAGAATAAATTTATAAATCTTCACTTTAGAATAGATTATATTATGTTGGATAACATATTTGTCTTTATAGCCAAGACCTATTTGAATTTTTTTTAAATTTACTTGTCTCTATCGTTCTAATTTTATTTTTAATTTATTATAATTTTTTCTCTTGCCCTCATCCATCCTACCTACTAAATTTATATGAACAATGACTACACAAGATTTGAGTTGGCTATTTAATCATAATGGCATTGCATAATCATGATCTCACTAGATCTAGTACCACTAAAAGTATAAGATCTAATTGGTTGGAGTCCACATCTCCAAGATTTTTACTTATGACAACTATTCAAAGATACAACACAATGCTCGATATCGCTTTTCATATTATGATTTTTTTTAATCCTACAATTTAGGATTCCACTTAAGTGTTTTTGTGATAAATACCTAGGAGTTTTCACCAATTGTCTTGGAGTAAATTACTTGACCTCTTAACCTTTTCTTATTCTCAATGCAATTTATTTATCATTTGGTACTATGAATGTGAGTGTGTAGAGTCAAGCCTTGACAACTACAAATGTGAGTGTGTGGAGATGGACCTCAATGTAGAAATTAAGGAATAAAAATATATTTAAGTGCGGTATGTAGTTTATGTTAGTTAATATTTCTAATGGTTTCTTTAGACTCTAAGAACCCAATAATAAAATTAAGGTTTCTCTTCATATGAATCTATTTATGATGCAGGATCATCCTAGCTGGGAAGTCAACAATCTTGTATGTAGGGGCTTCATGCTTGAGTTTTTGGAGTTATGATTCACGCGGTTGGGGATTTTTTCGAGGCATATTGGGGAACCTTTCCTTAAGTGCGCATGATGTTTGGAGTCATCGTCTTAGAGTTAGATCATTTTAGTGGTTAATGGTAATGGGTTCCTATTTACTGGTAGAGCTTTGGAGATTATATTTTTGAGATTTGATCTGAGGGATTTGGTGTGTGTGCCCTTAGATTTGGATAGTTGATTGGCACATGAACCTATGTCTAAGTGCATGTATTCTTATGTGGTCTTATGTGTTAGTTATGCCTTGTAAACTTGGGGCATGTCCTAAGTATTTAATTTATATTATGTATTTAATGTTTTTAGCCAAGATTACTTGTGGCTTGAGGGTGTATTTATCTAATGTATATTATACTAGGCTAACTTGTGGCTTGTTTAAGTATAACTAGAGGGTCTTGTGGAGTCTAGAGTTATTTTCATTCAAAATGGAGGAAGAGTAGCTGAGAGGAGCAAAGTTTATGAGTAGAGCTAGTAGCTATAGCTTGGGAACAAGAAGGTTGCTTGGTGGCTTCCGAGCATGAGTTCAGATTCTTCTTGGAGTTCTCTACTAGAGTGTGGATCTAGACTAGCTAGGAGTTGGATCTTGTAAGGTCTTGCAGAATTACTATTGTAATTTCTTATGTATTTGGTCGTAACCCAGAAGGTCTTACAACTGGGCATGTTGGATGAAAAACTTATGATTCTATTATGATAATTGGCATTATTATGGATCTAAATCTCTATATTATTGTGTATATTTTGCTGTGTGGTTATTTGCTGAGGGTTAGGACTTCTACTTTGGGGATTCTCCTACCTTGCGCTGTGTAAGGTGGTACTAGAGAAAAGGTTGGATCTGGTTGATTTGTTGTAGAAGGTTTGCAAAGATCTTGGAAGATGCTTCCAAGAAAATTGGACCCTAGGGCGATTGAAATTCTCTATGATGCTATGGTAGTGAGGATCTTAGAGAAGATTAAAGAAGAATTCACATCTGAGATGATGCTGATGAAGAGTGATATGATCATTGAGATCATAAGTGCTATATGTGGTGTACCTTGGCATATGGGTAGCAAAGATGGTTATGCAGAAGTTGTTGAAGACTTTGAGGTTTCTAGATTGAGTGGTAAAGGTAGAACTAATCGAGTTGAGAGACCTATGGGAAATAGGGCTGGTTAGTTTGATAGATTTGGATCACAATTGACACTGAAGCATAAGATGGAGGTTTCTATTTTTTAGGTACTTTGAATCTAGAAGACATGATTGATTGGATTGGAGAATTGGAAAACTACTCTGAGTTAGAGGATATTGAAGATCCACTTAGAGTGAGGTTGACACAAACTAAGTTGAAAGGACATGCTACTTTAGGGTAGAAGGAGTTACAACAAGATAGAGAAGAGGAAGGTGAAATGAATATCACTCGTTGGAGACTAATGGTGACTAAACTGAAGGCTAAGTTCATTCCTTTTGATTATGAACTTGAGTTATTTAAGAAGTTGCAAAATCTAAAGCAAAATGATATGACTATAAAAGACTATACAAAGGATTTTTACAAGTTGACTATTCAAAATGGACATAGAGAACTATCTAAAGAAAAGGTGGCTAGATATATTAATGATTTGAGATTTAATATTTAGGATGAGATTGGTGTGTTGAATATTGATTTGGTTGAGGATGCTTATCAATATGCTTTGAGAGCAGAAGAGAAGCTAAAGATGAGAGATCAATGTAATCCTCAAGGGAAGGGGAAGCATGATCACTTGGTGAAGAACAAACAAATTGGTGAAGATGAACGAAAACCTCTTGAGTAGAGGAAGAGGATAGACAAACGTGCATTTAAGATTACTTTCTACAGGTTTGGTGAAGAAAGTCACAAATCTTCTAAATGTTCTATGGTTGGTGACAGAAGAAATGTTGTGGTGCAAGAGGTCAAAGACATTGTGAATGAACCTGAGCAGGATGGGGATAACTTGCTAATTCGAAGAGTGCTTCTTGGTAAGAGGAAGTTGGAAACTTGGGGTGTGTGCACCAATTTGGCGTACAAAAAAGTGGACCCCCCCCACACAAAAAAGGCAAAAATTTCAATAACCTAATCGGGTTATTTAAAAGTGAAATGCTGGCTAGGCTTGGATACCAAGCCTGACCATTATACTTAAAAAAGTCAATCAGGCTTTGTAAAGTATATATTTTCTTTGTTGTTCGTGTTTGAGGGCATTTTTTACCCTTAATCAAAAACATTAGTATGGAGTGCAGAGGAGAACATCAAAACCCGATTGGGTTTAGCATAAAAAATGATTTTTTGTTGCATTTCCATCCATGGCATCCCACAAATGAGGTAGGTCTTCATTCTATTCATCACTTATGTATTTTTTTATCAAATTTTGTAATGTGGTTTTTTTAATTTATAAGTTTTGTAATTATTTTCAATTTTTTTAAAATATAGATGCATCAAGGAATCCAAGAAAATGAGGGAGAGACGAAAGACCACCTCTGACAAAATCAAACCCTCCACCTGTCTTGACATAACCAAAAAAAACTCTACCCATTGTGACACACCCATAGTGACACAACCAAAAAACCCTCCACTCAATGTTCCCATCACTACTACATTTGACCTCATTTTTCTACCAAAAAATTTGACCATTAACTAAAAAAATTTAGGTTGGTCAGAATGTAGAAGGCAAAAATTTCTTTTTTTTTACATCTAAGCCCCGTGTTGGTCAAAATTTTGACCAACACAAGGCTTAGATGTAAAAAAAAAAAAACATTTTCGCGCGTGTGGGTTCATTTGCATTTTTTTGGTTTTGATCATAGCAGGCATTGAGGGAATGAAGATTGTTGCTACAGATCTGTTTTCTATTGTCCAGGTAAGTGTGGACTTATCTGATTTGAACAACTTTACATGCATGATCTGAACAACTTGTTATAGACAAAATTGTGAGTTTTGATCCATACCTACAAAGTCAATACGTGGGTTCATGTGTTGATTAGTAGTTTTAAATCGAGGGTTTATTATTATTTTTTTACCAATGTGTAATCTCACTGCAATACATTTTAAATCGGAGGCACAATCCCTAACTCTATGAAGGAGTTTGAATGAAATGGTTTTTCCTACATCCATAGCGACACTCATGGTGGTGAATGAGATCTCTGCCTCCATTTTCTCCACTGCATCTTCCATTGGTCATGGATCCAAAACCCCCCTCAAAAGGTTACACATTTCTACTTTGCCTATCTCTCCCCATTTATACTTGCAGTCTTCAATATCAAAATCTTCGCCCTCTGAATTGAAGCTTATGTTTCTCATATTGATCACCGTATCTTGGGTGATCAATTGGGAGCTGGCAGAAGTAACCACAAGACTGGCATCTAGTGTCACAATGGTCCACATAATCTTCTTTTTTAGTGTGAACATGCAGACCTTCATGTTTTCTTTCGTAGGGAGGAATGGGAATGCCACAAAACTTGTGTAGGCCATTTTACTCTGACACAAGTTCATGCTCAAAGGACCCCATTTGGCCTAAAAACCCCTAGTTCATTTCACTACCTTAGAGAAGATTTCACATATTCCCGACATCTCACATTCATGGCTGCAAACATGCTCATTTCCACACAAATGGTTTGCATTTTGATCCATGTCATGGAAGTGATCTTTGATACCACATGTCCTGCTACAATCATCTATCATGCACTTACTCTGGCAATATCTCTTGTAATACTAACACATTTTATGGTTGGATTCAATAGCCACAGCACAGGGATTATTGCACCTTGGAAGAGAACATTTTGTGCTAGAAATGTGTTGAGAAGTGCATTTATGCTGGCCTAGGTGCCCTAGCTCGAGAGAACATTGCTCGTTAAAATTTGAAGACATATCACATAAGTAGTAGCTCTCGCCACATGTATGATTTTTCTTTTTACAATTGTGATTTCCTTCATGCCCTGCTAAATCCCCACATAAGCTTAAGCTGTCTCCTTCTCGAGCACAATAACTGTGATTTTCTATACACAAATGGCTTCCCATGCAAGAATGTTGATCACTGTGGCCTTTCTCAAGCACACACCTCTAGAAGAAAATAGAACATTTGCATCCACAAACTAATAGGCCTTGCTTTACTTTGTTAAGAGCTACATCAGCCTCTAGCTGCAATCTTTGGACCTCATCATTATTAGAGAAATCTATGGTGTCTGGACTTATCCCCTAGTGAACTCTTGCATACCTTCTATTTGCCAATGCCTCCAGAAAGCTCTCAAATGACGAATGCCACTCCTTGCTGTTGCTATCATTCTGGAGTAAAGAAATCTCCAATTTTAACTTGATTTGAGAAAAAATGTCTCTTATAGTAACACAAGTTTCTGACACTGTACATGGTGAGAGATACAATCCTGAATCTCTTAAGTTCCATGAAGAGTCGCCAACAACAAAAGGAAAATCAAAAAATTCTTCCTATGTGTAAAAATGATGCAAAACCTTCAATTCTCCATTTTTGTTTGTCACAGAAAGGTATCCCATGTGGACTAAAAACATGAGATTTTTCCTTAGAATTTGTACTGTTACAATGACTCACTTGGTGTTAATAGAAGTCCAATCTTTGGTTGCAATTTGGGCTATTATAAGCTTTAGATCCCTCAGGAAGGTGAATCCACTATCACAGAAAGAATCAATTCTTTCTACCACTATTTCTGCTATTTCACTCAGACTCTCTCCATAATACTTTGATCTATTATAAGGAGCCATGGCAACAATCTCGACCTTTCCATCGTACATTTTCAAAATGAAATTCTCTTGCGATTGGCTGTATAATTCAAAAATATTCTGATGAAACTCTTGCATAAGATGTTCTACATCGAATGTTTCCACATCCTTGATGGCAATGTAAAATAGGCCTTTAAATAACATTTTGTCCTGCTTCAGCAGATTGATCCCACTTTGATTCTGTAACTGGCTGAAAGAGACTTTTGTGTCTTTATCTAAGTCAAAATCCTATAATACCAAAAGAAATTTCATGGTAGAAGAGAAAACCATTTTAGAAGTTCGAGTTTTGTTCTGACACTCTTTCCACAAATCTATGAACACATACCAAAGAATATCCATGCACTCTGTAGTGTCATTACCCATTGAAAACCCAATTCAATATCATGCTGTGATCTTTACTCAAGAGAAACCAATGAAGCAGGAGTCAATGAACGATGAACTGAGCACACCCAAATGTGATATCCATGTTGAGCATAATCAAATTTCAAAGTATGATGATGTAATGATTAAATAGGGTAGCAACCAGATACAATGATAGAAGATTGATGACATGAATATGTAGATACAGTGATCATAGATGAATCTAAAGTGTCTCTATATGACAATAGTAATAATAGGAAGCAAACATTGATGAATTAAATTAATAACTTCTACACAACTGAAGCAAATCAAGTCACGTGTGCAGAAGTGTTTGTATCTAGGTATAGATGAGATTAAATATCATATGAAAAAATGCATGAATGCTATATTGAAGCCAAAGACTACAACGACGACAAATAAAAGGTACCATGTTATAAAGCTACATACTCTATTAATAGAAAAGATTGATGTATGACTTGGAGCAGTAGACAAAACATAGTATCTATATGAATCAAGATACATGGTGTCATGAAATTTGTAAAGGCTAGAGATAAGTAGGGATTAGAGATAATATAGAACCTTGATTTAAGGCAACACAATAGCAAGAAGTATCAACGGCCAGATAAATAAGATAAGCAGCGTGCATAGTGGTTTGAATACATACCTAGAGAAAGTAATGTAGAAAATACCATAAGAGTCACCCTTCAAATAAAGATGTACCTACCAACAAAGAAATATGCTACAACAGCCATCTATCTACACACGTCATAGCTATATATCGATCTGCGATTATGAGAAGATTCATTGGTGTTTATATTGTTGACATACTCATTGATCTCTAATAAACTACTGCATACTGAACCAACAAACATTTGAACTATTATATGCTTTGTCAAGTGGCGATAGGAAATGTGAAATATTTGAGCCAAGTGTGGATGACTTGGACATAAGAAATTGTCCACCATCAAAATAATAACTTGCTTATTAACAAACAAAATAGAGACATCTGCCTTGCTTTAATTGATACAACTTAAATTATCAAATGGATTTGTGCTAATAATAATTGAGTAAACTCTAAAAAGGTACA
Organism: Cupressus sempervirens; assembly: GCA_028749045.1. NCBI lineage: Eukaryota > Viridiplantae > Streptophyta > Pinopsida > Cupressales > Cupressaceae > Cupressus > Cupressus sempervirens. The sequence goes on from CM053785.1 coordinate 408,080,000, forward strand.
ATGATAGCAGTTGAATGAAGAACACCTTTCATTATGATCTACTAGTTAGACTGGGAAACGTGAGGTCACATATCATGATTGGTATCGTTAACATAAGATTCAACATCAACATTAATCATTTCTACATTTGCAAGTGGAACTTTAGTTTTAGCCCATTCATCAAAATAGGAAATACTATCAAATAGATATAATTCAAGAGGAAAATATCAAATGTCCTAAAAGGGAACATTACAAGTGACCGATAGAAAGGATCAAGTGATGAGGTCTTTCCAAGGAAGATTGCAAGGTCTGCATATAAACTAAGAAATCAAGCCATAAATGAAGGAACCATCATTGTCAGCAAACTAAATACTGAAATATATTGGACAACATGTTACTAGTGATAGGTTTCTCTACAATATCATGTTAATCAAACATTAAATAGATGCATTGTTCAAACATTTAAAAAGATTAGACGTGTGGAACCTTAAAAAGAAGAGGATGAATCAACCATCTTGGAATCCCAACTCACATCAAATTGAAGGTATCAAAGGAGATTGGTATTGGATACACCATAAATAATATTTATTCCTCTTCTAACATTCTGTCAATAGACATATAAATGTCATTGGAAATAGAAGAACACATCTGGAAATTAAGCAGATGTCTAAGAGTGATCAAACAAATATCTGAAATACACATTTGTAAAAATGTATCTTATGTTATCAATTTTGTTAGCTATCTGAGCTTAAGTAAGTGGTATATTCTACTAAATCTGGCCACTATTTACTTGGAAGGTCATTAGTTGATATTGCAATTTTTGATCTTCCTAGTGAACCAACATTTCAAAGACAGCTTATGCAAATCCAATTGAAATCTTGTAAAAGCTTGTAGAAGACACAGTCTTAATTTTAAAGAAAATCATAATTACCTTGAGGAAATGTTTTGTAAAATTGGATAGTAGAATGAGATGTGGTAGTCAAATTTGACATAAGCCCCAAGGTCACATGGGTCATTCCATCCATATCTAAAATCCCATCCTGAAACTCATCCCATCCTTCAAGTCTAAAGAAGGAACATTGGTATTGAAGCATGGGGTCTTTTTTTTTGAACTTATAAAAGATATCCTTTGATTTTGGGACAGATGTGTCATACATGCCCTTATTTGTAAATGATAGATTTGTATTCTGTCAGTCAAGGTGTGACCTTTTTTTGATTTTTTGCTGACATGCATAATATGGTTATAGAGTTGCATGGAGTTAGCATTAGCCTCTGTGAACAAACATCGCCCTTTTGGGGGCTGTGAGAAGACATGGATGTTTGGGGTTTTGTATTTTATAGTCACTATGTGATTTCAGAATGGTCTTTCTTGGCTGTCTTGTTTGACAATTTTACCAAAATATCACGAAAATCTGAGCTCCATTCCTTATAAATGGAAGAGCAACCATATAATTGCTTACATCACTGCAATTCAAAAACCACCTAATTGCTGAAACCTTTGCTTGTCTTATTACCAAAAACCATCTTGATGTTGATGTGCTTTTAAAACTAATTTAAACCTGGTAGTCACTGTAAATTCAAATGCTTAATTGCTAAAACATTACCTCTTCAACTTTTTATCAAATAATCAATTACTATTATTGATGTTGATTTAAAACTAATCCATGAAATTGCTTCCATCGGTGTAATTTAAATGCCCAATTACTGAAACATTAACTCTTTAACGTTTTATGAGCTTTCAATATTTAATCAAATACCACTTTGATATTGATGTGATTAAAAAACTAATTGGAACCATTTGTTTGGTAAATCAAAGATGGCCATGCAACTGAATTTCATGTTTCAAATCAACTAAAATTTATTTCAGAATGAGAGAGAAACTCAGATTTGAGAGTAGCTTTAGAAGAGAAGCATTCTCACACACACGTGCACTTTTCTTCACCACTTAAACCCATTCCTCTTTTTGGGATAACAAGATACAGTCTTCCGCCATCTCCACCTATGTCTTTTAGTGATGAGGAGGATATTTTTAGATCTTTAGAGTGCAAGACTTAAATAAATGATGCAGGACCTCTATCACCTTCTCATTTGACACAAGATATTAAGCATTTTATGTGTGGTGGAAAGAAAACATCTCAATTTACAGATTCAGTAAGGGCTAGAAAGCTTGATGATGAATCCAGAAGCTCCACAGATCATGCAGAGGACTGCACATAGTCATTTGGAAGTATAGCTTTGCATATCAATGAGGAAGTGAAGAAGCCACATGTATTAAGTGGCCATTCAAAAGAGAGTGGGCATCCACTTGACTATACTAACCATCCAAGTCCTAAATAATATGGTGCAAGTGACAGTGAACAAGTAGGCTGCATGTAAATTTACATGATGGAAGAGAGCTTCTTGAGTTTTGATAGCCATTGCAAGCATCCTAGGTCACTTCATGAAAATGTTAGAAAAATGTACAGATCATTACATGCACCAATTCCTCAGCCCCTTTTTTCATTATTGGACCTTGCAAATATCACCAAGCGACCTAAAATCTGAAACTCTCAAAGTTAATCAGATGAAAAGAAATCATTGTGGCTTCTCATTCAAACTCCTTTCCTATTCATTTGCTAGATAAAAATTGGAGTCTAGATTAAGATAGTAGCATTTCATTCTATTATTCATTATTATAATGATTTTGTAAATTACCTCATTCTATGTACTATGATAATTATATTTTCTTATCAAGAATGTCATGACACTCAATTGCTTCGACTCAGTGGGGCTGGCTGTATACTAGTTGAAACATTTAGTTGTATTCCAATGTAGTCTAGTCTAAAATTTAGTCAAATATTCATTGTTCAAAAGCTATTATTATTCTATGTAATATCATATTTTTTTGAATTCAAGTGCATTTAATATCAACTCAGTATTCATGCTTATTAGCCAAAAATAATATTAGAGAGAAATTGTGTAAAATCTGGTAGCATGGAGTTCCTGACATTTACTACAATGAATGTTTAAAAGAGAGCAATTCTTATGCAGTAGCTAAATGGTTATATCTTCCAGATCAACATGGTTATATCTTCTAGATCAACAAGACCTGAACATTAGTAATGCATTTAAGCACCATACTTGAAAAGGGTTGTTCATTTGTCTTATCAAAAGAAGTTTCCTTGAATCTAAGAAAAGGATTTGACAAATGTTTCTTTTGCATATGGTACCCATGTGGTGATACATAACATAATTAATTGTACTTGGCACAAATACAAATGTTAGTTTCACTGCCATTTCTGTGAACAATATATTTTTTGTGCTCGCAATCAATGTCCCTTACTAATTTTTTTCATACTAATTGTATAAACTAAGTCTTTTCTTGTGAACCATATTGAATTAAAGCATGCTTTTCCTTGAACAGGGTTGTTATGATTTTAGCAGATGTATAAACTATCATTGTTGGAGCTCTATTTCTCATGACAGATTTTGAGATTCATTACTACACTCAGGAATGGGCTTATCTTCAATCTTCAAAAGATTGAAGATGAGCCCATTCCGAGTGTAGTAATGAATCTCAAAGCTCCTTCAGCCTGAGCATATGATGTCTTTCAGACGATCTTTCTGAAGCTACATCAACATTGTATCCTTCAGGTGTTTGATTGTTCATCTTTCTTCTTTATTATTCTACAAAATAATTCTTATGGTTTAAGTTTTTTAGCATCAATTTGTAGTTTCAGTCAGAAATCTCTATATATCTTTTCTTGCCAGACAGGGTTGCTTAGTTTTTATGTAAATGTCTTTTCTTTTGCAACTTGGTCTTGAATTCACCACCAATGTTCTTTATACTCAGACAACAATATATTTGTACCAAGTATAGTGCATTGTAATGGTATTGTTCATACAATGTTGATGTTTACTCAAAAAGACTATTTTTATTTAATTTCCAAGTTTCGTTTTCAGTTTGATTTTGAGCTGGTAATGCTTGAGACTCAAATGCCTACAAATGCTTCATGCAGTGTCTAGTCTCAAGCCCTGATCACTCGGAAAGCTCCTAGCTCTTATTACAGTTTACTTACTGCAATGTCACATCCAGTTTGCATGTGATTCTACTAACCTAAACGATCCTTAACCATAAACAATAGTAGTCTCCTTTGCCCAAGATAATACAACTTTGTTTGGATTTAAATAAGAAAATCATAGCAACATTATTAGTGAGGATTTGTGTTTGCTCAAAAAATTCTTATCTAAGAAAGCCTTCCTGAGGGTTGTGAGCTTGTGTACTTCTCCTTTACATCAAAGGTTCAATGCAAGCATGTTGCTAAGACCCTGCCCAAGGTTACAAATGCGAAGTGAACTAGTTTTTAATGCTTCTCACTAGCAATAACACATGTTTTATTAGCCCATTATCTAGTTGGTTCACCTTTATTTCAAATTTAATGTAGGGATGAGGAGCTTCTTGGTCAGGGTCTTGCATTGAATGATGAATTAGATCATGTGCTAGGGAAACATGACTCCATTACTACAAGGTCTCCTATTACGTGAAAAAGAACATCAACTCATGCAGCTCCTCTTGTCAGTGTCAACCATGAGGAAGAAGATATTGAGGATAATTTAACACAACTAGCTCTTAGGTAGCTTATCTGTGGATGGCTAGTTCTTATAGAAATGTGATTGTTGATTTAAACAAGTGGTAATTTAGTATTTTTGAAAGTGCCTGCAGAAGCTTTGCCAAGATGTTTCTTACACATGCCATGGGTTTGTGTAATTTTTAAATAATGTAGTTACTCATCAAATTCTTTCAACTATTTCCTTTCATCTATTAAATCCATGTACTATGATTTGACAGGCTTCTATAGAGAAAAATTAAAAGATAAATAATAGTATTTTATGCATTGTAGGTCAAGATCCAGTGCACAAGCTCATCAGAGAGTTGATAACACTGAAAATAATCAATGAACAGGTCAAATCCCATTGATACCTCTACCACTAGGACTTTAAAATATTGATACTCATGGCCAACAAACTGAGTAGACAATGGATTTCCTTAGTGCTAATGCTTATGAGTCACCAAGTGCTGTAGACTTCTTATCTGTAAAATGCAATGAGGTAACTTCACCTAGTAAAAGCGAAAGTTTTTAAAAATGAGAGGTTGTTCTCTATGATGGTTTGTACTAAATATCTTCAAGTTGCTTGCTACACGTGATGGTTTAGGTGTAGCATCAGTTTTATTGAAGCCATTGTATAGTCTTTTGTTCAACTGAGGTTTAGTACTCATTATGTGCTATATTATTCCTAGTGCACTGCAATTTAATTTATTTTTTTGTTACTTTTTTTTTTTTTTTTTTTTCTGATATGAAATTCCTTTTGAAGATTTGTATATTGAAACAAAATTATGTTCTTACCTAGAAGGTAAACGATTTTAGTAACAGTGCCAAAAGATCCATATATATATTGCAATGTATTGTTGAAGCTTGTTCTCTTTTAGATCTCAAGTAGTGTGTGAGCATTATCTTTTCTTATCATAGTATTTGTTGGAAGTAATTGCCTGTGTGGCCTTGCACTATTCTCTAGTTCACAATTTGATTGTGGCATTTTGTTCGAAGCCAAGCTTTATAATTACAAATCATGCTTAGAAAACCATTCCAAATTTTTGCAAGTTCTTCATTCACCATTGTTTTCATTGGTAGTTTATTCACCAGGTGACTACAAATCATTGCATTGTATTTGCAATGATTTAGTAATTGAAGCTTAGTTCCCTGATAACAGTATTTGGGACTCAACTGAAATTAAACAGACAAGAGAAGACTTTAGCATATGGATGCTAGATAGTGAGGTATAATCTGTTGATCACTTTTGTAGAAGGATAATTGAGATTCTTTTTTTATTTTTTTGGAATTTGACCATGTGAGGCAATTTATAGGTTGGTACATTCCTTGTAAGAACTGGAATAAAAAAGCCACCAAGAAGGTTTTCCCTGAGACTGGCTGATTAGACCAATTCCCATGAACCAGATTAGTTACTGATTGATGCCCAAGTACAAAGGATTTCAACAACACTTTTTGATGATTTTGGGGGTTTGGTAAGCATTTCATGGGTAGGAATCTTATGATGTGACACTTTGCTTGCATGTACTTTCACAATTTAGTGATGAAAATGGCTATGTAAATCTTATATCTCAATAGTTTTGATCTCTATGATGATTTTTAAATCATGGAATCCATCAGTGGTTTGACATTGGTTTTCATTTTTCATTTGTTTTCATTTTAGCACGATTCTATTTCAAAAAAACATCTGTACACTTCCCTCACACCTTCCCTATCACTAGAGAGACAATAATTAGATAAGAAAGGAGCCCCTGCCTCTCACCTGCCTAGAGAAAGAGAGAACTATTGCATAGCTAACTAGACAAGAAAGGATCTCCCTCGCCTCCCCTTTTCAGAGAGAAGGTAACTTTCCACATTTCAACTGTGGATTATACCTCTGAACTATTGCATAGAGAGAGAGGAGGGTAGGGTGTTGCAGAACTATTGCATAGCCAAGGAGACAATAAAGGACCCTCCTTGTCTCCCTTTCCCCCACATGTGAGAGAGAACACTATTGCATAGAAAGGTAGGCAACAGAGCAAGAACATGGACTAGAGTTTTCCCTAAACTGGGTGTTCCCAAAGGTAAATAAATGAGGCTGTTTCACTTGTTTATTTTCATATTTTCCATTTGAATGTATGCATTAGAATTTATTATCAATAACTCGGCATAATATTTGTGTTGGTGAATTTGTCCATTGGAATTGGAATGTGGAAGACAGGTATGTGCCAACATTTTATTCTATTTGAGAGCACATGCTTTTCCCTCTTGTTTTATGGTCTATGGCAATCCAAATGACTATTAGAAAAACCAATTTGAGAATGGTAGAATGATAATATCTTCATTAGTTGATTTATAATCTTGTGTCATTTACATTGAAATATAAGTATAATAGGTTAAATTGTAGGTTCAGTTTGGGGAGGGGTTAGGGTACATCCTGTTTGTAGCAACTCATGTTGAAGTAAACCATTAAAGATAATTCTTAGAATAGACAGAAAAGCATAAATGGGAGTAATAGTAGTAGATACCTTATAATGGAGTACCAATTCGACAAAGAACTTCCATGGAAGGAAAATACTGGGATTTGTTAACAGGGTCTGGTAGATAGATTTGTTAAAAAATTGGGATTGAATTCATTTTGGATTCTGCATAATTTCATATTACAAATTAAATTGCTGTTAATTCATTTTGGATTCTACATAATTTATTGTCAGTTTTCGACATAGCTTTTACATAATTAACATTGAAAAAAACTAATTTATTGTCAAGGTAATCAATCTGTGAAAAGGTCATCTAATCTACCAATCTAAAAGCATTTCAAATTCCATAGAGTAATTGATTTTCATAGTTATGCATGATGGCAATACAAGACACAATTTGGTTGCTTCGGTGTAACAACCTCAAAAATTGGGGTAGAGCCGAATGTGTGTGTTGTGAGTTTTACATTGCTTTTGCACAGGGCTGTTTAAACCAACCCCACCAAAGTGGTAGAAGATGCCATAGATGTTGTACATGTTTACTCTTCCACAAATTCATCGCTTCCCTTACCTCACCATGATTCCTTATGTAAAGGAATACTAATTTCTTAGTAAGGTTTGTCAAACATTAGGGTTATTATATTGCATATTAGTTTGACAGGAAAAATGGTAATCAATTTCTCATTCTTTTCCCCTATCTTAATATTTTAGTAGATAAGAATATAAACTGAAAGAACCATCTCTTTAATACATTGCGTTAGTAAATTACATTTGTATGATATATTTTAGTGAAAAATGACAATTTGTTTGATTTTTCTTTGTGGGCATGTTTTACAGGTTATGCTCCTCCATCCACTCAGTAACAAGAATACCAAAGATAAAATTGCATTCAATCACATTGGATAAGGTTCAAAGTATTTCTAGGTATAAAGAAAATCACTTTTTCCTATTTTATTCAATGTATTTGCAAGGTACAATAGTGTTTCAATCATTTTTGGGAAAATAATTCTATTAATTTTCTTGCTGTCAAGATTCATTTTGTAATAGCTTCATCATGGCATCCTAGATGCATGTTTCTTAAATCCTTAATATAATAATCCATGGCTTGATTAAGCATTTGCAATTTCTCATTATCATATAAATTATAAATATCAATTCACAAGCGAGCATCATCAAGACCCAAAAAAGTTGCTTTCTGATGATAATAAAGAACATAGTTAAGCATGGATAAAATTTCATAGTTTTTTCCCTAAATCATATCACATAAAAGTCTATTTGATTTATATCAATAAATCATTATTAAGCATCAACACCGACTGGAGTATTTTTCATTTCAACATATTGTTGCCCCATAAGTGCCCATGTTGAAAAGTAGGTCTTTTGATATGTAGGAGATAATTTTCACATCAAATCAGATTGTGATATTGCTGCCAGGATTTAACTATGTAGCTTTTGAGTCCAACTTATTGACTCATATTTCATGAGTAGTAATTCAATATGAATCCATCTCTCCTGAGAATAAATGGAACACTTAGTACTCATTAGATCTAGGTGATGGTCATAGAGGTGAAGCATAGGGACTTCACGGGGGTTTACCGATCCTAGTACTACTCCAGCTTGAGTGCGCTTAACTATGAAGTTTCCTCCAGATAGTTCATTTTCATCTTTATTGCCCACATGAAATACAAAACAACTTTTTCATGCTGACCTTTGAGACTACAATAATTTCAAACTATAAAACTGGACTTAGGCCTATATATTTCAGTAAAAAAATACTTTATGTGCTAGGTAAAGAAGTAAATAATTCTTTTACATATTATATGTTTGTAAAGATATCCATACTATCAATATGATAGGCATCATACTTGAGCATATCCATATATAAGCTTTCATCTCTCTTATAATCACTTGAATTATAAAATATTGATACTGATATGACTTGAAATATACTCTCTGAAAGGAAATATTCCTGTAACATCATATATTTTTCTAAATCTTCAATAATTTTTTGGAGTTCCAAGTAAGCACTTACAAGAACAAAAATCTTTCGTCCAATAATCTTTCAACTCAAGCCTATTTAGGATACTAATATTTGTACATAAAGCCTATAGCTCAAGCCAGACACTCCAGCTCCATGTATATGCATTAAAAGATATCACAAGAACATCATAGGCTGATTTATCCTTTCCATATTTATATAGCACAATGACATACAAGTACATTCTGAATGCATCAAGAGTGTCATTACTCTAAGTACTAGATAATTTTTCTTCCAATCAAATGGCTAACCAAAATGAAAAGAAGTAGTTGAGGTTTGATATGAGGTAGCCTGCAACCTTAACACTCTCTTACAAGAAATTGCACTTATAAAAAAAGTGGCAGTTCCTATGTTTTAGTTCCATCAATTTCTTCAAACACTGTTGCCTTAAATGAAAAGCCTTAACTATTGCATGTTGCAGTGTCATTGGTTGCATGGGCTCTTGCTAGTTGGGCCTCAACATCTGGTTCTAATCGATCTAAGATTGCAGAGTTAGATAGAGATGGTCATGCTATTATGACTTCATTAGCAGCACCTGAGCATATTGGTAAGTGGCATGGAGCATTGGTTGCACAACTACTCATGGAGGATAAAGGTGTGCCTATAGTTGACTTCAAAGTTGAATGGAGTTCATCTATTCTTTCTATGGCTGTTCAAGCTTGTAAAGCTCAGGATATTCCTCTTGTACGTGTGGCACTTTCTTCATTTTTTTTGACCATAGAAAGAAGTAGTAATGCATGAAAGGTAGTAATGGACAAATACCTAAAATTGATCTGGGAAATTCCCAAACAGACAGATAGATTAGGACATTCAATAAATTCTAGCAAAAACAATAGAGTTGTTATGGACTATAGGATCCCCTCTTTCTCTTCAAGACAAAAAGAAATGGTCTGGAATTCTTTTATGCTGGGTCTCTAGAAGACACTCTATCGAAGACACAAGGTCCTCAGCTGCAAATGTTCTTACACAAATTCTTGAAGTGCATGGGTCGAATACCATTATCATTTCTCAAACATGGCTGACTCTATTACTTTTTGAACTCATTGGTCTTTGCAAGATCACACCTGCAAAGAGGAATAATACTTCATCGAAATCTATAGAAGTCAAGGCAAATAGCAATGTGCAGGTGATTTTTTGACTCTATAAAATCTATTATATTGTAGTTGTTAGGAGAAGTGCACCTTTATTTCCCTTAAAGTCCTAATTTTAAAATGCAACTGAAAACAAAAACTTTTGGTGCTATCCACTGAATTTATGTATAGAAGAGACAATGTGATTACTAATGTTTTAAGATCTTCTCCTTTAGAAAATTATCTTAGCACGACCATCACTTACCTAGTTTGAATTTATGAAGCCATGCACCAATACTGGCACAACCATGAATTGACTTTTGTTTTAACTGCAAGGAAAATATTAGGGTGTGTTACTCAGAATACATGAGGGAACTTATTAACTACTTGCTTAATTAAGGTTTATACGTCATTTAGGAAAGAATTCTTTGTATTATAATAATATTTTTGGTATTTGCAAGTGTAAGGTCAATGAGAAAATTTACTTCTAATTCAAGTTCTGAAGGTCAATGACAAAATTTACGTCTATTTCAAGTTGTGCATGGCCAAGCTTTTTCCTTTTGCATGAAAATTGATGTTTCAATAATGAATAAGTACTATGTCACTTTAAAATAGAAAAGCTAGAGACTCCTTGCCCCTCCTCAGGCTTGCATGTCCCTATATCTGTATCGAATACAGATATAATATGGCATGGATAAACATTGGATTCCCCTACCCACGCATGGTAAAAAACACTTAATTTTCCAATTGTGCCAAATAATATGTGTTTTGATCTTTAAAACTCCGACATAAATCATCCTTAATTAAGAAAATCTTCAATTATGCAACTTTGTTTTGTTGTTGGAATAAACAAAAACCTACACCAAATGAGGAAGATGATAATTATTTTCCTGTTTTAGCTACCCATTTTTCTGAATTATCTTCCAGAGCACAACTCTATCAGTTTTAGAATATTGTAATAGTTAAATCAACTTATAATTATGTAGATAGCAATTGCATGTCTATGTTTCTTTTGAAATAATGAAAATATCTTGTAAGAAGTTAGAAACTCATGTCAACTATATGTGTATATGTTCTATTATGAATGTTGTATTCAACCATATCCATATTGAGGGTCTTAAAAAATGGCCTTATCAGTATCTGCTATCATACCTGTGCTTGTATATGTATCTGTATCCATTCAAATTTGGTTAATATACTGATATATAAATGATTTGAATGGCCTATTCTATTTTGCAGAGCCAAATTATTCAATTAACTGTACAACCTACCACCTAGTTGGTAGGCATAATTGCATGCACATCTGGGAAAAATGGGGTTGCAAGTTCTGACAGTTTTGAAAGCCAAGCCTTAGATGATCTACTCATGTTAACTACATTTTCTGAATATATCACTCCTAAAAAGAAAGATAGGCCAATAAGTATTGATGCAGCTGATTCTGCATCAACAACCCTTAAAGGCATTAAGGCATTAATATAATTATGCTTAGAGAATCAGAGTTACCAGAAAAGAATAATTGACTCTGGTGGAATTTGTTTATTGTGCCATTTTATGCTTAGTTATGATCATGAGCAACTAGCTGCAACTAAAGTATATGATGCATCTAGGCTACATGAGGGACAAGATCAAGTTTCTACTTCTGTAGATAAAAATGCCATTCCAAAAGAAAATAGCTCATCTAGTGTGAGGGTGCCACCTACTGCACACATTAGAAAGCATGCAGCTAGGTTCCTAACCATTTTTTCATTACATTTTGAAGCATCAAAAATAATTTTAGAAGATGAAGCTTGCTGCAGATGGCTTGAAGATTGTGCAAATGGAAAAATCTCTAGGTGCAATGATTCAAAAATTCGTAGTTATGCTTGAGAAACTCTATTAAACATATCAAGTGAAAATTACAATAGCAAAAACCACACATTTGGCAAAGAGTAGGCAAGAAACATGGATATTCAGAGAAACATGTACCCTTGGTATGAGGATATGGTTTTTATAATAAATCTTGAGGCATCTTACTATAAATGTCAAACTTTCCAGGCCCACAACATTCCTCAAAATAGTGTAGTAGATATGACTGACGTGAAGTATTCAACAAACAATCTTGATGAGAGAATTGGTAGATTTGAAGAAGATTCAAAGCTTGACATTCGTTTGAGGATTCCTTAGGACACATCTCAAGAGATGCATAAAGAAGTAGATCCTCTTATTGATGTTGTTTTTGTGCATGGGTTACATGGAGGGCCTTTCAATACATGGCGTTTGTCAGACAATAAAGCTTCTACTACAAGAAAATCTAGTCTTGTTGAGAAGATAGATGAGGATTCTAGAAGGGAAGGAGCTTGTTGGCCTAGGGAATGGCTTGTAGCTGATCTTCCTTGAATTTTCTTGCTTACTGTCAAATACAAGGTTGTAAGCTTATTATGAGGAGCTTGATTATTATTTGCAATTCTATTCTTCATGGTAGTCATGAGATTTATATTTATAAATCTATGTAGTTGGTTAGAATAATTAGAATTCTCTTGTTTGCATTGGTTTTCTTGTTTGGGCTACATGGTATGTTTCTTTGTCAAGTACTTGTCCAGATGCTAGTAGTTGTTTTAATTATGAAGCTAGACATCAAGTTTGGGCCTTCCTCTGATGTGCATGGTACCATCTGATTGAATGCTACATGCAGACAAATCTATCTCAGTGGTCAGGAGCTATGCTGCTGCTTGAGGTAAGTATAATTTAAGCTTTCCTTGGGTAGCAGGTGGCTTACCTACTTGTATGAGTCTAATACTAATAATCACCCTTAAGACATTGATCTTTGGTTTTTAATTTTTATAATTACTTAAGTTTTGTTTAATACTCTATTCTTGTCAGCTAAAGAAGATAAATTATATATTGTTCTCCCAAGAACTTTTTGTCATGGTTTGACTTTGTTGCCTATCTGCCTAATTGGAAACAAGTAGAATAATGTGGACATTTTTCTATTTCAATTTTCTTGAAGCTTTGAACTATCTTGAAGGCATTCATTAAGGCCAATGAAACTAGACAAAATGTTTGCTGATACCCTATATGTGTTGGCCAATAGGTCTTTCAGTTGAGATGCACAATAGGAATTCTGAATTTATCTTTTAGGGTTTGATGAATTTTTTAGTTTTTTTTTTTTGTTTACAAAAATATTTTGGAATCTTTCAATAATTACACACTGGGTTGGATATCCTTGCAATGGGTTTTCCTAGGGTTTTGAAATCTTGTGAGTAAAACATATTCATAGAAGGCTATTAATTACATGTTCTTCAAGAGATCCTTGTAGATCATCATGTCTGTACAATATAGGAACTAGAATTTGGGAGTTTACTAGGCAATAGTTCCAATAAGATTGTTAGTATAAAAAACAAGGTTTGTTTTAACCATTAAAAATTGGTTTTACCCGTCTTATTTAAGACATGTGGGATCTTATCAAGTTTTATTGCCACACTACTTTCTTTTAAACTTTTGTGTTTTGTGGTGTCTTCATTATTGCAATTAAGAGCTGACTTCTGATTTACAATGTTTAATCTACATTAGATTGTAGTGGACTATGGCATATATTCCCTTTTATCATTCAAGGTAGTGAAAGGTATTATTTATTTTTTAAGAATGGGGGTCGTTCCATGAATAGTTTAAAGGCCTTGTATTCATGGAATGAAAATTTCTAATTTGTATTATTAATTTACTAACCGTGCACATGCAGACTTATGGGAGTAGGAGTGATCACAGGAAAGGTGTAATTTAAAGGTATAATGAGATTGAAAGCTGGATACAGTAGAGAATGATCTGCCCAAGTTTGGAGTAGATTTTTATGTCTGAAAACATATAAATATATTGAATGGAGCGTGGCTCGATCATCATTTGAGTATAGGGTGGTGTAGAGATACAGGTTTTGAGAAGGCCCTATGGAATGAGGGTTTGGAGCTGAGAAGAGCCAAAGTTATCAAGTATGCAGCATGATTAATAAGGCAGAGTATTGTGTACTTGAGTTCAATTTATAGGAGTATAGTATTGTCTTAAAGCCTCTGTGTCCAAGTTAGTTGGGTGTCTATGAAACCAATCAGTATTTAGGGATATTGTGATAGACCTAAACAAGAAATAGGCTTGAAGGATTTGATAGTTGTTAGACACAAGTGTCTAGAACCTCTGAAATTAGAAACTCTTATTGTGTTTTGAAAGCCATCAATCTTCCCTTTGCATCACTCACAAAAGTAGAAGAATGATCAATACAAGATCAAGGATGGATGGTGAGTTATTGATAAGATGTCAGGCCTAGTGGAAGGAGAGTATTAATTGAAAATTAAGATGTCCCAAGGTCTTGAGACTATGGGTATGGATCTAGGATGATCCAATTAAAGGAGACAATAAGTGTTGTTATAAAACAAATTAAGGAAGAGATAGTTTCATAATGGAGATTTATTCTGATCTACTAGCCTCTACATAAAAAATGATTCCACTCCATTTTGAATGTAATTTAAAGGTCTTTCATGATCAATATTGAAATGATGATCCATTATTTAAAATTGTCTTAAAACCCTCCAATTTAAGGGGCTAAGAGAATACTTATTGATAACTCTCTAGAAATTGGGAGCTTTTTGAAGGCTCTTTTAAATTCTTCTAGTCTCTATTTGGATGTTTGTTTCCATTAACAAAAAATGGATGCCCTAGGTAGGCTGTCATGTGAGTATTCATTGTTAGTGATAGTTTATTGTAATATTTTGATTAATTATTGATACGTAAGGAGGTACCAAAGGGTTCATGAGACTGAATTAGTATATAAACTTGGTGAGTGAACTTAAAGAGTTGACTTGGTGAGCGTACTTGAATTGTCAGCTTGGCAAGCTGACTATGGGAGTCGGCTTGGCAAGCTGATATGGTGAGTCAACTTAAAGTGGTGAATTGGTGGCGCAAGTTGGTGAGTTGACTTATCGAGGCCACTTGGTGAGCTGACATGCTGAGTGTACTTAAAGACTGACCTTGATGAGGCGCTTTGGTTGGGTGACTTGATGAGAAAACTTAAAGTGTCAACTTGATGAGCGTACTTGAATAGATGACTTGGTGACATGACTTAGTGGGGTGACTTCGTTAGCTGACTTGGCGAGCCGACCTAGCAAGCATACTAGAAAAGTCGACATGGCATGCCGACCAAGTGAGTTTACATGGTGAGCGGGCTTAGAGAAGCAACTCTATGGTTCAACTTCACAAGCACACTGAGCAAGCCCACTTGCTGGTGCAAGGTGGTAAAACCACTAGGTGAGTCAACTTTGTGACCTGACTTAATGAATCAACTCATTGAGGTGACTGGGTGGGGGTGACTTGGTGAGCTGACCTAGAGAGTTGGCGTAGGGGGCAGACTTGGTGAGCGAACTTAGAGAGTCGACTTGGTGAGTGTACTTCAATTGTCAGCTTGGCAAGCTGACTTGGGGAGTCGGCCTGGCGATCTAACATGGTGAGTGGGCTTAAAGTGGCAACTTGGTGGGGCAAGTTGGTGAGCCGACTTGGTGAGGCCACTTAGAGACGCGACATGGCTAGCTGACTTGGTGAGAAAGCTCAATGAGTAGACCTAAAGACTGACCTTGATGAGGCACTTTGGTGGGGTGACTTGATGACCGAACTCAAAGAATCAACTTGGCGAGCATACTTGCACTAGTACATTTGGGTTCATTTTTTGACCTTTATTGGTCAAAATTTTGACCCAATTTTCAACCAAATTCAACGGTCAAAATTTTTTTGGTCAAAATTTTGACCAACTCATTGGTACATGATTTGTCTCAATCATATAACTAATTATATATTCTTCATATTAGTTACTGTTGGTGTTTTTTAGGCATTCTATAAAAAAGTTCACATGCCTTGCGTATGATATGACATTTTGCATGCATCCTGCACTCTCTCTCATCCAACTGATGATGGATTATGCAGAGTGATCTAAAACCGTGATGCTAAAAAATACACAATCAAATCCAAAATGAACTTGCACTGCAAATGGATTGTGGAAATCTGATATTGGTAAAATTGCATGCATGTCTACCAGCACAATCACAAATAAACACATATTTGTCCTGGTAGACATGCATGCAAAATTAACAATATCAGATTTCCACAATCCATTTGTAGTGCAAGTTCATTTTGGATTTGATTGTGTGTGTTTTTTAGAATCATGGTTTCAGATCACTCTGCATAATCCATCATTAGCCGGATGAGAGAGTGTAGGATGCATGTAAAATGTCAGATCATAGGCAAGACATGTGAACTATTTCATAGAATGCTTGAAAAATTTTTACACCTAGTTGTTGGTGGAAATTTCCACCAATGCCTAAATTTTTTTCTACCTTTTTTAGGTGGAAATTTCCACCAATGCCTAAATTTTTTTCTACCTTTGTTGGTCGAAATTTCCACCTTCATTGGTTGAAATTTCCACCAACGCCTAAATTTTTTTCTACCTTTGTTGGTCAAAATTTCCACCTTCATTGGTCAAAATTTCCACCAACGTTTAAATTTTTTTCTACCTTTGTTGGTTGAAATTTCCACCAATGCACAATTTTTTTTCTACCTTTGTTGGTCAAAATTTCAACCAATTCCTGTTTGAACTTACACAATGGGTTTGGCAGGTTTTCGACCAATGCATTGGTCAAAATTTTGACCAACCAGTGAGTTGTCAAAATTTTGACCAAAAAAATATCGACCAATGGGTTGGTTGGAGTTGGTCAAAATTTGGTTGAAATTTGGGTCAAAAATTTGACCAATAATGGTTGAAAAATGACCTCAAATGTACTAGTGCATTCAACAACCACCGCCTCCTATAAACCATCTGTGATACAATTACATCATTTAACTACTACACAAGAGGACCTCATAAAACACCTCTCACAAAATAGTGCTAACATTACCCAAATGGTCAATAGGTTGTGATCATCTATATTTTCTCACCACTGAAGCCTAGCAAATACACTTGAACAAATGGCCCAAAATACAAATGAGGTGTCTAGGGAGGTTATGAAATGAGGTACATGGAGGGATAGATGTTGTTCATTTTATGCTGATGGGTTATCATATCAGCAAGTGAAAGATAAAGACATAAAGAAAGGTACTACCTGTTCTCTTTTCATCGTTCCTATATCTGGAAACTCCCTATTACACACAACCAAATTTTTTCCTATTAATTGGTGCACTCATACTAGGATGAGATCATGTTTTTGGGATAGATGGTATATGGTAATTGATCTACCACTATGTAATAATTATGAGGATATTATGAGTTTATCCTTGGTGAGAAGCTAAATTACTTTGACATCTTTTAGTTCCAGGGTAGAGGGAGAGGCTCTGTACAAAATAGACTTGGGGCTCATAGGGTGGTACCACAACATAAGAGGAGATGTACACCACAAAAAACCATGCCTCATGTTGTTCTCCCATCAATTGTAAAGGAGTCTATTGATTTACAAACTCTTCATATGGTTGCATCATTGACAAATGTTATTATTGAGCATGGCTTATAGTTAGGTGGTTTTCCTTCACCTATGGCACCTTGACCATCATCAAATGCACCTTTAGGGTCATCATAACATGTAAAAGCTCCACCATCATCACCTATGGTACAAGGGACATCACAACATGTGAAAACTCCATCATCATCACCTATGGCACCTCGGTCATCACAACCTACGACAACTCCATCAACATCACCTGAACCACTAGTGTCATCTCCACTTGTGCCACCTGCACCACTAGTGTCATCCTCAGTTGTGCCACCTACATCATCATCATGTGCATCATTATAGTGTTTGGGGCCCAATCAAAATTTTTTTTTTTGCTATCAGCACATGTGTGATGGGATAGATATGGAGGCATTTGAGGATGGAGTATCATCTCATCCATGTGTACATTGTGGGCATAATTAGTATTCATACAGAGGTGGGGATTTCACACTCGTAGATGATTTGATGGTGATGGTCTTAGTGGACATGATAAATAGGTTTATTGGTTTGAGTTTTGACATGATATTATTTAATCACCTAAATATTATAAAAGTAAAAAAAAAATTATAGATCACTCTAGATTGATATGTGAACAATATGCAATGTGGGGCGCATCAAGTAGTACGAGAACACCACAAAGTACTTGTTATACTAGAGGTGCAAGGCTAGGAGAAAGAACACTCAAGGTAAAGTTTTTTAAATATTCTTAAAAGTGTAATAATACATTAGCTTAAAAATATTGTTTCTTAATTGGTATGACACTAACAACCCACTTATAGATCCTCTTCCATCTCCTACCATCATTGAAACCCTCCTATTCATCAAATCAATCCAATTCCCATCCACATCTCTTGCTCCTAGCATTACCCAAACCCCATCTAATGAACCTCATGAGTTTTTACATGATATTATTTAATCACCTAAATATTGTAAAAGTATTTAAAAATAAATAAATTATAGAGCACTTTAGATTGATATGTTCAAACAATATGCAATGCAGGGTGCAACAAGTTGTACGAGAACACAACATAGTACTCGTTCTACTAGAGGTACGAGGCTAGGATCAAGAACACCCGAGGTAAAGTTTTTTAAATATTCTTAAAAGTATAATAATAAATTAGCTTTAAAATATTTTTTCTTGATTGGTATTCTTAAAAGTACAATAATACCTTTCCATCTCCTACAATCATTTAAACCCTCCCAAATTCATCAAATCCATCCAATTCCCATCCACATATCTTGCTCCCAACATACCTAAACTCCATCTAATGAACCTCATGAGTTCATCCTCCATATACCCATTCACATTGAATAACCTCCATATCACATAAGGTGTCTTCTAGGAGTGTGAAGATCATGAATCTCCACTTTTATTTCTTGACAAGGTGCCAAATGTTCATTCACATCTCTCTTTTCCTACTCGATCTCTTTGTTTTCAATTTAGGTCTTGTAGTCTTTTTGAGCCCCAAATTTTCCTATCTTTCAACTATCCTTCCAATATCGTCCTTCAAGTCTTTCTTGTGTCTTCTTGACCTCCTATGATCTTCTTGTTATTATTGTTACTTCTTTCCATTTACAATATTATCTCATATTTATATCAATGCTCTTTAATATTTTATAAGGCTTGTTGGGGGCTAAAATTTCTCAAATTGATGATGCCACACTTTCTTCCATTAACTTTGGCCTTGAGAACTATGTGGTATCATAGCTTGCACACCTATCAAGTTTATGATTTGAGTTGAAATGATGATGTGTCTTATTTATTCCTCTTATGTTATATTTTTTTCTTCTTTAGGGTACTCCACATAGCTCAAGTCTGGAGGAAAGGGAAGGAAATCAACAAAAATACAGGTCAAGTTTATACTTTGAAATTTATTATGAATGAATGTATATACATGTACTCAATATTAATGAATATGTATTGACCCATTTGTTGTATATATGTAGAAATAATTTAGTTTTGTAGATTTGATGAATGCACCTAAGACTACCGATGTTGAGGCAATGAAAGAGGTAAAATTTCATATTTTCCTTCTCATAAACTCTAGTTTATAGTATGCATTTGTTCTGTATACATATTAAACCATTTTATTTACAATGGTTACATGTTTTCTTCTTCAATTTTATAGTAATTATCAACAATTTGTCTTATTAACATGTGTTATTTATCTTTTACTTATTGCAACACTCTTTGAGACTTTGTACAAATCCTTTCCCATTTCATTTTGTTAGGAGTATCAAGCATCAAAGACAGGGTCAAACACAATGGAGGCCAGAGGTATGTATGTAGAGTCTTAGTTGAAGCCCTCTTGTGATATCAATTTAGATTTCTTGTGCACGTGATAGAAATACCTAATGCCTACTCTACAATTCTAACATTTTATTGCTTACCATACAGGTTATGCCTCATACCAACATTGATTCTTAATGGTTGTGCCTCCTACTAGCACGAGAGATCCAACTCAGGTTGCAATATGTCTTTTGTTTCTTTACTCTATTTGGAATCCCTAATACCACTCTATAATGCTAACATTTTATCGCTTACCATATAGGTTGTGCCTTATACCAACACTAATTCATCAGTGGTTGTACCTCCTACTAGCACAAGAGATCTAGCTCAGGATGTAGTATGTTTTTTGTTTTTTACTCTATTTGGAATCCCTAATGCTTATTCTAAAATTCTAATATTTTATCTCTTACCATATGAGTTTTACCTCATACCAACATTGATTCATCAACTGGTTGTACCTCCTGCTAGCATAAGAGATCTAGCTTAGGCTACAGTACATTTTTTGTTCCCCCCCCCCCTCTATTTGGAATTCCTAATGAAACTCTATAATGTTAACATTTTATCACTTACCATATAGGTTGTGCCTCATACCAATACTAATTAATTAGTGGTTATACCTCCTGCTAGCATAGGAGATCTTGCTCAGGCTGCAATACATTTTTTTTGTTTTTTTTACTCTACTTGGAATACCTAATGCCACTCTATAATGCTAACATTTATCACTTACCATATAGGTTGTGCCTCATACTAGCATTGATTCATCAGTGATTGTGCCTCCTATGAGCATTAATTCATCATTAGTTATGTCTCCCATCGTCACTCTACCTCATCATTTTGTTAGGAATCCCCACCCATCGACGAAGGAGCCCATTACCATTATCATTTAGTCCAAATATGTGACAAAGGGATGAGATAATGAACAAATTAACTATCCATAATTTAGAACCCAATTTCTAGTTATTTTCATATTACTTATAGATAAGATATCTGATAGTGCATTTTATTTTTTCTTCTGTAGACACCTAGTGAGCCACAAACTGCATAAAAGAGGCTCAATTTTGATGATCCTGCATAGTCATAGATATTTATAGTGATATACATATGTAGTTGTGGTCATCACACAAAATTGACATATATTTTACTTTTGTGTTGTATATATTTGAGATTTGTATTGTGCATATTTGACATTTCTATTGTAAACATTTGACATTTGTTGGGTATTTGACTTTTGTATTGTATATATTCAAGATTTGTGTTGTGAACATTCGACATTTCTATTGTACACAATCAACATTTATAGAGTATTCAACTTTTGTATCAAGTAGTGATGAGACATAACATCTTTTTGTAACTATATGATTGATATCACATAATATATTGTTCATTTTGATATACATTAAACTTGGATTTCCATCCAACTTGTTCAATGTGTGCATACAAACTTGTATTTTAGCTTACTTTCTTGCAATTAATCAAACATGGACACTCATTAATTTATACAGAAAATATAACATGTTTATCGAATTCATCATAACATGTAATCATATGTCACTTATTTTGATGTAATAAGACATGAGAAGTACAAATATGTAATGATTTTTGTATTTGTGTCAAAGATTGCAGCCTGATAGTGCTTAGAGACCCTTAGGGACACTTCCATTAAGTGTGGTCAATACCGTCAGAGGGACATTGTGGCTGAAATGAGGTTGGTTCTAGGTTAAACTCGACCAACCAAAGCTAATGGAGTAGACGATTCAATCCTAGGACCAACGGTTTGAAATATACACAACCTTGATCATTTTAACTGAGCAACATTATGACTTTTGGCAATAGGTGAGATACAGATGTCAAATCCAAAAAAAGTTGAATCTCTAAAAATTGAGATAGGTTGTTTTAGGCCTAGATAACACAATCCTATAACACTTGATAGTTCATAAATACCTTGCACAAGCTCAGAGAAATGCCCAATCAAAGATCACAACCCGATGGTGCTTAGAGACCCTTAGGGACGCTTCCATTTAGTGTGGTTGATAATGTCAAAGGGATGTTGTGGCTGAAATGAGGTTGGCCCTAGGCTAAACTTGACTGACCAGAGCTAACAAAGTAGACAATTCAATCCTAGGACCAACGATGTGAAATATACACAACCTTGCTCATTTTAACTGAGCAACATTACAATTTTTGGAAATAGACGAGATAAAAATGCCAAATGAAAAAAAAAAAAACTCTAAAAACTAAAATAGGTTGTTGTAGGCCTAGATAATGCAATCCTATAGCACCTGGAAGTTTTTCAATACCTCACACGAGCTCAGAGAAATTCTCGATCAAAGATGGTAGCCCGATGGTGCTTAGAGACCCTTAGGGACGCTTGCATTCAGTGTGGTTAATACCATTGAAGGGATGTTGTGGTTGAAACGAGGTTGGTCCTAGCCTAAACCTGACCAACCCAAGCTAATAGAGCAGTTGTGGATTTCTAGGAAAAGCCAAAATTGCTCATTAGATTCTAAGTTGGTCAAAAGTTGCTCAATGAGCTAAAAGTTACTCAATAGGTTAAAAGTTGTTAGGGATGGGAAACTAAGGTATTAGGTTACTTAATAGGTCTACAAGACCATTTTTCAACCCAATCTTTTGATTCACATTCATCCCATAAATGATGCATACATGAAGAGCAAAAGCATGCAAGCTTTCTAATATGAATAGCTAGTGACACTGCATTTGAACTTCAAAACAAATGCATCTCACTTGATCCTGTAAGTGTACACCAATCTTGAAAATTTTCAAGGTTAGGTTCACATATCAACTAAAAATATATAGAAACCATAGACTTACCTGTATTACTTGGTCCCATCATAGAATTGTACCATTGGACGATTGTTTCAACATTTTGTAATATTGCGCCATCTTCGTACTTTAATTTCTATGTACTAAGGGCTCTTTTCACACATGCTCCAACACCATCATGCTCTCCCTTTCCATGTCACGCCTCAATGAAATTCCAAAAATGTTGCACTGCACTTGTCACATGCATCCTACTCAACCAATAGAACGTCCTTGCATTCTTGAATTGTCCAGTGCAATTGTCTAACCATATAATGTGTTGATCATATCTTTCATCTCTTTCCCTCAAATTTTCATAGAAAAGTCTACAACATCCTTGCACAAACTTTGATGAATGTGTTCAATCATTGCTGATATAAAAGTGATACTCTCTTAATACTTTTATGTCATCCTCTGTGCTATTATGTGCATGAATAAATGCTATGTGTACAAAAGTTGACACTTGTATAGAGTTGTAATACATTGGCTGCAATTCATTTTGAGGTTTTAGTGTATAGTTTTTAGCAAAGTCAACAACCAACACAATTGTACCCAAGGGAAAAGTGTCCTTACACAACTTGAATTTCTCATCTAACCATCTAGCTCTATGTGTCTGATCTATGTAGTCATAAACTATTTTCTCTTGAAACAATTTCATAAAATTAGCTACACATACATCACTTTTCACCAATTCGAACCTCTTTAATTCTCTTCCATCTTTAACACCATATATAATTGACTTGTACTTTCCAAGAGAAATTAGTGTCTTACCAATTTCATGTGTGCTTTCTAGATGTATGCATCTATGCAACTTTTGCAAACCACCACATTGAGGGCAAAAACCTTTCAAACACATGGTCTTATAATAAATTCACCCATCATCTCATTTACATAGTACACTTACAATAAATTCTCTTGGTGACTTAGGAGGTAATTATAGACCACATTCCTACAATATTTTGTTAGTATGCAAAGTACAACATATATAAAAATAAACATCATAATGCATAGAAAACTCAACATGAACCCTACAACAACATGTAGTGCATGTATGATTTATCTTAACGTAGAATGGGTTTTTCATCTCAAAAAACATTTGGCTGATTTTAATATGAGGAAATCTTTGAAGAAAAATTTCCTAAAATTGTTTTTGAGTCATACACAAAAAATGTTTTGCATGTGGCTCATGGTTTATTTTTCCAATTCATCTTTTGACAACATCTTTTTGGTTTGGTGAAGCCCTTGTGTTGTCATGCCAAAAGTTTTCTATCAATGTTCTTAGTGCATCAACAATAACTTTATTGTTATGTGAGAGTTTACCTTGGAATGACCAAAAAGAAGTCTCATTAGAATTCTTAATTTTTTCTCACCTCACTAAGGCTTTGAGTAACATTGTTCTACTTATCCTTAATGATTTACTTGTTTTGCATACCATACAATTTTTTTCCATTTCCTTTCCCATTATGGTTGATGTGAGGACCCGCCGACTTGTATTAGCATCTTTAGTATGTGATTTTGAACCAATGGATTGGTATGCACCAAAGAGATTTCTAACAATGCTTCTTTCACTACTATTTTTCAAATGTTCTTAACCCCAAAATTCTCATTGTCTCTCTAAATTTTAGATTTTTAACCATTTAAACAAGAAGTTGGAATCTTCCACTTTGATTTAAATTTTCAAAATACTTATTCCAAATCTTTTGAACAATTCTCCTACAATTTATTTCTGACATTTTATCATGCATTGGCTTCAAAATATTTTCATCAATGTCAATTAGAAACTTTGGTTTTCTAGGAATTATTCTAGGAGATGTTGATGTACACACATGCTCTATATTTTCATTACTTACATCATGTGCATTCATCATTTCAACTTGTGATGTCACATTAGGGGCATCAAGTGATGTAAGCGTATTTATCATAATCATTTCAATTGGGGTATGTTGAACATTTGTATTTATCAAACTAGGTGCATTTGCGACATCAATATCAATAGGTAGATTTTCATCACTTACATTGGAGGAATTTGATGATGCACATTCACAAAATATCCTTATACGCTCCCTTGTTTTTGCCTTTGCTTCCTTTCATTTTTCAATCATTATTCTCTTGTTCTTTCTCATTATTGTAGATGAAAATTACCCTACAAACAATAACATGAATAAAATAAACAATAAAATACAAAACTAAACAAATGTGCATGATTATTTTATGCTCAATCATAAGATATTAACATAAAATAAGATGTTGGCACATGAAAAATATAAAATTTCACATTTCCAAGCACAAAAAACCTTACACTTGCATACCTGGTATAGAAATACATCTAAAACAACAATAGAATCTAGTGGACCACACTAAAACAACGCAATAACCATTGACATGTTTTATTAACAATTTTTAATAACTCGATCAAGTTATTGAGTTCTAACTGCATTATCCATATGGACAAATAACTTGACTGGGTTCTATATTACTAGTACACAAAGGTAGATTGAAGGAGGGAGGGAGTGATGGAGAGAATGAGAGAGAGAGAGAGAGGGTGAGGGTAGGATAAATTAATAAAAGGGGATACGAAGAGGGAGAGGGAATAAGAGAGAGGGAGAGTGAATGTGGGTGAGAGAGAGAGAAGAGGATAGGAGAAAGAAAAAGAGAGGGGATATGAGAGAGACATTAGGGGATAAGATAATGAGAAATAATTAGAGAGAGAGAGAGAGAGAGAGAGAGAGAGAGAGAGAGAGAGAGAGAGAGAGAGAGAGAGAGAGAGAGAGAGAGCAAAGGGGATAGGAGAAAGAGAGGGAAGGTATAGGAAAACACGAGAATGAGAGAGAGAGGGGATGTGTGTGTGTGTGTGTGTGTGAGAGAGAGAGAGAGAGAGAGAGAGAGAGAGAGAGAGAGAGAGAGAGAGAGAGAGAGGATATGATATAAAGAGCGAGAGAGAAGGGGATAGGAGAAAGAGAGGGTGAGGGAAGGGAGGGAGGGAGGGGGGAGTGAGAGAGAGAGAGAGGATATGATAGAAAGAGTGAGAAAGAGAGAAGGGGATAGGAGAAAGAGAGGGGGAGGGGAGGGAGGGAGGAAGGGAGAGAGAGGGGGGGGGGAGAGAGAGAGAGAGAGAGAGAGAGAGAGAGAGAGAGAGAGAGAGAGAGAGATTATGGGAGATTAAGGGATATGATAGAAAGAATGAGAGAGAGAGATGGAGAGAATGATTGAGAGAGAAGGGGATGAGGGGAGGGAGGTAGGGAGAGGGAGGGAGAGAGAGAGAGAGAGAGAGAGAGAGAGAGAGAGAGAGAGAGAGAGAGAGATGGGGATAGGAGAAAGAGGGAGGGTGGATAGGAGAGAGAGGACAAAGAGAGAGATTAGTAGATATGATATAAAGAGTGAGAGAGAAGGGGATAAGAGAAAGAAAGACAAGGATTGAGGGATATGATAGACACTTGTTTAGTATAAAACATAACCTGATCTCTCTCTCTCTCTCTCTCTCTCTCTCTCTCTCTCTCTCTCTCTCTCTCTCTCTCAATCTAACCTTGTGAAGAGTAATACAAAACTTGATTGGGTTATGTAGAACTCAATCTAGTTTTGTAGACCCCAATCTTGGTTCTAAATGCATTTTTTTTCATAAGATGATTGGGTTATTTGAATCCAAAAAACTCGATCAGGTTATGGTTTGGTGATAGCCTAGGAAATGACCTAAAGGCTTGGGAGACTATTTTCCCTCCATTTTTTTCCCTTGAGACATTTTTTCAACTTCTAAGATGAATTATTGTCTTTGTCTTGATCAGGTATGCTAATAGTGAAGTGAGCATATCTAAAATCACCACTATACCTTACATGTCTTCTTAGCTTTCGAACCATATAAGTTTTTTTGTTTTTTTAGGAAAACATTAACATTGTAAACTTTAATTACTTTTACCAATGCCTTGACATTCCTCACATACATATGTCTACCATTTTTTTAATAACTTTTGATATGCTTAATCAAATTAAAATAAATAATATATTACTATTCTACACTTGATTATATACACATTTAAAATAAAATGTTTCAATTTTCAATTATTTTGATGTAAGTTATGCTCAACACACTTAGAGGTACCGAAATTTCAGGATGTAGTCTATTTAGTAATTTATAACAAAAAAAATACTCATCATAAAATTAGAAAAAAATACACAACTTTTAGACATGACTCTTATCTATCATCCTACCAAAGGGATATGCAAAATACTAAATATAACTATGTCTTTTGTGCTACACACGAAAAATAGCTATGTTATATTTTCTAAAAAAAATCAAGAACTAGTTTTCATGTGTGTAGGGTTTGAATCACTTAATCTTATCCATTTTGTAAAATCTCTAGTAGTTTAGAAAGCAGATTCAACGTACTACAATTTATATATTTTATGCATCTTTTCATTTTTAGTGGATGACACTCAAATGTCTCATCCAAGTTCAGGTTTACCTGATTTTAGAAAAAAAGTGTCCACTTATACCCCCTTCTTGTACACCATCTTTGTGCACTCACCCCTTGTCAAAGGAGGAACTTGTTCAGGACTTGTAGCAGATTTGGAGGTAAAATATGTGATGTGATTATGGATGGTGGTAGTACTGATAACCTTGTTGTTGAGGAGATGGTTCAAAAACTTGGTTTAAAAAGGGTAAGACATCCTTGTCCTTATAGGATTGGTTGGTTACAAGATGAACATGCTTTGGAGGTGAGGGACCAATGTCTTGTTGATTTCTAGATTGGGCAGTATAAGGATCAAGTGTTATGTGATATTGTGGACATGAGTAGTTATCAAATATTACTTGGTAGACCTTGGCAGTATGATTGCATGGTTGTGCATGATTGTGTCAATAATGTGTTTACTATTGAGATGGGTGGCAAGAAACATTCCCTAATTCCTTTGAAGAATGAAGAATGTGGTAGGAGGAACCTCGATTTTGGTAGCTGAGTTGAATTGAGATATTCTAAAAGGATTGGAGATCAACGTGGAAAGTAGATCTATTACACACTGATGACAATTGCAGAAAACAAGTTGTAGAAGAAGAAAAAAGGAAAGAGTGTTTAAGTTGATGTGGTGGAGGATATTATGTGAAGAACCAATTCAAGGTTTATGTGTTGAACCTTGGAAGATGTCCTTCAACTATTAAAAATATCTTTTCTTCTCACTTGGGGTGTTTGATGCAGGAACATCCTAGGGAAGTCAACAATCTTGTATGCAGGGGCTTGGTTCTGGAGTTTGTAGAGTTATGATTCATGTGGTTGGGGATCTATTCAAGGCATATTGGGGACCATTTTCTTAAGTGTGGGTGATGTTTTGAGTCATCATCTTGGAGTTAGAGCCATTTTAGTGGTTGTTGGTAATGTGTTCCTATTTACTGGTGGAGCTTTGGAGATTGTATTTGTGAGATTTGATCTGAGGGTGTTGGTGTGTGTGCTCTTGGATTTGGATAGTTGATTGGAACATGGACCTATGTCTAAGTGCACATATTCTTATGTGGTCTTATGAGTTAGTTATGCCTTATAAACTTGGGGGCATGTCCTAAGTATTTAATTTATCTTATGTATTTAATATTTGTAGCCAAGCCGACTTGTGGCTTGAGGGTGTATTTAATGTGAGTGTTTATTTAATGTCTATTATTCTAGGCCAACTTGTGGCTTGGTTTAGTATAGGTAGAGGGTCTTGTGGGTTCTAGAGTGATTTTCATTCAACATGGAGAAGGAGTAGCTAAGAGGAGTGAAGTTTATGAGTAGAGCTAGTAGCTATAGCTTGGGAAATAAGAAGGTTGCTTGGTGGCTTGCAAGCACAAGTTTAGATTCTTCTTGGAGTTCTCTATTAAAGTGTGGATACGGACTAGCTAGGAGTTGGATCTTGTGAAGTCTTGCAAAATTACTATTGTAATTGCCTATGTATTTGGTCATAACTTGGAAGGCCTTACAATCAGGCATGTTGGATAAAAAACATATGATTCTATTATGAGACTTAGTGTTATTCTAGATCTAAATCTCTGTGTTATTATGTATATTCTGCTATGTGGTTATTTGCTGGGGGTTAGGACATTTCCTTTGGGGATTCTCCCTCGCGTTGTGTCAATTTAGGAAATTGGTGGAGGAATCTCTATCTCCTATTGTTCAAGAGACTTTGGGGATGATAGATGGTGGTAAAAAATTAACCATTGTTAAACATGCCACGACTAATAAACGTGTGCCTAAAGTTAAACCTAGTTAATTTAAAAGAGGGACATAATAGTCACAATAAGATTGATAATGTTTCCATGGTTAACAATCCAAAGTTTGGTCACCACAATCAGTTGATATTCTAGATTGTTATATTATCATTTGGTTATCCATTTAACGTTCTTAACCCTATACAAATTCTTGAAATATAGTAGTGACAATAATCCATTTTGGAGAAAATTTAGTGGATAAGTGTTATTCTATTTCACTCAAAGATTATATTTCCCCCCCAAATTAGTGCACTTTGCTAGACATCTGATTTGGCATGTTAGTCTATGATTGAAACCACATCAAATATTCTTTGGGAGATCCCTCCATATAAATGTCATTTCATGAAATTTTACATGTTTATATCTTTAGGTTTAAGTGAAATAAAATTTTCATTCATTAAACAACCAAACCATTATGTTGTGTGGGTACAATTGATATTGATGGTGGCCAAATATGTTTCATCCAAATTTATGCTTCTAATGATAATATGAGAAGTCTAACATTATTTTATTAGTGATTTAATTAAATATTATTCTCCAATTATCTTTTTGTGATTAGTTTAAAATGGTGGGGTCACTTTATAAAGTTGGCATGTTGCTAATGCTATAAGATATAGGAGAACATGGAGATTAGTTTGATTTCAACACCATTAGGGACTATATAACTCAAAGTTTAGTCAATAATTTTCTACATTGAATTTGTGGTACATACACTATCTAATCTATTGGCTAGTTGTCAATAAATTTATGATATAATCTAATAGTGTTATACACAAGGCTTTCTCTAAGGTCTAATTTATGGGATAAAAAATCTAATATTATAGAAAGTCCTTTCTTTGTACCTTCATGGCTCTACTAATTCCAATGGAACTATATTGACAAAAGTGATATTCTAAGAGACGTCATTAAATATGATACTGTAGTAACATGTTTTATTGTCAAAATATTTTTAAAGATCCCCAAAAATATAAGACTAATGCAACACTAAATAAAATTTCATTAGTGTATTAATATGGTTAGAATTTTTTTAGATATAAAATTATATTTAAAATTAAAATTACAACTATTTATATAATATTATTAAAAACCATTGAACATTTTATCAACATTACAATTATTGGAATGCCCTTAATTACATCATTTCCCCACTACATTCTTCAATCTCGGATCCTAAATAAACTAAAAGAACAAGAGAAAAGTAAAAAGAAAATAAAAAATTTCTTGAATTTTTGAATACTTATATTTAGTTCAAAATTTGGATAAGATATTCGAATCTGGCCATGTGATGAGGCTCTAAGCCAATGTGCACCATTATGCCAGACTCCTCCTTTGGATCATCCATGAAAACAACACCCTGAGCCCACCTATCAGGCATAATGCCTCCACACACTGACTTTATTCCTTTTCCCAATTCCAGCTCTCCTCCCATATTCAACCATGATGTTACAAGAAATCCATTCTCTAACCAAATCACTCTATTTTGCAACTCCATTAAATCTATGCTTGACCTCACATAGCTTTCAGTTATTCTATACAAGCCTTCCTGCAACTTCTTCACAGTCTCACAAAATGGCTGATCATGCAACTCTTTGGCAGTGGCCTTAGCATAGGCTCTAGCTAATGCATTACCCACGAACTCCCTAGGAAGAGGAGGTTTAAACTTTGATCTGATAAAAACCAATATATACACAAATCAGTTATGAGAGTCACATTTATGAAGTTTATACACTTAATTACAAAGATCAAAACATTTTCATCTGAATTAGATCATTTAAAATTTTCATCGTCAACATTTCGAATCAAACACTATGATCTATCTATTCTAATGATAGATAGCAAGACAAGAGAATTCTACCTACATAATCTAATTCAAAAGAACAAGTATGATGGTATTATAAAACAGATTAGTTAACTGTTAAATTAAAATATGATACTACTCAATTCAATACTATGAGAGACCTTATGTTCACTATAAACTGCACTATGTAAACTTCCTCTGATTTCATGTTTGCAATTGCAGCAGTCCTTGTACGCCACACGTGTGCCAGTGTTGCCATGAATCGTGTGCAATGCTCAACTCCACCATTCTTGGCCTTCATCTTGAGGGCCTCAACTAATTTAGCTGATAATGAGATCACCCTAAAATCATAATTTTTTTGTTTGTTCATCTCCAGAATGGCATTTTGATCGATTGAAGATCGCTCGGTGTCTTCTTCATGTTTGTATTCAACCCGAAGAGGAGATCGCGCCATCAAACATGTTCGGTCAATGGATGGTACGAAAGCAACTTCTCCCTTTACAGCCAAGCGAGAGAAGTTGCTAACAAAGTCATCCAATGAGACCCTGTCCATAACACTGTGACTTATAACGATTCCCACTGCGAAGCTCCCGCATCTAAAACGAGTTATCTGCAAAAAGAAGCACAGTTTATGTAAAACCCATATGAACAATCAGTACTATGGCAATTGTGATAAATAAATCTTTTATACATTTAAGATATCATATAAACATTTTGAATAATGATCTAGAATCAATTGACTAGAGATGAGTATAAGAAATTTGATTACATGAGCTAGAATCAATTGATCAGAGATGAGAATTTTGATATAGTTGTCGTAATAAATCTCATGATCTACAATCAATTGATTGGAGACAAAAATTATGTTATAATCGTCTCAGTAAATCGTTTTTACATTAAACAAATTATATAAACATTTTGATCACATAATTTAGAATCGATTAAGTTGCATTCTAATTGTCTTAATGAATAGAGCTCTTAGACAAATGGAAGAGAAGCTAAATATAGATATATTCATATAAAATTCATCCTATTAAACAATTGAGTGCCGTTTTCATAAAAAAATAGAAAATTTATGTAGTTAAACATATGTTAAGTAGGAGAAGTTAGATTTATTATAATATTATTATTATGTAGTTTTAAAGACAAACTCATTGACCTATGGTTAGTAATTAGTACTCCACAAGATCTCATCTCTCACGAGAAAGAATGGTACATTTAACAGTCATTGCATCTAGATGATGCTCTTAAAACATGAGTCGTGTCTAAGAACTAAACAATTAGATCCGAATACAATATCATAATTCGACTTGTTATAGAAAATACTTATCCTAATCAATTGAAGAGCTAAAAGGGCTATAATAAATGGTTCATAAGTCACAATGTTGGAGGAAATTTCATGGTTAAATGCACTTTAGTTGGAGTATTACTGAGATGGTGATCTGTGGACCAGTAGTTTACCTTTGTGGACATCACCTAAGTGTACCATTCATTCTTATAAAAAACAAGTTCTTATGAACCACATTCTCATGGGCCAGCCTTAAACATCACACCTTAGAGAAAAAATTAAACTTGAAAAAAATAAATAGATCAATAAATTTGAAACAAAATCTATATAATTAATTTCTAATACCAACATAATCTATATAATTAATTTCTAATACCAACATACTTAAAGTAATGTAGAAAATATCTGCCACTTCTTAGAACCCTTTAATTTTAATCCAAAAGAAAATTAAAAAATCTTATAACATGAATTCTTGGTATAACCTGAAAAGATGCGAGTTGCCGAGCTTCTGGTGTTTGGGGCAGTAACCAAAGCTGGTTGAAGACAGGATTTGTATAGTCAATGTCTCCCACCTCTGATAAAGAGAGATGAGTTGAACAAATGGCAAAAGGCACTTTTGTAGCATTACAATCGATCTCGAACCTTCCTTGCACTGAATTAAAAGCAAGTGTGCCACAAATGAAGTCATAATGAATCAAAATCTTACTCAGTGCTTCTTTGGTCAAGGAGACAATTACATCAAACGGAATTGCATGGGGAGCACTGAAAAAGAACAAGCTTTTTAACATACGACCCACCAAAATTTGGTCTATGTTGCTTAAAAAAAGTGATCGTCTCTCCTTCTTCTTCTCTGGACCAACTTCCATAAAACTGTCCCTCTTAACTCCAAGATCAGAGAGAACATGAATCCCCATTTGCTAATGCTGATAACAGGCATGAAAATTTATGAAAATATATGAATTTTTTCATTTCCCCCATTAATTTATAATGCTTGAAACAGTAATAATAGGCTGTTGTCGATTGCAAACAGAATATAATGCCGGCACTAAGAGGGATCTCAGATTGTGTTAAAAGTAGTTTTTTTTGGCTTCAGAAAACTTGGAAACATCAATATAATCTTGTTAAAGAGTTGTGTCAACTTGTCAGTTTTAATTTTTTGAAGGTAAGTTTGTCAGCAACTACTAAATTTCATGCTGATGACAATGCATCAATATTCGAATTGGTTATTTAATCATAATATCATTGAGCTTTGTTAGTGGACTTTTCGAAGATTCATCGAAATGCGATATTTTTTGGCTTGTAAAATTCTTCATTGTCTTATTGCACGGTTTTGGTTTTACCTTTGATACTGGAATTGTTTTCAGTCATAGTGTTGGAGATATAGTGTTCGAGATATTTAGAGTTTTCAAAATGAATAGTATTGTGTATTCTTAGTTCATGTAATAATGAGAATAGTTCCCAAGTTCGTAAGTACTTTTGAAAGTTTATTTTGATTTTAATGATGGAGCTGGTATTATTTAGGGTTCTATAAGCTATTTATCTTTTATATTCTCAGCTTATGTTTGTATGTAATAATGGGAATGGTTTCTAAGTTGTATAAAAAGTTTATTTTTTCACAATTTTATAATATTTTATTATATGATATCATTTTTTATTAATAAATTTATAATTAATATTAAATTAATTATTAGTAAAGTATCAAATTTGTTATATTTGTTTAAAAATTAGAATTTAAAAGATTTAAATTTAAATATTGCATATAGTTGTATCATCTTAAAAAATTTCAATGATTCCTCATTAAAAGAAATTAGTTTTTGTCAATAGAGACATTAAAGACAACAAAAATTCTAAGAAAATACTTGAACAAGGTTTACTTACATTAATACTTATAAATATTTCTAAATAAAGTTCTTATGATACCCAGTGCTTAAAGTATTATATGACTCTATCAACAACATGCCCCTTCATTTTATAAATATTTTAAAATAGAGTTCCTATCATACCCATTACTTAAATTATTATGTAATGCTTCTAGCAACAACATGTCCATTTGTAGAAACCACTTTGAAAATTTCTTACATTTTATGGAAACAATAAAAATAAATAAATAAAAGATCCAATCTTAACTTATTTATTGAATCTAGAAGGAATAATTAATCAAACAAAAAGGTGTAGTTTAGAAACAATAGAAAAGCTAAGGAAGATAGGAAAAGCTATTTATGAGAAGTTATGTGAAATTGATATACTTCTTGAAAATGAATTAGATAATGTTAAAATGAAGAATCAATAATTAGAAGAAAAGTAAAAATAAAATGAGAGGTTAAGTACAATACCTTTAGTGTTAATGTATCACACAATACAAGAGATTTGTTTCATTTATTCCAAATGATTGTTGTAGCTAGAGTTACTTGACATACTACAAATTTGAAGGTATTTAAATCTATAATTTTTTTTGTTGCAGGTTGTAATTCATAAAAAAGGATGGTTTGAAGATCATAAAGAAAATGGGTTATGATGAAAAAGTCATGGAAAAGTATGAGAAAACAACTAGAGAGCCCATTCAACCAACTATGAGGTCAAATAATGAAGTTCTTGGATACGATAAAAGATATAATAATGATATTGCAAGTTTTGTGTGTTTAAACAAAATAGCTCAAATGATGAAATGTCAACATTGTTCTCATTATTATTGAGAAGGACAAGAACATGAGAAGTGTTCATGGGATCATTTTAATCCTTATTCAATTTGTAGATTGGGCAATCATTCTAAAAGGTCATATGAGATAAAGTATTATATGAAAATTAATTATAGATGGAATGATTGATTCTATCAAAAAAATGTTACAAATATGTTCAAAATGTAGGACAAGATTAAATTTTTTTGTGCAAGTAGAATAAGTGGTTAGATTTTTTTTCTAAATGATTGATTTAAGTGGTTGATGATTATTAAGTATTATTTTCACATTTAAAGGTGTCATGTGGAGGACTATGCGTTTTCTTCATGTTAGAGAAAAGAAGGGACAAACTTGTGATCTTTCTTGAGGGAGAGAAATGAGTAAATTGTGGAAACTTAAGTTCTTCAAGAATTGTACTAAGTGAGTCTTTAAGACTAGATTGTTGATAATGCCTCACAATGCGAACTACACAAATTTATTATAAAGAACTTTGAGACTATTTATGGTGAGTCCATTTAACATCAAGGGGAGTATGTTGGTACATGATGCGCTAGAGTACAATGCTATACCACAACTTACCCAAAGTTTTATCATAGTATGCAATTTTATTTGATATTTTTCATGAAGTTCAACCTTAGATGCATGTATTAATTTTTTTATTGCAAATCCATGGAGGAAAACACTCTTGTTTACTATATTTATATCTAGATAATGTAATTACCACAAAAGATTATCTTCAAGTATTATTTAGAGTAGTCTCTAATGAACCAGGGGAAGATCAATATATATAAACATAATGTAATCTATAACGCCCCGCTCGAGAACCCAAGAGAAATTAACCTACTATGTTACAATATTTTCCCAAAGTAAAAAAAAAAAAGATTTTACAACATAATTAAGATAACAATGAGGAAGCAATATACACATACACATCAAGTACACATAAGAAATTATAAATACAATTTCCATTCCTCAAGGGTTCCTTCATGTTGAGTCATGTTTAAGAAAGTTTTATTAATTAGTTTTAATCTTAAATATAATGTCCATAAACATGAATGAATAAAAAATAAATAATCTCATAAGAAAAGGTACATAAGTATAG
This sequence comes from Cupressus sempervirens, assembly GCA_028749045.1. Classification (NCBI taxonomy): domain Eukaryota; kingdom Viridiplantae; phylum Streptophyta; class Pinopsida; order Cupressales; family Cupressaceae; genus Cupressus; species Cupressus sempervirens. Next base: position 408,115,815 of record CM053785.1, read on the forward strand.
CTGATACAATAAAGCACATCCAAATAACCACATCCACTGCACATATCACATGGTATGTAATAACAAATACGAGTACATAAAAAAACAATACAATCTTATAAGATCTCAGGATATAAGATACATGATACATATATACAACATCTGAATAGAAAGTCTCTAAGATAAGAATAAGAATGATAATGGTACAATTGTACATCAATGAACATCCAATATTGGTGTCAATATGAAAGGGACCAAAATGATAAGAAGTCACTACCTCTTGACTGAGTGGTCACCAAATCAAGCTCCCACTCCCATTGTGCAGGGGAGATAATGTATGATCTGTGAGATGCATGTTGTCAAACCACACAATGAAAAACACAAATCCTAGTCAAGGATCTTGAAAGATCTCTACAACAAGTGGTATTACTCATACAAAAAGACAATCCTAGAGGCAACCCAAAAAAAGTATAAATATAAATATAAATGTGTAGGAAACCTAAGATGCATATGGGGAAGTGTCATCACATGAGTCATCTCTAAGGTTACCCTAGTAGTCTCTCTAGACTTCGACCCCCTAGTGATTGTATGTGGCATCACTAATCCTTTTGTAAAGAAAAGAAAACCAACTATGCAAGATTGCAATCAAGCATCTCCTCCCACTCCTATCCTAGCTTATACTAGCACTCAAGGAATAAGTGAGGAACACTTAATCTTTTTTATTTTTGTTAAACCCCCCATTTAATGTGTAGTTTTATCACTTAATTAAGTTACTTACAATGAGTTACCCTAGCAACCACTTAGGGCCTCGATCCCTATTGCAAGCCACTTCCCCTCTATACACATAGATAACCTACCCTAATTCTCCATTCAAAATAATCCCAATAATCTCAAAAAATTCTCATAAATCATAATCATGAAAGTCACCAAAGTAAAATAATGGAGCATAAGAAAGAACATAACATCCACACAAGGACTCATTATTCATGTCAATAGAACATGCCAAAGAATCATCCATCCCATAATCATAGTAATAATCAATAAAGTCTCATAATCATGAGAACAATAAACCAATATCAATAACATTCACCTTCATCATAGAGTACATCACATATAAAGATAACCATTCAGATTAAAGAATAAATCATATAGTAACATAATACATAACACAATCATCCAAAATATACATCAACATAAATGATAATGTAAGGTGACTAGACCGAGCATGGGAGAAGGCTCTACAACCTGAAACTAGTAGAGCCCTCATTAATTCCCCTTACTACCATTAATAGACTTGGTTTTGCCAAGAAATATGAGGAATGAAAGATTAAGCAATTGATTCTGTCTACTTTCAATAAAAAGGATAAGCAAGACTTGTCTCTGCACAACAACCATTCTTCTTCACTTCAAACTGTCGCAGAACACCATGGAACATAGAAATGGAGTGTAGGGAAAGAGAGTGGTGGAGGACTTGGACCAACCTTTAAACAAGTGTTGCAACCTGAGTACCCACCATCCTAGATGAAGCAAAATTCCTCAAGTAGTGCTCACCTGTAGCCGACCAAACCACCACTGCAGGAGATGGAGGTAAGGGCGATTCTATCCCCCATGCCATTATTAAACCTAATGACTAGATGAGTCTAGAGATATATAAGGAAATTAGTAGACTTAGGAACACTACTATTTTTTTTGCTGTTATGGACCCCTTAAATTGCCTTTGAGAAGTTACCTTAATGACTAGTTCCAAAGAGTTTGGGAGCATAAACTCGGCCAACATTTTTTTTTTTGTCATAAGATACAAAAAGGACCTTTTGTTGTTATCTTCTGTAATCCTTATGCCCAAAAGGCCGTCATGGAGAAGCAGTTCTAGAAAGTTGGTAATGTAGAGTTTAGAGCCTTGCCGTGGTCACTTGATTCTATCAATGATGAAATTTTGGCTCTTGCTAGCCCTAGGTGGGTAACAGTCAAAAACCTTTCCCCTTACATCTTTTAGTTATTGCACGTCTTTCTTACATGTTCTAGATTCAATAAGGTTAATTAGAGCTATTTTAATTGACCCCCCCACCCCTCTCACTTATCTTGATGGACTTTACTTTCTAAAAGTTCTTTTCTACACCTTTCTTTCCTTTAACTTCCAATGGTTAGTGACAAATTGAAGGAATTCTCAATGTTAGACATACTATTATCAAATTCACTCAACTCAAATGCATTTAGTCTACCAACCAAACCATCAAGTGTAAGGGAATTACTAGGCACAACTCTGAATTCCTGAATAGAAGCTACTCTAATAGAATAGATAGGAAGTAAGGTTCTCAATACTTTAGATACTGATGACTCCTCCAATATCTTTGATGGAACTCACAACTTCCTTGATTCAATTACTATATTGAACAGTATTCTCTCCTTTCATTCCCATTTCATCATACTTTTCTCTTAGGGTCTTGGATTTAACTCTCAATACATTCAAATAACCACCAAACACAAGTGTAAGGGTGTCCTACATTTTTTAGTATTATCACAATCCTTGATATCATCAAAATGAACATTGGTAAGTGCAGAGGAAATCTCAATCATTAGGTTGCTATGTTCTCTCTTCTAGTTCATCTCATCAACTATCATAGGTTGGTTAAGAGATATGCACTAGTTGTTCAGATAATACAATACATTGCCTCCAATTCCTAAAAGGTACAATATCATATTTCTTTTCCATAGTACAAAGTTCTCCTTGTTCATCTTTGGTGCCTATTTCTTATACATCTTCAAATCTTTAGCTCAAGTCCCTTTAAAATTTTCATTCAAGCACTCAACTTTGATACCAATTTTTAGATAATTAAAAAGGGGTGGGGGAGGTGGTGAATTAGTTATAAATAGTTATCCTGCTAGCCTTAAATTTTTTTCACCAACTCAAACACATAATCATTCACACCATTAGCTTAGTAAACAAATCTAACATCATTACATAAATTGATATAAACTTTTCTTCAAACTATAACTTCATATACCGAGTATCAGAGTAAAATTCTAGCTTATACCAATTTTCAACAATAAATAATAAACATGAAATAAACATGCAAAACAATAAGCAATACATAGTTTTGACACAAGTATTTTTCATGGAAAACCTATAAAGGGAAAAACTACCTAGGAAATGACAACCCAAAATTTTCACACTTGAAGTGAGCTCTATAGGAGCATACCTTGTTTGAAGGTTACATACACATCATTACATGTGACCTTGTTAGAGGATTTTCACCAAAGATCATCTAGACATTATCACTTCATTAAACATCTACATAGTGGCTTGCTCTAAAGGACTCACAAATTATTACAATAGAATGTTACCATATAGGATTTTGAAAGACTATTAGGTCCACTTGGTTAATATATTTTCTACAATAATAATTAGAACACAACTGTGAAAGGATCTATTAGGTTTAGCACTACTTTTTCTTGTTCAAATCTCTATTTTTCTCAATCCCTTCCTTCTTTCTCCCTTATAATCCTTTTTGGCTGATCCACTCACTCATACCTCAACTTAGTACTTCTCTTTCTTGATTTTTACAATATAGCTCTTCTCAGTTAACCTCTGACTATCAATATTTTTCTTGAACTTTATCAGCAATGATGAAAATCATGATCATCACTTAATTTTTTTTAAGTTTGTTGTTCCATCATATCCATTTATTTTTTTTCTTAACCACAATCCTTGATCTTCATCCATTTGATATTCAATTAATCTAGAAACTCGTGTTACATGCTTTCACCTTGAATTTTGTGTTTCACTTGAAAATAGAAAATGCCATTCATTAGTTAATCTTTGAATTTCTCCATCCATTGATCTCACACTAACTTCATCCTTATCTTTGAAACTTCTTGAACAATATTTATTTTCATCAAATGTTTGCCTTCGATTACATATTTTCTTTTACTATTCTTTCTTTCCATGCTTGGTATGCATTACATCTCGCTTAGCCAATACTAGGCTCAGTTAACATTGACTTTTCTCAGTTTATACTACAATTCTTTTCTTATGCTTAGTTACAACTGTCAATTCTCGCTGACAACTTTATAGCTCAGTTGATACTATAGTTCTTCTTTCACCTACCAAACTGTCTTCCTTATACATGATTTCATAACTTTTCTTATGTGTTGAGATCATGTAAAACAATAAAACCAACATTATACTCACATAGCCTAACTCATTCAACAACCCATTGAATACCATATACTTATCATCACTTACATTATTATACTTACTTCAAATCCTCTTCGTCAATCAAATGATATAGTACTCTATTGAATTCAAAAAATGTCACCAATTGAGGCTTGACATCAATGACAACATAATAACTGATATGACTCTTTCCACATAGATTAGAAGCATTGTTAGTTAGGACTAACAAGTGATGTAATATTTCCTAAACATGAAGGTACCCGAACTCATTGATGGTACCAAATAAGTTGTCAAAATTTTCCCACATCTCTCGAGGAGTATTACATCCATCAAGATGAAACTGAAGATTTTTGAATCTTCTAAAGAAATCAACCCCATTACCTCATCCATCTTGTTCCTATGCTACATGACTTCAAAATTCCTCTTTAATACTGGTTGCACTACATATAAACAAGACTAGAATCCTTTTGAACATAGAAGTCATATCATCAAGGTTTTCAATGTGTGATAATTTGTGGGGTCAAAAGTTCTAGACAAGAAGAGTTCTCAACCATTTTTTTGAGGGATTTTTTTTTGACATACTTCTAGTTAACTGATGTAAATGATAAAAACAATAAATAAAAACACCCCCCACATTGCAAATAATTGCACCCCAGAAGCTAGATAGAAAGCATAAACAAGAAAAGTGTAAAAAGTGTTTTAGATTTAATCAAGTCTACCTAAGAATTTTTTTAATTAAAAGAACCACATATTTGGATAGAGCACTAAAATACCTCTCCAATGCCTTTTGTTGGTACACATAGAGTCTAGACGCAAAAGATATACCTCCTAGAGTGCAAAAATAACTTCTAAAATTGACTGTAAAAATAGAGATCAAAATGACAAAACTAAAAGATCAAACCAACACCATTAGATAGTTCTCGGAATCATCATTGCGATGGTATCTTGTTTGACCAATTTTGACACCGTATGCTCAAGATATGACCAAAACACCCAAGGCTTCTCTTTATGACAAAAAATGAAACACATGAAGGTTGAATGGATGTCAAGTTTTGGCATGGAATGTGATGACATCAACACCTACATATACTATGCATGTGTAGATTTGTTACCATCCTTGCTGATATCAATGCCCTTTTGCATGAAAAAGGTAAAGCAACTTTTTTATAAACAAATAGACAAGCACTTATTTTAAGGAATTTTTTCTATACCTTAACAAAAATTCCACATTACATATTTTTTATTTGTTTTGATCTTTTTTTGGCAAAAATTGCCTTAAGTGCATGTAGAGGGTTATATGGCCTAGAAGGGTTTTTTTTGCCTCCTAGGTCAACAACATCTTAAAATAACATGTTTTATATCAAAATAGGGGTTTTTGGGCATTGCAAGCTCAACAATGAGGTCTATTTTTGGGCTAAAACCAAAAAAATAGTGAACTATTATTACAATAAAAAAACTTCAAAAAATTCTTAGATTTGATCCACTCAAACCCTCATTTCTCTGTTTCCTTCAAACCTAAACAAGCTGCATAAATTCCAACTCTGATACCATGTAGAATTTGAGCAATACAAATTCACCTAACCTTGAAGAACACTTGCATGTCAGAACCTATCACTGATAGGCATATAGAAAAAAGAAAAGGGCTTGGTTCTAACAATGTGCAAGATTATATTAAATTTGACTAAAAAAATGAATAAAATATACAATGGATCTATCCTTATATAATGAGATCGTAAACTTAAAAGGGAAACCCTAAGAGGTAAAATAATTTAATAATTATATTAATTATTAAATATGAATAATGCAAATTATGTATTAAAATGAACTCTTAAAAAAAAAAGTAAAGTTAAATTATTCAATGCATTTTAATTAATACTTTACTCTAATAGGAGGAACCTGTTACTTTTGAGACAGATGCTCGAGCTAGTCTAAAACAATATCACCTATCATCATTTTGGCTATAGACTTACAATGTTCCCTTCGTCAATGGAAAAATTCTTCTCCCTATTCTCATCTAAATGCTTCTCCCTAATAAAAAACTCCTTAACTTCTCTACAATCCAAATATTCCCCACTAAATTATCCTTACCATATGATTGATTAGATTCCTCATCAATTTCTCCTTACCTTTTCAACAACCCTTTTCTTTTCTGAAGAAGATTGCACATTATAATCCTCCTTATCATCACTCATAGATAACTTCGTCCCCAATAAATATGGGTTGTTCCATGTTTCTTGGGGGTTTCTTAGTTTTCACTTCCATAAAATCACCATCCTTCTCTTCCTCAACAACCTACTCTTCGTCTACTTTATCTTCTTAATCAATATTTGTGTCCAAATCATGAGTATTGCATGAGTGACAATTTTGATGCACTTCAGTGATATCTTTAGGATAATTTTGAATGGACATTGACTTCTTATACTTTCTTATTAGAAAAATAAAACCTTGGGCAATTGTGATATTTTAGAAATTTTCCTATGATTCCTAATACCATCTTTACTAGATGATTAAAAATAAAAGTTAAGGGATACAAGATACCTGTGATAAAAATGAATAAGAGATATTACATGATACCCCAGAAATCAACGAACCTTCCATTAAGCATCAATTAACTCCTAATCACCTTTGATGGCTTGTCTTGAATCACTTTATAAAATTTCTATTATACACACCCAAAGAGAGATTAACCAACTTTTTGTGTTTCTCTTTATCAATGAATTTGTTTGTACAAGATTCAAATGCCTCTCTATCCCTATAAATATTCTTATCCTTATTGGAGGACTACATATGAGTCTTCTCTATATTAGAGAAAAGAAGGAAAAAAATTGTGATCTTTCTTGAGGAAGAGAAATGAGTAAATGGAAACTTCGAATTGTACTAAATGGGTTATAAGACTAAATTGTTGATAATGTTGCACAATATGAACTATGCACATTTATTTTATATAACTTTGAAACCACTTATAGTGAGTCCATTTAACATCAAGGGGAGTATGTTGGTACATGATGCACTAGAGTACAATGCCATACTAGAACCAACCCAAAGTTTAATTATACTGCGCAATTTTATTTGACAATTTTCATGACGTTTAATCTTAGATGCAAGTATTAATTTTGCATGCCAAATCCATGGAGTAAAACACTCTATTTACTATATTTATATCTATGTAACGTAATCGCAAAAAAAATTGCCTTCAAGTATTGTTTGGAGTTGTGTGTGTGTGTGTGGTTGTGTGTGCGTGCGTGTGTGGGTGCATAATATAATCATTTGAATGAATACAAATTTTTGAGTATGTAATCCTCGAGGATCCGAGTCCAGGATGCCAATGAAGATTTTTTTTGGAGTTTTGATATAATCTCATAAGTATCATTTTGGCTCTCAAATATAGTCACAATGTATTCCAAGGAAGATAAAAAGATTTTATTTTCAATACATTCTTCAATTGTTTGTATATATCATAGCAACACCTAAGTGTCATGTTATGAGCTTATATATATGGGGTTATAATATATATAGTATGAGTCTATGCCATTTTAATGGTGAAGGATCAAATATACATATAATAGTATTGTGTAAACTAGTATTTAGATAGACCTAGTTGTTCAATTTGAAATGGGGTGACATAATGGAGATGGTGATATTTTTATAAAATTTAATTATAATTATAAAAATTATATATCTTAGACCTTTTATTAGAAAAATTATTGTATTTTTTTCAAAAAAATATAGAACAAATTGTTTGCATTATGACCATAGAAGGTGGCCTAAGATTTTATTTTCTCCATTTATTTATAATATTTTGAAGTTGTTATCATTGAATTTGTTGATTGTAGAATAAATTCATAAATCTTCATTTTAGAATAGATTATCTTATGTTGGATAACTTATTTGTCTTTATAGCCAAGACCTATTGGAATTTTTTAAATTTATTTGTATGTATTGTTCTAATTTTATTTTTAATTTATTATGATTTTTTCTCTTGCCCTGATCCATCTTACCTACTAAATCTATATGAACAATGACTACACAAGATTTGACTTGGTTATTTAATCATAATGACACTGCATAGTCATGGTCTCACTAGATCTAGTACCACTAAAAGTATAAGATCTAATTGGTTGGTGTCCACATCTCCAAGATTTTCAGTTATGACAACTATTCAAAGATACATCACAATGCTCGATATGGCTTTTCATATTATGAATTTTTTAATTCTAAAATTTAGGATTCCACTTAAGGTATCTTGTGATTAAATACCTAGGAATTTTCACCAATTGTCTTGGAGTAAATTACCTGACCTCTAAACCTTTTTAATTCTCAATGCAATTTATTTATCATTTGGTACTATGAATGTGAATGTGTAGAGTCAAGCCTCGACAACTACAAATGTGAGTGTGTGGAGTTGGAACTCAATGTATAAATTAAGGAATAAAAATGTATTTAATTGTGGTGTGTAGTTTATGTTAGTTAATATTCCCAATGGTTTCTTTAGATTATAAGCACCCAACAATAAAATTAAGGTTTCTCTTCATAAGAATCTATTTATGATGCAGGAACATCCTAGTGGGGAAGTCAACAATCTTGTATATAGGAGCTTCGTGCTCGAGTTTGTATAGTTATGATTCACGTGGTTGGGGATTTGTTCGAGGCATATTGGGGAACCTTTCCTTAAGTGCGCATGATTTTTTGAGTCATCATCTTGGAGTTGGAGCCATTTAGTGGTTGATGGTAATGTGTTTCTATTTATTGGTAGAGCTTTGGAGATTGTATTTGTGAGATTCAATCTGAGGGAGTTGGTGTGTGCACTCTTAGATTTGGATAGTTAATTGGCACGTTGACTAATGTCTAAATGCACATATTCTTATGTGGTGTTATGAGTTAGTTATGCCTTGCAAACTTGGGGCATGTCCTAAGTATTTAATTTATGTTATGTATTTAATGTTTGTAGACAAGATGACTTGTGGCTTGAGGGTGTATTTAATGTCTATTATGCTAGAATGACTTGTGGATTATTTTAGTATAAGTAGAGGGTCTTGTGGAGTCGAGAGTGATTTTTATTCAACATGGAGTAGTTGAGAGGAGAAAAGTTTATGAGTAGAGCTAGTAGTTGCGGCTTGGAAAATAAGAAGGCTGCTTGGTGTCTTGCGAGCACGAGTTTAGATTCTTCTTAGAGTTCTCTACTAGAGTGTGGATCTAGACTAGCTAGGAGTTGGATCTTGTGAGGTCTTGTAGAATTACTATTGTAATTGCTTATGTATTTGGTCATAACCTAGAAGGCCTTCCAACCAAGCATGTTGGATGAAAAACATATTTTGATTCTATTATGAGAATTAGTGTTATTATAGATCTAAATCTCCATGTTATTGTGTATATTCCACTAGGTGGTTATTTTCTGGGGGTTAGGACATTTCCTTTGGGGATTCTCTTGCCTGGCATTGTGTCAATTTAGGAAATTGGTTGAGGGATCTCTATCTCCTCTTGTTCAAGAAACTTTGGGGATGATAGATGGTGGTAAAAAATTAACCATTGTTAAACATGCCAAGACTAATAAACTTGTGCCTAAAGTTAAACTTGGTTAATTTAAAAGAGGAATATAATACTCACAATAAGATTGATAATGTTTCCATGGTTAACAATCCAAATTTTGGTCACCAGAATCAGTTGTTATTCTAGATTGTTATATTATCATTGGGTTATCCCTTTCATGTTCTTAACCATATACAAATTCTTGCAACACAATAGTGACAATGATCCATTTTGGAGAAAACTTAGTGGCTAAGTGTTACTCTATTTCACTCAAAGATTATATTTTCCCCCCAAATTAGTGCCCGTTGCTAGACATCCAATTTGGTATGTTAGTATATGATTGAAACTGCATCAAGTATTCTTCAGGAGATCCCTCCATATGAATGTCATTTCATGAAGTTTTAAATGTTTATATTTTTAGGTTTAAGTGAAATAAACTTTTCATTCATAGAACAACCAAACCATTATGTTGTGTGGATACAATTGATATTGATGGTGCCCAAATATGTTTCATCCACACTTATGCTTCTAATGATAATATGAGAAGTGTGGCATTATTTTATTAGTGATTTAATTAAATATTATTCTCCAATTATCTTTTTGTGATTAGTTTAAAATGGTGGGGTCACTTTATAAAGTTGCAGGCAAGTTGCTATTGCCTTAACATATAGGAGAACATGGAGATTAGTTTTATTTTAATACCATTATGGACTATATAACTCAAAATTTGGTCAATAATTTTCTACTTTGAATTTGTGGTACATACACTCTCTAATCTATTGGGTAGGAGTCAAGAAAATTCTTATATAAACTAATAGTGTTAAGTAAAAGTCTCTCTCTAATGTTTAATTTATGGGATAATAAGATTCAATATTATAGAAAGTCCTTTCTTTGTGCCTTCATGGCTCTGCTAATTCCAATGGACCTATATTGACAAATGTGATATTCTAAGAAACACACCATTAATTATGATGCTATATCAACATATTTTATCATCAAAATATTTTAAAGAGTTCCAAAAAAGTGAGACTAATACAACTGGTAATATTTTATTACTATATTGATGTGACATCACATGAATTGTGACTTTTTAGATATATAAAATACATTCAAAATTGCAACAATTGCAACTATTTGTACAATATTATTTTAAAAATATTAAGCATTTTATTAACAAATATTATTACAATTATTGAAATGCCCTTAATTGCATTCTTCCCTACCACATTCTTGAAACTCGAATCCTAAACAAACTAAAAGAACAAGTGAAAAGAAAAGTAAAGATTTCTTGAATGTTCATACTTCTATTTAGTTCAAAATTTGGAGAAGATATTTAAATCTAGCCATGTGATGAGGCTCCAAGCCGATGTGCACTACTATGCTAGACTCCTCCTTTGGATCATCCATGAAAATAACACCCTGAGCCCACATATCAGGCATAATGCCTCCACACAGAGACTTTATCCCCTTTCCCAATTCCAGCTCTCCTCCCATATTCAACCATGATGTTACAAGAAATCCATTCTCTAACCAAATCACTCTATTTTTCAACTCCATTAAATATATGCTTCACCTCACATAGCTTTCAGTTATTCTATCCCAGCCTTCCTGCAACTTTTTTACAGTCTCACAAAATGGCTGATCATTCAACTCTTTGGCTGTGGCCTTAGCATAGGCTCTAGCTAATGCATTACCCACGAACTCCCGAGGAAGAGGAGGTTTAAAATTTGATCTGATAAAAACCAATATATAACAAATCAGATACGAGAGTCACATTTATGAAGTTCATATAGTTAATTACAATGATCAATACATTTTAATCTGAATTAGATCATTCAGATTTATCATCGTCAATATTTCGAATCAAACACTATGATCTATCCATTCTAATGATAGATAGCAAGAGAAGAGAATTACATCTACATAATCTAATTCAAAAGAACAAGTATAATGGTATTATTAATCAGATAACTGTTAATGTAAAGAACAAGTATAATGGTATTATTAATCAGATAACTGTTAATGTAAATATGATATACTAATTTCAATTATCTGAGAGACCTTATGTTCACTATAAACTGCACTATGTAAACTTCTTCTGAATCAATGTTTGCAATTGCAGCAGTCCTTGCACGCCACACATGTGCCAGTGTTGCCATGAAACGTGTGCAATTCTTAACCCCACCATTCTTGGCGTTCATTTTGAGGGCCTCAACTAATTTAGCTCATACTGAGATCATCCTAAAATCATAGATTTTTGGTTTGTTCATCTTGAAAATGGTATTTTGATTGATTGGAGATGGCTCGGTGTCTTCTTCATGTTTGTATTCAATCTGGAGAGGAGATCGAGCCATCAAACAAGTTCGGTCGATGGATGGTATGAAAGCAACTTCTCCATTTACAGCCATGTGAGAGAAGTGCTAACAAAGTCATTCAATGAGATTCTGTCCGCAAGACTGTGACTTATATCAATTCCCACTGCAAAGCCCCCACATCTAAAACGAGTTATCTGCAAAAAAGAAAAAGAAAAAGAAAAAGAAAGCACAATTTATGTAAATCTCATATGAACAATCAGTACTATGACAGTTAAAATATATGAATTTTATATTATCTACTTTGTTGTTAAAGAAAGATAAAATAAGTGGCGATAAATAAATCTTTTATATATTCAGAGATCATATAAACACTTCGAACAATGATCTAGTATCAATTGATCAGAGATGGGATTTGGCTTATTATTATCTCAATAAATCTTTTTTAATCAATTTGATGGGATTTGGCTTATGACTATCTCAATAAATCTTTTTTAATCAATTTGATCATATGAGCTAGAATCAATTGATTAGACACGATAATTGCAGTTTGATTATTTCAATAAATCTTCTATAAGCAATTTGATCACATGAGCCGGAATCAATTGATCAGAGATGGGAATGACATTATAATTATCAAAATAAATCTTCTATAAGCAATTTGATCACATGACTTAAAATCAATTGATCAAAGATGACAATTGTGATAATCGTTTATACATTCAAGAGATTATATAAACATTTTGATCACATGATCTACAATCAATTGATCAAAGACAGAAATTACGTTATAATTGTCTCAATAAATCGTTTATACATTACAAAAAAAAAATCATTTATACCTTATAAATTTTATATAAACATTTTGATCACAAAAAATAGAATTGATTAATCAGAGATGGGAGTTCCATTCTAATTGTCTCAATGAATAGAAATTTTAGACAAATGGAAGACAAGCTAAATATAGATATATTCATATAAAATTTAATCTATTAAACAATTGATTGCCATTTCCATGAAAAAAAATTAATGCAGTTAAACATATGTTAAGTAGGAGTTAGATTTATTAATTTATTATAATATTGTTATTATGTAGTTTTAAAGCAAAATTCATTAATCTATGTTTAGTAATTAGTACTCTACAAGATCCCATTTCTCATTAAAAAAAATGGTACACTTAGCAGTCATTGCACCTAGAAACACAATATCATAATTCTGACTTGCTATAGAAAATACTTATCCTAATCAATTGAAGAGCTAAAAGGGCTATAATAAATGGCTCATAAGTCATAATATTGGAGGAAATTTCATGTTTGAATACACTTTAGTTGGAGTAGTACTGAGATGGTGATCTTAGGATCAATACTTTACCTCTATGAACATCACCTAAGTGTACGAAACTATTCTTATGTACCATGTATTTATGGACTAGTCTTAAACATTACACCATAAAAAAAAATTAAGCTTCGAAAGAATAAATAGGTTAATGAATTTGAATCAAAACTATATATTAATTTGTAATACTAATATCTAAACTTAAATAATGTAGAAAATATCTCCAATTTCTTAGAACTCTAGCTTTTAATATTAATCCAAACGAAAATAAAAAACTCTTATAACATGAACTCTTGGTATAACCTAAAAAAGATGTGAGTTGTTGAGCTTCTGGTGTTTGGGGCAGTAAACAAAGCTGGTTGAAGACAGGATTTGTATAGTCAATCTCTCCCACATATGATAAAGAGAGATGAGTTGAACAAATGGCAAAAGGCACTTTTGTAGCATTGCAATCGATCTCGAACCTTCCTTGCACTGAATTAAAAGCAAGCGTGCCACAAATGAAGTCATAATGAACCAAAATCTTACCCAGTGCTTCTTTGGTCAAGGAGACAATTCCATCAAATGGAATTGCATGGGAAGCACTGAAAAAAAAATGCTTTTTAACATACGACCCACCAAAATTTGGTCTATGTTGCTTAAAAAAGGTGATTGTCTCTCCTTCTTCTTCTCTGGACCAACTTCCATAAAACTGTCCCTCTTAACTCCAAGATCAGAGAGAACATGAATCCCCATTTGCTAATGCTGATTACGAGCATCAAAATTTATGAAAATATATGAATTTTTTCATTTCCCCCATTAATTTATAATGCTTGAAACAGTAATAATAGGTGTTGGAATATTAATTGTGGTTGGTCATTTCTCCTTGGAACCAAATGCTCACCTACCTCCCTGACGGTTTGCAAAACGATCAAATGAATTTATTGCATGGTAGGTGAAAAATTTTGAATTCAAAAATGAGGGGGAAAATTTTTTGCAAGTATAACAAAAGGAATGTTTCATTCATTCGACCAGCTAGTAGACAGAGAGAAGAAGTTAAAGTTGCAGAGCAGAGAGAAGTTGCAGAGAAAGTGATTAGTAGATCCAGAGATCAGAGTGTAGAGAAAAGGAAGTTCATTTCGTGCCTGCAGTTGCATGTGTTTCTTCTCTGGTCATTCTGTAAGTTTATTATTTGTTTGATTCAACCTGTTGAAGCAGTGATTGCTCCAGGCATTGTAGTATGCAACCATTAGAGCTGTAAGTTTGAAGTTTTTCTAGTTTAAAGTTTAGGGTTATTTTAGGGTTTTTTGGTTGAAGCCGAATGCTCCCAAATTTTTGTAATGATTTAATCCAAGTTGAATAGAAAGCAAGCGTGCATACTTGAATCCATTTGTCTTTCTCTATTCATTGCATTTGAAAATTTTTATTTGGAAGCTTCAAATACTGGCTTTCTGGTTTTAATGGTGAAAATATTCATGTCATAAGTTTGCAATCGGTATTGTCCTTGGTAGAAATCATTCTTTGCTATCCCTATTGAGTTCACTCGGTACCTTCATCTACCAAGCTCCACCCTGCAGTGGTTACCGAGATCACTCGGTATCTTTTGGCTACCGAGTTGTTGTTCTTTGGTTATCGAGAAAGCAAAATTATCACTCGGTAATAGTGTTTACCGAGTTGTTTCTTCATCTACCGAGTTGCTCTTCATTTATCGAGCTAACTCGGTAAACTCTCTTGCCACTCGGTAATAGTTTGTGCTGAGCAAATTTTTTAGGTTTAAGGTTGTCAGTTTTTTATTTTGTTTTAATATTTCTCACATGGTATCAGAGCTTTGAAGCCCCATATCCATAGTGAGTTAGGGCATTTGTTTTCTGGGATATTTATCGTGGCAATAGATGCAGGAAAGATATGACAGTAGCCATCATCATTTAATGGACAAAACTATGATACATGGGCAAAGAAAATGAAAAACATTATGGTAGCAAATGATTTGTGGATTTTGTAGTTAATGGGTTCAATGATGTGACAGACCCAACTCAGTATGCTACTCTCACAAATGCACAGAAGACTCATTTGAAAGAGTCAAGGAGGAAGGATGCTAAGGCATTAAGTTTGATTGAAGCAGCAATGACATAAACTATTTTTCCCAATATTGTAGCAGAAAATTATGTAAAGGAAGCTTTGGATATCCTTGAGACAAACTTCAAGGGGACTGATAAAGTCCGCACAGTAAAGCTACAAAATATAAGGAGGGAGTTTGAGAACCTTCAGATGAAGGAAAATGAATCAGTTGCAAACTTTAGTTCAAGGACCTCCAATGTGATTAACCAACTGAAGTCAAATGGAGAAGACTATCAAGAGCATAGAATAGTGGAGAAGATATTGAGGATTTTACCTCATAAATATGATAATTTGGTCATGACCATAGAAGAGGCAAGAGACCTCACTGTTTTGACTATGGATGAGTTGATGGGTACACTTCAAACCCATGAGCATAGGATCAACAGATCTGCTTCTTCATCTTCCCAAGAGCAAGCATTCAAGGCTCAGTCAAATCCAAGAGGAAGGGGGAGAGGAAGAAATGGCTCAGGCAGAAACTCTAGAGGCAGAGGCCGAGGAAATGGAGGACAAAGAAATGCTACAGTAGAAAGCTCAGGAAGAGTAGATGGAGCAAGTAGCTCACAAAATACTTCAAGAGGAGGTAAGAAAAACTACAACTCAAATAAGAGTAATGTAGAATGCTACTACTGTCATAAATATGGGCATTATGCAAGTGAATGCTGGAAAAAGAAAAGTGACCAGTTAAGACAAGCAAATGTGGCTGATGTGAATGTGGCAAGTGGAAACAATGCCGCTGCCTTCATCATGTGTAATGTTGGTGAAGAAGGAAGCCCTGAGGTTTGGTACCTTGATAGTGGATGTAGCAACCACATGAGTGGTAATGAAACCTTGTTTTCATTCATTGACAAGAGTTTCAAATCAGAAATTAAGATGGGTAGCAATGGAACCCTACCAGTTGTGGACAAATGATCTATTATAGTCTGCACCAAGAAAGGTGAGAAAAGGGAAATACAAAATGTGTATTTCGCCATTGGTATGAAGCACAATTTGATGAGAATTGGTCAGCTCATTCAAAATGGATACAAAATGCTGATGGAGAATGACAGGTGTATCATTCAAGAAAAGGATGGGAGCAAGAACTTACTTGCAGCAGTTCAAATGACAGAGAACCAAATGTTTCCCTTGAGAATAGAGACATGTTTCTCATCTGAAGTTGGTGCTGCACCTCCCACACAATCAGCTCTAAGGAGTGTGATTGAAGACCCCTTATGGCTATGGCACCTCAGGTATGGTCATCTTGGCTATGCTAGTGTAAATTTGTTATCAAATAAAATAATGGCAGAAGGTTTGCCACATATAGGAAATTCATGTGACAAGTGTGAGGCTTGTATTTTGGGTAAGCAACATAGGCTTCCCTTTAATTCTGTGAATTCTAGGAGGGCTAGATATCCATTAGAGTTAGTGCATACTGACCTAATCGGTCCTATGCAAGTTACTTCCATTGGGGGGAGTACTTATTTCATGACATTTATTGATGATTTCAGTCGTAGTACATGGGTGTATTTCTTAAAGAATAAATCTGAAGCATTTGATAAATTTGTAGAATTTAAAGCCCAGGCTGAAAGAGAATGTGGACACTATATCAAGGTCCAAAGATCAGATAGAGGAGGGGAGGATACCTCCAATTCTTTTGTAAATTTTTGCAAGAAACATGGCATAAAGAAAGAACTCATAGCCAGCTATACACCACAGCCAAATGGAGTGGCTGAAAGAAAGAATAGGACCATTGTTGAGATGGCAAGGAGGATGATGAAAGAGAAAAGTCTCCCAAATGAATTTTGGAGAGAGGTTGTGGCAACAATAGTTTACCTAATTAATAGGTGTCCTACAAAGGCAGTCCGTGACAGAATTCCAATGGAAGCATGGTCACGAAGAAGATGGACAGTTGAACACTTAAGGGTGTTTGGATGTGTAGCATATGTACATGTGCCTAAAGAGCAAAGGAAAAAATTTGATGACAAAGGTGTGAAATGCATTTTCACAGGTTACAACTCAGAATCAAAGGCATATAGATTGTATGACCCATTGAACAACAAGATGATGCTTTCAAGAGATGTGGAATTTCTTGAAAATCAGTCTTGGTATGGTTCAATTGATGAGTCACCGGGCACTTCAAGTAAAGTGCCAATTATAAGTGAAGAGGATGTTGATGAACAGAAAGAGGAAGGAGCAGATAAAAGAAAAGGCAAGCAACCTTAGTCATTATCGAGCTCCTCTAGGCATGATCGAGTGTCAATGCCAAGCAGCAGTAGCGAAGATTCTAATCCCACACTCTCCTCCCTATTACCAAGAAAGACCAAGAGTCTTAGGGAGATATACCAAGATGAAAGGTATGAAGATTATGATGAGAGTGTTAATTTTGCATTTTTTTCTCATAGTGATCCAATATATTTTGAAGAAGCTATTAAGGAGAAGAAATGGTGTAAGGCTATGGATGAGGAAATAGATGCTATAGAAAGAAATGAGACATGGGAGCTAACTGATTTGCCTCCCAAGAAGCAAGTGATTGGAGTGAAATGGGTCTACAAGACCAAATGCAATGCTGAAGGTAAAATTGATAGGCATAAGGCAAGGCTGGTAGTCAAGGGCTACAAACAACAGTATGGAAGAGACTATGATGAGACCTATGCCCTAGTTGCAAGAATGGAAACAGTGCTTGTTGTCATAGCAATTGCAACTCAACACAAATGGAAGGTATATCAAATGGATGTGAAATCAGCCTTCCTAAATGGTGTATTGAAAGAAGAAGTATATGTGGAGCAGCCACCTGGTTATGAAGTTGCAGGTGAAGAACACAAAGTATATAGATTGAATAGAGCTCTTTATGGGCTCAAGCAAGCTCCAAGAGCATGTTACAACAAGATTGACTCATATTTGATGAGCAATGGCTTTAGCAAAAGAAATGGTGAGCCTACTCTCTACATCAAGGTAGTAAATGGAAATGTATTGATTGTTGTCTTGTATGTAGATGACTTAATTTTTACTAGAAATGACAAGGCTCTAATTGGCGAATTCAAAGAGGCCATGAAAAATGAGTTTGAAATGACAGACCTAGGTCTCTTGAAATAATTTCTAGGCATAGAAGTAAAACAAATGCATGATGACATCTTCATCTCTCAAGAAAAGTATGCAAGGTAGATCTTGGAGAGATTTAAAATGCAAAACAGTAAGGAAGCCCCCACACCAACAACAATAGGTCTGAAGTTGAGCAAGGAAGACTCTAGCAAGAGAGTGGATCCAACACTATACAAGAGTATGGTTGGAAGTTTAATGTACTTAACTGCAACTCGGCCAGACCTAATGCATGCAGTAAGTTTGATTTCCAGATTTATGAAAACACCAAAAGATTCCCATTGGCAAGCGGGAAAGAGGATCCTAAGGTATGTGAAAGGTACCAAGGGATTTGGGATTTTGTATACTGCAAATGATGAATTCAAGTTGGTTGGTTACATGGATAGTGATTGGACTGGAATCTTAGATGATAGGAAGAGCACTTCCAAATATATGTTTCATATGGGATCGAGTGCAATTTCATGGGCATCCAAGAAGCAACCTATTGTTGCTCAATCTACAACACAGGCTGAATACATAGCAGTAAATGCAGCAGCATGTCAAGCTAATTGGTTAAGAAGGATCTTGACAGATTTGAATGAAAGGTAAGAGGATGGAACCATAATTTATTGTGACAACATCTCTTCAATTGCATTGTCCAAGAATCTAGTCTTCCATGGGAGAAGTAAACACATAGAAATTAGATATCACTTCATTAGAGAGTTGGTGGAGAATGGAGATATCAAGATGGATTTTTGCAAGTCTGAGCAACAGCTAGCAGACATTTTTACCAAGCCATTAGGCATTGAAAGTTTTGTACACCTAAGAGAGTGTCTTGGTGTAGTTGATTTGGATGAGTAGTGATCCTTGTTTGTTTGGCTCAGGATAAAGGGGGAGTGTTGGAATATTAATTGTGGTTGGTCGTTTCTCCCTGGAGCCAAACACTCACCTACCTCCCTGACGGTTTGCAAAATGATCAAATGAATTTATTGCATGGTAGGTGAAAATTTTTGAATTCAAAAATGAGGAGGAATTTTTTTTTGCAAGTATAACAAAAGGAATGTTCCATTCATTTGACCAGTTAGTAGATAGAGAGAAGAAGTTAAAGTTGCATAGCAAAGAGAAGTTGTAGAGAAAGTGATCAGCAGATCCAGACATCAGAGTGCAGAGAAAAGGAAGTTCATTTTGTGCCTGCAGTTGCACGTGTTTCTTCTCTGGTCATTCTATAAGTTTATTATTTGTTTGATTCGACCTGTTGAAGCAGTGATTGCTTCAGGGATTGTAGTATGTAGCCATTAGAGCTGTAAGTTTGAAGTTTTTCCAGTTTAAAGTTTAGGATTATTTTAGGGTTTTCTGGTTGAAGCCGAATGCTCCCAGATTTTTGTAATGATTTAATCCAAGTTGAATAGAAAGCAAGCAGGCATACTTGAATCCATTTGTCTTCCTCTATTCATTGCATTTGAAAAGTTTTATTTGGAAGCTTCAAATACTAGCTCTCTGGTTTTAATGGTGAAAATATTCATGTCATAAGTTTGCACTCGGTATTGTCCTTGGTAGAAATCATTCTCTACTATCTCTACCGAGTTCACTCGGTATCTTTATCTACCGAGCTCCACCCTGCAGTGGTTACCGAGCTCACTCAGTATCTTTTGGCTACCGAGTTGTTGTTCTTTGGTTACCGAGCAAACAAAATTGTCACTCAGTAATAGTGTTTACCGAGTTTTTTCTTCATCTACCAAGTTGCTCTTCATTTACAGAGCTAACTCGGTAAACTCTCCTGCAACTCGGTAATAGTTTGTGCCGAGCAGATTTTTTAAGTTTAGGGTTGTGAGTTTTTTTATTTTGTTTTAATATTTCTCACAATAGGCTGTTGTCGATTGCAAAATAGGATATAATGCCAGCACTAAGAGGGATCTTAGATTGTGTTAAAACTAGTTTTTTTTGGCTTTAGGAAACTTGGAAACATCAATATAATCTTGTTAAAGAGTTGTGTCAACTTCTTAGTTTTTATTCTTTTAAGGTAAGTTTGTCAGCAACTACTAAATTTCATGCTAATGACAATGCATCAATATTCGAATTGGTTATTTAATCATAATATCATTGAGTTTTGTTAGTGGACTTTTCGAAGATTCATCGAAATGCGATATTTTTGGCTTGTAAAATTCTTCATTGTCTTATTACATGGTTTTGGTTTTACCTTTGACTTTTTCAAATATATATTAGGCATTGGAATTGTTTTCAGTCATAGTGTTGGAGATACTTAGGGTTTTCAAAATGAATAGTATTGTGTATTCTTAGTAGAGTGGTTTCTATGTTGGTTGATACTTTTCAAAGTTTATTTTGATCTTTTGAAAGTTTATTTTGATTTTAGTGATGAAGTTAGGTATTTTTTAGGGTTCTGTAAGTTATTTATCTTCTATATTCTCCACTTATATCTGTATGTAATAATGGGAATGTTTTCTAAGTTGTATTAAAGTTTAATTTTTCAAAATTTTATAATATTTTGTTATATGATATTATTTTCTATTTATGAATTTATAATAAATATAAAATTAATTATTAGTAAAGTATCAAATTTGTTACATTTGTTTAAAAATATAATTTAAAAGATTTAAATTTAAATATTGCATATGGTTGTATCATCTTAAAAAATTTCAATGATTCTTCATTAAAGAAAATTAGTTTTTGTCAGTAGAAACATTAAAGACAAGGGCAACTCCAAGAAAATAATCTAACAAGATTTACTTACATTAATACTTAAAAATATTTCTAAATAAAGTTCTTAAAATATTATATAATGATTCTATCAACACCATTCCCCTTCATTTTATAAATATTTTAAGATAGTTCATATCATGTATCCATCACTGAGAATATTATATAATGGTTCTAGCAACATGTCCCTTTGTACAAACCATTTTAAAAACCTCTTGCATTTTATGGAAACAACAAAAAAGTAAAAGATCCAATCTTAACTTATTTATTGAATCTAGCATATTTTTTTTAATTCCTAGATGATGCTTAGATGGCAGGGGATTTCTGAAAGAATAATTAATCAAACAAAAAGGTGTAGTTTAGAAATAATAGAAAAGACAAGGAAGATAGGAAAAGCTATTTATGAGAAGTTATGTGAAAATAATATACTTGAAAATGAATTAGATAATGTTAAAATGAAGAATGAATAATTGGAAGAAAAGTAAAAATAAAATGAGAGGTTAAGTACAATTCCTTTAGTGTTAATATATCACGTGATACAAGAGATTTGTTTCATTTATTCCATATGGATGTTGTAGCTAGAGTTACTTGAGGTACTACAAATTTGAAGGTAAGAATGTGTTTAAATCTATAATTTTTGTTGTTGTAGGCTGTAATTCATAAAAAAAGATGGTTTGAAGATCATAAAGAAAATGGGTTATGATGAAAAAGTATGGGAAAGCAACTAGAGAGCCCATTCAGCCAACTATGAGGTCAAATAATGAAGTTCTTGGATACGGTAGAATATATAATAATGATATTGCAAGTTTTGCGTGTTTAAACAAAATAGCTCAAATGATGAAATGCCAACATTGTTCTCACTATTATTGAGAAGGACAAGCATATGAGAAGTGTTCATGGGATCATCTTTATCCTTATTCAATTTGTAGATTGGGGAACATTCTAAAAGGTCATATGAGATAAAATATTATATGTAAATTAATTATAGATGGAATGATGGATTCTATCAGAAATTTTTTACAAATATTTTCAAAATGTTGGCAAGACTAAATTTTTTTGTGTAAGTAGAATAAGTGGTTAATTTTTATTTTTTCTAAATGTTTGATTTAAGTGGTTGATGATTATTAAGTATGCTTTTCACATTTAAAGGTGTCATGTGAAGGGTTATGAGTCTTCTTCATGTTAGAGAAAATAAATGAAAGATGATCTTTCTTGAGGGAGAGAAATGAGTAAATTGTGAAACTTAAGTTCTTCAAGAATTGTACTAAGTGGGTCTTTAAGGCTAGAGTGTTGGTAATGTCTCACAATGTGAATTACACAAATTTATTACAAAGAACTTTGTGACCATTTATGGTGAGTCCATTTAACAACAAGGGGATTATGTTGGTACATGATGCACTAGAGTACAATGCTATACCACAACTCACCCAAAGTTTTATCATATTATGAAATTTTATTTGATATTTTTCATGAAGTTCAACCTTGGATGCACGCATTAATTTTGTATGCCAAATCCATGGAGGAAAACACTCTTGTCTACTATATTTTTATCTAGATAATATAATTACCACAAAAGATTATCTTCAAGTATTATTTAGAGTAGTCTCTAATGAACCTGGGGAAGATCAATATATATAAACATAATGTAATCTATATGCCCCACTCGGGAACCCAAGAGAAATTAACCTACTATGTTACAATATTTTCTCAAACTTTTTTTTAAAAAGATTGTAAATCATAATTAAGATAACAACATGAAAGTAATATACACATACACATCAAGAACACATAAGCAATTATAAATACAATTTTCATTCCTCAAGGGTTGCTTCATGTTGAGTCACGTTTAAGAAAGTTTTATTAATAATTTTTAATCTTAAAATATAATGTCCATAAACATGAATGAATAACAAATAAATAATCTTATAAGAAGATGGACACAAGTATAACTGATATAATAAAGCACATCCAAATAACCACATCCATTGCACATATCACATGGTATGTAATAAAAAATATGAATACATAAAAAAATAATACATCTCATAAGATCTTAGGATATAAAATACACAATACATATAGACAACATCTGAATAGAAAGTCTCCAAGATAAGAATAAGAATGATAATGGCACAACTACATCGATGAACATCCAATATCGGTGTCAATCTAAGAGGGACCCAAATGATAAGAAGTCACTACCTCTTTATCGAGTGGTCACCTAATCAAGCTCCAACTCCCATTGTGCAGGGGAGATAATGTATGATCTATGATACACACCCACAACACAAATCCTAGGCAAGGATCTTGAAAGATCTCTACAACAAGTGGTACTACTCATGTACGAAAAGATAATTCTAGAGGCAACCCAAACAAAAATATAAATATAAATATGTACGAAACCTAACATGCATATGGGGAAGTGTCATCGCATGAGTTAACTCTAAGGTTACCCTGGTAGTCTCTTTGGACTTTGCCCCCCTAGTAACTGTATGTGGCATCACTAATCCTTTCGTACAGATAAGGAAATCAACTATGCAATATTGCAATCAAGCATCTTCTCCCGCTCCCATCCTAGCCTATACTAGTGCTCAAGGAATGGGTGAGGAACACTTAATCTTTTTAATTCATTTTAAACCCCCTCCATTTAATGTGCAGTGTTATCACTTAATTAAGTTACTTACAATAAGTTACCCTTGCAACCACTTAGGGCCTCAACCCCTATTGCAAGCCACTTCCCCTCTATACACCTAGATAACCTACCCTAATTCTCCATTCAAAATAATACCAATAATATCAAAAAAACCTCATAAATCATAATCATGAATGTCACCAAAGTAAATTAGTGTAACATAGGAAAGAACATAACATCCACACAAGGACTCATTATCCATCTCAACATAACATCTCAATGAATCATCCATCCCATAACGAACATCCCATAATCATAGTAACAATCGATAAAGTCTCATAATCATGAGAACAATAAACCAATATCAATAACATTCACCTTCATCATAGAGTACATCACACATAAAGATAACCATTTAGATTATAGAATAAATCATATAGTAACATAATACATAACACAACCATCCAAAATATACATCAACATAAATGATAATGTAAGGTAACTAGACTAAGTGTGGGAGAGGGCTCTGCAACCTACAACTAGTAGAGCCCTCATCAATTCCTCGTACTTCCATTAATGGCCTCACATTCACTAGGAAATATGAGGAATAAAAGATTAAAGCAATTGATTCTGACTGCTTTCAATAAAAGGGATAAGCAAGACTTGTCTCTGAATAATAACCATTCTTCTTTGCTTCAAACTACCATGGAATGGCATGGAACATAGAAAGGGAGTACAGGGAAAGAGAGTGGTGGAGGACCTAGACCAACCTTCAAAAAAGCATTGCAAGGAGTACCCACCATCCCAGCTGAAGCCAAATTCCTCAAGGTTTGTTCATTGGTAGCCAACCAAACCACTATTGCAAGAGATGGAGGTAAGGGTGATTCTATCCCCTGTGCCATTATTAAACCTAATGACTAGATGGGTCTAGATATAGATAAGGAAACTAGTAGACTTAGGAACATTGCTTATTTTTTTGTTGCTATGGACCCCCTTAACTTGCCTTCAAGAAGTTACCCTAATGACTAGTTCCAAAGAGTTTGGGAGCGTAAACTCGACCACTATTTTTCTATTTGTTCTATGATCCAAAAGGGGCTTTTTATTGTTATCTTATGTAATCCTTATGCTCAAAAGGAAATTGTGGAGAAGCAGTTCTAGAAAGTTGGTAATGTAGAGTTTAGAGCCCTGCCATGGTCGCTTGATTTTGTCAATGATGAAATTCTAGCTCTTACTAGCCCTAGGTGGGTAACAGTCAACAACCTTCCCCCTCACATCTGGAATTTTGTTCCCCAAATCCTTAAGCCTTTTGGTAAGGTACTCAAAATTGATTATTCAAATTTTCTTACACCTAAATTAGATATAATAATCCTCTTCTCTATCCTCCCTGGAGTTGGATCCCTTGAAAATATTAGGTTGGATTTGGGTCCCTCCTTTGTCTATTTCCCTATTACATATATGGAAGGATTGAATGCTTGTTATTTGTGCAAAAAGGAAGGTCATAGAAGAAAGGATTGCCCTATTCTAGTAGGAAGAAGGTCACAGAATCCTCCTGCTAGACCTCCCCCTTTGTTGTAGCCCAAGATTAAGTCTGTTATTACCTCTTTCCAAGAAGATTCCACCCTGATTTATCTAGACCCTCAAACCTCGCTTTGTCTTAAGAACTCTAATGATCTCTTAACGTCCATTGATAAACTTGAAAGCTAGTTCATGCAACCCCTAGATCACCCTTGTTCACCCTTGCAACAGTCCTCCCTATATGTTCTCGTCTGTCCACGACTAGCCCTAAATTTGAACTTATACAATAATCCTAATTCTTTAAGAAAATGCCCTAGACCACTCAGTGCCCAACAATTAGCTCTGCAATCCTTAAAGGATAAAGCTAAGAGGACTCCAATCAATTCATTGTCCTTCATTGTCAAGCTTTTCCCTACTTAGACTTTAGCTAGGGAGGATGTTGTCTCCCCATTGACTACTTCTCCTTGTGAATTGGCTAACTCTGGAATCACTAATTCTCTGGTCAGAGATACCCCTGATGGTCTTCAACTAGATTGTTTGGAAGTAGAAGAAAGACTTCATGACTTTTCTCTTGTGGTCATCCTAGCAAGGTTTGATAAGCCTAGTAATCTTAATGTTGGATCTCTACTAGATAGTCTAGAGATTAAAGTACTAGATTCCTTAGTTAGTCAACATAAGGAGATTGACGGTACAAAGGGGATGTAGCCTACTCTAGACCTAGAATTCAGAGTAGGGAAGTTTGTCAAGGGAGGCAGGATGGAAGAGGAGGAACCTTTTGTGTTTTATGCATACAATTCCAAAGATAAGGACTATAAAGAATAAGTTATCAAGAGAAAAAGGGGAAGGCCTGCTCTCACTAGCGGTAAAACCAGGGCATTTAAAAAAGCCAAAACTAAAATGCCTGAGTGTTTCAAGGGGTTCCAATCCCTAATGGATACTGATAAATGAATTTGATATGAATGAGTTGAAAATAGCCACCTGGAATGTTAGTGGTCTGGAGACCTCAGACATAAAATACATTGTTAAGAGATTTTTAAAGTGGGCTATGAATATAAATATTTTGCTTATTTAGAAGGTCAAAGCAATTGGCTTCTCCCTTGACATTGCATTGAAGTGTATTTGGAAGGATGCTATTACCTTGGCTACCAAGCATCCTAAGGGAAAGGGTGGTACAACTATTCTAAATATTCCTAATTGGAAGAAAAAAAATCAATGCATTTGGTAATTCACCATGTAATAGAGCCTAATGGGTCTTGTTTAAATTAGATAACTTTGAGTTTGGCATTTTCTCTATTTATGCTCCCAATGAATCCTAGGAAAGAGTTAAACTATGGTAGTGGTTAGCTGAGCTTCCGAACATCCCATGGATAGTTGCAGGAGACTTCAATATGGTTGAGAAACTTCAAGATAAGGCAAGAGGATTGAAGTCTGAATGGAAAGGGAATGAATACCCACATTGGTCTAGAATGTTGAGAAAATTAAACCTCATTGACCCCTTGGCTGATTTAAAATCCCAATCCCTTGATATCTGGTACACATGGTCAAATTTTTAGAAAGGACACAAGAGGATTTACTCTAGACTAGGCATGTTTTTCTATAATAGAGACTCTTTCAGTTGTCACAAGCTTCAGGATAAAAACTATGTTCAAGTGCTCCCCTATTCTCTTTTGGATCACCACCCTATCCTTATTGAGGTTTTCAAAACTAGTTCCCTTCATACTAATATTTGCAAGCCTCAATCTTTTGCTCTCAACTCCTCCCTTCTCTGTGATTAGGATGTATTGGCAACATCCAAAATTGTCTGCTAGTATAATTCTTCCATTTGCAAGCATGATAATCCCAGTGTTAAGTGGGATTAGACTATTAAAGCTTAGAAGAAATTATTTAAGATTATGGGGAAGAAGAAAAAGATGTCAGAGCCCAAGAACTGTCCTTTGTCAACTCCCTTCAAGAATCTGAATCTAGTCTTCAAGAGCAACCCTTCAACCCTCATCTTGTTGATTCTGTTGCTAAAACTAAACATGATCTGAGAAAATTGCAATCTAAGAAAATTTAGGGGGCTAGGATTAGGTCCAAAACCAACTGGATGACAATGGAGATATAGGATCTAGGTTCTTATTTAAAGTCTTGAAAGCCAAAGAATTCAAGGACAAGATTGATTGTGTGTGGGAGGATGGTAATAACTATACTAACTTTGAAGATATTTTGAATACCTTTACCCAATTTTATAAAAATTTATTCACCATAGAAGATAAAGGGGAGGTTATGAAGTGTGCTAGGGACAAGATCAAAGGCATTATACTAAGGAAATTGGAGGACTTAGATTCTACATAGTTGGAATTACCTATCTCTCTAGTTCAGATAAAGGAAGCCATCTCAACCACGAGCAGAGAAAAAGCCCCAGGTCTAGATGGGATCCCTGTTGAATTCTTCAAGATCAATATGAAGTGGATTAGCTGCATTCTTCTTGAGCTATACCAGTTTGCAACTATGAGTGAGTCTTTGGGCCCAAGCATCAATTTTGGTCTTATCAAACTAATTCATAAGGGAGGGTATAAAACCCTAATTAAGAATTGGAGACCAATAAATTTACTAAATGTTTCTTATAATATTTTGGTTAAAATTATAGCTTCCAAGATTGCTTCTATTCTTCCTAATATATTAGTCCCACACAGATAGGATTTGTGAAGGGGAGGTATATTTTGGAAAACCTTCTTACTTGCCGAGAGACCTTGGAATGGGAAAAATGTTTAGGCCAGAAGATTGGGATGTTTTTGATTGATTATGAAAAAGAAGATGACAAGATTGAATGGGGTTTTATCTTCATGATGGTGGATGCTCTAGGGTTCCTAGAAGCATATGTCTATTTGATGAAAACTCTCCTTAGGGAGGCCAATGCAGCAATAAAAGTGAATGGTTCTAGATCCCAATGCTTTGAGCTTTCTAGATCCATCAGACAGGGTTTCTCCCTTGCTCTTGCACTTTTTGTTATTGCAAAAAAAGCTCTACATTACCTGCTTTGTGATGGAACTCTATCCCCTAGAGTCAGAGGTCCCCTTTTGCTAGATAAGAAGGAAATTTTGAATATTCAGTTTATAGATGACACTACCATTTTGTTTAAGCTGGATGAGGATAACATGAAGCATCTAATGGTGAAGCTTGATCTCTTTTGTACTACATCAAATACTAAAATCTATGGCTAAATCCATCCTTCTTACTTGGAAGTCTAATCCCTCTCTATGGTGTGGTAAATATGACATTAGCTGGGGAGATCCTAACCATATTGTGGGCTATTTGGGGATCCTATTTTCCATTAATCTAAACATCAATGATATATGGATTTGGTTGAATAAAAAGATCAATGACAAACTCCTCAAATGGAATAATATGTACTTATCTCTAGTAGGGTGAGTACATACTTCTCCTTAGCTTGGCTATTCAATGTTAGCCATTTTTCCACTCTTCAGAAAATTATCTGAGATTACCTATGGTCTGATGGTAAGAGTACTTTTAAAATCCATGTGGTCAAATGGAAGTGGTGCACTAAAGGGAAATCATGTTGGGGGGGGGTCTTGGACTAAAGGATCTGAGAGTTCAAGGTATTCTCTAGAGGTTAAATGGATTGCTAAAGCCTTAGAAGCTAAGGAGCCATGTAAAATCCTAGTCAGATACAACCTAAGCAGAGGGCATTAGTGTGGGGCTAGACACTAGAATGAGTGGAATGTGGTTGACTTTCTAGCTCTAGACTGTAAAACTAGAGTGGGAGGCTCCATTGTATTCAAAGCAATTTGAAAAAAGCTAGACTTTTGTGAGACCGCTATTAGGCATCATTCAAAAAATTGAAAAGGGGAATATTTAGTGTGGTAATTGTTCTATTTGGTGGAATCTAAAAACCAATAATAAACCCCTTCCATTATTACAGGGTTGCTCAACAAAAAAATAAGCTAATGCTGGTATCAAATCTTTCAATTATATCTTGGAAAATGAAAATATCATTGAGCGGGTTGAATTAAAAAATAAGTTTTCATTGGAAGAATCCCGAAGGAGGACTTTCTCCATGATTGTCAAAGTGCTTGATAAGTCTAGGGTTAGAAGAGCTTGTTATTATATTAATTCTTGTTCTTTTCAACTTAGATAGCTCGACTCTTCACCCCTCCACCTAGCTAAATCTAAACTTGTGTATTCTATGCTTACCTCTGGCCTCGATATTCTTGACCATCTCAATACTGGCTAGAATCTCTCCCTTCCTCATAATGACTAGAAGAAAATCCTTAGTAATTTCTGGGCTAGACCCTTTGAGCCTAAGATTATTTGCTTTCTTTGGAGACTCTTCCTGCACAAACTTCCCTTTGCTAAACCTAGTAGGGAACCCAATAATTGCAATGTGTGTACTAAGCCTGAATCTATTTTTCATGTTTTTTTTAGTTGTCCCTTTTCTCTCAAGATTTGGCATGTGTTTGGCTTCGTCCATGGGTAAATTTCTCTATTGAAAATGTTATCTTTGGCAAAATCTATTATAGTAGCAATGAGTTAAATGTGTTTTGGTCTATTCTTTCCTCCTCTAATATTTGACATCTTTGGAAATTAAGGAATAATATCATTTTTCAGGGCATAGAAATGAACCTTACCAAGTCTCTTTAGAGACTCATAAGTGTGGAAATTATTTTACAGGCAACAACCATTTTCAAACTTAAGGAGGACCAGTTCCAAAAGTTCATGGAGGAAGGCCAGGGATTACTAACTAAAAAAGATCTACAATATGGCTTTACCACACTGACTAGGAAGGACTATAACAAGTAGGAAGATATCTTCAATTTTCCCCTGTCCCAACTACTACAGAGGATTCAGAAGGAGGGAAACTAGGTACCTCATAATGCGGATAATGAAAGACACAATATGTTTTTCATGCCTTCCCCGGTGAGGGCTACTACTTCAGAATCAAGCGAGGAAGATGAGATTTAATATGATCAATATTTAGTATGATGTGAAATTTGTATGATCTTCGATTTGAACTATTAAAAATCTCTGTGACAACTTACTGGCTGATATTTTTGGTTATATAGTGGACTAGTGTTGTTATCTTGGCACTTTGTATTGTTCCTTTTTGTCTTCTTGATATGCAATAAACAAAAATGTAAGGTGACCAAGTAAATTGGACTTAACACAAATAATGGTCATCACCGCCTTTGGTTAAAAGACAAAATGAACGGATCAAGAAGTATTACTCACACTTACTAATCAAGACATAAAATTTGTTACATCATTTTAATAGAAAATCACAGCCTTTGGTGTTCAATATTAATTGACCAACTATATAACCCCCAAAGCATCATAAAAGAAAATACAACAAAACCATATACTAAGAAAATCACAATAATAAAACAAGTTTAGTTTTGCAACTAAATTAATTTTTATTCTAAAGTTTAGTTTGGCTTAAGAGTTTATGTTCAAAACATGCATGAATACCTATGGTATAAGTGTAAATAATTTCTTCATATATATTTAATTAGGTCATGATTAATAAATATTATAATGATATTATTTTCTATAATTTATTGAATAATTTAATATTCAACTAAAAAATTATCTCTTAATTAAATATTAACTACATTAATATTTTATCAATTTGTACTATAATATTTAATCATGGTATTAATTTAAAAGATCTTCGATTATACATGACTAGTTAATAACATAAATAATTAGATGAAATATTAATATCAATATCATTCTTAAAGTATTACTTTAACTTCCATATAAGTCTAAAATTAATATATCTAATTTCCATTGAACTCATAGTGCTATTATAAATAGCTCAACTTAAATTATAATTATAACTAAATTAAATATATTTCTACCCATTATATCTACTCACCATAAATAAATGATTATATAGTTAACTTCACTATAACTTCACTTCAAATATTACTAAAACATACTTAAATATTTACTAACTTATAACTACACATGCAGTTATAATATCTAATAAGATTATTTTCCACCAAGAGTTAACAAAACTTAGTTGTACAAATAAAAACATTATTATTACTTATTTATTTTACAACTCACATATAAAAGAATAATTTTATAATTTTATATTAGTTTTCAAATATATATATATATATATATATATATATATATATATATATATATATATATATATAACTCGAAACTAATATCTAAATATTACTTTAATTTTGATTTTTTAATTTTAAAATATATTTTAAAAACTCAAAACTAATATCTAAATATTACTTTAATTTTGATTTTTTAATTTTATATATATATATATATATATATATATATATATATATATATATATATATATATATATATATATATATATATATATATATATATATATATATATATATATATATATATATA
This sequence comes from Cupressus sempervirens, assembly GCA_028749045.1. NCBI lineage: Eukaryota > Viridiplantae > Streptophyta > Pinopsida > Cupressales > Cupressaceae > Cupressus > Cupressus sempervirens. Next base: position 408,147,538 of record CM053785.1, read on the forward strand.
TATATATATATATATATATATATATATATATATGCATTATCTTCACATGCCTGTTTAATTTTTTAACATACATGATTATTCTATCAATTTCCCTACCTTGCATTTATTCATTTTCACATGCATAGATATAGTCATTTGTATTAATTCTTTTACATGCATAACTACATTTAATTGAATGTATAGCTTTATACATACATACATACATATATATTAAACATAATTATTTTCATAAAAAAATATTCTATTTTATTTATAAAATATATAAATATATTTTGACATATAATTTTCTCAATTTTATTTTATTCCAATATTAGATTTAACTTCTAACTTGAATGACAATGTCTAATTCATCTTGAGCTTTCAATTTGTTTTAATTTATAAATTATTTACAAGGCAATTAATCAAATTCTAAATTGGATGAATATTAATATTTTTTTATTGCTTTGCATTTAAATTTTCTCAAGAACAATGTAGGTTTTGATAGATTTCATGCAACATAGTTTTTCTAATTTTAAAACAAAAGTTTCTAGATTTAAGTTTTATGAGAATTTTCTACACAAGAATAGTAAATTTTCTCCTTTTTATTTTTTCAAAAAATAATGTAACTCAAAAGTAATTTCTCTTTCAAAATTCACAAATAAAAATTATTCATATATTTTAGCAATCACTGCAACACAACCTAATAGGCATGAAGAAGATAATCTTTTTAAAGGGAAGATTTGCAAGGTTCTCAAACCCTACCTCAAATATGCCAACAAAATTTCCAAGATAACACAAGCCTAAAACACATGATCCAAAATACTCCTAAGCTTTGAATTTACTCTTTAACTTCAATGTTGAATCACCACAAACCTTGTGTGAACCTATTAATTCTAGCTCTCCATCTATTGCTCTCCCAAAACCTATCTAACTCTAAAATGACTGAAAAACCTCTAATAAAGAACCCTAACCCTAACAAGGGTTTCCTAATTTTTAATTTAATAAAAGTCACTTACTTTTAATTAAATATTAAATAACTTAATTTAGTAAATCTTTTCACACACACTCAAAATACTTTTAATATAAAAAATATATTTTTCTTTCTTTTCTCCATTTTATTTATTTTGCATGACACTTTTAGAATCATAATTTATTATTTTGATTAATGATAATAATTGAAACTCATTATTTAAATGCAACTTTAATTTAGTTATTATTAATTAAATAATTATAATAAATAAGCATCTACTCTTTAATAATTTAATTCTCTTTTTACTCAATTTTCCAATTTATACTTTTAAATTAAATTAAAGTATATATTTAATTAATTTATAATTAACTAAATATCATTGTATTTTAATATTTAAAAAAAAAAATCAAATAATATTTAATAATCAAAATATCATAAGATTAATCTACGTATCATAATTAAACTATTTATCAAGCACATGACATAGTCAAACCCATATGAAAGTAACATAAGAAAAACTGAGCAAAGTCAAAATCACAACACACACAAAGAAAAACTCATGGGTTTCAAAAGGGTAAGCAGTAAGATAAATGTCCTCCTTCTAAGGACAAGTAATTAGGCTTTGGTTGGGATTGGACCTGAACATTACCTCCCTATTCTTACCATTGAGTTATTGCAATAAGGCACACTCATCTTGGCAATTCAAGGAAGTTGATGCCTGGTACTTGCAACCTTTATAAAAAATGAGCATGCATGTACATGTGCTTATATATTTAAGCTAAATAGGCAACACCTGGGACTGATACATTATGTAGGTCTCGACTTGTAGGTGACTACAACTCCTCCACTCAACCACATCAGGCACATCAAACATAAATGTAAAACATACATAGACACCATACACATGCAAGTATGGGGTAAGTATAGTTAATAAAGCATGATTATAAATATAATCATATTCTACCATAAGTAATTCATTATCATGAAGATATGGTAAACATCATTCGAAGACACATCATATGACATCATTACAAAGGTAGTTGCATTAACTAATTAAGAGCAATTAAAGCATCATCATCATAAGTAAGTAACCATTATTATGTGGTATAATCAATTATCCTACATAACAAAGTATTGAATTTCAAATATCAGTAAAGGGTTAACATGTCCACATAAGAGTCAGATAGAACTTTAACAACAAAGGAGGTGCATTACATAATCATTTGAATGAATAAAGATTTTTATGAGTACATAATTCTCCAAGGTCTCAAACTAGATTGCCAAGTCATGAAGATTCAAGACTAGTGAAGATTTTTTTTGGGTTTTTAATTTATTATCATAGGTATTGTCTTAGATATAGTCACAATGCATTTGAGGGAAGTTCAAAAGTTTTTATTTTTGTTATGGTCCTTAGTCATTCATATGTATCATAGTAGGAAGAGTGTTATGTTATGTGCTTATATAGATGGGTGGGTAATATATTTGTATTATGCGTCTATGGAATTTTGGTGGTGAAGGATAGATGTGCATTTAATAGTATTGTATAAACTAGTATTTAGATAGACCTAGGTGTTTAGTTTGAAATGAGATAAAAAAAAATGAAGATGATAATCTTTTTGTAAGCTCTCATGTATACCAATAAAAATGATAGGTATTACACCTTTTACTATAAAAAAAAAATCAAAATTTTAAATTGTTTCATTTTCATTGTTATTGCTCATTTTTTCTATTTATTACATTTTTTCAAAAATATAAAGAGATTATCTAATTTATGACCATGGAAGGTGGCCTTGTATTTTATTTTCTCTATTTATTTATATTAATGCTTTGAAGTTGTTACCATTGACTTTTTTGATTACAAAATAACATTATAATATTGACACATAAGTACATCTTATATGATGTTAAAATACTTATTTGACTTTATAGCTAAGACCTTTTTGAAAAAGGAGAAATGTCAACAAAAGTTTGTTGAAGAGTTCTATCAACATTTTAATTTTATTTATTATGAAGTTTTCTTTCATCCTTGTCTACCTCATCTACTGAAATCTTATATGAACAATAACTTTACATGTTTTGACTTGGTTATTGAATCATAATGACATTGCATAAACATGGTCTCACTAGATCTAGTAATACTAAAAGTATAAGATCTAATTGGTTGGAGTCAATATCTCCAAAAATTATAGATGCCACAACTATTCAAAGATACACAATGTTTGGTATGACTTGTCATATTATTGTTTTCCACATTCTAGAATTTAGGAATTCCCTTAAGAGATTTTGTGACAAATACCTAGGATTCTTCACCAATTTTCTTGGAGTAAATTATCTAACTTCTTGATATTTTTTATTGTAAGGACTCTGCAATTTATTTATCACTAGGTACTATAAATGTGAGCGAGTGGAATTGGGCCTTAAAAGCTACAAACGTGAGTATATAGAGATGAACCTCAATGCAGACCTTAATGAATAAAAAATATTTAAGTGTATTGTGTAGTTTATGTTAGTTAATATTTCCAATGATTGCTTTAGATTCTAAGGACCCAACAATAAAATTAAGGTTTCTCTTCTTGTGAATCTATAGGAAATTGATAGAGGAATCTCTATACCCTTTTGATCAAGAGACTTTAGGGATGATAGATGATGGTGAAAAATAAACTTTTGTTAAATGATCCAAGACTATTAAACATGTTCCTAAAGTTAAAACCAAGTTTTTAGAAGAGTGAGATAATAGTCACAATAAGACAAAAAAATGTTTCCATGATCAACAATCCAAACTTTGGTGATCACAATTAGTTTCTTTTCTAGGTTTTCATATTATCATTGGGTTATCCCTTTCAAGTGCTTAACCCTATAGGAGTGACATTAATAATCCATTTTGGAGGGAATTAAGTAGCCAAACTATTATTCTATTTCACTCAAAGATTATTATTTTTCCCAAACTAGTGCCTTTTTCTAGATATCCAATTCGATATGTTAGTATATATGTGTTGGAAATATAAGAGGAGTAAATAAGAGAGGAGGGGTGAATCAATTACCACTAAAATAAATCCTAGGTCCCTTAGATGTTAGTACATAACATAAATTCACTGGAAATACTAATGCTCAATAAATACACATGCACTCAGTTTACACTATTAAATGCTGAAACTCGACGAACATTGAAATAGAAATAGTAACTCAACAAATGCAAATCTTAAGATATTACTAGTGATTAACCTTATTTAACTTAGTTTCATACACATAAAAATAAATGAACCAAAGTGACACCAAGATTTAATGTGGAAATCCAATTTGGGAAAAACCACCAATTGCAACTAGTTCTTGATTTTCACTCTTATGAAGTGAGCCCTGTTAGGAGCCAACCCTATTAAAGGTTACAAAACACATCATTAGGTGTGACCCTGGTAGAGGATTTAATCACCCTATTAGGAGTGGCCTTGTTAGAGGTCTTTAGACACTTCAATCTAGAAATGCCACCTTGTTAGAGGATTTACAAATAGCTGTTAAACCAACTCTATTAAGAGATTTAGATCACTGCTACAATGGTTAGAAAGTAATAATGAGATGACCTGATTTCTGATGCAACTAAATTTCTAATTACAAATCTCAAATCTATCTTGTATACTTGACCCTTTCTAATCAAATGTATCTTTGCAGCTCAACAAGGATACTCTGCTTATCCTTCTAATTCACTTCCTCTATGCATCTTCAAATCTTCTATAACTTGCACATGTTCAATCCTCAACTTGACCTTATATTTTTATCATACACATTATCAAGTCAGCTTGAATACATCTTAGAATACTTAATATTCATCTCCTCAGTTGGCTAGAACCAATAAACAAATCAATTGAACTCAATACACCAAAACAAGAAAATCCTTCATTAGCCGACCTTGCTCGGTAGACACTAACTCAGAAATGATTTTTCTATGTTAACCAAGTGAACTCGATTAATACTAAATTTTCACAAAGTTCCTTTGGTAACCGAGTGAGCTTGGTTAACACTGGTTCCATCCAACTTTTCCTTCATTAACTAAGTGAGCTCAGTTAATATGCAACCTTCTACAAACTTTTCTTTGTCACCTAAGTGAACTTGGTAGACACTATCTTCTGAACTAGGCAAACTCTGGAATGCTTGATAGACACAAGAAACTATCTTCATCTCTTGAGTGACCTTGGCATTCACTGACTAGTAATGATATGAAATTTTGTGTAAAATCAAAGACAATACACAATTAACCAATTATTTTTAACAATCTCCCTCTTTGGCATTGATGACAACACAACATGTCATAATACAATAAAATTTTAGAGAAAGAATAAAGTAAGGAACATATCCTTAGTTTCATTTTGATTCTCATCCATGAGAACTCCCTCTATCAGTCTGAACTCCCTCTACCTTTGGTTTCTTCCTCTTTCTACAAACTCCACCTCTTCAACATCTTCTTCTGATAACAGACTCTGTCTATTGATATCAGACCAAGTTCTCCTTCTTTGACATCTTCAAATGAAAATTCTGTGATATGACAAAAAACTCTCCCTCTTTGACATCTCATGCCAAAGACAATATTAAGAGAATATTAGTGTACCTCATGTACTGATTCATATGCAATATGCTTTTTTCAGTACTGCATCAACTGGCTGATCTTCAACATGCTTTGGTTGATGCATCACTAAACTTCATTTTAGTGAGCTTCAAATAGGGGGATGATCCCTAACTCACCTCTTAGATACAAAAATGCATCCTTAGGTAATGGTTTAGTGAATACGTCTACAATTTGTTCTTTAGTATTCACATATTCCAAGCTTACCTCTTTATCTTGTACCAATTATCTCATAAAATGATATTTTATAGTAATGTGCTTGGTTTTGGTATGCATCATAGGAATCTTTGATATATTAATTGCACTAGTGTTATCATAGAATATAACCACTGGATCCTTTATTTCTATCTTCATACCTACCAACAGTTGCTTGAACCAAACAACATTGGAACAATTAATTATTGCTACCACATATTTTGCCTCTGCCATAGATTGAGAAATACAATTCTACTTCTTAGTTTTCTAAGACATTAGTCTTTCATCAAGAAAGAATGCTCCACCACTGGTGCTTTTCCTCTCAACAATACTTCCTGCCCAATCAACATCTATGAATACTTTCAAATCCAAATTGCCTACTTTTTTGTACCATAATCCATAGTCTTCAGCACCCTTCAGATACCTCATGATCCTCTTGATTTTCATCATGTGATTTTCTTTGGTATTTTATGAGAATCTTGCCACCATACCAACTGCTAATGCAATATCAGCGCTTGTGTGCGCTACATATTGCAATTTTCCAACCATTGATCCGTATGTGGTCTGATCTACCTCTTTGTAATCATCATTTTTGGAAAGCTTATGTCTAGTAGACATAGATGCTCCGACTGGTCTTGAATCTTCCATTCCAAACTTCTTTAGTATCTCATTGATATATTTGGGTTGAGTAATATAGATACCATCTTTCTTCTACTAGATCTACAATCCAACAAAGAATTTTATCTCTTCAAACATGGACATCTCAAATTATTTACTCATCTCTTCTAAAAATGCCTTGCATGGATCATCATTTCTTATAAATAAAGTGTTATCCAAAAATATTTCTACCAATACAAGCTTCTTGTCTTGTCCTTCTTTGATATATAGGCTACTATTATCATTTGTTCTTTGAAATCCAATATTTATCAAGTAGTTATGAAGTCTTTCATACCAAGCTCTGGGAGTTTTCTTGAGACCATACAATGCTTTGTGTAATTTACAAACCAGATCCCTTTTGTTAGGATCCAAAAAACATTTAGGTTGTTCTATGTAGACTTCCTCTTCAAGAATGTAGATTTTACATCCATTTGATAAACTTTAAATCTTTTATGTGTATCATAAGAAAGTAAAGTTCTAGCACCTTCTAATCTAGAAAAAGGAGAAAAAAATTCACCATAGTCAATACCTTCTTCTTGAGAATAACCTTTGCATACTAACCTTTCTTTGTTTCTGAAAACGTTTCCATCTTCATTCAACTTATTTCTGAAAACCCACTTTGTGCCAATTACATTTTTATCCTTGGGTCTAGGAACAAGAGTCCAAGCATTATTCCTCTCTCTATTTTTTCTATTTCTTCATTCATAGCTTCAATCAAACTTTCATTATCCAAAGCATCTTTTACTGATCTAGGTTCAAATTCAACAAGCAAACATGGACCTTTCAATTTGTTTCTTGTCATTATTCCATTTGAATTGTCTCCAATGATCTAATTAGGTGCATGGTGTCTTCTAACACAGGTACTTTGGATTTAGAATTTGTTCAACTAACCTCTCCATGATCTTCTATATCAACCTCGGGTCCACTATTTGTGACTCAAGTCCATTAGACTCAGTTTTCTCTAGCAATAATTCGGTAGCTTCTGACTACGACTTGGGTCCTTTAGACCATGGCTTGGGTTGCAACTTAGTAGATTTTGGGGACTTAGGAAGTGATATCTTTTGACTTCCAATTTTATTTGGAAATGTATCAGGTTCATAGTAGACAAACTTTTTGTAATCCTTAGGTTCTTTGCTGCTCTCTTCTTCACTCTTTTCTACAAACTTATCAATTCTTACATGTGCACTTTCTATGATCTTATGAGTTGACAAATTCAAATATTTATATGCTTTGCTCCTGCAAGAGTATCCGAGGAATATGCCTTCATCACCATTGACATCAAAATTTGCCTTTCTTAGATTCCTTCAAGATATAACATTTGCTACCAAATACTTTCAAGTAACTTACATTAGATTTCCAGCCATACCATAGTTCATAAGGAGTTTGATTTTATTCTTTCTTTAACTGTACTTTGTTCAAGGTATGCACTGCAGTACTAATTTCTTCCTTCAAGTATTTGATTGCAACACTTGCAACACTCTTTTCTAACATTAAAGTTCTTGTACAATCCATGATGGATCTATTACTTCTTTTAGCTATACCATTCTGTTGTGGTGTACCAGGGGCTGATACTTGTCTCTTAATTCCTCTTTCAATGCATAATTCATTGAACTCATTGGAAATGAATTCACCACCTTTGTTTAATCTCAAACACTTCAGCTTCTTTCCAGTTTCTTTCTCTAGTCTTGCCAGATGCCACTTAAATTTTTGAAATTCTTTAGACTTTTCTTTTAGATACATTATAGTCATCATTCTAGAATAATCATCAACAAAAAGAATAAAATATTTATCTCCACTATACCTCTCTATTCCAATAGGTCCACATAATTCTATATGAACTAGCTTCAAGACTTCTTCAGAATGATAGTCCTTTCTTTTGAAACTTGTCTTTCCTATCTTACCAATTTGAAATTTTTTGTATAGGCCCATATAAGCTTTCCTCATACTAGGAATACCTCTTACTCTTTTCTTCTTCATTATCTTGATTAGATTACCAAATTTCACATGACATAACCTTTTATGCCTTAACCAACTTTCTTCTACTTGAGCAATAAAACATGAACTTTCACTGAGATCTAGGTGGAATAGGTTACCTTTTGTTTCTTTGCCAGACCCAATCAGATTTCCTTTTGCATCCAACAACTTGGCCTTCCTATTCAAGAATTCTACCTTGAATCCAATCTTATTCAATTGTGCCACACTTAATAGATTATGCTTTAGTCCTTCAACCCAATAAGCATTATCACATCTAAGTTCATTGGTTAGTGAGATACAACCTTTTCCTTTTATGCAACATGGTTCATTGTTTCCAAATCTCACACTTCCACCATCATAATGTTCCCTATGTCAAACTTTGTTTTGTCACCAGTCATATGATGTGACCAGCCACTATCAATAATCCATGTATCATTTTTGCTAACATGAGAAATAAGTGCAATTTTATCTCCTTCATCATCAAACTCATCTTTTACAATAATATATACCATTTCATCATATTCACTGCTATCTGAATCCTTAGCCATAAAACAATATTTCTTACCTTTTTCCTTGTAGTTATTGAAATCCTTCTTGCCTTTGTACTTGCTAAGCTTCTTTTCATCTTTGTCTTCTCTATTTGGGCATCTTGTAGCAATGTGTCCGACTTCTTCACAAGAGAAATAGATTAAAGGGATTTTACCTTTATACTTTCCTTTACCTTTGGGATACCTTCTTGCAAGTAATGCTTCAATGGCTTCAAAATCATTGTCAAAACTATCTTCCTTTTCACTTTCAGATTGTTTACTTTTAAATTTTTTAGCTTTCTTCTTAAGTGATACCTTGGCTTCAAATGCAGACTCAAGATTGCTAGAACTAGGAGTATAATTGCCATAGTTATCTAGTTCAAATGCAGTCAATCTTCGAACTAGATCATCTAAAATTATTTTGTTATTTGGATCACATCTCATCTCTTGAATAGTAGACACGTTGATTTCATAGATAGGAAGAAGGGTTCTAAGTACCTTGCTCAACACTGTTACATCTTCAATTGTTCCTCTAGAGGCTTTGATAGAATTGACACTAGCTTTGATTCTCTCAACATATTCATCCTCTCATTTTTATCTAATCAAACTGAACTCTCAAGCTTTCTGCCTTGCCTCTTTTTATGTTATCATCACCTCCATAGATATCCATCAGTTTGGTCCACATGTCATGAGCAATAACACATCCTTTGACCTCATCAAACTCAATATAGTTGAGAGCCAATGCAATGTCAATCATCATGATCTTATGATTTTTATTTTCAACAATCTCTTCTATAGTCAATTCTCTAGTAGGAGCCTTGTAAGAATGTTCCAAGTATTTCAAACTTGAATCACTAATGGTTTCCAAGGGCAACTTCATTAGTTCCTTCCATGCCTAAAAGTTATCTTTGTTTAGCTTGGGAATCTATCTTTTGTAAGACATCTTGATCTTTAGCTTAGGTCCTTGAAAGCTTTCTCTACAAGCACCAAGAAGCTATGATACCAATTGTTGGAAATATAAGAGGAGTAACTAAGAGGGGAGGGGTGTATCAGTTACCACTAAAATAAATCCTAGATCCCTTAGATATAAGTACAAAACATAAAATTCAACAAAAATATTGATGCTTGATAAATACATAGTCTCTCGATTTACAATAGTAAATGGTGAAACTCGAAAAACACTAAAATAGCAATAGTAAATCAAAAAATTCAAATCTTAAGATATTATGAGTGATTAACTTAGTTTCATACACATAAAAGAAATGAACACAAGTTACATCAAGATTTAATATGGAAACCCAATTTAGGAAAAACCACCTATTGCAACTAGTTACTGATTTTCACTCTTCTAAAGTGAGCCCTGTTAGGAGCCAACCCTATTAAAGGTTACAAAATACACAATTAGGTATGACCCTATTAGAGGATTCAATCACCCTATTAGGAGTGGCCTTGTTAGAGGTCTTTAGACACTTCAATCTAGAAATGCCACCTTACTAGAGGATTTACAAATGGTTGTTAAGACAACTCTGTTAAGAGATTTAGATCACTGCTACAATGGTTAGAGAGTAATGATGAGATGAATTGATTTATAATGCAATTGAATTGCTGATTATAGATCTCAATTTTGGCTTGAATACTTGATCTTTTCTCTTCGAATGTATCTTTGCAACTCAACAAGGATATTCTTCTTATCCTTCTAATTTTCTTCCTTTAAGCATCTTCAAATCTTCTATAACTTGCACACATTCAATCCTCAACTTGACCTTATATTTATATCATACACATTGTCAAGCCAACTTGAATACATCTTAGAATACTTAATATTCATCTCCTCAGCCGACTAGAACTAATAACCAAATCAATTGAACTCAATATGCAAAACCAATGAAATCTTTCGTTAGCCGACCCTACTCGGTAGACACTGACTCAAAAATGATTTTCCTCTGTTAACTAAGTGAACTTGATTAACACTGCATTTCCACAAAGTTTCTTTGGTAGCTGAGTGAGCTCAGTTAACACTGGTTGCATCCAACTTTTCCTTCATTAATTGAGTGAGATTGGTTAGCACTCAACCTTCTATGAAATTGTCTTTGTCGACCGAGTGAACTCAACAGACACTGTCTTTTGAACTAGGCAAACTCTTGAATGCTTAGTAGACACAAGAAACTATCTTCGTCACCTGAGTGAGCTCGACTTACACTGACTAGCAATGATATGACATTTTATGTAACATCAAAGACAATACATAATTAAATAATTATTTTCAACAATATGATTAAAAGAACATTAAGCATTCCAAGTGGGATCTCTCCATATGAATGTCATTTCATAGAATTTTACATGTTTATATCTTTAGGTTTAAGTGAAACAAAAATTTCCTCTAGAGAAGAGCCAAACTATTATGTTGTACGGGTATAGTTGATATTGATGGAAACCAAATATGTTTCATCCACATCTATTCTCCTAATGACAATACTAGACCTAATAGATTAGAAAATGTACATACAACAAATTCAATGTGGAAAATTATTGCCTAAATTTTGAATTATCCTATATGTCAAGGCATTAGCAACATGCCAACCTTATCTTAAAGTGAACCCACCATTTTAAACTAATAACAAAATTTAACTGGATTATAATATTTATTTCACCTATATAATAATTTCACTTGGCATGTCACTAATGCCTTAAAATATAGGAGAGCATGGAGATTACTTTTATTTCAATACCATTAAGGACTATATAACTCAAAACTTAAGCAATAATTTTCCACGTTGAATTTGTGGTATATACACTCTCTAATCTATAGGGTAGTTGTCATGATTTTTTTAAAATATAAACTAATAGTGTTACGTAAAGGTATTTCTCTAAAGTCCAATTTATGGGATAATAAGACTCAATACTGTAGAAAGTATTTTCTTTGTGCCTTCATCACTCTACTAATTTCAATGAAACTATATAGACAAAGCTGAGATATTCAAATTTCATTTGTCTTTCACCTTCCACTTTAATGTAATATGTCATTCGTGATGGATTAATTTGTTTCTATCCATAATTTTATTTCTCATCTAGAGAGAATTTGTTGAGTTTTAATGAAAATTCAACATATTCTTCAATTAAAGGTAAAACAAGTTTTTCAAGGGACTTGAAATCCTTTACACAAAAGAATTGCATAAAAAATAAGCATCTTATATTTCTCATGGACCTATTTCCAAACAAAATATCATCACATGTTCCATTTCCTCCATCTTGTTCTAGATACACCTCATCCTTACATTAATCTAGTTGGTATAAAGTAAAAACCATTTGAATAACTTGAACTAACCCACCACTCCTTCCCTAGATTATTATAAAAAAAAATATATAAATATTTATCATTCGTGTTAAGAAATATAAACTCATCAAGAAACTCATGTCGGGGAGTAACCTATTACTTTTGAGAAAAATTATGAAACTAGTCTAAAATAATATCACCCATGCTCGTGTTGGCTATAGACTTACCACAAATCTCCCCTTCATTGATGGGTGGATCCTTCTCCTCATTCTCATCTAAATGCTTCTCCCCAATAAAAATGTCCTTAAATTTTCTAACAAGGAACGTCTTCCCCGCTAAAATTTATCCTTACCATCCTATTGCTTCTTCCTCATCAATTTATCCCTACCCTTTTTATCAACCATTTAAAAATATTTTTAGGAATATTGCACATTATAATCCTCCTTATGATCACTCGCAAACAACCTCATTGCCAATAAATATAGGTCATTGAATGCTTCTTGGGAGTTGTCTTGGTTTCCACTCCCATAAATTCACCATCTTCCTCTTCCTTCACAACCTACTTTTCCTCTAATTTATCTTCTTTATTAGTAATCATGTCCAATTAATGAACATTAAATGAGCATCAAGTCTAATGTAATATGGTGATCTACTTAGGATTCTACAAAAAAGCACAACTATTTGTGGACACCAATCTCACATCATGGTTTTTACTCTAATTAGGTTTCCATGAGATAAATACTGGTGTTATTAGTGTATGGATATTTACTTGATGTTGCATGGATTTTTATGTTATGATAACTGATATTTCTATTATAAGTCAACTAACTTATAATAAGTAAATCTAAAAATGAAGTTTTGGGACTTTGATTTATTATTTAAATTGGTGATTAGTGATTCAACCCCTAGTAATATTTCCTATACCTACATTTGGTATCAAAGTTTTGGTTCCTTGATTTGAAAGCTTAACCACTTAGGAAAAAGATCTCAAAATCTATAGGAAGGATGCACCTAAGTTCAACAAGAATGTGGAAGATTCCAATATATGGACAAGTAGGATGAAATTGCACTTATCATGACTCTCAGAAGGTGTAGTAGATTATATCACCAATAAGTATGCACAACCTTTCGGTACTCCTTTAGAAGAATAAAAGAAAGAAAAATTGATTCATAACTCTATGATGATAGAGCTCACAAGAACCTTGAACAACTCAGAGTATGTTGACTTTCAAGATCTACCTTCAACTAAGTAGATGTGGGATAAGTTGGTGACAATAATGGAGGAGATGAACATGTATTACAAAGAAAGGTTGAAAGTTTGAAAGAAAAATATTATGATATGAAGACACATGAGAATAAAACCATTGGACAATATGAAACAACAATAAAGGGAATTATTGCAATTATCAAAGGAGCTAGTGGAAATATTGAGGAAAGAAAAGTTGTAAGTAAAATGCTCAAAATACTTCCAAGCAAGTATGCCAATAGAGTCCTTTCTATACAAGAACTAAGTATATTTGATAAGAGTGAGATCATGATTGATTCACTTATTAGTAGGCTCATAACATTTGAATTGAGTAATTTTGATAATAGCCAACACACCAGTGAAGTTGCATTCCAAGCTATAGCTAATGTTGTATCATCTAGGAAAGGAAAGACCATCGTTTGTGATTCTGATGACCATGAAGCTTTAGAACCTGAGGAGAAATAATTGGAGGAACAAAAACCCTTACTTGCCAAGAGTTTTCCTAAAGATAAAGGAAAATACAAAGGGAAAAGTCTTATTACATGTTGGAACTATAGACAAATTAGCCACATTGCACACAAATGTCCTAACAAACTTAAAAAGGATTTTGATGGAGAAAAGAAAGACAATTAAAAGAAGTAAAAATATTAAAGTCAAAAGAGCAATAAGTTACGCTACATATCCAAAGATAAAGTAAAATAATAAAATTCACATGGATATGACAGTTACGAGGACTTAGTATTTTTTGTTGTAAAATATCCTCCTATTGAAAAAATTGAGACCGATGAAGAGAAAGATTTGATCTCAAGTTTGAATTATAATAATGATTGGATCATTGACAATGACTTTACACATCATATGATTGGAGACAAGGAAAAATTCATAACCATGGAACAATGTGATTAAGGTTTAGTTATATTTGGAAATGGTTCTCTGTACTTAATCAGAGGTAAGGTTCAATTACTTAAATAAGTAATGATATCACTTGTGAAGATATTTATTGGGCTGATGGGTTAAAGTATAACTTGTTAAGTGTATCTCAATTGAATAAAAAAGGATTCAAATTTGAGTTTAATAATGGAAAATGCAAAATATCTGGGAAGACTGGTAAACTAATTTCTATTAGTAAATAGACAAAAGGTAACCATTTTAAATTGAATACTACATGTGGTCACTATTTAATTACTAAAGTAGAGGAAAGTTGGTTATGGTATAAGAGGCTATGTCATGTGAACTTTGATAATTTGGTAAAGGTTAGCAAGAAGAAAAATGTTAGAGGTATACTGATATTGAATAAACCAGAAAATGTAGTATGTAAAGACTATTAATTAGGAAAGATGACTAGATCAAGTTTCTCTAGATAGGTCTACTTACATAACATATCTTAGACTTGGTACTCATAGATTTATGTGGTGATGTAGGCACAAAAAGCTATCACAGAGACATGTACTTTATATTGTTTGTCAATGACTACTCAAGGATGATGTTATTAATGTCCTTGAAAGTTTAGTTAGATGCTTTTCATATGTTTAAGATGTATAAAGCCAGGGCTAAAATGAATTTGGGAGAAAATTAAAAATTCTTATATCAAATAGAGGTGGAGAATTTACTTCTAATAAATTCAATGAGTATTTTGAAGAATATAGAATCGAGAGACAGTTGATGACATCAAGAACACCTCAGCAAAATATAATTGCATAAAGAAGAAATAGATCTACTATAGAATGCACTAGAACATTTCCAAATAAAAAAGGAGTTACACAAAAATTATGAAGAGAAGTTGTTAGTATTGTTGTGTATACACTAAATCATGTACAACTCAAGAAAGGGACAAACAAGACACCTTACGAAATTAGATATGGTCGAACACCCAATGTTAGTTATTTTTCAATAAGTGGAACTAAATATTATATTAAGAAAGATGATAGTAAAAGTGATGAAGGATTATTTATAGGTTGCTTTACTAAGATTAAAGTTTACAAATGTTTGAACAAGAAGACAAGTAAGAAAATTGAAAGTGAAAATGTAAAGATTGATGATTTTTCAAAACATAATGAAGAGAATAGTGTACAGAAACCAAAAGGATGTAGTGAAATAGTTTACTTTGAATCTAAGAAGTCATAAAATGAAGAAGAAAGTGTAGGCACAAATACCACTAATTGATAACAACACAAAAAGGTGAAACAAGTGAAAGAAATGAACATATTTGGAATATAGAACCTATAACACCAAGAAATATAAGGATCCATCTTATACTGGCATTTATAATTATAGATAGGAGTGATGGAGTATTAACAAGAAGTCAATTAGATACTAAGGATGTTGCATGCCTATTATCGAGCATGGAACTGAGAATTGTAAAGGATGCACTAAATCATGATGACTAGATGTAGGAAACAAGAGAAAAAATTGAATAGATTGAGAAGAACAAAACTTGTTTGTTAGTAGCTAGGCTAAAAGATTAAAAAAATTATAGGTACAAAATGAGTTTTAATGAATAGATTTAAAGAGAACAGTGAAGTAATAAGGAACAAATCAAGATTAGTTTGCAAATGATATGCACAAGAAGAAGGACTAGATTACATAGAGACTTTTTCACCTATCGCTAGATTGGAAGGAGTCAGAATAATACTCACTTATGTAACCTTTAAAGGATTTCAAGTCTTTCAAATGGATGTTAAATTGATATTTCTAAATAGAATACTAGAAGAAAAATTCTATATTGAATAGCCTAAGGATTTGAAGTTGAACAAGATAAGGATTTGGTTTGTAAACTGCACAAAGCATTATATGGTTTGAAGCAAGAACCTAAAGCATGGTATGAAAGATTACATTCTTATCTAATCAAGATTGGCTTTGGAATAATTGGTGATAACAATAATGTGTATTTGAAAATAGAAATTGAAGACAAAGTCTTGATTGCTGAAATTTTTGTTGATAATATAATATTTTGAGGAAATGATTTGTGTAGTAAATCTTTTATTGAAGAAATGATGATTTTTTTTGATATCTATGATTGGAGAAATAAAATTTCTTTATTGGTTTACAAGTACAACAAATTCAATAAGGTATTATCATAACTCAATCCAAATATTTAAGAAAATATTATAAACTTTTGGAATGGAAGACTCAAAACTTGTCGGTGCACCTATGGTAAACTATCAAATGAAGATGACTCTAAAGAGGTCAATTAAATATTGTACAAATCAATGATTGGGAAGCTACGATATTTTTTTCACAATAGACCTAATATTGCACACACAATTGGTATAGTTGCTAGGTTCATATCTAATCCCAAGGATTCACATATGATTGTTGTAAAGAGGATATTCAAATATCTTAAAGGAACAAAATACTACAAAATGTGGTGTGAAAAGAAAGGAGATGTTGATCTTAATGTATATACAAATGTAGATTGGGTAGGAAATGTTGATGATGGGAAAAGAACAAGTGGACGAGATTTTTATCTAGTCCAAGAAAACTAGTGTCATGGACAATTAAGAAACAAATTTGTATTTCAAAATCTACAAGTGAAGATGAATATGTTGTTGCTACTATTAATTGTCAGCTAGTGCTATGGATAAAGAACACACTAGAAGGAATTTACATGATAGAGTTGATGAAACCATTGTTATACATTTTGATAATACAAGTGTCATCAATATCTCAAAGAACTTGATAATGCACTCAAATACCAAGCATATAGCTATAAAATACCATTTTCTAAGAGAGTGTGTATAGGAAAAAGAAGTGAGAATGGAATACATACCTAAGAAGGAACAAGTTGTTGATATCTTCATCAAACTACCACATAAGGAGAGCTTTGAATATCTAAGAGCTAGACTGGGGGTCCTACCCTTATTGGAAATTAACTAAGGAGAGATGCAATGTGCATAAGTTCATAGCTATTTTAATAGAATATCTTAAGAGTGAATTGATATATAGGTGGAATATGTATGGGGGAAATGTTTGGGCAAAAAATAATAACAAAGGAAAGGAAAACATAGCATTTGAAAAATTAGAAGACAATACAGTAAGGTTTGATCACCTTTGACATTATTATCAAAGAGTAAGAAGTAATGAATGGACAAAAGAAAAGGGGGAGAAGTAAAGAATGGAAAGGTAGAGATGAATGAAAGGAGAAATGGAAAGCACATAAAAAGAGAGATGCAAGCGTGGCCAAATCAAAGGGAGAGATAAAGAGAGATAGAGAAAGAAGAATATTTGTAAATTATTTGATGTGTCACTAAAGTTTGAGTTTGATCACTAGGATTTCCTATCAATACGAAAGAGGGAGAATGTTGACATAACTGGGGTGGAGATTGTTGATCTAGTTGATGAGGAAGCCAAATTATTGATGAAGAAAGGATAAATCATGATTGATTACATGATAAACAACTATATTGTTTATCATTGATGTCAAAGTATTTACAATATTGTTTTGTCTTGTTACTATATTCTATAGAAGGAAAATGTTGGTAATGCATGAAGATTTTAAGTAATGTAAAAGGTTATGATAGATCCTTTTTTAATTCTTTAATCTTCTTAAGTGAATAAAAAAATCACATTCAAGATCAACTTCAAAAAGTTCTACATCACTATCCAATTCACTTTCAGATTCTTGATAAGAAGATTTAATACCCATAAGAAAAACCTCATTATCATCACAGGCTAAACAATTTGATTCTCTATTAGATACTCTTCTTTTTTAATTGGAAACTTTATTTTTCCATACAAATACTAAGGAAAATAGAGCAACAAAAACAAAGAAGAAAAAATAGAGAAATAATGTGTTATTCAAGCTTGTTATTATTGAATAATAGATGCATATTTATATAATAGATTAACTCACTAATATTCCTAAATTACTGCTCTAGGCAGCTAACTAGATCTAAGAGAAAGATCTATAGTTAGTCATTTTTTCAAACTAGAACTCTATGTCACAACTACATTAAACTAGACTATTGCTGCCAAAAACTCCAACTTGGGTTGACACATTTACAACATAAATTATTCCTTATTCCTACACTCGCCCTTAAGGAATAATATGATTTTGTTTGACTCCTAACATCTCTCTAAATGTTAGACACTTAATTTTTCCTAAGGACTTAGTATATATATCAGCTACATTATCATTGGTATTCTAATAATTCAGCTCTATCTCTTGAGATTGAATTTTCTCTCTTACAAAATGATGTTGTGTTTCAATATGCTTTGATCTTGCATGATAAATAGGATTACTTTCAAGTTTGATTGTACTTTGATTGTCACACTTGATTGAACTAGTACCTTCTTGATTTTGTCCCATATCCTCAAGAATTCTCCTTAGCCAATTTGCTTCACAGGTAGCATTGCATAATGCTTTGTATTCATCTTTAGTAGATGAAAGAGAAATAGTTGGTCTCTTCTTGTTTCTCCAAGAGAAAACATTTGATCCTATGTTGAATGTATAACTAATTGTTGATTTACGATCATTTGGATCTCCCACCCAATAAAATTAGAATAACCTATCAACTCAACATTCCAATGGTTAGTATATTCAATGCCAAAAATATATGCTTCCTTGTAGGTATCAAAGGACTCTTTTTGCTAGATTCCAATGAATCTCAAGAGGATTATCTATGAATTGGCTAAGTATGGTGACAAGATATAAAATATTAGGTCTTTTTATTGTTAAGTAGTTTAGAGTTTCCACCATCTACCTATACAATGTCCCATTGACTTATAAAGTATCACTATCACAAGAGAACTTGAAATTTTGTTCCAATGGAGTATATGTTGCTTTACAATCTTGCATAGTGAACTTTTGGATTAACTTCTTTGCATACTTACTTTGAGTAATCAAAGTCCTACCATTTTTTTTCCACACTTCAATTCCTAAGGAATAATGTATTTTGCCAAGATACTTCATGTCAAATTCCTCTAATAGATATGCCTTGATTGCATTAATCAACTCTATAGATATTCTTGTTATGATTAAGTCATCCACATACAAAGAAATCAAAATAGCATTCCCATGTTCATCATTCTTTATGTACAGATTTGGATTGTTTTTACTTTTGATATATCCTTGTTGAAAGAAGAATTTATCAATTTTCTCATACCATGATCTTGGTGCTTGTTAGAGAACATAAAATGCCTTTTTTAAACTTGCATACCAAATGCTATTTTCCATATTTTACAAAACCTTTAGGTTGAACAAGGTAAATTTCTTCCTTTAAATCACAATTTAAAAATGTTGATTTAACATCCATTTGATGAAGTACCCAATCAAATTTAGTAGCAAGTGCAATCATTACTCTAATAGTATTCATTTTAGTAACTGGTGCAAAAGTATCTTCATAATCAATTCCTACCTTTTGTGAGTACTCTTTTGCAACTAATGTAGCTTTGAATTTATCAACAGTGCCATCAACATTAAACTTTTTTTTGAACATCCATTTACAACCAATAGGAATTTTACTTGTTGGTAGTTTAGTAAGTTCCCAAGTGTCATTATTCATAATTGAAATATATTCTTCATGTATTACATTCATCCATTCTTAATTATTCTTAGCTTCTTCAAATTTTTTAGGTTTATCTACACTCACTACTTGAGTCATTAAACCATAATCATTATACTTGATTGGTGCCTTGATTTTCCTTATAGATATTCTTAATGCTTCATTATTGGATGGAGTGGCCTCAACTCGACTTGTCTCGTGCTCACTTTGATCATGAGTTTGTTAATCTATAATATTTGAACTTTCATTGTCTTCTTCAAGTAGTTTCAATGAACTGGTTTTGTCCACCTTTTCTTCTTCTTGAAAATCATCTGCAAATTCATGGAATATAACATCTCTACTAGAAAATACCTCATGATTTGTAGGATTATACATCCTTTAGGCCTTGTGATCAATACAATAACCAAAAAATATATATTTGAATGACTTTGCATCAAGTTTCCTTCTATTCTCTTTTGGAATATGACAATATGCCTTACTTCCAAAAATTCTCAAATGACTAGCAGATTGCTTAATTCCAAGAAGATCTTCATAAGGAGTTTTATTTACAAGATACTTGGTAGGCCTTCTATTTAATAAATAGACAACTATATTAACTTCTTTAGCCCATACATTATTAGGGAAATTCTTTCTTTCAGCATACTCCTAACACATTCAATAATTATTCTATTTTTTCTTTTAGCTACACCATTTTGTTCAGGACTATGGACAACTGCATATTTCTTAACAATGTCATTATCTTTGCAATATTTTACAAAAATTTCTAAAGTATATCCCCCCTTGATCTGATCTAAGAATCTTAACACTACAAGTTGTTTAATTTTCTACCATTGTTTTGAATTCTTCAAAATATTCAAAGAATTCACTCTTATTCCTTAAGAAATACACCCAAGTATATCTAGCACAATCATCAACAAATATAAGAAAGTAAGATTCTCCCCAAAGTGATTGAGTTTACATAAGATTAGAAACATCTAAATGCACTATTTTTAAGAATAGTTCTTTCCTTTACATTGGTTCTTATTGGATTCATTTATATGTTTTTTTCCTAACGCGCCTCCATCACAATTGATTTCTTCATCCTTAAATATTGGAGGACCTTGTACCATCTCTTTTCTTTGTAGAGAAATCATATCTGTAAATTTAAATGGCCATACCTCTTATGTCACAACTCTTCAGTAGATACACATGTAGCAATCATTACATGATGACTTTCCATTTTGACATCAAGTTTATACAAACCTCCCATCCCAATTCCTTTAACAATCACATTGTTGTGATTTTTCATACCTTTAACTTGACAACCTCTCATCAAGGATTCAACTTTTAGACCTTGATCAACAATTGTTGAAACTCTTGCTAGCTTGTTTAAACACTAGGTTTTAGGTCCTTGTAAAACTTGGTCATTTTTTATGGTTTAAACTTTTAGTTTTAAGTCCTGGTAAAACTTGGTTTTGTTGTTAGTCTCGCCTATTTAAGGTAGAGACTATAGATTTCAATCACCTAATTTCTATTAGTTGCTACTTTGGACATCGTGAAATCAACATGAAAACTGAATTTATCTTATGGTTTTTCTACATGATAATATTAAACTTAATTTCCTCCAATTTAATTTTAATTTTTCTATTGGTTGTCATCTATTTTGCTAGTAGTATTTTTTAATTTATTGAAAAGAAAAATAATGAAAATTTCAACCACAAATGTGTCCTTGCATATGCTATTAATATGGCAACTTCTGGTGCAAATGGATCTCATCAATGTGTCACATTTGGTGTTTGTTTTAGAGATGAGTGTATTTCAATTTTTGATTGCCTTACATGAAAGATTTACATAGAAAGGTGTAGAATTTAGGACTAGTTGATTGATTTGGTGTTGGAGGAAAAAAGGCATCCAAAATAGTAGCAACAACATGGTTTTATTAATATTTGAACCATTCCATGAATAATCTCAGCGCAAGCCATACACAGATACATAAGATGAATGTTGAATTCCTTAGCACTAATTTTCCACTAAGCACCACTAACACCTATTGTATGAGCCTCACTATGTCACTTGAATCCTCATCATTAGATTGAATCCCTATACAATTATGGTAAATAGGGGAGAAGATCAATGTAATTTGAAATGAATTATAGATGGCCAGACCTTTGGCTTTCCTTGATCTAGTGTTCAATTAGGTTTTTGAAGAATTTTTAAAAATGGCTAGTCCATGATATTATTGTATTTTTCTTGTTTTTCTTAAGCACTTGACTTTTATTACTATATTTTATTTCATAGTTATTTATCTAGTTTGTTTAATGTCTAGGCTCTTCCATGGCAACCCACAATTGCCCAAGTTTCAAGCTCATGATTGTTCATGATGGAGGCCCTGGTACAATAAATTATTGGGTATTATTTCATTATGATTTATCTATGTGTTATGATAGTAAGTGTTTAATTATTATGATGAGTTTTTAAATAGTGTTTTCAAGGTCTAGGAAACTCAATGTTTTCCTATAATTTAATTATTTTATTGACTCTTTAGAGGATGTCTAGCAACATATAGATTTATTTAAAATATTTATAACTGAGGTTTTAGTTTCTTTAATGTACTTGTTTTTTGTTTTTTCAAAATCGATGGTGATGAAAGGAAATTACAAATTTATTCAAAAAAAATTGGTAAAGATTTCAGATAATGTGTGACATATTACATTCCCTTTTGAACTATCTAAAATTTGTTATAACTTAAAATGAAAATCTAATTTTTTTTGTATGCATTCCTCAGCGATAATTTGAAAGCATGAGAACATTTCTTCAACTTTGATGTATACTAGTTCTAGTCGTCTAACTCATTTAGGGTTTAGAGCACTTTTTAGAGACTATTGCATACCAATACCCAAGTATTTTGCTATTCTTTGTAGGAAATTTAAATCACCATATATAGTAGAGTATAAATTTTAGACTACTAGTTTGGAGATGGTCTTGAGCTTAGAGTGCTGGAGATTTTTGGTTCTCCATTGTTGCAAAATCTTCTAGATTTGATAGGAATGTGCTAATATTCTCATGTAAGGAAGTCGTAATTCTATTATAAAGGTATGGATTGCATACTCATTTGTTATATTTTTAGAGAATTTTCACAAGGGATCATATAGTTATGTTGATTTATGTATATGGTGTTCATATAGTTATGTTGATTTAGGTCTATGGTGTTTTTGTTTTGATAAATGTTGCATAGAGGGTCATTTGAAAGATAGATAAAATGAATCTGTGCATAACTTATTTTATATATAATAGTGATTAATAATGACATTTTACTGACTAGCTTTTCCAAACTATTTTAAACTTGCATGATTTCATTTTTATATATTTTTCATTATGCCAATATTCAATCACATGTGGTTTGAGATATTAATTTTAAAAATTCTAAATTGATTAAAAATAACATATTAGAAACTCTTGAATTTTTAGAATTTATTTTTATTAAATTTTAATAATTATTTTTTTATTAGTTATTTATAATTATTTATTGAGACTACATATTTCTATGTACTAAGTTCAAGTAACTCAAATTCAAGACTTCTCAAAATGTAAAGTTTAATTTAATGTTGGTAAGCATTTATTTTATTTTATTTTAAAATCAATAAAAATTTAAATTTGAAAGTTATTGTAGATTCTTAGATTGTATATTTTTATAAAATTAAACTTAAAATAGTAAATATTATTTTTATTTTTGTATTCAAGAAGATTTTAATGGAACACTATCTAGATGATTATAATAAAAATATTATTATAAAAATATTCTCTAGTAAATTAGAAAATTAAACTATGTTTTATATATATGCATAATTGTTTTTAATAAATATGTTATTTAGTTCTGGTATATACATATCAAGGAATAGGAAAATGACCTAACAATGATCTCGATCTCCATATAGGTATATCTAGTTGCTCTGCCTCTACTGTAATATTTTGAATTAGTCTGCGAACAGAGAAGAGAAATAGACCTAGGTAGATTCCTACATTTCACTAAGTTTCCAAGTGTATATTTAGAGTCTTTTGTATCCATGGATGGTCTAGAAAAATGACCTCTCCATGTCCAAAATCATATCAATAATGCATTCATTATCATGGTGATGGGGATTTTCTCTTAATATGCTTATTTCCATTGATATATGCATGTGAAACCATTACCAAGATTATGAGAATCAATCCAATTGCACTTCGATAATCATAAATCCCTTGTGCTAGTTTGTAAAGTTATAGGAACCGTTTTTGGGATTAATTTCCATCAATTCTAAATTTTTGGAAAATCTTCTAAAATACACCATAGAAGAGGACACTAACCAAAGTCCATCACAATTTAATCTCACCTGCTTTCCAATATCATTCAATAATCCTACAATATGAAATGACTTTAAAGGAGTAAAAGGGTTGTGGGAATATATGCAGATGGTTTCCGGGCTATATTATTTGGTCTGTGTAACTCACTGCATCATACTTTACTTATAGGAATCAATTTTATCTTTAAGGTTTTCATATCTACTCTTCATAAGAGCTTTTATCAATTAGTAGAAGTATAAACAAGATGTGTGATATCTGAGAGAATGCCTCAAGAAATGTGAAAACACAAATTGCAAAGATGGTAGGATACACACCAAAATGAGTTTTCTTAAGGGGTTTAGAGACTTTCATGAAAAACGTGACACTATAACAAGACCACAGAGGCAATGATAAAAACTCATAAATAAAACCCAAACAAGACATAGAACCAAAAATAGGAACATTTTTGTCAATGATAAATACAACAAAAATAATAGAAATGTCATTCCACTTTCCTCTAATAGTTTCTAATGTTTTGTCATAGTTTTTCGATTGACACTATTAGTTTGAATGTGGCACACTGGTTATGTAGTAGCAACACTTTTATACTGATGATTAGGGTATTTTTGCATAGAACATTTTACATAGAGCCAACATACAAATAGAAGAATAACTATTTAAAAAAATTCCACAGATCATCTAATAAAATATACTGATTAGTTCACAAAAATCAAGCACTCTATGATGACAAAAATAGGAATAGAAAAATTGAAATGATTCACAAAAAATCACTCATCATTCTGGATAGGCTCACACCTGGGCATTATGACTTGCTCGAGAAATGGTGCACTTGAGGAAATTTACAATTGACATATCAGAATCGAATCATCTTCTTTAGTTCCCTGACTATCTTACTTAAGTCTTATTGATATTGCATAAGATAAAGCTCCTATGTTGCTATCACAATGGCTACATCATTTAACCAAAATGAGAATAGGGAAGCACAAAGATGTTAACCAAATTGACACAAAGGGTGGAAGCTAATGCTGATGCCATTAGCCTTATATGAAATCTTCCATGCCTAGATAAACTCATCCTTCTTTACTATGAAGAAGAATCCACTCATATGATAGAAACTCTATTCTTAAGTGATTCATATGCCATAAGCTATATTTAGCCTCTGCCTATGAGAATTGCCTCTTTGTTGTAGATACATCCTTACACTTGTTGCTATCGAGTCACTGAAATAACAATATTATTTATTTATTTATAATCAATGCTTGAAATCATTTGCAAATTGATTTATTATACTTATCATATCTTGTATAAGGTGGAAATCTAGCTCCATAGAGCTCTTGTTTTAAACTATAGGTTTCAAGTCCTTGTAAAACTTGGTGGTGCTTTAATTTTTTTCTTCTATTTTTTGTAAAGAGTTTTGAGTCCCTTCAAAACGTGCTTTTACTATAATCTAAAACAATTATTAAAATTGAAATCAAATTCTACTTAATTCCTAGGACATATGTAATATTAGAAAGTTTCTTCACATGGCCATTAGGTTGTTGTACACTTATATCACCAAATCCTTTTAAATCATGAGACCTATTATCTCCTAAATAGATCTTTCTAACATCATCTTTCTCTTGAATTTTTTCGGACCAATTTCTATGACATGGCATGTGGATTGATGCTCCTAAATCTACAAACCAATCATTACAATCACTTGATTTAGCGGAAAGAGCACAATCATAGAAAAACAACTTTAAATCATGAAGGTTATCACTTATTGTATTATCATTATTCACAAAATTACCCTCATATTTGTTGTTTTTGGACTTCTTTTTTTTTTTGTAACATTCATATGCACAATAACCAAGTTTTCCAAAATTATTATAATTTCTATTTTTCTTTACATTTGATTTGGATGTTGCTCTATCATGATACATTTTTTGTTCTTTGTTCCTTTGGTTGTCAAATTCACCCCATCCTTTGTTCTTTTACCATTACTTTCCTTTATATGACTCGTTGTCTTGTACCATCAAAGCTAACTCTACACTTTGAAATATCTTGTCCACATGTTTTTTTCTCTCTTCTTCTTGTAGAAGGATACCTGCCAAATTCTGAAAATAAGGTGTATTTTCCCTTGTAGCCAAACTAGTGATGAAAACTTGATAAGTCACTAACCATTCCATTCAAAATAACTATTACTAGATCATTACTTTATACTTTTTCACCAACATCAACTAACTTATCTCTCAAATCTTTAACTCTTAATAAAAAATACTAACACTTTCATTTACTTTCATCTTGATAGACTATAATTTTCTCTTTAAAAAAAATGTTCTATTTGAGTTTGTAATTTCATACGAACCTTTTAAAGTTGCCCATGTACCACTAGAAGTGATTATGTCTCTTATATGAGGGATAACTGAGTCTTTTATTGACATACACAAAAGAATCTTGACTTTTGATTCTCTTTTCTCCCAATCTCGGACAACAACTGGTGGTGTTGTAGGTTTGGGCTCTTTTCCATTTGCAATGACCCAAACATTATGCCCCTCCATTAGAGTCTACATCTTGAATTTCCAATCAACAAATAATTGGAACCATCTAACTTATTTGATTTAGTTAGATAAGAATTTATAATATTGGCCATCACAAAAAAACAAGAGAAAACTAACAAGAAATTTTTACCAAAAAATTCTTACACTTGAGAGTGCTGTCACAATGAGCACTCTTCCCAAATAACACCAATGATTTCAACACACTAGCTGATATAACTTACAATAGCCCCTCCTTTTGCAAACATATTGCATCTTCAACACTATAAAGAATTTTGAAAACAACACTAAATGAATCTCAGACTTGGCTTAGAATAGAAAAATAATGTGTCATTCAAGATTATTATTCTCGAATAGTAGATGCATATTTATACAATAGATTGACACACTAATATTCCTAAATTACTGCTTAATAGATTGACAACAAATTGTTAAGAGTTTGACAATGCACTAAAGATTTGGCAACACATTAAGAGTAATGGTCAAGTGGACTACTTTGGACAACTAACTAGATCTAAGAGAAAGATCTACAGTTAGTCATTTTTTCAAACAAGAACTCTATGACACAACTACAATTAAACTAGACTCTTATTGCCAACAACTCAAACTTGAGTTGCCACACTTGCAACATGTAGTGCCCACCCATAGTTTATTTTTCCATTATATTTACCAAACTCTTTTATGCCTATTTCATGAATGTGTTAGTTTCAAGGATATTATTTCATAACTTGAACTAGAAGTATATCAATAATGATTACTTAGCTGACTATATTTCATGTGTTGTTTAATGATTATGGTTACTAGTGCATTAATGATGCTTTAATGATTCATAGTTAATAAATGTGATTTCTTTCATAGCAATGCTAGATGATGCTTTGATGATGATTACTTCATATTAATAACGATGCATTATTTTATTTGAATATTTAATGTTTGACTTATAATTATTATGGTACTTACCCCATACTTGCATATGTATGGTGCGTGTGTCTGTTTTATATTTTTATATTTCGTGTTTGATGTGGTTAATGGAGGGAGTCATAGTCACCTACTAGTTGGGATCTACACGATGTACCACTCCTTGCCATTGCTTGTTTAGTTTAGATATATCTATATATATGTACATGTTTAGATTTTATGTAGGATTGTAGGTACCAGGCATCGACTTCCTTGAATTGCCAGGATGAGCGTGCCCTATCACAATAACTTGATGGTAAGAATGGGGAGATAATGTTCAGGTCCAATCCCAGCCATAACCTAAATACTTGTCTTGCAAGGAGGACTCATAACTGACTTTCCACCCTTTTAAAAAAACTTGTGCGTTTATCTTTGTCTGTGTTGTTTGATTTTGAGTTTTGGTCTGTTTTGGTAATGTTGTTTTTATGTGGATTTCACTATGTGACTTATTTGGTAAATTATTTAATTATAATATTTCAGTTAATCGTATAATATTGAGAATTATTAAATATTATTTAATTAAAAATAAAATAATAAAATATGAGAATATTTAATTGATTTAAAAACTAATTAAATATGCACTTTGATTTAAAAGTTTTAATTTAGAAGTCTAAATTTAGAAAATTGGTTAAAGAAAAATTAGAATACGATGATATTTAATTAATTATAAATTAATTAAATATGTACTACAGCTTAAAAGATTTAATTTAAAAAGTTGGACAAAAAGGGAATTTAAATATTTAAATATTAAAGATTTAATATCACTTTATTATAATTATTTATTTAATAATAATTAAATTAGAGTTGCATTTAAATAATGAGCTTTGATTATTATTATTATTAATTTAAATAATAAACTATGCTTTAATTAGTGCTTGCACTAATTAATAAACTAGAGAAAAATAATATATAAAAGAATAAAATTTAAAGATAAAGTTATAGTTCTAATTGTGGCGTAGTTATATTTATTTAATTTAATGATAATTATTTAGAAGTTTTATTTTAATAATAAACTCTAAATAATGTTATTAATTAAATTAATAAATATATTTTGAAAAAAATACTTCAAAAATTAATTAAAGAGAGAAAACTAATTATTAAAATTAAGATATTTTGTAATTAAATATCTAAAAGAGTTGTGCATGAAAAGGTAAAAGGTAATAAAGTAATAAACAGTAATTAGTGAGTTAACTCTCGTGATTGCACAATCAGAGCCTCAATTTAAGGGAGAACTCTTTATCAGAGATCTAGAGCTCATTTTATATTTACACAGATTTTGGGGAGCAAAATTCGAAATTGGACTAGAACAATTGTTGAGAGTTTCAGAGGGTTTGAATTTGCACGCATTCACAAACTGTCTCAGATTTTAGTTGTGGTATTGAGGTAGGGTTTGAAAACCCATTGTAAAATTTTATTGAAAGATCTGTCTACTTCGTGTCTTCTTGAGTGTTTGTATATTGCTTATTAATTTACAGTATTGATTGTTGAATAAAGAATTATGTTGTAGATTTTGGAAAAGGAAAACTTATTAATCAAGAAAACTTGACTAAGGCAAATTATAAATTTTTAAAGAAAATTATTATGACTGTATTCTTTTAAAACTCCTTTAGATAATATAGGGAATATTTGATATGAAAATTTGGAAGAAAATAATAAATTGAAAAATTAGAGTTTCAACTTTAAATTTGTCATTAGAACCATGAAATTATCATGAATTTTCTAAATATAGATAAATATTATTCTTATATCTAAAATAATTTGACTATAAAATTTGTTTGAAAAATAAAAGATTAATTGAGAGGAAAGCATGTTGTAACTAAACTTATGCATGCATGCAAAAATAAATATGCTTAAAATAGAAAGCTAAGTATAGTAAGGTTATGTGCATGTGAAAACAAATACTAAAAATAGAAAACTAAGTATAGTATGATTACATGCATGTGAAAATAAATATGTTAAAAATAGAAAGCTAAGTATAGTATGATTACATGCATGTGAAAACAAATATGCTAAAAATAGAAAACTAAATATAGTATGCTTGCATGATTTGAGAGATCAAAGACATGCGAAAATACTAATTGCATGTTTATTTTAATTTTATAAAAATATAATATAATTTTTAAATTTATTTATTTAGAAAAATAAAAATAATAATATTAATAATAAATTAATTTTAAAAATTAAATTAATATTATTCATTTAGTTAAAGTGAATGTTAGTAATATTAGTAATTCTTTAAGTCTAATGAAACTCTTAGTTGCATATAAATGATTTTATAATTATTAATGCAAGAGGGAAGGTAATAAATAAATATTTAGAATTTTATTATATTTTAAGAGAAGTTGTGATAGAGTTCACTTTATAATCATTTAGTTAATAACTATTTGATTTTATGAGAGAAATTATAAATAATTAAATTAAATTTATAATTTTGTTTCTATTTGCTATGAATTAAAGAAAAAGTAAATATTAATATTATATTTAAATAAAAGTCATATTAATATTTTTAGAAATTGAAATTAATATCAATATTTAAATATAATAATATACATTTATATTATTAATTAAATCATTTATGATTTAAGATTATTTAAATTAATAACATAATAATATTGCATGATATTTTATATGCACAAAAAGATTGGATATTTAAATACTTTTTGTTTTAAATAAGTATAT
This sequence comes from Cupressus sempervirens, assembly GCA_028749045.1. NCBI lineage: Eukaryota > Viridiplantae > Streptophyta > Pinopsida > Cupressales > Cupressaceae > Cupressus > Cupressus sempervirens. The sequence goes on from CM053785.1 coordinate 408,177,968, forward strand.
TAGTACAACAATTTATATTAACATATATATTCTTACTTTATTTCTAAACATGTCCTTATGACCAAAACTAAACAAGAGAAATTGACGGAATTAAATCATGTGGCTGAAAATATGTGTTTTCTAATATTCTACTTATAGTCTTGTGATATTTATTCTCATGATGGTTTTTTTCTTTGTGGGTTGTTTAGTTGGCCAAGTTAAGATGTGAACTAGAGGTGGTTTTTGAGATTTTTTTAATTATTATTTGATTGGATGTTATTATGAACTTTATGATTTGAATTGAGATTTATGTTTTATGAGCTTTATGCTATTGAGCATTTATGAGAACTTGGGTTTCGAGAACCAACGTTATTTTTTTGGGTTGCTTGTTAAGGAACCAAATTCGATCAATATTACTCTTGTGGTATGAGACACTATTGTGGTTTGTGATTTTTGGGAAGGTAGTCTAGGTGCATGTCTATGGGAGTGGCTTGCAATGGGGGCCGGGGCCCAAAGTGGCTGTCGGAGTAACTCATTATAAGTTGTGTAACAAGTGATAATATAGTAATTAAAACATCTTGCCTAACCTCTTTCCTTGAGATACATTAAAAAGATAAGTTAGATATTTTCCCTCATCCATGCTTTGATTGCTTGTATAGACTAAGGATGAGATGAAGATGATACCTTAAGAGGTATGACTAGTTTCCTCATCATCATGAGAGGTTATTTTGGTTCCACATAGAGTCACTAGAGGGCTAGGGTCTTGAGAGACTACCAGGGTAACCTTAGAGTTGACTCATGTGATGACACTCCATAGTATGTAGCTTGAGTCTCCTTCATGATTTTTTTAAAAATATTTGCCTCTAATGGTGTACTTGTTGGATATTACTTTTGATGGTGCATTTACTGTGAGTTGTTACTCATTGATTGGTTGGATGTCATTTATTGTTGACAATTGACTTTTATTAATGAATGATCAGTTATTCATTAGTGGTGTTTCTATTGTTGGAGTTAGTGATTGGAAGTTCACATTTATTGATGATAGTTGTTATCTATTGGTCATTGTGCTTGTGACACTTGACATTGATTTCAAGGGGGTTGTATATTTTTGGTCTTGGTATATGTATGTTGACTTGGTATGAGATTTTAGCATTGGAATGAGTGTCATTTCAATTTTGATTATCTTTCTTCTTGAGTAGTTTGTGTTACCCTTGAGGTAGTTTTGGCTATCAAGATTTCTTGCCTAGGTTTATTTTATGATTTGATTATCTGTGTGTGGATCGTACATTATCTCTCTTGCACGGTGGGAGTGGGAGTCTGATTAGGTGGCCATGTGGTTGGGAGGTAGTGTATTCTTACCATTTGGGTCCCCCTCAGATTGATAGATGTTGGATGCTCCTTGATATAGTGGTACCATTATCAATCTTCCTCTTATCTTGAAGACATATTAATTTGATGTATCTATGTATCATGTGTTTTGAGATCCTATGAGATATTGTATTGTATATTGATGTACTTGTATCTATTTTCACATACCCTGTGACATTTTCAGTGGATGTTATTCATTAGATGTGCTTTCATATTATTAGTTGTACTTATGCATTTGCTTATATGACTATGTATGTGTTTATTCATTTTATGATTATGGACATTGTAATTGAGACTTAAACTTATTAATAAAACTTTTTAAAATGTGACTCAATGTGAAGGAACCCTTGGGGAATTGAAACTGTATTTGTAATTTGGTTATGTGTTCTTGATGTGTATGTATTTATTGCTTCCACATTATTTTTTCTTTGATGTTGTTTAAACTTTAAAAAAAATAGTTCAGTAAACTTCGTAACATATTAGGTTTATTTTTTTTGGGGTCCCGAGTGGGGCGTTACAAAACAAAGATTATTCCTTATTCTAACAACTTACTATTTTTTCTTTATCATCATTTTCTTCATTATGATCACTAAAAGGACATTTAGATGCAAAGTGTCCTATTTTTCCAAAATTAAACCTCATGAAAGGACATTTATCTCTATATTTACTTAGCCCTTTCTTAGTCTCCTTGAAAGATGTGATTCAACAACTTCAAGATCCTCATATTCTAATGTTTTTGGATTGACTTGTTTTAGCCTTAAATGTTGCCTCTTTGCTTGAAGATTCTTGTTTACTAGACTTCTCATTTTGCATGCCTAAAGTGCTCTATGAATGTCTTCCATACTATACATATTAATATCTTTGGCTCTTTTATAGAAAATATCTTGGAGTCAAAACTTATCTAGTAATAATCTCAACACTTTATTCACAAAATCAATGTCGTCAACCTTTTCTCCAAGCCCACATATGTTGTTCGCCATTTCATCTATCATAAGTAGATACTCTTCTACTTTCTTATTCTCACCCATTTTCAAGTCTTCAAATCTTGCTCTCAAATTTTATATCTTTGTTTCTTTAACTCTATTATTTTTGTAATACATATTCTTCAACTTATCCCACACTTCTTTCGAAGATATACATCATTACCTTCACAAAGACATCTCTAGAGAAGCTGTTAAAAATTGTAATTTTTTCCTTCACATTAGTTTCATATTCTTTCTTATCATTAGTATTTCTAGATAAAGTAATAGGAACAATATATCCATTTACAACATAAGTCCAAAAATCAACACTAATGAACAATAAATAAATTTTCATCATTACTTCCCAAATGCATAATTTGAGCCATAAAATATAGGCACCTTAAGAAGAACTATCTTGAACAATTATAAACAAGTATTTCACTATCCAAGACCTACCCAAGTTTATTAGACATGACACTTGTTACTACTCATTTTTCAACATGCTACTTATTTGGATATGTTACGAGTTCAACTCTTAGACTATGTTTGACTTTGTACGACTCAACTTCGGTCGAATGCCTTTATATTTTGTTTAGACTTTATTAGTTGATGATATTAGATGGATAAAATTTAAATTTGCTAGTCGTTATCATGATATTGTTTTATGTTTGACTTTATGGGATTTTGACATGATGGATATTGTATGGTTATATTTACAAATTGCTATCTTTTGATTTAATTATGTAAAATGGTTGATTTAAAATCATGTTTCAAATTTGAGTATATAAGGCAGTTGAATGTTTACAATTCATAATATATAAATGTTGAAGAAAACATGAATTACGATATGATTGTCTTGTTTATTTTATTCTATGACGTAATCTTATTTATATGATGACAATACTAATTTTTTGGCCTGTGCAAGTTTGTGAGTGTGCAGGTACTAAAGGCGGAAGGGTGGTTGAGGTCAAGGAGTTTAGCTCCTCGATAGGGTTGGCCCATAATTTGTATGATGTAGTTATGTACACCAACATAGTTACTTTATTTTGTTTTGAATCTATTATATTTTAATTTTGAAGTAAGTTCAATTTAGAAATTTATTAACGAATAAGCATAAATGAATAAAAGTATGCATTTGTTTATTATCTAATCTAGTGGCACATTAAATTCATATATGTATAATTGCGAAGAAAAGGTATTCTTTCATTTAATATAAGTAATTAATAAGTTTTCAATTTGAGAACTCATTGTCATAGTTTAGATAATGATGACTTTAATAGAAGTGTAAGTTTTAAAAAATTTGTTACGCCAAGTGTAAGACCAACGATATCAATGAGCAATAGAAAATGAATGATGGGGAGACTTTCTTTAATGATCCATCATGGTTAGTTGCCGAAAGTGGGGGCAAGAAGAGTCGTTTTGAAGGAGGAAGGTGTTATGCTTTAAAGTGGGGGATGAGATTGCATAAGGTAAGAGGGAGAGGGATAGTGGGTTTTGAAAAAGAAAGGTTAGCGATTAAGAAAAAAAAGAGTTGAGCTATTACAAGAGGAGTAGTCGAGAATGAGGGAGAGAAAGCATATTGTTTGGGTGTGTTTTTCTCAGAATTTGTTTCAGTGGGAGTAAGATTTAAAGGTTGAAGAAGTAAAGGAGGAGGTAGCGGCTTGTGGGAGAAGTCGACTCTTGTATAGAAGCTCCAAAGACCCTACATGTTCCCCAAAAACAATCTAGTTTCCTCATTTACTTTCTTTAAATGACTATCAAGAATTTAATTTTTATGGGTTATTTGTAATGAAACAATAAATGGTGAATGTTTGTTTTCTGCACATCATAGAACAATGGTAGTCAACTTTCCATCTAAATGAAGAGAAATTGTCATAGGAGCTCTGGATTTTTTTAATTGGATGTGTGGTTTTTTGAAACTTACAAAAATGAAGTTTAAGTTGTATGAAACATGGTTTCCTCGTGCTATTTGTGAACATGATGGAAGTCGTTTGGCTTATTCACCTTGATAATTTAAGAAAACTGAAACTGTTTGGCTATATTGCATAGAAAACAAAAGACATTTTAGCTGTTGATAAGATTAGTTTAAAACCATTGTCTGGCTATCTGAGTGAGTTGTTAGTTTGAATAGTTGTGTGGGTTGATAGCTTGGAAACGTAGGTTCTTCCTTGTCAGTAGATGACTTATTAATTCTTTTCAAAATATTTCTAACGCAAGGTCTTAGGCTGTCCATGAATGGAGTAGCGTCAGGTTTGAAGAATTCAAAACAATGCAAATGGCATTGGGCAGCGGTTTCATAGGCTTGGAGAGCTTGCATAAGTAAACTTCCAGTCTTCAATCAATTTTAAACACTGCAACTTAACCAATCATTTCATGTGGAAGACGTGGGAATACATACACAATGATCTATGCTAATAGTCTACAACCATTTGTTCCATTAAGAATGTATAAATAAAACCATATCCGTAATACAACTATCATAGTTATTTTTATCTTTTTCTTGTGAATCATTATATATGTTACCTCCATTTTATTATAAATTCCAAAAAAAACTTAAACAATCTCTGTAAATTGGGTATAACTGATCGCAAACAATTCCGGCCAAAATTAGAACTTTGAATTTAAGGTATTTTTCCCTTTATAATTACAAGTTGATTTTAGTTTTGAATGTTGCCGGCTATTGGGTCATATCTAACTGAATATTTAAAATTGTTAGATCAATTAGATAATATGTGTTGTTAGTTAAGAATAATATCTAGGTTACAATGTATCATCTTATAGTCAAAATAAGACATTAATGAGATAGAAATTGTGATGATATTTGGTTAATTATCTTTTGCATAAAATCTTAATTCTGAATGTAAGGAAATGTAGAAGTAGTGATGTTTTGGACTTTACATCTTATTTTTCTTAAAATATCGTATTGATTTTTAGGGTGTTGAATGTGGGTTTTAAAGAGGAGGGTAATTGAGGAAAATTAGTTTTGATATTGCTTAAAAATTACTTGCTAGTCTTTTATGCTAAACTAGTTCATGATGCTTCACCAAGCTTGGTAAAACAATTATGCATATGTTAGAAATGCAAGGTTAATATTTGTTTTTCCCTCTTTCACATCCATGTGTATGTTTTTACTAGACATTTGTGTAAGTTGATTAGATCACATAGTTGCACCAGATCTTTCCAATCCAATTGTGCCGAGTTGCTAGCCTTCTCTTGACAAGGGTCAGATAGTTCTTAACTATAGAACCTTGGCATGCTAACCACTCCATGGTTGGGTGGTAAAAGTGCCTGGACCACTCTTCCCTCTCATGATAATAGATGGAAAACATTCTGATGGCTTGGAGATAGGACTATATGCAGATGGGCTGTCAGGTCCGATGACATGTTAATTTTTGTGTTTATATTATCATACATTTTATATCATATGATGTACTTAGGATTCTTATGATTGATGTGCAGGTCTACATACTTATGACAACTGTTAGATGTGTAGACTTTATGACTTTTGTTAGTTTATGACATCGACATTTGGTCGACATTGTAATATCAAATGTATATAAACATTATGGTGTTTATGTAATGATGAGTTGTGATACCAATTTTCAACTCGACTAAATGTTGTTATGCATAATTTTTAATTATATTTTGAAAATGAAAAAAGTAATTATGTGTATGAAGTCAACATTTGACTTTTCAACTGGACATTTCCATATTTTATGGTTCTTATGCTTATGTGGCAACATTTGAGAATTTCAATTCTTACATGTAGTATCAGAGTTGTATTTAACACCAAGACCTAAGGTCTTACTGATGCTAATGCTGAGTAGTTTACTCTTGGAATAGGAGTAATTTTTCATCATGTATTCTCGTAGAGGTAATAGGGGTGGAGGCAACAGTGGTCCCTAGGATGAGCCTGGAAACCAGACGCTGGACCAAATTGCGGCACTCCTCACTATGTAGGGACAATGCATGGATGACATAGAGAATGCCATGAGAGGATGACAGATCAAGGAGGATGAGCGCAGGGAAGCTATGCATCAACAAGAAGAAGCACGGAAGAAAAGAGAGGAGGACCAATTGCTTGAGGCTCAGAGGAAACAAGAGGAAGATCGAAGGATTGAAGAGCAACATAAGAAAGAAGTTGATTGTAGGATGTCTAGAATAGTTCATGAGAGGGTCCAAATTGAAGAAGATCTCAGTAACGACCTTAAGAAGGTCACACCTCCTACCTTTAATGGTAAGACTACAGGTGAAGAGGCAGAAGCTTGGATAGCCACCATGGAAAAATATTTTCACGTCCGAAATTTTACCAAAAAATTCAGAGCAATATGGGCTACCTTTCAACTGGTTGGTGAAGTAGTAACATGGTGGAAAAATGTTATGGCTGAGAAGAAGTTACAACATGATGAGATATCTTGCGAAGAATTCCTACAACATTTCTAGAAGTGATGGTTGCCTCAATTGTTTTATGACAAGAAGGCATCAAAATTCTATAAGTTGATCTAGGGAGTCAAGTTAGTCACGCAATATCATGAACAGTTTTGTCATCTGGTTAACTATGTTCCTTAGTATCAAAATGATGACTTGTTTAGGACTCACAAGTTCATCATGGGTCTTCTACCAAAGATCTATAATGAAGTGGAAATACATGAGCCAGAGTCTATGGGTTATGCATTGAGGAAGGCATTGAAATAGGAACAACAATTGAAAGATTGTGCTCCAGTAAAAGCCTATAATAATCGATCTTTCAAGAGAAAATTTCAGGATAACAAGCAACAAGGTGGTCGATAATAGATGAATAATATGAAAGGAAAGGGGTGAGAAGAATCACAAAAGAGCAGTAATAGGAATTTCCAAGAATAGAATAGGGGTAGAGGTGGTAATAATAATAGGAATAGGAGTGGTAATAATAATAGGAACAAGAACTGGAATGATAAATCGACAGCTCAATTAGGACCTTGTGATGGTTTTTTTGTATGTTGGGGTGATCACCATGCAAGTAGATGTCCTTAGCGCAATGCACCTAGAGGTGGATCAAAGGTTCAACACCAAATTCATGTAGCTATGGACCATAGGCAAGAAGATTTTCAGGAAGCTCCTTTATAATTGAATGGTAAGCTTTGTGGTTGCAAAGTTTTTATTTTGATTGATACTGGTCCTATAGAGTCTTTTGTAGATCTTAGTGTAGTAGAAAAAATTCCCATTAGAGTTGGCTATATGGATAAACCTTGGTTAGTTGAGTATGGAAATAAGATAGAGCGACGAGTAGAGAAATGTCTATCCTATAGTGAGCTAGAACTTCCAAATTTTCACATGCAAGTAAATTTATATGTAGCTCCACTTGGATCATACGATGCCATACTTAACATAAATTGGCTTACTGAGCATAAAGCAATAGTGAATTGTGAGGATAAGTTGAATTCTCAAATGACTTTGGAATCCAGTAGTAGTGAATGGGGTTAAGAGGCCTATTGTGCTTAGCCATATTTCAGCTATGCAATTGAAGAAGGCTAAGAGGAAGGGTTGTTAGATGTATGTTGTACATGTGAAAGATCTTGAAGATCCTATACCTTCCATTAACGATTACCAAATATTACAAGAGTTTTGAGATGTCTTTCTTGAAGATTTACCTGAGTTACAGGCTCCTAAGAGAGAATCTAATTTCTCTATAGATATTAAGCCAGGTGTAGAGCCACAATCTATGACACCTTATAGAATGACCACCAGCGAGATGTACGAGCTCAAGTTTTAGTTGTAAGAGTTGTTGGACAAAGGGTTTAGACATCCAAGTGTGTCACTGTGGGGAGCACCAGTAGTTTTTGTAAACAAGGATGGAACCTTGTGCCTATGCATTATTATAGGATGTTGAACAAGGTTACCATAAAGAACAAATACCCACTTCCACATATAGATGAGATTTTTGATCAGATGAAGGGAGCTAAGGTGTTTTCAAAGATAGATCTATGATTTGGGTATCATCAACTTAGGATAAATGATGAAGATATTCCTATGACAACTTTCTGGACATGGTGGGCACTATGAATTTGTGTTTTTTCCTTTTGGTCTTACGAATGCACCTGCAACATTCATGAATCTTATGAACAATGTGTTTTGAGATTGTCTGGATAAGTTTGTTGAGATCTTTATTGATGCCATTTTGATTTATTAAAAAATTACGGAGGAGCATGAAGAACACTTGCATATTGTTTTGCAATGTCTTCGTGATAGGAAGTTGTATGCGAAGCTTACCAAGTGCACTTTTTATCAGAAATAGATTCATTACCTTGGATACATCATCATTGCTGATGGAGTTTCAGTAGATCCTTCCAAGATTAGGGTTATACTTGAATGGTTGGTTCCTCAGAATGTGAGTGAAATTCACAACTTCATGGGCATGGTGGGCTACTATCAAAAAATTGTAAAGGGATTTTCGAAGATTGCAACACCTATTACCTCACTACAATGAAAATGGAAGAGATATTTGTGGACTGATGAGTGTGAGAGGGTTGTTCAGTTATTGAAACAAAAGCTCACCTTTGCTCCTATTGTTGTGGTTCCCAATCTCAACAAGCATTTTACCATGATCACCAATGCTTTAGAAAATGGTTTAGATGGAGTATTGATGCAAGAAGGTAGAGTTGTAGCTTATGAGTCTTGTAAGCTAAAGTGGCTTGAGGTTAACTACATGCCTTACAATCTTGAGTTGGCTTCCATTATTCATGTGTTGTAGATATGGAGGCATTATCTTATTGGTAAAACTTTTGAGCTGAAAATAGATCACATGAGTTTGAGATACATCTTCACTCAACTAACTTTGAATACCAAACAAGGGCATTGGCTCCTCGGTGAGTATGATTTCAATATTGAGTACATTAAGGGTAAAGAGAACAGGTTAGCTGATGGTCTCAGTAGAAGAAGGCATATCTTTGCTATATCTACTACCATAACACAACTAAAAGAGCACGTTATAGAGAATCTTGCAGGTGATGACCATTACAAGACGGTTAAAACAACTTCGCACACTGATCCATCTGATCACCGCTTTGACAGAGAGGATCTTCTGAGATATCAAGGATGTATGTATATTCCTGACGTGCAGGGTTGAGGAAAATTGTGAGGGAGGAAATACATAGTACTTCTTATTCGGGTCACCCTGGAGTGGCTAAGATGGTTGTAGATATGAGGCCACTTTACTTTTGACTAGGGCTAAATCGTGATGTGACCTCTTTTGTTGCCAAGTGTTTAGAATGTCAATGAGTTAAGGCAGGGCATATTCATCCAACATGATTGTTTTATCCTCATGACATATTGAAGTACAAATAGCAAGTGATTTATATGGATTTTATTCAGGGTTTACCTATGACTAGGCAAAGGCATGATGTTATATTAGTTGTGGTCGATAAGTTGGTTAAGGTTGCACATTTTATACTTGGAAGTTTGAAGGATGGATCTTTGGCATTCGACAAGAAATTTATGCAAGAGGTATTCAGGTTACATGGTGTACCTGAACTATCATCTCTAATAGGGACACGAGAATGACATCAATGTTCTTGATGACCTTGAATGCTTCTTTGGGGAGTCTGTTAAATTTCAGCACTTCTTATCATTCGCAGATTGATGGTCAGACAGAGAGGGTGAATCATGTTGTAGAAGATCTACTTCGTATGTATTGCATGGATCATCAGTATAAATGGGAGGAATACCTTCCTTTGGTTGAGTTCACTTATAATAATTCTTATCATGCATCTATTGGAATGGCTCCTTTTGAGGCACTTTATGGGTGTAAATGTCGCACTCCTATCAGTTGGGATAAAGTGAAGAATCGAGTTGTGATTGGCCCTGAGATGCTCAGGGAGATGGAAGAACAGATGGTTATGATTCATGCTCACCTGAAGGAAGCTATAGACAAGTAGAAGAACCACATTGATAGGAAACATACTTTTAGATAGTTTCAAGTGGGGAACAAGGTGTTCTTGCATGTGCATCCACATAAGAGTTCAGTATCCTTCGAAAAATCTTCTAATCTTGCGCGGAGATATGTTGGACCATTTGATGTTTTTTAGGTCATAAATCCTATGGCTTATCGACTTGCTCTACCACTGGCTTTGGCCCATATCCATTTTCATGTTTCATTGTTAAAGCCATATCGTCCTGATGCATCTCATATTCTTGATCGACGTGCTTTGCAAGTTTAGGATTCAGGGGTGGTGTAGGTGTTACCTACCCACCTCATGGATGAACACAATATCCAAGTGCATACCAGAGACATCATGTAGTATAAGGTCCAATGAGACCAGTTCTCTATTGACAATGCTACTTGGGAAGATTCTGATGATATGCACCAGTCCTTTCCACATCTTTTTACTTAGATTAGTGTTTTATATTATTGCTATCCACATCCTTCGTCCCCTCCATTAGTTGCTTCTTTGTTTCCCACCTTCCATTGGTGGACCACTCCCTCCTTTGTCTCACCCTTCATGCCCCTTCACTCAACCCCCTTTCCTCTCCCCCCATACACCCCCACCCCATTTGCTCTTTGGCTTTGCCCTCACCCAATCACACCACCTTCTTCACTAATGCCTATCCAAACCTCTTCCTCACCCACCTTTGACACCTCCTTCTGGTTGTTTCCCTCATCGACCTGCCTTGTGCCTCTAGCATGTTTGACCTTATCTTCATGGTGATCCGTGAGTCAACCACCCTCTCCCTTCCTCACTCCTCTGTCACTCTTGCTACTTGTCCCTCCTGCCCCAATTCCTGTCCTTAGAATCAATGGTTTGATGATGATTGCAAGTCTTTCCATCGCCTGCTCCATTCCACACACACACAGCTCTGGATCCCTCCTTTCCCCTAGTCAGGCTCTCTTACCATAACTTTCTTCACTAGAAGAAGCATCTCTTCTACCTTAAGCATCGTAGGTCTCTTAGCTCCTCCCTTTTGATCTCCTTGAAAAAAATTTGGCGCACACTCTTTCCTCACCCCGCCACTCTTCCTACGGACCTAGACTTTGGCTCCGTCTTTTCCCACATCATATTTACCGTCTCTACCATCTCTGAGGCTATTAGAACCATGAATTGTAGTAATGCTGCTGATGAGGAAGGTTTCTCTTGGTTCTTGAATCATCTCTTTATGTCTTTTCAACAGAGTGGTTTCCACTAGTTTTCTGCCTTCTTGGTCTCACCATATTATCCACTCGATCCATAAAGTTGGTCCGACGTCTGATTTGAGCAACTACAAGACTATTATGATCAAGCATACCTTTGCCAAACTCTATGCCACAATGCTACATATCACTCTCACGAGATAGCTGGACAGCTTGGGTTGCATGGCTAGAGGCTAGGCAAGTTTCATAACAAATTTTTAGACTATCAACCATATTCTCACCCTTAGGTCCATTATTGAGGAGGCTCAACACCACTTAGTGAAAGTTTATTGCTGCTTCGTTGACTTTCACAAAGCCTTTGATTTGGTCCCCCGAGTGGTGTTATTTTAGCGACTCAGAGATATTAGGGTTTTCAAGATTCTTCTCATTGCCATCATGAGACTTTACGAGAGTGTTGTTGGACGCCTTAGGACTCCATAGGGCTTATCTGACTTCATTTAGATTTCTATCAGTGTTAAGAAGGGATTCCCTCTTTCCCCTATGCTTTTCAACATCTATATTGATGAGCTTGAGACTTTTCTAAGGGGCATTTCACATCCTAAGGATGGATGTTACTTCACAAGGTCTAGGTGTCCACCCTTCATTTTTGTAGATGACGTAGTGCTTCTGTCCTCCTCTCTTGATGACTTACAATGACTTTTGGATGGTTTGGTCTCCTTTTAAGATTCTCAGCAATTGGTGATCAACTTGGGTAAGACCTGAGTTATGGTTTTAAATAGCTCAAAAACCTCAGATCACCAATTCTTTTTCAATGGGACCAAGATCGAGAGGAGCTCCAACTAAACCTATTTGGGCATTTTGTTTTAAGGACCATGTTTCAGTTTGAGACTAGCCATGACGTTGCATGTAAATAAGGGGCTGGGCTCACTGGCCTTGCTTGAGCGACAGTGCTTCAGACATCATTTCCAAGATACTAAATCTAAGATGTCTATCTTAGACTCCTTGATTAGACCTACTATCCTTTATGGTTCCACAGTCTGGGGGACCTCCCTCCTGGCCACCAATTGGGCTTCGGTGGAGAGAGTCCAAGCTCTTCTTCTGCGACGCCTCATCCACTATTAGCTGACTGCTCATACTAGTATTATCTTAGCTAAGTTCGGTGCTCATCCCTTCAGACTCTGCATGATATTTGATCTAGTTTGGTTACTTCATAGACTCAAGGATTTTGCGAACTCTGTTGATGGAAGATACCATTATTCTTACCTGGCTTACTATTCTTCAGCTTTGATTGTTGCCTCGGATCTGACTGGTCATGCTCGTTGCTGGTATGCTCAAGTTTCTAGGCTCCTCGACACTATTGGTATTGATATTGCTCACCTTTCCTCTTTTTAGTATTTGTTGGATGCTCCTACTCGTCTTCTTCCCCCTTGGTTGAAGTTGAACAAGTTTACCAGAATGGACATATACAGGTGGTATATCCAAATGACTTGGGTCGACCCGTCGGAGGGTCTTTGTCCTTGTATGGCCTTCTATGTGGAGCATTTTATTGACATCCAGAACGATATCATTGTTCGTCCCTACTACTCTTCTTGTTGATGGCTACATGCCCTATGCATCCAGCTAGGTTCTTTTAGAGCGGGTTCTCATCAGCTTTCTATTCAAACAAATCATCAGACCAACAAAGTTGAGAGGATTTGCCAGTGTTGTGACATGGATGCAATCAAGAACGAGATAAAATTTATATTCTATTGTCCCATATACTATGAAATTAGAGGGAGGTTCCATTGCTTGTTTAGAGAGTGCAAGCCCTTGTCCTTCTTTTTTAGGTATGATGACTGACAGTGCCTTTCTCTTTTTCTACAGGAGGCTCTCCGTCTTTGGGATTTCACCCTTCGGGAGTTGTCTGCCACTAGGTCTGCATCTCTCCATCTACTTATCACTTCCTTCTTTACCTTGATTACCTCTCCTAGGGGAACCAAGCGACATCGGTACCCATCCATGGATACTCACACCAGATCGAGGAGACCATGCAGAAACCACTTGAAATACCAGCAGTAGTGTACCTCCTCTACTTAGTGTCGGGCTCAGATTTCTCTGCACACAATTAGCTATCCTTATGTTTTGAGCTACTTTTCCACAGTTACGAAATGCTAGTTTTGCGATTTTGTAACCCCCTTTTTGTTATTATTCCTCTTTCTTTTTGTCTTGTTCTACTTGTTTCCATTTTGTTTTGTTGTACTCGGACACCATTTGGTGGTCTAGCTTCTTTCTGACCCCTATTTGTATTCTCAGTCTCTTAGACCCGGTTGTGGTCTCCTATTGGACATTAACAAATTTATCTTATCTTATAGTTTCTTTTATGTTATTCTGATCATTAGACATTGATGTCGACATTGGGTTGATGTCTCTTCCTAGTGGGGAAGGATGTCATGACTCATTTTTTGACATGCTACTTATTAGGATATGTTATCAGTTCGACTCTTAGACTATGTTTGACTTTGTACAACTCAACTCAGGTTGAATGCCTTTATATTTTGTTTAGACTTTATTAGTCGATGATATTAGATGGATAAAATTCAAACTTGCTAGTCGTTATCATGATATTGTTTTATGTTAGACTTTATGAGATTTCGACATGATGGATATTGTATGGTTATATTTACAAATTGCTATCTTTCAATTTAATTATGTAAAATGGTTGATTTAAAATCATGTTTCGAATTCGAGTATATAAGGCAGTTGAATGTTTGCAATTCATTATGTATAAATGTTGAAGAAAACATGAATTACGATATGATATGTCCTGTTTATTTTATTCTATGACATATTCTTATTTATATGATGGCAATATGATGTTTTGAATTGTGCAAGTTTGTGAGTGTGCAGGTACTCAAGGTAGAAGGGTGGTTGAGGTAGAGGAGTTTAGCTCCTCGGTAGGGTTGGCCCAGAATTTGTATGTTGTAGTCATGCGCGCGCACGCACACACACACACATAGTTAATTTATTTTGTTTTGAATCTATTATCATTTAACTTCAAAGTAAGTTAGCTTTAGAAATTTATTAATGAATAAGCATAGATGAATAAAAGTGTGGACTTGTTTATTATCTAATCTAGTGGAACATTAAATTCATATATGTATAATTGTTAAGAAAAGGTATTCTTTCATTTAATATAAGTATTTAATAAGTTTTCAATTTGAAAACTTATGGTCATAGTTTAGATAATGATGACTTTAATAGAACTATAAGTTTTTAAAAATTTGTTATGCCAAGTGTAAGACCAACGATATCAATGAGTAGTAGAAAATGAATGATGGTGAGACTTTTTTTAATGATCCATCATGATTAGTTGCTAAAAGTGAGGGTGAGAGGATCTGTTTTGAGGGAGGAAGAAGTTATGCTTTAAAGTGAGAGATGAGATCGTAGAAGGTAAGAGGGAGAGGGATAGCGGGTTTTGAAAAGGAAGGTTAGCAATTAAGGAAAAAAAAAGAGTTGAGCTGTTGGAAGAGTAGTATTTGAGCAAGAGGGAGAGAAAGCAGATTGTTTTGGGTGCATTTTTCTCAGAATTTTGTTTTATTGGGAGTAAGATAAAGGTTGAAGAAGTAAAGGAGGAGGCAATGGCTTGTGGGAGAAGTCGACTCTTGTATAGAAGCTCCAAAGACCCTGTGTGTTCCCCAAAAACAATCCAAGTTCTTCATTTACTTTCTTTAAATGGCTATCAATATTTTAATTTTTATGGGTTGTTTGTAATGAAAGAACAAATGATGAATGTTTGTTTTCTACATGTCATAGAAAAATGGTAGTCAATTTCCATCTAAATAAAGAGAAATTGTTATAGGAGCTCTAGATTTTTTATTTATTTTTATTTGATTTAATTGGATGTGTGGTTTTTTGAAACTTACAAAAGGAAGTTTAAGATCTATGAAAGATGGTTTCCACGTGCTATTTTGAACTTGATGGAAGTCATTCGGCTTATTCACCTTGATAATTTAAGAAAACTGTTTGGCTATATTGCATAGAAAACAAAAGATATTTTAGTTGTTGATAAGATTAGTTCAAAACCATTGTTTGTTTTGGCTATCCAAGTAAGCTATTAGTTTGAACAGTTGTGTGGGCCAATTGCTTGGAAACATAGGTTCTTCCTTGTCAGTAGATGGTGTATTAATGCTTTTCAAAATAATTTTAATGCAAGGTCTTAGGCTTGCATGAATGGAGTAGTGGCAGGTTTGAAGAATTCAAAATAGCCTCTTTTGCAAATGGCATTGGGCAGTAGTTTCATAGGCTTGGAGAGCTTGCATAAATAAACTTCTAGTCTTTAATCAATTTTAAACTCTGCAACTTAACCAATCATTTCATGTGGAAGACGTGCGGGAATACATACACAGTGATCTATGCTGATAGTCTGCAACCATTCATTCCATTAAGAATGTATAAATAAAACCATTCCCATAAAACAACTAGCAGCTTATTGGGTTTATAACAGCTATTTTTATCCTTTTTCTTGTAAATCATTATATATGTTTACCCCATCTTATTATAAATTCCACAACAAGCTTAAACAATCTATATAAATTGGGTATAACTGATCGCAAGTAGTTCCTACCAAAATCAGAACTTTGAATTTAGGGTATTTTTCCCTTTATAATTATAACTTGATCTTAGTTTTGGATTTTGCCAGCTGTTGGGTCATATCTGACTAAATATTTAAAACTGTTTAGATCAATTCGATAATATGTGTTATCACTTAAGAATAATATCTAAGTTACGATGTATCATCTTACAATCAAAATGAGACATTAATGAGATTGAAATTGAGATGATATCTGTTTAAATATCTTTTGCATAAAATCTTAACTCTAAATGTAAGGAAATGTGAAAGTAGTGATGTTTTGGACTTTACATCTTATTTTTGTTTAAAGATTGTATTGATTTTAGGGGTGCTGAATGTGGGTTTTATAGAGGAGGCTAATTGAGGAAAAGTTGTTTTGATATTACTTGGAAATTACTTGTCAATCTTTTACGCTAAACTGGTTCATAATGTTTGGCCAAACTTGGTAAATGCATATGTTATAAATGCAAGGTTAATATTTGTGTTTCCCTCTTCCACATCCTTGTGTATGTTTCTACTAGACTTATGTGTGAGTAGATTAGATCACATGGTTGCACCGAATCTTTCCGATCCAATTGTGCCGAGTTGCTAGCCTTCTCGTGTTAGGGTCGAGTAGTTCTTCTTAACCAGAGAACCTCGAGGAGCTAGCCACTCCATGGATGGGAGGTAAAAACCCTTGGACCACTCTTCTGTCTTATGATAGTAGGTGGACAACATTCCAATGGCTTGGATATAGGACTATATGCAGATAGGCTCTCAAGTCCGATGGCATGTGAATTGTTGTGTTTATATTATCATACCTTTTATATTATATGACATACTCAGGATTCTTATGATCAACTTGTAGGTCGGCATTCTTATGACAATTGTTAGATGTGTAGACTTTATGACTTTTGTTAGTTTATAACATCGACATTTGGTCGACATTGTAATATCATATGTATATAAAGATTATGGTATTTATGTAATTATGACTTGTGATACCAATTTTGAACTCGACAAAATCTCGTTATGTATAATTTCCAACTGTATTTTGAAAATGAAACAAGTAATTATGTGTATGAAGTCGACATTTGACTTTTCAACTCGATATTTCTGTATTTTATAGTTCTTATGTGTATGTGGCAACATTTGAGAATTTCAGTTCTTACACACCTACTCAATCTTTTTCAGAAGTCCTCATGTAATATTATATCTTCGAAATGAAAATTCTGCATCAATACTTTATTCACAGATTAGATAAGAAATGCCCATACTTTGAAATAATCTTCACACGTTACATTACACAGTAATGTTTATCATTCTCCATATTCTGAAAGAGAACACTAGTATCCTTTTAATGAATTGATATAACAACACCAATTACACCCATTTCTAGAATGTAAAATTCTTTTATAGATGGAAGATAAACTTTATTACAAACTCTATAAATTGGTTTCTTGTTAAATGTAATCTGAAACAGACTCACATTATACACGACGTCTTACTTTTCTTTTACCATGAATCGGTCCCTTCAAATAAAAAACTGATACCTTACATAACCGGTTTTGTTTAGGCCAAAAACTATCAATTTTAAAGATTATAACCAAGCAAAAGCACTGATTATAGTGAACCAACATAATCCGTATCCAAACAAATAATTGTCTTTTGATTTGGTTTTTAAGAGTCTTTTAAACCGATACAATATGTATTGTTTTTACTTTCCCAACTTCATGTTTTTGAAACCATAATCAGTCTTCTTTTAATTATAACGTTTATTTTAAGGAAATGAAAAGTTCTGTATATTAACTTTGTTTAATGTTGATCATTCCAAATTGGTTTCTCAAAAACGATTGCTACCAAACTGAGCTTTGACAAGATGATATTCTTTAAAATCTTTTCTACAGATTAAAAACATTTTCATGAGTATTATTATTGTATTAGAATCGACTCCAAAGAATATCCTATAATTGCTTAACAGAAATTGAATTGTCATCTTGTTATCGACATTACTGTTGTGAAATCAAACTTTGTAAATTGGTTTCATTAAAAACTTTCATTTCAATGAAACTGATCACCAGAGCAATTGTCTTTAATATGAATGACTAGAGTGATGTGAACTGTAGTTGTTCCATTTAAAGATTGTCACTGTAATTATGAACAAAGCAATTAAGTATTCTTTGAATTTCTATATGAGTTAAACTTTTATTCTTATAGTTGTTTGACTTTCAAAAACATAATTTATGTCGCCTGGATGGCTGGAAGGCAATCCTTCAAATAATGATATGAAATTTGATATGACTGTATAATCTGCAAAAAAAAAAAAAACTGATAATGATGACTGATTAATGAAACACCATTGACATCAATGACGAACACTCAAGAATCAACAAATACCTTTTAAAATTATACTTCTAGCGGCCTCCCCCCTCTCTCCCCCATGCTCACACTTCTTTTCACTTCACCAATGGCAACACGGAGCTCTTCATCCATCACCTCAGACAACTTCTTCCCGAGGATCCCTTCTCCAACTTCAGGGACGTCACCTCCATGTTCCACTCACTTGCGTCCGCCTTGTGGGAGTCTGCCCTTCTCTCCATTCCTTGCTCACCCCTCACCCCACTCGCAAATCTTGCTCCACGAACCAATGGTTCGATGAGGACTGCAAATCCTTTCACCACATGCTTCGCTCTGCTCCACCCACCTCTTCCTCCTCTTCCTCTCAATCGAGGCTCGACTGCCGCTGCTTTCTTCGCCATAAGAAACAGAAGTTCACTTTGCTGCAGTGTAGATATCTTTATGCCACATTCTTCTAGTCTCCAAAGCTCTTTTGGCACACCATGTTTCCTCGCCACCCCCCTCCCCCCCCCCTCTCACCCCTCTGGACCTTCACTCCCTTGCCTCCCACACCTCCACCCTGTATGATATTCCTGGCCAGCCCCCTCTCCATCTCATCCTCCCCCCACCCGTTGTCACCTCTTCTCCTTTTCTCACATTAATGAGGTAGTTAGAGTTATGAATAGTAGCAGAACTCTAGATGATGAAGGATTACAAGCTGAATTCTTCAAGTTGGGTTATCTCTGTCTTGGGTCCCTTTCTTACAGTGCTTTTTAATCAAGTGGTTTGTGTCGGCTTTTCCGACTCTTGGTCACGACATATTATCTATTCGATCCATAAATCTAGGCCAGCTTCTGACCCCGAGAACTACAGGACCATCATGGTTAGGCATACCTTTGCCAAACTCTATGCGACTGTGCTAAACGATATCCTATCTAGAGAACTTGATCAATGACATTGCCAGGCTAGAGGTCAAGTTGGGTTTCGTACAGATTTTCAGACCACTGATCACATTTTGACTTTACGGGCCATCATTGAGGAGGCTTGCCACCACTCGATGAAAGTTTACTACTATTTTTTTGACTTTTGCAAAGCCTTCAACTTTGTTCCTCGGGCAACTCTCTTTCTGTGTTTTAAGGACATCGAGATCTTAAAGATTCTCCTTAAAACTATTATGAGGTTATACAAGTACGTTGTGGGCAGATTCAGGACTCCACAGGGCTTCTCTAACCCTATCCAGAGCACTATCAAGGTGAAACAGGGCTGCCCTCTCTCCCCCACTCTCTTTGGCATCTGCATCGACGAGCTTGAGGCATTTCTCCGTGATTGCTCGCTCCCTGGCGATGGTTGTTATTTACATCAAGTGTTCATCTCTTTTCTCCTATTTGCTGATGATGTGATTCTCCTAGCATCTTCCCCCAATGGTCTTCAATGGCTCCTTGATGGCTTGGCCTCTTTCTACAACTCACGTGAGCTAGTTGTAAATCTGGGCAAGACTTGGGTAATGGTCTTCAATTGTTTGAGGACATCACACCTCCATTTTTACTTCTAGGGTACTGAGATCGAGCTTGCATCTTCATATACTTACTTGGGGGTTAAGTCTTCTAGACCTCGGTTCAACCTGAGACCAACCATGCAACCTAGAGTCAACAAGGGGCTCGACTCCCTCGCTATTCTTGAGTGACAGTGCTTTTGACACCACTTCCAGGACACCACAACTAAGATGTCCTTTCTTGACTCCCTGGTCAAGCCGACTATCCTCTATGGCTCTACTATTTGGGCCCCCTCCCTCTTGGACTCTGACTGGGTCTCTGTTGAGAGAGTCCAAACTCTTTTCCTTTGGCGCATTATCAAATGTCACTGGTCCACACCGGACATCATCGTTCTAGAAGAGTTTAGTGCTCACCTTTTTAGATTGGGGATCATCTTTGATTTAGTTTGGCTTCTTCACAGCTCCAGAGCTTCGCTGATTCCTCTAACAATCGTCACAGATATTCCTACTTGTCTTACTATTCCTCTATGGAGGTTGCGGGTTTGGACTCTGGTCACAAGTCTCGTTGCTGGTACACCCAGGTCTCTACCCTCTTGGGCTTTGATTGGTATTAGTTTGGATCGTCTTCCCCACTTTCAATTTTCTCTAGACGCTCTAGCCCATCTTCTTCCACCTCAGTGGGAGTTGAATGAGCATGTTAGACTTGACATCTACAAATAGTATGTCATCACGACTTGGAGGAATCCCCCAGGTGGGCTCCATCTGTGTATGGCCTTCTATGCTGAGCACTTTCTTGATATCCAGGACTGGATCATCTTACGCCCCTAGTACCTCACTCGTCATTGGACTCACACTCTTCACATCTCCTTGGGATCTTTTAGGGTGGGATCTCACCGGCAACGTATTCAAATTGATCACCAAATCGACAGAGAGGACAAGATCTGTCGGCTTTGTCACCTCAGGGAGGTTGAGACCGAGTCTCGCTTTATTTTTCATTGTCCCATTTACTATGAGATCCAAGGGAGATTCTACTGTCTATTCAAGGAGTGTCAGTCTTTTCCCTCATTTTTTAGATATATTGATCAACACTGTCTTGCACTCTACCTTCAGGAGACCATGCAGCTTTGCGAGCACACTATATAGCTTCAATTTTGCTTGACATCGACCCCTATGCAGCGCATCACCTCTTTCTTCAGTCCTACGGTTCCTACTCAAGGATTGAAGCGACCTCTCTACACTATCTTTGTTCACACCAGATCTGTGAGACCTCGCAGAAATCGCACTCGACAGCATCCCTCTAGTAGACCTCAAAGGCGACCTTCCAGAGTACCTAATTGCTCTAATGTCCACCTTTCCATTTTGGACTACTTCTCGCCTGTCATGAGTTCTTAGCTATTGTTATTCCTTTTCTTGGTTCTTCTGTAGTTTTCCTTTCACATTCTTTCTACAGACACCATTTGGTACTTCCCCCTGCTGGTGTTTTCCCTTTGTACTGTTTTCAGTCCCTTAGACACTCATTGGTCTCCTGTTGGACATTAATAAATTTATCTTATCTTATCTTAGAAACATTATACTTCATTCAGCATTTGAATGACTTCATGATCACCCCTAATGCATTCATAAATTTTCCACCTCATTTGTCCAAAAAAAAAAACACAACTTCCTCAACTTCTTCAAGTCTAAGCTTAGAGATAGTATCATTGATCACCCACATAATGTTGTTCTAGAAATTTGACAATGGATTGAAAAAGATCATATATGATCTTTCCTTATGTACTTAAATCAATTAATGGATATTCTCTATTCTTGTTTCATTCCTTGATCAAAACATAGTCCAAGAAGATGCTAAGGATGTTGTCATAAGCAAAAATGAGAAAAATTTGAAATTAATTTTTTCAGTATTTTCTATATTCTAGTATTTGGCATTTTCGGAGGCCTCCGAGGCATTTTTGGGCTTCGGCGATGAAACTTTGGATGATAAATGTAGACCTTTAGAAGATCTTTCTAGAAATTTTGATGGTTCATGATTTCAAGCTACGAGTAGAAAGTTATGACTTCTACAAGTAGACGTAATTTTTTATATAGTTTTTTGTAGTTTTTATAGTTGTAGTTTATTTTTTTAATTAATTAGCTGGTGGACATTTCGTTTTCATTTCCAAGGAATAATGGTGATCATTGGGATCCATCAAACTTGTATAAACTCTTTTTTAAAAAAATGAATGGATCAATTTTTTTGGCTTGCGAAAACATCTACTATTGCATTTTAATTATTTTCAATTTAGTCACAATATCACAGGTTCTACACCAGGTATTGTAATCTGAATTCCTAATATAGATCAATCACATACTTTCTACTTTAAAAGTAACAAAAATTTAAAAGCATCTCTTCATACAAGGGAGTCGCCCAGAGGTAAGTCATCTAATATATTGTGATTTTTCTCTTACTAATGCAATTTCCCGCTGTTATCTATTGCATGAGTCAAATAAATATTACAGCATAAAACTACTTGCTAAAAAGTTATATTTACAAGTTTGGATTGTATTATTCTAATTATCTATTCTTGCCAAAGCTTTTGGCAATGTTTCCCTAAACTAGGTGGGGAATGGGACGAAAAACAAGAGGTAACAATCTTTATGGAAAACAATATTTATAACTTAAAAGCAACTATGGACTCCAATGTCTCTTCCTACTCACTACAAAATTTGAATGCATGCTCCTCTATGGCCCTTATTCCTCTTGCAATGCCATTGGTTGTTGGTAGGGGTGATTTTTCTGAGTCATGCTTGCATTCCTCGGTTGATTCTTGTGGGATATTATGTGTAGCGCCACTAACTCCTACCGTGTGCTGTTGAGAGTAATTGGAGCCTTTTTAGTGAGCAGTTTCCTTCCAGGTAGGGTTGTTTCCTCGATCCCCTTCACTATTGGTGTGGTGATTGGGACTCTTCTAGTGCAGTGACTTTGGCCCCTTCTCTATCTATGGGTTTATCTAGGAGCTCCTCTACCTCATTGATTGTTTATGCCATTGGGGATGCTAGGTGTGAGTCAATCATTATTGCTAGGGATAGCTTTTGCACTTCGAGGGATCTAGCCTCTAATGGCTTGGTGTTCAGTATGGTGGCAGTCCCCTTCCCTCCAATAGTCACTAGGTCTAGGTGTTCTACTTTGTCTGTGACTCCTTTCCCTCCACCAACCATTGGGTTTTGCTCTAATTGCAACCACTTTGGGTGTTAATCATGGTGGTGGGCTCTCTGACTCATGTACTATCTTAGTTTTGGGTGCTCCTTCTGATGTTGTCTATCAGCGGTGTTTTTGGAGGTGCTAGGGAAGAGGCTCCCCCTCACAAAGCTATGCCATCTACAGGTGTGACCTATGCTCTTGCTACTAAACCTAAGAGTATCATGTCATCCAAGGCATTAGCTCATCCCATTTCTTGTGCCAAGGCATCATCTGTGGTCATCTATGGCCTTGGAGTGGTGGAAAATGTGGTATTCTACCAATGTCGTGAGCTGGTTGGTAGATTTGCAAGTCATTGGCTCTCCCTTTCGGACTGGGTTACGAGCTCTTGGCAATCTCTTGTCTTAGGTGATATTGAACTCTACCCTTGTGCTGTGAGGTTCGCTTCATTTGCTTCTACAGAAGATCGAGATTTTGATTTTGATCAACGTGTGGGTTTGGGTGAATCATTCCCTTTTTTCCAAACCAGGGATAATATATTTCAACCCTCTCACTAAACCACTCGATGAGCCTTCAATATGGATATGTCTTCCTAATCTCCCACTCCATCTATGGGAAATGTCTTTCTTTTACGCTATTGGGAACTCCCTTGGCCAGTCTTTTAAAGATGGATGAAGCTATGGTGACAATTTTTATTGATTTGGATTTTTCTCAATTGCTTCCTAGGGATTTATTGCTCATGGTGAAGGATAGACCATGGAATCATGCATGGGATTATGAGGGTCTTCCCTTCTGTTGCTGGCGGTGGTCCTATACTAGTCACATGGCCACTGATTGTGTTCTACGTTGTAAAGGTGATGCTACTTGGTGGAAGGTTGCAAGTAATGATCATTTAACAATTTGTTCTATTGACTCTCTTTTTGAGTCCTTCAAGGATTCACAATATGACAATGACAGAGCCCCCGCAGAATCTTAATAATTCCCATATTGATGATCAGATCTATGCCTCTACAGTTGTTCTATGTTAAGTTCCTGTTGCATCCCTTGTTGTTTGTCCAAATTTTAAAAGTATTGTTCCCTCTGAACAACTGGATATTTCCGCTCCCTTTACTTCTATTGCTTTTTGATTCATGTTTTTGCCAACGACGCTCAACTTCATTAGATGTTTGGTTATTGTATTGACGACTGCCTAGCAAAGTCTCATTTGTTGGAGAACCTAAGGATAATATCGCTTGGACAATTATCTGATGGCGTAGAAAGAACTCTTGTCCTTCATTTGTAGCGTGAGTTTGGCCTACTTTGTTGGGACAAAATCTTTTTTGCTTTGTTTTACAAGATATCTGTAATTCTAGACAACACTAGTTATGTTGTTGAGTGTTGCGAATGGTTAAATAAGTTGACGTTAGCCCTTGCTCTTGTAATAGGTCATTCCCCTTGTTTTTGGCTATTTTGAATTCAAAAACAATCTATATGAAAGACATTTTAGAGACCTCTAATAGAGAAGACACTTCCAAAAGAGGGAAACATACTAAAATGCTTAGTGAATCTACTAGCTAAATAAGGGCTTTTATGACGATAATGATCATGGGCCTTCTAGATCAAGTGTTTTAATATCCACTCCTATTTTATTTGCATATTGAGGATATCATTGATAATTAAATTTTACATTTTTATGAATTGTGGCATCAAGTTGTAGGGTCAATATTTGTTAGGTTGTATCCTTGGAAGCTATTAATCAAGTATATAAATTTTATAGAAGGTTTAGATGATAATACTTTAAGTAGTAATTGGCACAATATATATACCTGTAGCAATCCTTTTGTATTAATGTTTTTTGGATTGCTAAATATACTCTCATTCTTAATGGACATGCATCATATTTATAAGAATCTATTTCAACATTGAAAGATAGTAGGGTAATGTCTACAATAATTTGCATTGAGGAGAAAAGGGGAATGTTGGCTCACTTGGGTCCTTTATTTGATCTCTTTCGTGAGAATGTGGTCCTCCTGAATTTAATTTACTTAGAACAATAGAAGGCATGGAGAAGATGTTTTTGAAGTTTGAACTAAATGGTTGGATACGATTCTTGTTTTTGGGTTGGTGAGAGCTTGACTACTGCTTTTGAAATTCTTAATTAGAGGGGTTCTAATCATTGGCCTACCAAATTATCAATTACTTTTGTTGCAATTCCCAAAATTCATGTCTTTTAAGCTACAACTCGTGTGGCCATGTGACTCTTCCCTTCATGATTTAACCAATCAATAGTTGAGAGATAGTGACCCTACGTATGATACTATTATATATTCTTTTGTTAAGAAATTGTAATTTGTCAAATGACACTAAAGAATTTGAATAGTTTGTGCTTTGGTAATGTGCATCCTATGAACATGAATGTTCAACATGCCTTGATGTTATCACTCATCATATTCAGGATCATGGTTTCTTAGACAACTTGGGCAACACAATGTTCCAAGTTGTGAGAGAATTGAAGTGGGAACTTAGGGAGGAGACTTCTTGGTAGAAGAAAGCCCAAATTGAATGACTTCAAGAAGGTGACACAAATACAACTTTTTACACATTTTGGTGCAAGCTCATCCAAATAGGAGTTATATATCCTCCTTGGTGAAGATAGAAGGAGTTTAGTTGTTTTCTTTGCAAGCTTTGTCTCATGAGGCTACTTAATAATATTTTGCTCTATTTTTTTGAAGACTCACCTCTTACTAAGGATGAGAAGAATATTTGTTTATATCCCCTCTTTAGTCACCAATATGATGAATGATCTCTCTTGCATTCAATATCTTTATCTGAATTGGAGGTTGTTTTTGGGATGTGCCAAAGTAAAGCTCCAGATCCAAATGGGTTTCCTGTAGATATTTTTCAAGAATTCTAATGTTAATTTGGATTTGCAAGAAGTGGTTTGAAAATCTTATGGAGCAAACAAATGCTTTAGGCCTCGAATTCTACTTTCTTTGTTCTTATTCCTAAAATGAAGAAAGTTATTGACTTGATTTTTTTGGGGCCATTGCTCTATATAACGTTGTTTGCAAAATTATTATTAAATTGATTGTTGATAGGCTCAAACCCTAGCTCCCAACTTTGATCTCATATAAGCAAGGGCCTTTTGTGGCAAGTAGACAAATTCTGAATGGGGTGATGGTGTCTTTTGAATCCATTCACTTTATTGTGGGGTCTAAGGAGAAATATATGTTCATCAAAATTGATATGGCAAAAACTTATGATAGATTGAATTGGTGTTTTTTGCCAAAAAAATCTTATCATCTTTAGTTTTAGTCAAAAGTGGGCCCCTTGGACAATAAGTTGCATTTCTTCTTGATCCTTCTCTTTTATTATCAATTGAGAGTTGCCTAAGTTATTTGGAGCTTCTAGAAGCCTATATTAGGGGGGTCCTATTTCTTCCTATTTGTTTAATCTTACGACAAAGGGCTTGGGTAGTTTTATTATGTCTTGCGTCTCCCATGGCTTAATTAAGGGTTGGAGCAAAGGTCATTGACTACTTAAGCTTTCTCACCTTCCATTTGTGGATGATACTACTCTTATGGGGTTTCTCATCTTCAGGAAGTTGAATCTTTCAGACAGAGAACACATTTTTATTTGGTTGCTTCACGTCAAAAATTCAATGAGCATAAATCTTTACTTTTTCAATACTCTTGAAGCTATTTAGAGAAGGATTGCCAACATTTTAAGGTTTCAAATTAATTGTCTTATCTTTCTCTAATTGGGTATCCCTCTTCTTAGTGATAGTCTTCACATATAGTAGCAAGATTTTTTGGGCAAGCTATGTCAGATGGCCACTCATTGGGCTCATCTACCACAACTAAGTATAACTCTTCTTCAATCCATCATCTAGGCATTTTCTATTCACGAGTGTTTTGTTCAGAAAACTCCTATATAATTGCTTAAGGAATTTGATGCTCTTTCCCACCAATTCCTTTGGAGTGGTAACTCGCATAGTGTAAATAGAGCTTAGTTAAGAGAAACTTTGTGTGAAAGCCAAAGGAGGGGGGTCTTGGTCTTTGTTTTGCTCTCTTAAGTGGGCAATCTCTTGCTACTAAATTATATTGATGGTGTTGTACTCGTCAAAATCAAGTTTGATTTGGCATTGTGTAACATCCCCTATAATAGTTAAAACAACCATCAAGAAAGCCTATCTCATGCACACATATTTCTTGTTCAATTGGAAAATAAGCCGATTTAACTATTTTTTGAATACATTAAAGAGGAATTGATTTCTAAGCATTGAAGGGAATATCTGATTAAACAATACTAATCATCTAACATTTCTTCACCTCCAAATTCCAAATATCACAAAAGTAAATACTCGTTACCAAAGAATATTTACTACAAATCATATCTCTATCTTGTGCAAGCCTTAGCTTATGATGGAGAGGAGAATCATTGTTAGGGGCTTAACCACCCAACCACGAACCCTTAAATATCCCTATACAATCTCAACCAGGAAAGGCGCTACTCGGAAATAGACATGGGACACCCTATCCAACCACTGGGCATCCTGGTATTAGAGTATCAACCCACCGCTTGACTAGACAACAAGATCAAAACATTGGACTACCAAGAGCTGACTCAGTTATTTAATGTTGTTATATTTATAGTTTCGCTACTAATTTCATCTTGTTTTTTCCATTGCAGGGATGTTCTCTCCTCCCACCCTTTATCTTGACCATTCTAGCCCTTATGGGTGCTTCCTAGGAGATCCCTTGAGTAGAATTCAGTACTAATATTAATTTGCATTTCTAAATCCATGTCATTGCACAAGGATTTTAGCATGGCTTCAAATACTAAACTTCTCTCAGAGGCATATTGCCTACACCTCTATACAAGTCAGCGTATTTTATCAATATGCACAATAGGTGCTTTGGTACTTTGGAACATCATATCATACATAATACTTTGTAAGTAACATGTGCATAGCATATTTTCTTGCAATATATCATTGACACCATACGAACACATCTACGATATCATCATTCAATCAAACTAATGTAACATTAATGAAGGAATAATGTAATGCATAACTTGGCAATGAACATCACCTCTTGGTTGTGCAATTGAGTTCCTTGCACTTGCAAACTTTGAACTCCCATAGTGGAGAATCAATGCACTTGCAGACAATAAACACACTTCTATAGCCAAAGGTTTTTGCTCAATGTAATTATAGAATAGGGTTGCTGTCAATGCAAATCACAAAGCCACCATGGTGGAAAATTGCACGTAAGAATAGAGCTATCATGATAGTAAAACAATTGCAATAATAGAGCTATCGTGATTGGGAAAGATGGAAAACTCAGAGCTTCAATACTTGGTAATTACTATGGTATAGAGAGGTCCTTGGTAATGGAGTTACCATATATAAATTTCTTCTTCCATGTGCTTGGTTACAAGCCAGTACAAAAAAATGGTGGCGGTGTGAGTTTCAATGGAAAACAAGGAGCCATCGACTATAACTTGGCAACATTCTATAAAGAAAATAAAAAAGGTCATCAGCATAAATATTTAAAATGGCCATCTCAAATTATAAGACCCAATGGAAAATAATATAGAAATATGAAAGGTGGTCACACATGAAATAATATTAAACCATAGCCAAGGTGAAAGAAATAATATTATTGTCTCAGTATATAACATCATGACATCTAAAATACCTATATATGTATGTATGCATATACGTGTACATGTGTAAACCCCAACCATATATTTCTTACATATACACCAAATATCAAGTATGGGTATACGTCCTTATATATATTTATAAAATCGGTTTTAGTATATACACATATACATGTATAGATATTTAGGTATCATGGTGTCAATATGTTAGGACATGTTTATAAACCAGAAGGCTCCAAAAAACAACACAATTATAAAGGTACCAACTAGATCAATTTTTAATTCATGCTTGGCAATTTCTTTATTATTAAGTGATATGTAATTTAACATATTAGCTCATGGTCGTCCAATGTACACTCTTGCTTGCCTAGCCATTACCCTCAACGATGGTGGTTCAAGACTCGTACCTTTTCACCCAATGATGGTGGTGCCTATTGCAAGGAAATAAAATTCTCCACAATTATATCATATTCCTCAATATACTTACAATTACCATAAGAAGTTATTATTCATAAACCGTCATAATGGTTGACCAACCTTTCACTTCCCATGATGAATAACCAAACTCTCCAAGATTTCAAGGTAACAATATAATAGCATCATCATGATTAACTAACATGTCATCTTCATATGAAATTGTAACAATTAACCATCTTACCATTTCACATGATCATAACTAATTTTACTTGTCAACTCACTTCACATGAAACCTTAACAACTATATGAACATTTTTAAATTGAGTAAAAAATTCGAATGTAATATACACATCCCCTTGTGTTTCATCGTCATCAATGAACTTTGAAATTTTAATGAACGTTATAAATGACATTTAGAATTGGGCCGACAATTGGGATGTAACACATTGTCACATATAAGTATCTAAAAGGAGTTAACTCTGTGGATGTTCCTCGTTGTCATTTGGAAGAAAGGGGGTTTGGGGCTCAACTAGTTATGAGTGCTTGATTTCAGATATGAAATAAGGGCTTTGAAGCTCTCTTTTGGTCGAATTCTTGGGATGGCAATCTTCCTATCCTCTACATGTATTCACATCTTCAACCTCTTTGTGATAGTTTTATTGCAATGGGTTGGGATATGATTTCACAATATAAGATAGTCTAGAATTTATGACTGGTTGGTGACTATGGATGTTAGGATTCTCAAGAATGGTCACCAAGTGGCTTAGAAAAGGTTCATTAATAGTTGGCTCAAACTTTTTTTTCTCAAGACTATAATTCCCTACCAAGATAGGATATATTAGAATGGGATAAAGATTCTTCTAGCAATTACTCTATTACTGCTGTGTACTTGGAACTTACAAGACAATTATTTGGAGGTGTCGAGTGCCTTGGTGGCAACACGTGGTTGGTCCAAAATCGATGTCTTGCTTGGGAAAATTTGTGTAAGCTAAGCTTCTAGGGTGCCTCCAATTGTGTTTTGTGCCCCAATAATGAGAAGTGCATTACTGACTTCTTTCAATGCTCCTTTAAGGAAATTTAGCATTTTTGGTGGGGAATTTAGAATGAGGTCTCCTAGCATGTTTCTTCTCTAGTTGAATTTTTGGCCCACCTATGTAGGCCCCCTATTAAGGCTTCTATTTTCCAAGTTTCTTGGGCTCTTGGACCCCACTTACATTATTTGGCAAATTTGGTTGCAAATAAATTGTAGGTTTTTTCACAATGTTAGGATGGTTGTTCAACACTTATGTAAAATTGAGATTGCCTTGGCAAAGTGTGACTTTGATAGAGGAGTGGCTCTCAGGGATGGTGGTATCTATAATGGGATCATTTTTTTTCCTATTTAGCGATGTGCTCTTTCTCCTAGGGGAGGTGTGCTTGGAAAATCGTGAGACACAAATGTTGACATCCTTTGCAAAGGATAAATAAGAAGGGTTGTTGGTCCTCTTCTCTTATGGGAATTTTGAAAATCAACAATGACATTTCATCTCAAGGGAATCTTGATCATGCTAGTACTAGTGGAGTTGGTTGTGATGGCTTGGAGATATTCAGCTCATTTTCTCAATTATAAAGGTTTGCATATTAATAATCTAATGGAGGCTCTTGTGCTTTTGTATGCAATAGAGTGAAGTTGTGATTATTTTTAGTCTAATGCTTAGGTGGGGGTAACATTGTTGAATGAGTGGTAGTTAAATGATGTTCATTGACACTTAGCTATGATGATTAGATAGATTCTTTGGTTGTGTTGCACCTTGGAATTCATCACTTTTAGTGGAATGGTGTTGCATATTGTTTGGCCAAATGGGTTTCTCATCATGTGCAAGGCTGGAATATAGTGGATAAGGGATACTCATCTTTGGAGATGTCCTGTTGGACCACCTAGTAGAAATTGACAGAGCTATGCAATGTCTTTTTCTTTATTGGGTGAGTGGCCCTTCTTGCTTTGTGTATCTTTCTCTATAGGAATAAATTTTTACCCCTCTTAGTTACAACAATTACATTGCATTTTAATTAACTACAACTTGTTTAAAGAGCTTCCCTTTCTATTATCAAAATGCTTTCAGTCTTTTAAAAATAAAGTTTTGCAAGAATATATAATTGTTGTCATTTATTCATATTTTAATGGATATTATTATCTATTAGATAGTCACGAGTAAGAACTTGTTTAACAAATCAGAACAATCTTACCGTACATGAAGACTAGGACCGGGATTATTATTTTTATGGTAATTACACCTCTCTAAACTTTGAAGTCGAGATGCAGCTGGAGATCCAAAATGGTTGAATACATTTTTCTGAACCCAAACCAATCGAACCATTGCTGTCCTCATCTAAAGTTCATATGACTACTATTATTGATCTCAATCCATACCATAAGAGTGAGTATGAATACCAAGAATATAGCTATCAAAACAATAAAAACAATGCAAAATGTTCTTCCAAGGAATGACACATTGCCAACACTGATACAAGGTGTGCAAAAATGGTGCAGAAAATCTGAAATTGTTTTAGTATGGACTGAAAAAGCAACCATAACAAACTAAAGTGTAACAGTTGAATGATTACGTTTTCTGAATTGCATTCATATAGAAAGGTAGTTGCTTGTGCACTAACCATGTTGCTACAAAAAGAAATGAAACTCGAATAGTAATCTATGATCTATGATATATACATAAAATTCTAAAGTCTAAATAGCAACCTCTGATTTATACAAAGCAACTGCAATAAATTTCTCTGAGATGTATTCGAGACTGTAAACTTCTCAAATTCTGAAAACATTTCATCAAGGAAGAGACATGAAAATGTGATGTGCCATGAAAAGTAACTTAGCAAAGAGAAATCTATTCCTCCTACGCGTCCAGGTCAAAACTCAAAATGACTAATTCATCTATAGTACGGCACTCCTGAGACGTCAGGTGCAATTTTGAGCAAGAGAGGCTCTTAATACAAACAAAGCTGCAACTTGCCAAGCATAACTTGTTTATGAAAGTGTGTTTTATATAGCTCCCAAAACTGGGTGCTGCAATAGACAAGTCACAAGACATATTCAATAGATGATCTGGAAAAAATGTAGATGAAAATTTATATTCTAATTATTTAATGGCAAACAAATGATATGAAACATCTATATTCCCAGCAATACTATTTCATAATCTCTATGCCTTCCTTGATTCGTGTTTTCTGAAAAATTTTCAATTATTTAGAATAAAGTTTTAAACAAATTATTAGACTACCTTTATATAGACAGAGAATCATTAGTATGTATGTATGATAGATTTATTGTTAAATATACCTACACTTGTTGCATGTAGACAGCTCAATGGGATTTTACAGGTGCCAAAAATGTTTGGGAATTAATTGTCACAAGACATATTTAATAGATGATCTGGAAACAATATAGATGGAACATTATATTCTAGTTTTGATATTTCTTAGATGGCAAAACTATATGATAAGAAATGTCTTTATACACTTCAATATAATTCTATACTCTCTATGTCAATAGTGGCATGTTGTGATGGTTAAGTTGTTCAGTTGTTATCCTTGCCATCAAGGTTCAAATCTAATGGGGATGAGGTCCCCCGTTTGTGGCCTCACTGGTTCATAGTTCCAGGTCAAAGTGTTTACCCCTTTCCTAAAAAAAAATTTTAAAATTCCATACTCTCTATACCCTCTTTGTTCATGTTTTTGTGAAAAAGTTATAATCTTTAGTTAATAGTTAAATTTTATATGGAATGAAGTTTTAAACAAATTATTGAGTACCTTTTTTAAGACAGACAAACATGTATCTATATGAGGAAATTAGATTTATAATGCAGAGGATTATATACCAATTTTAGTGAGAAGAGAAAAGTCAAGATAATTGTTCCGAATCTTCCAAGCCAACTAGACTGGGAACATTGCAAGAAAATATGAGAAATCTATTTCTGATGAGAATGAAAGATCCACTTAGCATTCATTGCATCTAGATGATGTTTGTAAGGGTGAAGCATCAAGAACTCTCATGAGGCCACCCATCTCCATTCTCAAGTGTGCTTCATTGTAGAATTGCCCCTTTAGCCCAATTAACTTGCTACCCCAAAGGATTTCCAAAAGGTTTGTCTGTAGAGATACTTGTTCTTATCAGGAATCTGTTTGAAGATTCTCGATTTAGTACTAAGTTTGCAAACCGAATCGTGTATTAACCTTAATTATGCAGAAGCTAACTATTCATAGCATCGAAGTTTTAGGTTTTTTTATTAATTCTAATGCAAAATTTTGCAAATGGTTATAAATAAGTGCCAATTAGAGCTGTCAGCACCTTTCTTTTGAAGTGATTAGTTTGTATGCTGCTTCAATTGTTGATACAATCTTTTCTTGAGATCTTGTAAAAGTGTGCTAAGTAAATTGTATTACTTTCCTGAACTTGCAGACTTTGCATTGCAGACCTCACTAAAATTGGTGGTTGTGGTTTTGTATATTATTTTCTGTTCAACTGTGGTTCAGTTCATTTTTCAGCATTCTAAATTGAATCTATTCCTTTGGAGTTTCCATCCTTCTCGATGTCACTGCCACAAGAGGAGAACAATGGAATCGAAGCTGTATCTTCTTGTTGCAAAGTGTCCCTACAGAAATCCTTGTACTGTCTTAGAAATATTGTGTGAGAATATCTGCCAGGAGATGCAGCCATAAAATTCAAAGTCTCCTACCCTTGCACAACAATCTAGAGGCTCACAACTTCAGAATGTTGTAAACTAGGAAGAGCTTGCATGGACGATACAAGAAGATAGGCATCTGAAGGTGTGAAAAGCCAAAAAGATCTACTATGCAGTCCTAATCCTTATCATTTTTCGAAAGGCAAGAAGTAGTTGGATCAAAATTTGCACATTTAAGACACAAACCTACATGTGGATGGACAATACTACACCTTGCTTGATGCATACATCACAAAGAAGTCTCAACTCTAAGGTGAATTATTGTTTAAATATACATCCTTTTTATTTTGGATGGTAAAAATATATTTTTGAAAAAGATCAGGTCAATGTGTTCTGTAAATGGAAAATAAGTTGTTATAAACTGGTCACACTATTAATGTGCATTATCAATAGAATCTCACACTTATGTCCATCTATGGTTTATATTTTGCGCTGTGCAAAGTTCTCCAAGAAACAGTCCTCTAAATTTTGATTATCTTGCAGTGATCAATTTACTATCATCACATTGTGAATTATGTTCTTCAAGTCCTTTAGAGGTAAACCCATTCAATGATTTATTATTGTAAAGAATTTATAGCATTATATTCATGCTTCTAGGTAAGATTGTGTGCGAGTTTATCAACATCAACGTTTTGGATCATACTCAATGATTCATCATCAAGATAAGAGAGCTAAGAATATAATACCATGGATTGTAGAAATCTGTCATCGTTAATTTATAGCATGTTTCCATTATACTTTTCTATTGTTCAAGTTCTTTCATTACCTAAACGAGAATACAAATGGAAGAATACAAATACAATTAAAATATAATGCTCCAAATAGGAACAAAACTTGGGATATTGTTCCTCTACCCTAAAAAATAAATGTTGTTGATTATTATCGATTACATACATTTAAATACAATTGTAATGATGAAATGGACACATCTAGGAAAAATTATTATCTACAAACTTTCCTTAGCAACATAGTTTAAATTATGATAAACATTTTGTTAAATTTTGAACCAGAAATGAGCAGAAATATCAAATGCAAAACTTCAAAAGAAAATGTCACCAAGGATCTTTATCCTGGGAAAAACCCTCCTCACCGAGGGAAACAACCCAGCCCACCAGAAATAAATACTTTATTAAGTTTCTCAAAGCAAGATCACAAGAACTATGCTTTGTTCAAAATCTTCAAAAACTCAGCAATCTCAAACAGATCAGAGTTCATAAAAACAAAGTAATGCTATATAATCTCACAATATATCAAGCAAAAGATAAGCACACCATCATTGTTCATACATGGAGCATAAACCAAATTAAAATCTTCACAATGCTCAGAACGTGTGCATGATATAGTTCTATCTGTCTAAGAAACAACCACGATAATAAGAACTAAGAACTAACTCTTGATCTCCTTGCTTAACGGCAACTGCAGAAGAGATGAATTCACATATCAATATCAAAACTTCCCTTTTTTAAAATCTCAGAAAAAATAGACGCAACTGAATGGACATCACATATTATCACCTCTTCAGTGGTGAAAACAAAAACTTAACTGACTATCCTTACATATTGATATTAATTTGCACTTAAATATAGTGAATGAACATCAGTGACCCAAAAGACATATTGAAGAACTGCCATAAATGCTGAGGTGGACCGCATAAATGACAGGTCATCAATAAGACAACAGTAATCTTCCACGACATTACAAAATAGCCATGGAGGAGACAGATAGAATTATACTGCCGGTTGAGTTTATATGAATATGAAATCATAAAAGCAAACATATACGATAAATAAAATGCTTGCACATCTATGATAGAAGCCGTCTTCAATTGAAAGAGCTCAAATACGAACAAAGGAGACATTTATATTAAATGATATCATCGAAGAACATAACCAGGAGATCATACAACAGAGATCTCAGAGTAGCACATCAAAATTAGGAGGCAATTTGACTGCAATAGGTAAAACCTAAGTTGCTGATTCGGGTTCGGGGTTCGGTTCGTGGGTTCGGGCAATTTTTTTTTTCCCATTTGAGTTCGTGGGTGGGTTCGTTAGTGTATATATATATATATATATATATATGCAAAAAAAATATAAACTCATATAGTTGTAAAAGTAAAACTAAGTCATTCCATAGTATGAATATATCAATGTTACTTGATTATTGATCAATGCCAAATGTCAAAGATAAATATTAAATACTCACTCATTAATCTATGCTAATGTTGTAAATAAAATCATACATTGAAATACTAAAATGCAAAATGGAATTTCAAAACATAGACTACTTCATCAGATTGATAGATAATAAATTATGACTTAATAAAGTTTGAAACTGTGAAACATAGTGATAAATCATAAATGACTCAATGAGTCAATGACAAATGTTTAAACATAGTTTATCAAAAATGCAAATGCTCTTCAAGGGTCAAATGGGTCATCAAAATATGAGGGATCAATGGCTTCATCCTCATCTATATCATCGACATTTTCCACATCATTGGAACCCAAACCGGTTCCACTAGCCCCAGATGCAGCCACATCCTCCTCCTCGTCCTCCTCAACATCTA
This sequence comes from Cupressus sempervirens, assembly GCA_028749045.1. Lineage (NCBI taxonomy): Eukaryota > Viridiplantae > Streptophyta > Pinopsida > Cupressales > Cupressaceae > Cupressus > Cupressus sempervirens. The sequence continues at coordinate 408,214,337 of CM053785.1, forward strand.
GCAAGGCAATTCTAGATATATCTTGGACAGTCATATCCAAGTTAGAAGTCTCAGGTAGTACATCCCACAACTTCTCTGGTCCCTTCTTATATCTTGGATCCTTGTGTGATAAGAGTCACCAGTTGTTGTGAATAAATACCAAGTCCTCTGCTTTCTTCGAACCCAACCGGTTACGCTTCACTGAGTGGATAAAGGAGTATGTACTCCAATTCCGCTCAGCAGCAAAAGAGCTTGCAACCTAGAGAGACAACCAACAAATTTTTAAAAATTAGCTAAGTAATTTTACAATACAATAGGAATTTAAGAGTGCTAATTCGACAAGCTAAGTGGCCATAAGAAAAGGAAAAAAAACTTAAATACATACTTGTGACAAGATCTTAATGGCAAGAGGTTGGAGGTACATGTAACTTTCCCCATGTAAGTACCACCATCCAATGGCATCCAATTTACTTTGGTCATTGATTGCATCAAGCTCTGCATTTTTGCTTGAGACAAAATCAACAAACTCTCTCCTAACATTTGATGCCACATCAGGATCACTAAAGAGCCTGTTAAGTGCCCTCTTATACCCAGCAGCAACTTCAGGATCTCTATATGGTGCCACTCTACCAGGAATAGCAAGTATCTCACTGCTATAATATCTAGGAGAAAGTGCATATGCCAAGAGGTGTAAAGGTGTAGTCATCTTGTTCCAACGATGTAGAACGATTTTCTCCACCTTAGTGTACAAGGTATCAGGATCCTGCTCTCTCCTCTGAATGACCTGGGATGTCAAATGATGTACATGTAAGTTATCTTGATGTAGTGTTAATAACTTAATTAACATCAAAAATCAAAATCTCTCAATAAACAAGGATGAAGTATTGTATAAAAATTTAAACTTACTGATTTCATTTTTTCTAGCATAGAGGCCATGGCATCATATATGTTCCCCAAACAAGGCTCATCCGTGTCGGCATACCAAAGCATAGACATGATGGGCTCGATGAGTTCTAATGCATATTCCACCCTATTCCAAAAATTATCACTCAAGATCAAATCCTTTACACTTTTGGCCTTTTCTGTATCAGCTTGCTTCCATCCACCCCATTTGTTGCTAATAACCATTTGACCCAATGCCTCTTTCACCCTCACAAGTCGTCTAAGGACGATTTTGTGTGAAGCAAACCTTGTTTCAGCAACCTATTACCATGTTAATTCAAATTGTAAGTTAATATGATAAGTTGATAACAAAAAAATTTAAGAATATGTATTAAATTTTGTAAAGTATGACACAAAAATTAATATGATAAATGAAGCTAAATAAAGTTTAAAATTTACCTTCAATAATTCCAAGCGGGAGAAAGTTCTGAAAATTGCTTGTGACATATGGTGGTTTGTCACAAACATTTGGATCTGCTCACCCTCCTCATACACATTTTTCATCCATTCAATTTGGCTGCCCATTGTTTTCATCACCAAGTTCAAGGTGTGGACAGTGCATGGTGTCCAAAAGATATGCTCATATCATGTTTCTACCAAAGCACTTGTAGCCTTACAAACTTTAGCATTGTCGTTTATTACTTGGACAACATTGTCAACTCCCACAGACTCTATGGATTCAATGAGAAGTTGGGCAATAAAATTTGCATCCTTTACTTGCCCTTCACAATCAACCGCCTTCAAAAACATTGCCCCCTTGGGGCAAACAGCAATCACATTCTTAATGGACGGTTTTTGCAATCTTTCCATCCATCAGAGACAATGCTCACCCCCGTTTGGATCCAAGAATCTCTTATTGGTTTGAGGAGGTTTTCTACATTCTTTCTCTCCTTATGCAATATGGTGATTCTCAACTTTTCATATCCAGGGGATTGGTAACCATGAGGTGCATCATTTATTGCTGTCACCATCTCTCTCCAATAAGAGGATCTCACTAGATTGAATGAAACACCATTTGTAATGAGGCAACGCCCAACCTCTATGTCAACAATTTCTCTCTTGTCATTTTCAAATGCCGTATCTAATGGGCCTCTCTTGCGGGATGTGGGTGTTTCTATTTCATCTTCATCCATAGATGGGGTAGGTAGGAAGGGATGTGGTTTACTAATTGTTTAAGAGGGTGGTGTTGTTGGTATTTGCTTTGACTTATCTTTTTTTGCCTTTGACACAAACCTATCAGCCTCTTCTTGTTCTTTTAACATGCCTGCTATTTGAGGAGCTGGCAACCCTTTTTTACCTCCCTCTGGGGGCCCCTCACACATGGAAATCCCTTGACCTGGTGGACCTATCAAATGATGTTTAACCTGAAAATAGGAACTTCTATATTGGTTTTGGCAAAAATTGCATTTCCATATATACCCTCCCCCACCAGCACATTGCTCAATTCTTGTTGTATACTTCCACAAAGGAGAGCCTTTATCAATTTTAAATGTTTGGGATCCCACCCCACCCACTAAACCCTGACTACTCATTCTTGAATTCTTGCAATCTATAAAAACAAATTTAAAAAAATATTTCAAACTTATACAAAACTTGATAAAAATTTAGAACAATAAATATAAAAAATTTAAAAAACTAAAAACAAACTACGAAAGAAGCAAAAGGAAGGATCAAATGCATACTTGGAACACTCAGCACCGATTATTTGAAGGATTTGAAACTCCACAAACAATCTCTACAACCTTCTCTTCAAACTTGCAAAATGGCCACACCAAAATGAGAGAGCAAAATGACAAAGCAAATGAGAGATTAGATGAATGAAATGCATCTAATAGGCCTTACTTTAGGGTTTGGCAAAAAAAAAATGAAAAAAACATAATTTTAATGCTTTTTTGGGCCACTTTTTGGCCCCACCTGCCACGGGTCCGCCCGGATTCACCCAGGTCCTCGACGGGTCCGGGCAGGGTCCGCATTTTGGCCTGCAACACGGACCCGAGAGGACCCGCAGGCCAAAATGCGGACCCTGCCCGGACCCGTCGCGGACCCGGGCTCGAATCCGGACCCGGACCCGAGCTCCAGGGTGCGAATCTAGTAACATAGGGTAAAATAGATCTCTATCACAGCAATATATTCAACACTCCCTTTTAGCAAGAGAGAGATCTTCGAAGTGCCATCTCATAGCAACTGCACATAGCTGCAAGGAAAAACAATTTTAAAAAATATTATCACAAATTTTCTAGGTAAAATTGTTATTTAAGCACAACAATATTCACCATAGCTACTCTGAGAGGGTGAATCATGAAATCATAAAAATAGAGACATCGAGTCACACCCATATAACTTCCACCATGCCAACTCACAGAGGGTGGATTGACCATACCTACACGCAAAGGGTGGAACGAGGGTTTCACCTCAGACTTCTCCCAAAGAAGAATGTGTTTCCACCATGCATACTCGCAGAGGGTGGATCAAGGGATTTCACCTCAAACTTCTCTCGCAGAAAAAAACTCATTAACAAGGGATTGCACCTTGAACTTCTCTCACAAAGTAGAACTCATTAACAAAGAATTGCACTTTGAATTTCTCTTACAGAGAAGCACCCATTAATCATATACATAGAATTATTGAAGCTGAGATTCTCTCTTAGTAAGAGCATCATTTCCACTATACCAAGCTTATCTTGGAAGTAGAAAAACTTCACTTCTGGAAGTGGCTTGGTGAGAATGTCCACAGTTTTCTCTTCTATAGAAATGTAGTTAAGCTCCATGGCTTTCCTTTGAACCATAACCCTCAAAGAATGGTATTTAATTTCTACATGTTTTGTCCTATGAGTCCTATCATAAAAAACTGGATAAACTGAAAGCTTCACGCAGCTTTGGTTATTACACATAATCATAGTAGGTTCCAAAGGCTGGCCAAAAATATCTGCAAGTAATTTCCGTAGCCACACATCTTCTTTTGGATCCATACACATTAAAGCATACTCTGCTCCAGCTATACTCTGGAGTTTGGGCCATACAAGAATGTTTCTTGCTGCACCAACAAATCATGACTGAACCTATAATTAAACAACATCCTGAAGTACTCTTCTTGTTAGGCACACACCCTGCCCAATCTGCATCAGAGAACCCCTGTAAGTTTAGCTCAACATCAGAATAATATTTTAATCCATATCCTATTGTACCTCAAACATATCTCAATAAATGCTTGACCGCCACAAGATGAATTTGCCTTGGTTCACACATAAAATAAATGTATTAAATGCAAAACATATATCAGGTCTTATGTTAACCAAGTACATTAAGCAACCAATTAGCTGTTTGTACATGGCAGGATCAACTACATCTGAAACAGTTGCATCCTCATGTAATTTTTTAAGATTTGTTTCCATAGGAATAACATAGATTTACACTCTAGCATTACAACTCTTTTCAGAATATCTATTGCATATTTACCTTGACTTAATATAGTTTTGTTTGATTTTTTCCATAGCTCAAGCCAAATTTACACTCTAGCATTCCAAATCTTTACAAAATATCTATTGCATATTTAACTTGGCTTAATATAATTTCGTTTGATTTTTTCCATACCTCAAGCCCAAGGAAATAATGCAACAAGCCAGTTCTTTCATTTCAAATTCTGAAGTAAGCTCTTTCTTACACATTGAGATCGTTATCACCAATAAGAAATAAGTCATCAACATAAAGCATAAGAATGATCACCTTGTCATCATTTACCTTGAATTATAAATTTCGCTCAGCGTCGTTCATATGAAAATCCAAACTTAAAAAGATAGTGATCAATTCTCTCATACCAAGCACGGGGAGCTTGCTTAAGACCATATGATGTCTTTTTCAGCTTGCACACATGAGACACCCTATCATGAATAACAAAACTTTCTGGCTGCTCAATGTAAACTTTCTCTTCAATTACTTCATTTAGAAAGGTTGTTTTACATCCATTTGGTGACATTTTGAGCCCTTTACTACTGCATTATTGTTGCCCAGTTTTCAGTTCCATTCCTTTCTGCTCTAAGTTGTAGTCAAGTCAATGTCCATGTTGAGTCTGTGTCTAGAATGCCCCTAGGATGACCTCTCTTCTCATCATCCCCTTTCAAGCTAACCTATGCAGGAAATCATGTAAGCATTGCATTGATCACAGGCTAGATGATTTAGGGTTTGGTGGGTTAGTCTTAAGCATTTCCTTGATGAGAAGAAGGTCAACAAATTCCAATGATTCATCATCTAGATATTCAGAAGGATTCTGAGGACCAAGATCTACAGTGGTTTGCATTTCCATGGAAGATATCATAGGTGATCGAGCTCAGAAATATAGGGAAACTAGTTGTTTCAATAGAAAACTAACTTAAAATCCTCAGATATATTGAAATATAAAGGCGAGAAAACATGCGTCGTTGATTTGTCACCTGAACGGTCCAGATGTTATCTTAATAGTTACGTAGGTGGTTGGAAAAGTCAATCAACAAAAGGAATGCCCTTGGTCGGTTGAAAAGTCAATTGCCCTTGGAGATGGATCCTTGACCGTTAGACAAAGATCAAATCAAAGGGTATCGCAGCTTTGCACGAAGTTAAGGCTAACCTATGGTTTACATTGCAAAGCAACGAAAAGTGCACCATCGCACCATTGCAAGCAATTGAAGTTAAACATGAGTTAAGGCAGAGAAGCAGTGAAAAGTTGAAGATCGCATCGTCGCAGGCAATTAGAGTTTACTCGAGGTTAGTGTTGTGACAAAGCGAAAGGATACATTCGTGGCTTCGCAGGGTTAGGAGATGAGTCAAGGTCTCAGGTTGCAAGGTTGTGATGGATGGTAACAGCCTTCTATGCAGTCATTATAGCATTGCAAATGTTAAGGCTGACTTTCAAATTTGGGCCTGCGAAGCTGCAAAATGTGATCTGGGCGGTTAAGTGTGAAGTGGTTACATCATCGCAGGTAATAATGCAATTAAAGATTTTCAAGTTGCGAAAAAACGAAGGTTGAAGATTGCATGATCGCAACTCAGTTCTGGCCTAAAGAAATTCAAGTTGCGATGGTGCAAAGGGTGAACATGATGGTTAAAGTTTAGGATGTCACAACATTGCAAGTGAAAGAAATGTTAAATCTCAAACCACGGCGAAGATGCGAGGTAGTCAGTTCGATGATCATCGCTAGATCACAAGGTGTTAGTGTTAATTCTCAAAGAAGGCTGCGAAGGTGCAAAAAAGCAAACTAGGGCATTCAAATTTTGAACCATTGCACCATTGCAAGTGGTTAAGGGTAATATGAGGTTAGAGTTGCCAAGGTGCGAAAGGCAACAACAGTTAAGTAAAACAGCTATCGCATGATTGCCCAGGTTAAAAGCATCATATGAATGATAGTTGCGAAGAAGTAACAAGGATTAAAATATGGAGGATTGCTAGGTTTTTATCGTGATCGTTGATTTGAGATTGATGGTGAGAATTCAAACTCATGTGACCGTTGAGATATGAATTATATGGATTTGGCGCTAACAACAAAATATGAAGGAAATGAAGATTTTCACAGGGTTTCTAAAGCCGCATGAAGATAAACAGTCACCAGGTGTTATCAGAGGTGCCATGAGATTAGGATCATTGCTGGGAAAGATGCCACGCGTCCATACCATGTTGCATATTAGATATTTGCATGTTTTATATATTTTCTTTCTATTATGTGACTGTTGCACTACCAGAACTAAGGAATGACAGAAAACTATAAATGTAATTTTTCATGATAATGAAAAGATTGGCAAACTTGATAGTGAATAGGCTCTGTAATTCCATTTACCTAATTTTCTCTTCATGTTTTGTTGCCCGTTCAATTCATAGATTAGTTTTGCATTGAGAGTTGAAGGACTACACATGATTCCGTGATCACCTTGTGGGTTCCATTTCACTATGGTACTTATAGTATATGTAATTCCATTTACTTTTTTGCATGCGGTTCTGCTTCTCCTCTTGTTGGTTTCCATTTCACCTAAGTCTAATAGTTAAAGCAATTCCATTTTCCCTCATGTGCATCTCTTCTTCCTTTCCTCTTTTGCATTTAGATGATTAATCTACATTTAGAATAGGAGTAAGGGTCAGAAATTTTCAAGACAATCTACTATAGTCATTCCATTAGGTGTGATAGGTTGTCCCAACCCATTTTGCCTGAATTGTTTGTGTCTACAAGCAATTTGGCTAGCCTTTACTACTTTCAGGTTAAGAGCTTATTCTGTCATAAACTTCTAATCTAAGAAAGACATTCATTGCATATCACTGCAAGTCCTAAGGGAGTTATACCTTGTAATTTAGAGGGCAGTGATAGAACACATACACTGACCCATTTGTTGGTGACATCCTTTTGTTTCTCCAAAACATTGGGTATTAAAAGAGTCAGGTTATAAATCCTAATAGGAGAAAAATTGTTAACCAACAGTTTTTGGCGACTCTATTGGGGAGAATTCAAAATGGAAAAGCTGTGAAGAATTTCCCTTCAAAATTAGTATGCACTCTAATTCCTTATATATTTTGAGTTGTAAGACAGGTGTTGTGGAGGCGAGGTGTTTTCCATAAGAACCTAATACCAATTTTATAGCCTCAACTTGCTAGAAAAGGAGAAGCTAACTCAAAATTGAAGACTGGTATAGTTTCCTTGATCACCAGGGTTAAGGTAATCTCAAAACACCATTTTCTAAATAGTTGATTCATCCTAGATCCCAAGTATACCAAGACTGCCAAGGAAAGAGAAAGGATTGACCCAATATATGAGGAACTCAGGAAAGCCAACTTTCCTATTCTAACAGATATTTTTGGAAAAGGAAGAGTGCTTATAAGGGAATCTGTGGCTAACAAACTCCAAGAGACTCACTTGCCTGAAATTGTTTTTACTAGAACAAGGAGAAGTCAATCTTCTTCCCCTCCTATTGCTAGAACTTCTATTTCTCCTATTTGTAATTCTCTGTCGTTGCATGGTATAGCACTCCCTGTTTCAGTCACTTTCCAAGAAAAACCTATTATTGTACTAGTAGCTATTGCAGTTCCTTGGGGAAATGCTATTGGTCCTCTCAACCTTAGAGCTGATAATGACTTGCCAAGAGCATTAAGGAAAAATTTCCCAAGATTCAATGGTGATAACAACACCTAAGTGCTTTTCATAAAGCTTGTGGTGTGGTGAACCATCAACATGAAGATGTAGCAGTCAGGATGTTTGTAGATACTCTTGTAGGTAATGTTGCTAATCGGTTCCAAGATTTCCAAGTAGGGTGTGATGGAGCCCAATTTTTGGCAAAAATCAAAGCCTCCATTATGCTATTGAAGACGTAAAATTGCTAATTCAGTCAAGAGGTGATCTAAATTGTGTAGATGTTCATGGCAAAAGACATGCAGATGTGGTTGTTGTTTCTGAGAAACTAACTCATGTCAAGACCGACTTGGAAGAAATGCTGAACTCAGCTGGTATGTTTTCAAGTTCACTAATATTGGTGCCGAATAGGAATATTAACTCCATCGTCAGGATCACCACAATTAGCAAAATCTTCACTAAAGTTTCTAGAGGCAATAAAGATGTTTGTTGATGGTAATAAGAGAAAGAAGTATTCAATGGATCCATCGATACCAAACTCAAAGATAGTGACTATGCCTTATACAACTAATAGCCGAGTTCAGTAATATCTAATAATCAATTCTGGAAATGAAGGGGGTAGTTACATGAAGCCTATTCATTCTAAACACAATTTTTTTTGAGATATCTTTGATGGTTTCGAAAAATTTGTTCGAAGTCAAGGAATCATTTTGAGCAGCAACGTAGTCATATTGAAATTTAGCCAAAAAGTAATGGTGAACTAAGTGTACATGGAGAGATGACTTATGGGATACGTGAAGAGTTTCATACAACTTTGGAGAGACTTTTTAATAGAAGAGAATATTTGAGGAACTAATGAACATTCTAAACCAAATCCTCTACACGTCTTCCAAACCTCAGACATCTTCTCAAACAAAATTTAGATGGTGCAAGCATTATTTGTAGAAGGAAGCGATCAAAACTGATACACCAGCTCAAAAGGAAAGACCATGAAGGAGCCACTCTTGATTCTACAAGAAGCTGCAGGTTAGAAAGAGATGTCGAGCAATACAACAAGCATATTGGATTTTGCACATCCAAAAGACGTTTTCACCCCACATTCAAAACTTCAAGCCGATCATATCAAGTATTTGCGGACATCATATGGCAATTCGAATTCGAAATAATTTGCAGGTGTTCGATATTGGTAGAAGACATGCACTACACAGGAATATCATTCAAGGAGGAGTTATTATAAGTAGTTAAAAGTAAACAAACGATGAGCCATCATGGATATCTAAATAACAATGTGAGGTTGTGTATCGAACATACGGTGACTTGTATCCAAATAATGATTGAAGTATTTGTGCACCGTAGGAAATTTGGAACATAAAGATTGATGAGCTTCTGATACGGGAGACCATATCAAACCATGACAACGTAAATTGATGAATATCCAATGCACGTATAGATTTGCGATTATTCTCCAAGTCATAGGTCAAGACATTTGAATGATGACATAAAAGTCGTGCACAAAGAGACTCTATATGCAATCCATTAAAGTGCACTTGTTCTCCTTAGCATCAGTGTCTTCCACAGGGCCTTTTGGTAGTGTTTCCAATAAAATTTACCTACTTATAGTGCTCTGTATATTTGTGGCAGGTGTACGTTCGACTAAGGGAACCATCATGACTAGGAGTATTTGAAGCAATATAAGCATCAGAACAAACACAAGATGCCTAGACGAGGACACACAAGGATAGAGAATCGAGAATTTTGATGGTGTGCAATGAAGGAGAGGTCCACACAGATGATGTGAGTGGATATTGCAGAATATGGTCTACGAATCATTGTTCGGTGGATGGGAGTTGCACAGAGAGGCGCCCATGGGAGTGAAGGAGATAGTGTCTGATGTTATAAGCCAAGGAAAAGATTAAACCGCTGGTTATTATTCAACATACTTCAAATCATATTAAAAATTAAATACTGATTAGTTTCTAATGAAGAGGTGCAAGGTTTGGAAAAGTAACCGATACCTTTTGATCCTCTATAAATATGTAGTGAAAAATCAAACAAAGCCACCGTTCATTATTTCCAAAAAACTCTCTAAAGCTTATACGAATTTTAAATTCTTCCTTGAAGAAGATTGAAGTTTGAACCAAGCTATTGGATAACAAATTATTGGGCATATATTTCGATATTGTATGAGATAAAATTGTGTTGAGTGGAGCATCAGCATTTGAGTGTCTTCAATACGATTTTTCTGCAATATAATTAGTAAGATTTTTATTTGCTTTAGAGTTAAATTACTATATAGTTCATCTTTTGTGATCATCTTTATTTTTTATTAATAATTTGTTATTAGGATAAGTGGATCAAATTGCTTGTTGCTATTTAAACTCGATAAATACAAATATTGTGAAATATTGTGATCGTTTCCCTATTTGTATCTATTTTGTCTTTATAAGGGTTGAGACATCATAGACTGGTTTAAATACGCATAAATACGAAGTTATTTGACACATCCTGATAATTGAATTGTTTATAGATTTAATATACATAATCTCATAGAGTTGTATGTGAAAACATATAGTTTTGACTCTATCACCCTTTTAAATTTCAGCACTAAGCATTAACTCACTCATAATTGTCAATCTATATGCTGGCAATATTCTAATCTTTTTCTTTTTAGGGTTTGATATCTATTTGTTTTAATAATTCATTTTTAATCTTATTTCAGCATTCACAAATTTATTAAAGTAATCATATTTTCGAAGATTAATACTCACTATTAGCAATCCAAAAGTTTCCTTAAACTCTTGCCATTTCAGAAAACTGTCTTTGCATTGAATCTATCTATTATAAATGTTTTGGATCCAAGTTTGTTGTCCAGGATCAGGTGCACCGGCCTTGGTTTTGCAGAGCTAAAAGCGCAAAAGATCTAGATGAAATTGATTGATCTTGTCAAGTTGGCCACAATCGATTAGATATCCCAACATCAAGCAGGCAAGGCTCATAGGATTCTAATTTACGATTTTGGGAACCAACAGGGTGCATCACAGATTGGAATGACATGAAGCAAAAGTTTGAAGAACACTATAAAAGTACAAAAGATGCACAAGTGTTGTTGCTACAATTGGCACAAATAAAGAAAGAATCATCCGTCTCTATGAGGGATTTTAATGCAAAGTTTAACAAACTCATCAAGAGAATACCTACTGCAAGTGCACCAACAAACGACAATAAGAAGACCTTCTCCATCAGCTCTATGCCTCCTGATCAGGGATATCAAATAAGGAGAGCTAATGTAGCAAATTTACAAGCTGCCCAAACACTAGTTGTGGAGATGGAAGATGACATGATAGCCTATGGTAAGTGGAAAAGAGAACTTCAATCTGGAACCGTAGGTAATGCAGCTAGCATTTCAAATAACACAGAACCCATGCTCCAAAAGTTGTCTAACGAGGTTATTTCATTAAAGAAACAAATCAATAGACCTACTCATTCTTTTCATCAACCTTATCAAGAAGGTTCTAGGCATCAAAATGAAGGTAAGACTTTACAAATACCACCTACTCAATAGAGGTTAGCAATTGAGGCTGCTTCAAAGAGACAGAACATGTGTTCTTTCCACTTAAGAGCAGATCTTGATGGGGATACATGTGCTGATATGATCAAGTATAAGCAGATGGTGGAGAATAAAGAACAAACATTGGAATATCTAGAAAGTGAAGATGATCATACTCCTAATGAAGACTTTGAAAACTTTTATTTGGAATATGAATCAGATTCAGAGACTGGAGGGGACTGTTTTGCAACTCTAGATGAACCTCAGTTGACAGTCATGACTAGAAGTCAGAAGAATAGGAATCAATTCTCCAATTCAGTGCCTGCTAAAAATCATGTATCATCAAACAAAGCAGATAAAGACAGTGACGTGGTACCTTCAACTTCACAAAAAGAGCACAAAGGTAAGGCACCTAATTCCTTTGATATTATACAATACTGCAAAGAGGTGAGAATTCAGATATCTCCACTAGATTACTTTAAGTCTAATCCTGATCAATTGCAAAGGTTAATTGAGCACTGTAATAATAAAGATGGAGGACATGTTAGTATTAATGCTAACATTGATCATCAAAACAAAGCTAGTACTAGTGGAACTCCTTTGATTGATGAAGATCTTGCACTACCTAAATTGTTTCAAGAAGAAGAATCCATTGTCTTGGCCACCTCTACAAATAAAAAACCAGATCCTTTATACATTTCCTTGATTATCAATGGAAATAGGTTGAGTAATTGCATCGTAGACTTAGGGGCTTCTAATAATGTGATGCCTGCCTCTGTAGCCAAAGCTCTAGGTCTACCACTGACTAAAAATTTTGACCCGTTGTTACTCAATGGATGCAAAACAAGTGCCTTTGCTTGGACAAATAAAAGATGCTCAAGTTGCTCTAGTTGCCTATCCTTCTAAAAGGCTAAATTTCACCATCCTAGTGGTAGACATCCCTACAAGTTATGGAATGCTCCTAATTAGAAGTTTTTGCAAAGACATAGGGGGAGAGATAAAATTAGACTGGTCCTATGCTACCATCCTAGTTAGGAACAAAACGGAGAAACTAGAACCAGAAGAAAAAGAAAAGTTCACTGTCCTAAAATTAAATGATCCTAGGTCTCAAATCTTATATCAAGAAATGCAATTTGGTAACTATATGTTATTTTCTAATACCCCTGATATTCAAGAAGAATCAGAGCAAACTAATGGTAAACATTTGTGGACTTTAGAATTTGATGGCAGGTGTACCAATGCTGGCTCAGGTGTAGGAGTGGTTTTGACATCACCTAGTGGAGAAACAACTTGTTTGGTGTACAAGTTAGATTTCAAGAATACCAAGAATACTGAAGAGTACGAAGCCCTTCTCCTTGGCATAATTGCAGCAAAATAGAAAGGGGTAAAGATACTCAAAGCTCAAGGAGATGCAAAATTGGTGGTAAGGCAAGTGAAGAACCAATATGCAGTAAAGAACCAAAGATTAAAAACTACCGTAATAAGGTGTGTGATGAGATTGAAAGTTTGGACACTTTCTCAATTATAGCAGTACCAAGGGAATTGAATTCAAGAGCTGATTCTTTGGTAGTCTCTGCATCTTTGCTCCTACCACATCTTGACTTCGAAGATCAAATCTATAAAGTGAAAGTTCTATTTAGGTCTAATAATCCTGATAATGAAGATTCTTGGCAGGTGTTTGATGATGACAAACACATACAACAATTCATTGAAGGGGCAGAACCTTTTGTAGGTCTATATTTTGAAGGAAGCACTAATTCAAGTAGTAAATCATTGACAGATGGCAAAAGGAAACCAAAGCCAGATATGATCCAATTGAAAGGTAACAAAATTCCATCTCATCTCATTTCTTTGGAAATGCTTTTTGTTGACATGATGCATACATTAAGAGAAAAAGATATAAGAAAGCAAAAGCTCGAGGTGAGTATGATGGAATTAATATAGGGAGAGAAATTAGTCCAAAAATGATAAAAAGAGGTAAGTGTTGCACACAAAAGGAGAGGGTAGAAATCAAAAAATTACTTATTGAATATAAAGATGTATTTGCTTGAAGCTATGAAGATCTAAAAAAATTCATAGATGGGAAATTCAAACATGAAATTCCTTTTAAGTTAGGAGCAACACCATTCAGATAGAAACAAAGGAACTACAACCCTATAGTTGAAGGAGCAATCTTTAAGGAGATTGATAAAATGTTGAAGGCTAGGATCATATATCCTATTCATCACTCTACTTGGGTGGCTAACAATGTGTCAATGAGGAAGAAAAATGGAGAGATAAGGATTTGTGTGGATTTTAGAAATCTAAATCAGGCTTCTCTCAAAGATAACTTTGCACTTCCCATCATAGATCACCTCTTGCAGACTATTGCAGGGTCAGAGATGATGTCTATGTTAGATGGCTTTACAGGGTATAATCAGATTCAAGTAGATGAGGTAGATCAATTCAAGAAACATTTACCACACCTTGGGGTACTTTTGCATATCATAGGATTCCTTTTGGCTTAATTAATGCAGGTGCAACATTTCAATGTGCAATGAATCTGGCTTTTGGTGATTTGAAGGATAAACTCATTGTTGTGAACCTAGATGATTTGACTATCTTCTCCAAGAAAAGGGAAGATCACATCAAAGACTTGGGAAGAGTGTTACAAAGGTGTACAGATCATGGTGTCTCATTGAATCCCAAGAAATTAGTATTTTGTGTAATAGAAGGTAAATTGCTTGGTCACATTGTATCACAAGAAGGCGTGAAGATTGATCCCGATAGAGTTAAAGCCATTCAGCAATTAAGTCTGCCATTGAGCAAAACCAGAGTAAAGTCTTTCTTTGGCCAGGTAAATTTCTTAATAAAGTTTGTGCTTGATTTCTTTGAGACAGTTAGGTGTATAGTAGATATGATGAAGGTATTAAAGCTTTCAAATGGAGTGATATTGAAAAAAGAGCTTTCGAAAACATCAAAGGTGCTATTGTCAAAGCCCCTGTTCTTGTTCATCCAGACTATACTAAAGAGTTCATCATTAATTGTTATGCATCAAAGCATACCATGTCAACCATATTGATGCAGGACAACAAAGAAGGAATACAAGCCCCAATTGCTTTCATGAGTATGCCATTGAAGAATCAAGAATTGAAATACTCACAAATCGAGAAACATGCATATGTTGTGGTGAGAGAACTCAAGAATTTCAGATTCTATGTGTTGCATTCCATTCAGTGATATATGTGCCTGATCCTACAATTAAAAGTATCTTGACACAACAAGAGGTTTGTTGCAATAATAGAGGAGCTTGGATAGCAAAGGTCCAAGAGTATGATATTGAGATCAAGCCAACCGAACTTGTGAGAGTAAATGCGCTCTGTAAAGCCTTCGCAGAAGATCAACAAGTTGAAGAGGAAGATACTCCAAAGGTTCTTATGGCAAGTCTTCAAGATCCTTGGTTTTCAAATGTTGCATACTTTCTGACCTATGGTGAGAGTCCTAATAGATTAAGTGCTAAGCAAAGGAGAGATCTAAAAACAAAGGCCTTAAAGTATGTAATTCATGATGATGTCTTGTATAAGAAAGCTATTGATGGTACATTTCTAAGGTGTGTTGATAAGGAGCAATAGGTGAAGCTGTTATGATCTTTTCATGACGAAGCATGTGGAGGACATTTTTCTAGCGCTATCACCACATTCAAAATTTTAAGGTAATGCTACTATTGGCTTGGTATGTTTAAGTATGCATATAAGTGGGTTGTCAATTGTGAGAAATGTAGGTTGTTTACAAGTAAACCTCAGCTAGTTGCTTTACCTCTTAGGCCAATGGTGATTGAAGCTCCTTTTCATCAATGGGGTTTAGATTTTATAGGCCCAATCAATCCTCCTTCTAGCCAAGGACATTCTTATATCCTAACTGCCACAGATTATTTTAGTAAATGGGTAGAAGCCAAACCTATGAAGAAGACTTCATTAGAGGTGGTATATGAGTTTCTCAAAGAACATATATTGGTCAAATTTGGAGTTCCTATGAAATTGATAATGGACAATGCATCTTATTTTTCTTCCTTAAAGATTGTTGAGTTTTGTTATGATAATGGTATCAAAGTTGGTCATTCCTCTGATTATTTCCCTCAAGGAAATGGGCAAGCCGAATCTAGCAATAAGAATCTGATTAATATCTTGAAGAAGTTGGTCTCGGATAATCAAAAAAGTTGGCACAAGAAGATACATGATGCTTTATGGGTAGATAGAACCACAACTAAAAGAGCCATTGTTATCTCAACTTTTGAGTTAGTTTATGGAGTAGAAGCTAACTTGTCATTACCTTTGGAGCTTGCCACTTGTAAATTGAAGACTGTGATTGAAGATGGCATATGCAAAGATATATTGGAAAAGAGAATTTTGTATCTCACCAAGTTGCAAGAGGAAAGAGAAGAAACGGTAGATAAAATTACTGAACATCAAGGAAGAGTCAAGAAGTTATTTGCTAAAAGAGCAACACCAAAGAAATTCATGGAAGGTGATTTGGTCCTGCTATGGGATAAGAGGCATGAACCAAGAGGAATGCACTCCTAAGTTTCAATCTTTGTGGAAAGGGCCATTTCAAATCATGCAAGTGAACAAGAACAACTCTTTCAGTTTGGCATATCCCACTAGAGAAACCCTATCATGTTCTTATAATGGGCAGGATTTGAAGTTGTATCAAATGTAAAATTGAAAGCAAGTAACCCCTACATAGTAGCTAGTTAGGTAGGTTTTACTTTCATGCAATTTGCTTTAGTTTAGTTGCTCGCTTCCTTAGTTAGTTGTTATTTTCCTAGATTAGTCTGTTCTTTTTGTTGCCAAGTTGTCATCCTATTTTGTGAACCAAAGATTACTAGGATCCTTTTAAGCATTGTCAGGCTTAAATCCCCAAACAGAGCCAATTGTTGCCCAATTTTCAGTTCCATTTCTTTTTGCTCTAAGTTGCAGTCAAGTCAATGTCCATGTTGACTCTATGTCTAAAATGCCCCTTGGATAAGCTCTCTTCCCATCATCCCCTTTCAAGCTAACCTATGCAGGAAATCATGTAAGCATTGCACTGATCAAGGGCTAGATGATTTAGGGTTTGGTGGGTTAGTCTTAAGTGTTTCCTTGATGAGAAGAAGGTCTACAAATTCCAATGATTCATCATCTAGATATTCAGAAGGATTTTGAGGACCAAGATCTATAGTGGTTTACATTTCCATGGAAGATATCACAGGCAATCGAGCTCAAAAATACAGGGAAACTAGTTGTTTTAGAAGAAAACCAAGTTAAAATCCTCAAATATACTAAAATATAAAGGCGAGAAAACATGCATCGTTGATCTATCACCTGAATGGTCTAGATGTGATCTTAATAGTTACGTAAGTGGTTGGAAAAGTCAATCAACAAAAGGAACGCATGCCATTGGTCAGTTGAAAAGTCAATTGCCCTTGGAGATGGATCCCTGACCGTCAGATGAAGATCAAATCAAAGGTTATCACAGCTTTGTAGGAAGTTAAGGCTAACCTATGGTTTAGGCTACGAAGCAATGAAAAGCTCACAATCACACCATCGCAAGCAATTAAAGTTAATCATGAGTTAAGGCAGCAAAGCAACCAAAAGCTGAAGATGGCATCGTCGCAGGCGGTTAGAGTTGAATTGAGGTTAGTGTTGCGACAGAGAAAAAGCATGCATGTGCAGCTTCGCAAGGTTAGGAGATGAGTCAAGGTTTCAGGTTGCAAGGTTGTGATGGATGGTAACGGTCTTCTATTCAATCATTGTAGTGTCGCAGATGTTAAAGTTGACTTTTAAATTTGGGTTGTGGAGTTGTGAAAGGTGATCTGGACGGTTAAGTGTGAAGTGATCGCATCATCACGGGTAATAATGCAGGTAAAGATTTTCAAGTTGCGAAACAGTGAAGGTTGAAGAACGCATGATTGCGACTCAGTTCTGGCCTAAAGAAATTCAAGTTGCGATGGTGCAAAGGGTCAACATGACGGTTAAAGTTTAGGTTGTCGCAACATCGCAAGTGAAAGAAATATTAAATCTCAAACTGCAGCGAAGATCCGAGGTACTCAGTTCGATGGTCGTCGCTGGATCGCAAGGTGTTAATGTTAATTCTCAAATAAGGTTGTGAAGGTGCAAAAAACCCAAGGCATTCAAATTTTGAACCGTCACAGTATCACAAGTGGTTAAGGGTAATATGAGGTTAGAGTTGCCAAGGTGCGAAAGGTAGCAACAGTTAAGTCAAACAGTTATCGCATGATTGCACGGCTTAAAAGCATCATATGAATGATAGTTGCGAAGAAGCGACAAGGATTAAAATAAGGAGGATTGCTAGGTTTTAATCGTGAATGTTGATTTGAGATCGACAGTGAGAATTCAAACTTATATGACCGTTGAGATACAAATTATATGGATTTGGCACTAACAATAGAATATGAAGGAAATGAAGATTTTCACAAGGTTTTTAAAGCCGCATGAAGATAAACAGTCGCCAGGTGTTCTCAGAGGTGCCATGAGATCAAGATCATCGCTGGGAAAGATGCCACACGTCCATACAATGTTACAGATTAGATATTTTCATGTTTTATTCATATTTTCTTTCTATTATGTGACTGTTGCACAACTAGAATTGAGAAATGACAGAAAACTATAAATGTAATTTTTGACGATAATGAATAGGTCAGCAAACTTGATAGCGAATTGGCTTTGTAATTCTATTTACCAAATTTTCTCTTCATGTGTTGTTGCCTGTTCTTCTCATAGATTAGTTCTGCATTGAGAGTTGAAGGGCAATTACATGTGATTCTGTGAACACCCCGTGGATTCCGTTTCACTATGGTATTTACAGTATAGGTAATTCCATTACTTTTTCACATGCAATTCTTCTTCTCCTCTTGTTTGTTCCATGGCATGTTAAAAGTAGTTTCATTGGGAATTGAAGAATAAATGTGGATGAATCTATTAGTAACTTGTTGGGTTCCATTTCACCTATGTCTAATAGTTAAAGCAATTCCATTTGCCCTCATGTGCATCTCTTCTTCCTTTCCTCTTTTGCATTTAGATGATTAATCTACATTTAGGATAGGAGTAAGGGTCGGAAATTTTCAAAACAATCTACTACAGTCATTTCATTAGGTGTGATAGGTTGTCCCTATCCAATTTGCTTGAATTATTTGTGTCTATAAGCAATTTGGTTAGCCTTTACTGCTCTCAAGTTAAGAGCTTATTCTATCATAAACTTCTGATCTAAGAAAAACATTCACTGCATATCACTGCAAGTCCTAAGGGAGTTGTACCTTGTAATTCAGAGGGCAGTGATAGAACACACACACTGACCCATTTGTTGGTGACATCTTTTGGTTTCTCCAAAACATTGGGTATTAAAAGAGTCGGGTTATAAATCCAATTAGGAGAACAAACTGTTAACCAACAATTACCTATGATTGTTCTAATGGAAGTGTAACAGGCTATGACTGCAAAGGTTTCTTCATAGTTTGTGCCATCTTTTTGTAAAAAACCTCCAATAACAAATTTGGCTTTATATTTTTCTATGCTACCATCAACATGTTTAATCTTAAACAACCAATTAGAAGAAAAGTTTTATTCACCTTTTGGTCTTGGAACTATATCCCATACATCGATTTTAATGATTGACTGGTAATCTTCCATCATGGCATCTTTCTATACTTGCTGATTTGAAGCCTCTTTAACATTGGAAGGTTCAAATGCAATACTGTGGCTCATTAATGCTACATAACCAGCATACTTATGAGGCCTTTTACAAAGTGCCACATGGGGCTGCATATTGTCCAACTTCTTCTATAATGTTTCTTGCCCACAATGGTCTTTTACTGTTGGCTTAAGTATTACTAGGACCTACTATAGTGTCAATAGGATCTATAGCTTAGTTACTGATTCTGATGCAGATCCAAAAGCAGATGTGGGAAGCGGGTGAGCGGATGCACAAATGTCTTTTGGGGGGATGTGGATGCGTATGGATGCATATATATTGTATATACAGTTATACTATGGATATGCAAAGAAATGAAAGGAATATACTAAGTTACAACATTTGACGGTTTGTGACTTCACCAATAGATATTTGAATATTCAATAAGATTATAAAACATATCAATGATATCATATACATCTATGTTCACGATTCCAGTGCAAATCAGCAAATCATCACAATTACAAAATCAAAATATAGTTCATCATTCAATGTTTATCAATCCGAATCCGAATCATATGGATTTGCAAAAGAATCCTCAACATCTCCAACAGCTACAAGTTCAAAATCATTTGAACCGAAAGTAGTTCCACTTGCGCTAGATACACCATGTGTCATAATGTTATTAGCATCAACATCCATTATTGTAGTAAGATCTTGAATTGTTGCATCCAAGTTTGCACACTTAGCTTCTATGTCCCAAAGTTTGGCTGCCCCTTCTTTATAGTAATCCTCCTTACATGACAAAAGATGCAAGTTGATATGAATGTAAACCAAGTCATCATCTTTTTCAGAGCCCAACTACTTACACTTCACTGAGTGGATAAAGGACTATGTGCTCCAATTCCATTCAGCAGCAGGACTTACAACCTCAAAAATGTTCACAATGGTAAAACATAAAAATGAAAATCAATTTAAAGAATTGTAGAATACACGTGATAAACAAAAAATAAATAAAACTTACTTGTGAGAGGATTTTGATTGTGAGAGGTTGTAGATGCTTAAACGATTGACTGGTACCACAATGTGATAGCTCCCATCTCGCATTGGTCCTCTGTTGCAAGAGGACTAAGTTTTTTCTCTTGAAGCAAATAACCCAAATTCAGACAATAAATTTAATTGATCGTTATTGAAGGAGACTAACTACATTATATTTTTCAATATCTGAACAATCTTCAGCTCTGATACTGATTTCTCATATACATTTATATTGTACTGATAATAATAATTTTGTTGATGTGTGCAGACCACCTTTCTACAGTATTTGTGCTGATGTAATTCAAGTATATATATGTAAGCAGATCCAGTTTTATAGACTGAGATTATAGATTTATCATCAATCATAAATATCTATATTTAGTTTCAATTTGCTATAAGGGCAACAAACTCAACACTCCCTCTTTAGCAAGAGGGAAATTGAAAATAAATAAATAATACAAGATTAAACAAAACCTTGATGAGAAACTTGAATTATGGTGTCCGGCAAGATCCGGCCCGAAGAACCATAACAAATGATGGTGTCCGACAAAATCCACCCTGAAGAACCATGATAACGCTTGCTCCCACACATTTGGTGTTAGAGATAGATCAACTATTGATAAGATCTCCACCTTACAATAGAGACCTCACACATATGAAAGATCGTCACCTTTCAGAACCCAAGTTTGCAAACAATCTAAATCTTCAATTTATTCATGAATATATATAACTTACAAATGTATTTACAAATTTGTCGTACCAAGTTTACCTCAGAGGTACTCTATTTTCAAACTTGTTAGAGACTTGGTGAAATTGTCAACATTTTGCTTATTAGTGTTGACATAAATCAGCTTGATAACATTTCTGTCAACCATGTCTCTTATGTAATGGTATGGAGTTTCGATGTGCTTTGATCGATTGTTGAAGACAAGATTAGTAGAAAGCTTGATGCAGCTCTAGTTATCACAATGAATTATTGTGAGACTTAGTTGCTTTCCAAAGAGTCCAAATAATAGCTTTCTCAACCATACTGCTTCGCGAGCTCCCATGGAGGCTTCCACTAATTCAGCTTTGGTGGAACTCAAGGCAACTGTAGGTTGTTTTCTACTGAACCAAGATATCATTTCTAATCCAAGACTGAAGCAATACCTTGTAGTACTCTTGTGGTTTATGGAACAACCAGCCCAATCAGAATCAGTATATCCTTCAGGTTTAATCTCAACATTTTTGTATTTCAAACCAAGACCAATAGCGCCATGTAGATATCTCAAGATATGTTTAGCAGCCATCAAATGAATCTTCTTTGGTTCACACATGAAATGACTTAAAACATTGGTGGCATAGCAGATATCAGGCCTGTATTTACTAGATACATAAGTATCCAATGATCTGTCTGTAGAGAGTGGGGTCAATAGACTGTAAATTCACAACTTCTTCTTTTAGCTTGTGTAGATTTGTTTCCATTGGATTTACTAGAGGTTTTCTATCCATCACCCAAATATAGCCAAGATGTCATGGGTGTACTTCTCTTAATTTAGAAAAATATGATCTTTCTTCTAACATACTTCTAGACCCAAAAAATAGTGTAGTAGGCCTAGATCCTTCATTTCAAATTCAGTGATAAGATCTTATTTGCATTTTTCAATTAAGTGATCTTGACTTGTTATCAATAGATCATCATCATATAAGACAAATATTAATATGCCACCATTAGATATTTTGAAATATATATTAGGATCAGCTTCATTTTTGGAGTATCCTAGTTTGGAAAGGTAGCTATCTATCCTTCAATACCAAGCTCGTGGTGCTTGTTTGAGGCCATGGAGAGCTTTCTTAAGCTTACATAAATATAGATTCCTATCTTTTATAACAAAACCTTTAGGTTATTCGATATATACTTCTTAATTAATGACGCCATTTAGGAATGTGGTCTTGACATCCATTTGATGTATCTTCCATCCATTGGATGCTGCGATTGCAATAATTGTCCTTATTGAGGTGTATCGAGCAACTGAAGCAAATGTTTCCTCATAATCGATACCTGACTTTTGAGAGAAACCTCGAGCAACAAATCTAGCTTTATGTTTTTCAATGCTACCATCTGAAGCATACTTGATTTTGTATAACCATTTTGATGAAACAACTAATTTGTTTTTTTGGCCTAGGTACAATATCCGAAACATCGTTTTGTAATATGGATTGATATTCTTCGACCATAGCATCTTTCCATGCTTGAAAAGATAAGGCTTCTTCAACGGTTAATGGTTCAGATCTTGTAAGCTCAGTTACTAGTGTAGTGTAACAAGATTTAATTTTGGTTTTCTTGCTCTCTCTGGAGATTTCATCTGGTTCAACATTATTTTCTTCAATCATTTTCTTTGCCCATAATGGCATTTTCTTGATATTAGAGATGTCTCTGATTTCAGTGTTCAGTAATAGATCATTCTCTTTTTATATGTTCTCCCTTTGATTTCCAATTTGCAAATTTCATCTAATCCTGTGACGGGCTCATCTTCTATACTAGTGGATAGTTTCAAGACAGTGTTTTCTTCAAATTTGACATCTCTGCTAATTTCAACTGATCTTTGCTCAAGTATATAGACTCTATACCCTTTGGTGTTTTCACCGTACCCAACAAATATTCCTTTCTTCCTAGATGGTTCTACCCTGATTCTTTTTTCTTTAGGTATGTGAATGTAAACGAGGCAACCAAATATTCTGAGATGACTTAGGTCAAGATTTAATTCCTGTAAAGGCTTCTTCAAGAGTTGTGTTTTCTAGGATTGAGTGTGGGCATCTGTTTTGAATATATACAACAGTATTAGTGGCCTCGGCCCAAAATGAAAAATGTGAATTTTGATAATGTAGCATGGCTTTTGCTGCTTCAACAATGGTTATGTTTTCCTTTCTACCATCCCATTTTGTTAAGGATTATAAGGTAAAATATACTCCCTCTTAATCCCAACAGAGGTATAGAAGTCTTTGAAGTTTTCAGAGGTATATTCACCCCCACTGTCTGATCTTAGAGTTTTTATTCTTTTTGACATTTGATTTTCCACTATTGCTTTGAACTCTTTAAATTTCAGTAGAATTTCATTTGGTTCTTTGACTTTTAGAAAGTAAATCCAAGTTTTCTTAGAAAAATCATCAATAAAGATTGTGTAGTATGAGAATCCTCCTAGAGAAAGTGTTGACACGGGTCCACATAAATCAGTGTGGACTAGTTCCAGAACTGATTTAGACTTGTTTTCGGTAGGGAGGAAAAGGTTTTTTTTTACATTCTTTCCTAGAGCACATCCTTTACAAATGCCTATATGGTTCGAATTTATGTTAGGTGTTCCAGAGGTGATTTTTCCTATATTTGGCTGTGTATTGAATCCAATATGTCCAAGCCTTCTATGCCATATTTAATTAGGGTTTGTTACTTCATGATTTAGGTCCTGCTTTTGAATGTTACATAGTTTATATAGAGTTCCATCTCTAGACCCTATGGTGATAGCTTTCTTGAGCTTAGAAGTTTTAGGCTAGTACAACACTTTGTCTCCATTAAAGGTGACTTGATACCCTTCATCAACAAGTCCAGAGATGGATACTAGATTCCTTTTTATGCTAGGTACGAAAAGAACATCTTTCAAGTTTAAAGTAACTCCAGTTTTTAGTATTAAGAACAGGTCCCAATTCCTTTTATTGGATAGGTGGAGTTATCTCCAATGGTGACTCCTTCAGTGGTATAACTTCCAAAAGTTTCAAACTTATATCTAAACCCTGTTATATGACAGGATGTGCCACTATCTATTATCCACACATTTTCGTTGGATTTCATCTCACTTGATAGAGCTGAGTAGAATAATAGATTTTCTTCTTCTTTTATCATGGCTAAGGAGGCTAGGATTTTTTCCCTTTCTGGACAAGTCTAAAGGTATGTCCGAATTTCTCACACTTGCAACATTGAACTTTGGAGAAGTCATTTATTTTGTAATTATTGTTTCCTTTCCGTTTATCATTTTTCTTTCCTTTGAATTTTCTCTTTTTCCCTTTGCTATTAGAGACCGAGAAAATAACTTGATTCTCTCCCTCTTAATTTGAATGTTTGAATGATCCCTCTAGAAATCAGTCTTGATTCTTCAGAGGTGCAATCATTTTTTAGTTGATCAAAAACTTGTATTCATAAACATGGAATAGATGCGAAAGAATTTGAATAGTACAAAGACCATTTATTCGGCATTTACATTACAGAGAAATCAAACGGAGAAAGGCATGTCATTCTTTCTAAGTACATGGATAATCAAGACTCAAAGACCAAGTGATAAACATATACGTAGTTAAATGAGACAGAGTTACATTCAGAGAAAACTGAAATAATTCAAAGATTAATCTCAATCATAGGACAAGCATCCAAACACGAAGATTTGGCATACAGATATCTCCTCTCTCTGAACACACAAAAAGACACTTCAAGTCTTATGGACTCTGCACACAAGTTACCGTTTGAAATAAAACATCTATCTTCCTCCCTTCCATTATAAATAGATAACAAAAAATTCCCCTCCTATGACCAACTAACGTTTTGGAAAAGAGCACCCTTTCTTCTTGAAAATATTCCCTTAAATAATCATTTACTGTAACTTTTCAGCTTTCTACCCCATAACTGAGAATTGGAAATTTATTTCTCTTCCATTCCCACTATATTCTTCTTCTCGACTAATATAATGTTTAACCTTTTCACACTAGTTAAACATTACAACCAAATGAAATATATCATTAAAGTTGTAAATTTAGTTGTTGGATTCAATAAATATACTTTGAATACATCTTATGAAAAAGGTTTGAACTGATTTCCACATGTGTTGGCTAGTGGATTTTTAATGGAGTTCAATGTACTATATCAAATGGTGAGTGTACATACTTCGTATATATGCAGTCTGCATAATAGTAGCCTGAGTGTCAGTCCAAAATTTCCTACCAAGTTCCAGATTAGGTACCTTACTTCTCATGCCAAGCTCGTCACTTCCATATTCCAATGTCGCCTTACATTTTAATATCTTGGTCTCCCGCTCATTGAGTATGGCAGTATATCGTACCAATTGAATTGGGCTATTCAATTGGATAATTTGTCCATGCTATTCCACTCAGACCACTATCCCAATTCATCTGCTACAAATACAGGAGGAATCGAGGGATCCGAAGATCAATAGGGAACGAATCTTCATGGGCTGGTTTAGGTTTTCAAAGGAAAGCAATTTCTAAATGCACATACTATTAAATATTCAACATGCTTCAAAACAATGCTTGTCCCCATAGTAATAGTTGTCACTTGTCCAATAGTTTTCACACAACTGCTTCATTTCGTAGATTAGGCATTGTGGGTGCAATTACCTAGACATCAACACCTTTGGCAATGAGATGGTATTGGTAAACAACACCTGATGTGAAAGAGCTTGTGAAATTAAAAATTTCCTCCTATTTACACCTCCCGAAGACCCCACTAGCCGACCCATATCAATTAACAAATCATGAAATAACTTGCCTGAGTGAAGGTTTCATGCTTGGCAAGCATGCTTGACATCTTTCAAATACCTTACTGAGATTTCATTGCTACTTATGAGATCATTGACAAAAATGGTCAAAAAGCTCGTTACATATTACCCGAATAGATCAAACCCATTATCCTTTATGCAGGGGTTCCCCAGTTTTCATCTTCACATTGCACTTGCATGGAGTATTGGCCAGAATCTGCAAACAGGTAAGGAATTGCAACAGCCAACAATTTTACAAACATAGTCTTTGCATTTGGATGTATATTCTTGAGCAATATATTTGCATTGTAATTTATAACCAAATGATGGCTCGATAGCATCATCCATATTTACTAGTGATATCGTTCCTCGAGAGGTGTAATCGAATGATTACTAATGACATTCAAAATGAATTACATCTCTTTCTTATAAAGTTGGGGCAGTATTTTCTCGTCTATAGGAGATGTTACTAAATGGTCCTTTGTATTTTGAACCTCTAATATGTGGGCAATTACGGGCCAGAATATCAACCGTGATCATTGGATTTGTGGGATCCTTGTGTTTCATACACATTGAGTTTGGTCAATATAGGTTCAAATCCACTTTGTTTCTTATTGACAACTCATCCATTCTGAATTATCACTCTGATTTGTGCTCTAATCTAATGCAACTAGAAGCCCCACCTTGAACACTTTCCATCCTCTGCAGTTTTAAGTATGGTGTCTTGAACCATGACCAATGCAATTAAAATGGATGAGGAATTCATTGGATTTGTACCAAGATTGGGTCCTTTATGCTTGAGAATACTACCAGTCTACCTGTGTTTGACATGGCTGACGACCACAAAATAGTTAGTGGTTTTCAAGACAACTAGACATTCCTTTTTCACTCTAGTGATGTTATAAACTATTATAAATCAACACTGTTGAGCAACAACCCAATACTCATATCACACCTGTACAAGACCAAAGTCCCCAACTATTGGTTTGAAATCTTGTCTTAGAAGAATGTTATTGGAATGCAAATCACAATAAACTATACAACCAACATGACACTCATGCAAAATCTAGCCCGTACAAACTATTCTAGAGTTTCCTGATTGTGATTATATAAACATGTTTGTTGAACCCTTACAAATATACACGTAAGAAAGGAGCCTTTTCTTATTTTCAGTATCAGCATCGCAACATTTCTATGTTGACCACAACTCAAAACTTCCGCCTCTAAACAAAATTCCAAATCTTCTCAAGAGCTTGCAGGTTTATGTTATTTAATTGCTACAGTCTCGCCACTTGGAAGAATCCCTCCATGAACAGATCCAAGCACACCTTCCATCCAAAAATTTTCCTAAGAAAAATCATCTGTGACATCCTGAAGTTCCACATAAGAAAACCACCTCAGAGGCTTAACAAAGGCAGGGGCCTCGCGTTTGACAAATTAAACCAGTGTAACCCGAGGACTCACACCCCCCTCCCAAACCTTGAAGTACTCGTCCCCGAGACGTCCCGACACCGGGTACTTTGAGTACCCAATTACTCCACCTCCACCATTTAGTAACCATGCCGCTACTAGGATGGGTATTTGAATTTCTATATGAATTTTGATTTTTGAATGTTACTATTGGGTATGTAATATGTTACTTTGTTGAATGTTCAATAATTGTAGTTCATGTTGCAATTTTGCTATGTTCAAGTATTTTAATTTGGTATGTTGTACTAAAACATCATCTCATAACTAGCATTTCAAGTTCTATATATACTATACAACACCCCATCCTCCCCTTCCTGCCATCCCCCCGCTATCCTGCAAATGAGGTCTATATTCCCCACGTCCCAAAAACTTGTCCCGACATCCCATTGTCCCAATGTACCCCAGTATTGGGGTTACATTGAATTAAATAGAGAAGTGGAGGACTAAGAGGTGCATTTCCTTGTAATGTCATTGCTCTCAATACAATAGATTTTAGTCTAAATTACCAACATAGTTTCTCTTAAGTTGGAGTTTCAGGAACTAAAACCATGAATTCCCTACATATGTCCCTTTAAATGGTGCTCCACAAGTTTCATCCAATGCATTATTCATTCATTGTACTGAACTTCTTTTTGGGGATAAAGCATCAAATGTTACAATTTTGAAGGGTATGCAGAAATCCAGAAACAAATATAATAATGAAAGCTCTAAAATCCATTACTTCATCCTTCTAAGCTTATTAAATCAGTGGCCCAGACTCTAATTCCGAGCTTTAAACTTGATGAACCTAGTGGACCATTCCGAACCCTTTGAATCGATCTGAGTCAAATTAAACTCGATCAAAAGAGTTCAAGGCCAATAACATACACATTTGTAGACAAGGGTATTCATTGACCTAGCATGCATATGGGGCAAGTTGATTTTGAAAAGTTTTAAATAGAGGTCCATCTGTGGGCCAGCAATGACCCACCTCCAAAAACCTAGGACATAATTTTGGTATGTCTCCATAAAGGAGATCCTACATTAATTTTAAAACTATCGGCTTCTTTCCCTCTCAGTGAACTTTGACTACCAGTGGTGGCTATTCTTCCAAAATACAATATAATTTCTTGATATGCGTATAATAAGAAATTAAAAAAATTTAAATTAGAAAAAAACTATGAACATCAAGCATACAAGTGCACAAAAATGATAGAAAACTACTAAAATAGATAGCTAAACTTGTTACTAAAAAACTTCAAAAAATTCATACAAATCTCAAAAAACAATAATGAAGAACAAAAGAAAGGGATCAAGTACTTACCTTAGATGCTTAAAACTTGTTTGTGGAAGTTATCTCTTGCTTTGCAAACAATCCTCTTCAATGTCATGTCCCCAAATTTTAATGTAGTAATTAAATTAAATTAATTAATTCATTGATCCCAAAATTTAAATAATATAATAAAAGGACCTTTAGTTAGTTAATTTAATTAATTAAGACAGGGCCCAAGTTAATAATGTGTATTTGTGATTCCGATTGATTTAGTATATCTCGAACCCATTTTATTTAATTATTTTTGTATTCAAGTGTGGCCATCGGCTATCTTTGTACACCCTCAGAAAGGTTTCCCCGACGGGTATTTTAGCACAACTTCTAGGGAGTAGTTGTCATGCGATTTGGTTTATTATTTCTTTGTATTGCGAATTCCCATTGGGATTTCTCTATTGTTCGCCATTTCGGAAGTGAAAGATCTTCCCTACTTGGCTGTTCTAGTTTCAGTGGGATTCAGCCCTCACCCTATTCTGTTTGTATGGTTTGGCTTGGATCTGGCAAATTGGAGCGGCAATTTATCTATCATTGTATCTGGCAAATTTGAAGTCCTATTGTTATTTCTCTATGTGCAATCATTTGCAAATAGTTATTGTAAACGAGTGGTCTTTCTGCATGGATGCATAAAATACTTTGGCATACCGATCACATTCTGTCACCCTCCACCCATACACCATCTACTTGCAACCACATGGATCCATCAACCATCACCGCACAGAGTGTGAAACATCTTCGTATGACCTCCCTCAGCCTACTTTCCATACCGTACGACCACCCTACAACACCGTACAACCAAGGCCTAAGACACTGTACGACCTGCCCCTTCTCAGTCGTATGGCCTCCAAGTTCTACCGTACGGCCTACCTGTTCACCCCTCCTCATGATCTTCCATCTTATCGTATGGCCTTCCAACTTTAATGTGCGACCTCCACAACAGCACCGAGAAGATATCGTACGACCTATTTAGGCTTCCCTGTACGACCACTTTGACCTATGCACATTTGGTTTGGCATTTGATTCTGGCATTCACCAAGTTCACACACTGATAAACCTCTCCCTGAGGGTTAGTCAAACAATGAAACATTACATTAAAAAATAATCAACTTACCTTCAAAATGCCAAAATGGAGAGCAAATGAGAAAAGAGTGTAGCTGTAAAAAAAAAGTACCAAAGAGTGGTTGAATGGCTTCTTTTAGGGTCATTATAGAGCTTAGAAGCTAAAATTAGGTTTAGATTTGCACTTTCCATGTGTTTTATGTGTTTTAAGTGGCAAAAAGTCAAAAAAAGCGTGTCCGGGTGAATGAAAACTGGCAGAGGCTCTCGGATACATTTGGATCTTGCTCAGAAGCCACTCCTGGCCAACCAGATGTGCACGGAAGCCACTACAATGGCTTTTGCGCGCATCTAGTTGTTTGGGTGTGGCTTCTAGCTAGCATCCGCACAAGAATCAGCTTTTGCCTCTGCCTCCAGCCTTGGTCCAAGTGCATCGGTATCTAAGATCTATAGGATCAATTGGTTTAGCTAAATCATCTAAATATACATTCTCCCTCTGAATCTCTAAAGATGGATTTAGATTAGCCATCATTGAATCTTCAAGATGCTCAAAATCTTCCCTATCATTTTGACACTTTTGATATCTTGCAAGCTACATATTCATTAAAAATAACATCCCTACTTATTTCAATTTGTTTTTGACTTGGAACATATTTCTTGAAAGCTTTTAAAGAATCACTATATCCAACAGAGATACCTTTCTTTTCTAAAGGCTCTAATTTTGATCTTCTATCTTTTGGAAAATGAATATAAAAAGGGCACACAAAAATTCTTAACTAATGTCTGATTTGATACTTGTAAAACCTTCATCAAGAGTCGTGCTGTCGAGAATCATATGAGGGCTGGATCCTAAATATGAACTTTTGTCGTGCATGCCTCAACCCGTAGAAAATTTTGAAGGCTTTGATCATGTATCTTTGTCTTTGCTGCCTCAATAATTGTCATGTTCTTTCTTTCAGCTACACCATTTTGTTGAGGATTATAGGGAGCACAAAATTCCTTCTTGATCTCAATTTCATGTAATATCCCACTCGGGATATTATTTTTTACCGAACTTTTCATAAATAATTCCAGAATTTAAACAGATAATGTATGCACAAATTCAGATTTAAAAGCACCGAATGCTCATATGTAAAATAAACCCTCAGTATTGTTATTGCAATATAAACCAGCAATACAATAACATAACAAGATATCCACTCTTTGTATGGTAACAATAGTCAGATTGGAAAACCAAGAAAGAATCTGTAACTTCAATGTGAACTCTGTCACGAGTTCACCTCCAATATTGGATTGGGTTAGCATTTGATCCGCTGATGTAGAGCTTGACAGTTTCCATCCTCAGGTTCTAAATTTGAAGATGAACACTTCACAAATTTCTTCAAGAGAGACTCAATACCAAATCAACATCCAAGCATGTCTGCAAGAGAGCTCCTCCCCCCATCTTAAGCTCACCCTGTTAACTCTTCACATTCTTCCTTTTGTCCTTCATTTGCTTCGCTTTCATCACCTATGACCTCTTTGATATTAAATGACTTTAAATAATTTTCCTTAAGCTCCATTTAATTCACCTTAAAATATGTTATGCATTTGGCTTAATTTTCTCTTATGTCCCAAATTGGTGACATTACAATCCTCCCTCCTCGAGATTGCTCGCCTCAAGCCATAAACCAACACCAGGGTTTCATATCCATCTACAAGCCACTCTGCAGATCATACTAGCAACTATGTAATCAAGATGTGGCATACTACGAAACCAAAAATAAGGATGTAGCTCATCCATCCTAAGATCCTCAGATCCTATGCCAATTTGTGAAATAGTGTTGCATCTGTAGATTACATGAATCTGATCATAATTGAATCAAATCTCAAACTATGTACATAATTGAATCAAATCTCAAACTATGTAGTATCACAACATAATCCACATAGCACAAAGCATTCCTCCTATAAATATTTGGACCTCCCATATCATCCTATCAACACAATACTGGGAGTAAAAATAAAGTGGTCTACCCATCCACTATCCTCTTGTATCATCCAACTGCACAATTATATTACTCTACCCATGCCAAAGATACATCCGATTTGCATGAAGATCAACCCATTCGGCCACCAAATGTCACTGGTATAGGATATACTGTCATGAAGAATAATGTTGAAGGTGTCATTGTTCCCATTCATAGCGCTGAAATCCAACTCATGTGCAACTTCTAATCTCAAGTCATACTCACGCAACTAAAATTCTCTTGCTGATAGACCAAATAGGATAACCACTAATAGTTGAAGCATGCATGAGCAATGTATCACTAAACAATAGATGAATAGTTGTATTATGTAATGTCCCTACTTCTCGATTAGGTTCGAATGCTGTAACTTGCAATCATTAATCAGTACGATATCGAATATTGTATGTAAACATATTAGCAATATCGGATTTAAGTAAATACTAATCTAAATACTACCAAAGCTACCCCTTCTTAATCTTTAGGAAGAAACTCGTCTCAGATCACCTAACCCTCTAGTGAGAATTGCTTCCCGATTAGGTAATCATCATATAAAGAGCATCATCCTAAGGCCTCTTTCGAGATCTCTGATTAATTACTTGGTAGAGATCCCACCTCTACCAAGTCTCTCATCTCTGACATATGCATATGTTTGACCACAACAATATACATTGTCTCTAAGAGATTCTCTACTAATCTCTCTTTGGGTTCCCATACGGATACTCAACATTCATATAGAATGCCCTCTAAGCCTTGAGTTCTCTTCATGAGAAACTCAACATTCTAGTGAATGCCCTCTACCAAGTTTTAATTTGGTCTCTATGAGAAACTGTCAAGTTCTCATCTTATACATAGGATTACCAATCTTTGATTGGTAACCTTTCTATTATATACTTGAAGTTCTGAAATCCAAATATTGAATACCTCTAGCGATCTCTAAATAGTAGCTATATCTTTGAATTTCTTATTCACTACCACTACTATTATCGGTCTACAGAGACTGGTATTACATTGTGTTGCTTCCACTTATTTCCTTCAATGCAGGCTTTTATCGAGCTATATGATCTGATAGTCTTGTTGTAGGTTTGGACGTTGCTCTTCCCCATTCGGGTGGGTGGTCAACGTAGCTATATACTAATATCACGAATGTTTGGATTAAGCCTGGCGTCACTTATATGGAGTTGTTACTTCACTTTAATCGGGTTGCTTGTGCGATCTCTAATCTCTTGAATTTCCTTGCTCTTGTGATCCACATTCGCAGAGTCTGATGGTTTGATGTCCACGTTAAGGAAGAAGGGTCCAATTAAGTTGATGGTCGCTTCTTATGAACTCCCTGCTCCACATCGAGTTCTCATCTTTATCTTCCTTGATCGAGGCATTGTGTCCTAGTGGACAGGCTCTTTATTCTAACAATATATTTGTGCGATGGTATCCTAAGCAACCGAGTCCCTTAAGAAACACTTCCTTCCAAACATATATCCTTTTCTATTCAATGCCTTTCTTCTTCCATGTATTGGTGATAGCAATTCTAATCACAGGTGGCTTCCTTATGTGTTTGCTAGATGATATTGGTGTCAATGAAGTTTTGATGATTGGGCAATCTTAGCTGTGTTGATTTCTTCTATGGTATTGACGTGGCTTTAGAGGTGATAGTATTGTCATATATGCAATGATTTGTCTGCAGCCTGGATTCTCCTTATACAAGACAAATGCCTTCGATATTTGGTTGACTTCCTTAGATATGTTTTAATCCATATCTTCCTCTCCCTCTTGAAGAGATGATACAGATACCATCTTATGCCTAAGTGAAGAGTTGTTTGGAATGGGTTACATCTGTTTGACCAGTTATCGTTAATGACATCATTTGTAAGTTGCAATTGATGTTATATAGATGATTACTTAGAGAGTGGTTTTTTAAATCAAACTTTCATTCTTATAAGTTGATAACTCATATTATTATTATTTATATTTATTTCTTCTCAATTATCCAAAATAAAATATAATATTTATATACATATGTCATATTACAAATGTAAAGCAATTTTATTTAAATAATATAATACAACTATTTAACTTATAATTAAAAGTCTTTACTCAATTTCTAATTAATGTTGACTCTTATGATTTCTATAGATTCACTAAGTGTTTTTATATATATATATATATATTCAAACTATTCGCTTTTAGGGGAATCTTAGAGTCCTACCCTCCCAAAATTGCTTGCCGTCAAGCAATTACAATTTTCATCTAGATTTCAATAAACCCTTAGCTTTTGATAACAACTTCATTAGTTTTCTTTACCTTAGTTTGAGTGATAATCAAGAGTTAGGGTGGATGTATGAATACAATCTATGACTAACTTAGCTTTGATGTTTTATCTTTTTATTTAAAATTTAGTGATTGGTGATCAATTTGTTGGATTTGATGATTGGATGACATCCAATAGCTATTAATAGGTTGATTAGTAGATCTCATAGTATTGAAGTTGGTGAGTTGTCCAAATGATCCCAAAGCATGATTGATTGATAACTTCATAAATAAAAGATGTTATCTGATAGTTCTTCATGATTTGAATATCGTTTTGTTGTGGTTGATAACTCTCTTAATGATCTCTTTGAAGATTGACTCCTATACGAAAATTGTTTACTTTCAAAGATTGCTATATGCCTTCAAAATGAAATAGTTAGCATTTTGAACTCAAGTCCTCTTTCTTCTTACATGAAAATTTCAATGTTGTCAGGTCTATGAGTAGGTTCCCTCCATGCATTAGGATTGCATGATTGTACCTCTCTTGGTATCTTTCCTCAAGGCATTGGAACCCATATCCTTACCTATCTTGGAACCTACCTATCTCATGAGGATTCATTCTACTTTTCCCATCTTAACAAGAAATTACTTCTATTCATGAACTTATATTCTTCATTTATATAGCCATGTGTCTTGTCTAAATTATCACCTATACTTAATAGTTTGATCTTGTATTGATTCAAATGCTTATGATCATATTCAGCCTATAGGATGGCAAGATCATGCTCTAATACCATTAAAATGTCCTCGCTTCTCGATTAGGTTCGAATGCTGTAACCTGCAGTCATTTGTCAATACGATATCGAAAACTATATGTAAACATATTAGCAATATTGTATTTAAGTAAGTACTACCCACGCTACCCATTCTTAATCCTTCTAAAGAAACTCTTCTCAGATCACCTAACCCTCTGGTGAGAATTGCTTCCCGATTAGGTAATCATCATATAAAGAGCATCATCCTAAGGCCTCCTTCGAGATCTCTGATTAATTACTTGGTAGAGATCCCACCTCTACCAAGTCTCTCGTCTCTGACATATGCATATGCTTGACCACTACAATATATATTGTCTCTAAGAGATTCTCTACAAATCTCTCTTTGGGTTCCCATACGGAAACTCAACATTCATATAGAATGCCCTCTAAACCCTGAGTTCTCTTCATGAGAAACTCGACATTTTAGTGAATGCTCTCTACCAAGTTTTCATTTGGTCTCTATGAGAAACTGTCAAGTTCTCATCTTATACATAGGATTACCAATCTTTGATTCGTAACCTCTCTATTATATACTTAAAAGTTCTGAAATCCAAATATTGAATACCTCCAACGATCTCTAAATAGTAGTTATATCTCTAGATTTCTTATTCACTACCACTACTATTATCGGTCTGCAGAAATTGGTATAACATTGTGTTGCTTCCACTTATTTCCTTCAATACAGGCTTATCGGGCTATATGATCTAATAGTCTTGTTGTAGGTTTGGTCATTGCTCTTCCCCATTCAAGTAGGTGGCCAAGGTAGCTGTATATACTAATATCATGAATGTTTGGATTAAGCCTAGTGACACTTATATGGAGTTATCGTTACTTCACTTTAATCGGGTTGCTTGTGCAATCTCTAATCTCTTGGATTTCCTTGCTCTTGTGATCCACGTTGGAAGAGTCTGATGGCTTGACGTCCACGTTAAGGAAGAAGGGTCCAATTAAGTTGATGGTCGCTTCTTATGAACTCCCCACTCCACATCGAGTTCTCATCTTTATCTTCCTATTGATCGATGCATTGTGTCCTGGTGGACAGGCTCTTTATTCTGACACAATATATTCGTGCGATGGTATCCTAAGCAACCGAGTCCCTTAAGAAACACTTCCTTCCAATCGTATATCTTTTTTTATTTGATGCCTTCCTTCTTCCATGTATCAGTGATAGCGATTCTAATCGCAAGTGGCTTCCTTATGTGTTTGCTTGATGATACTAGTGGCAATGAAGTTTTGATGATTGGGCAGTCTTAGCTGTGTTGATTTCTTCCCTGGTATTGACGTGGCTTCAAAGGTGATAGTGTTGTCATATATGCAATGATTTGGCTACAGCCTAGATTCTCTTTATACAAGACAAATGCCTTTGATATCTGGTTGTTTGGCTTAGATATGTTTTAATCCATATCTTACTCTCTTCCTTGAACAAATGATACGGATACCATCTTATGCCTTAGTGAAGAGTTGTTTGGAATGGGTTACATCTATTTGACCAATTATCATTAATGACATCATTTGTAAGTTGTTATCGATGTTATATAGATGATTACTTAGAGAGTGGTTGTTTTAATCAATAATTTTTTTTTATCAAACTCTCATTCTTATACGTTGATAACTCATTATTTTTATTATTATTATTTATTAATTTATTATTTATTATTGTTTCTTCTCAATAATCCAAAATAAAATCTAATATTTATATGCATATTTCATCAAATGTAAAGCAAATTTATTTAAATAATATAATATAACTATTTAACTTATAATTAAAATAGTCTGTACTCAATTTCTAATAAATGTTGACTCTTATGATTTCTATAGATTCACGAAGTGTTTATATATATATATTCTGGCTATTCGCTATTAGGGGGATATTACATATTACCATATCAACTCGGTGTCAAAACTCTGGCTGGACTGTAGAATCCTTCAATATGCATTGAAGAAAACTCCATTTCTGACTAACCACAATTATTATCAATCAAATCTACATCTCTATCAATCAAATATCACCATCACAAGTAGTTTCAGAAGTAGTATTGTAGCGTCCCCACCTAGGAACACAAATAATTTACTCAATAGCTTTTATTTAAGATTTGGATCGTGCGTTGTTCTTACAAGTTGGTGTGCACCATATTTGATATGTATTCCTAGTCTTTATCCTTGATAAACTCAAATATGATTACATTCCATCATATATGTTTCGTAACAAAATATCATTCATCCCCTTCTAAATCTCTTCTTTATAAGAGTATTCAATATATTGTGTATTCCCTGATTCTTCCATATCATGTATGATATTCTATAAATAATTATTCATAATCATGAGACTTTTCTGATCTATATGATCAATATCTAATATATTTTCATAATTCCCTATTGTTTGATTCTTGCTGTGATATGAATTTCCAAATGGACTGATTATGATAATAGTGTAAATTGTGTCCTCCATGCTAAGAATTATATTAATTCAAAGTGGATGCTATGTCTGAACTGATCTCAACCAATGACCTATCAATTGATTATCAGACTTGTGCCCTGAATCGATCCATTGCTGCTCTCTTAAAAATCTGCTCCTTATTTTGATCCAGACTCCAATATGTTTTGGACTACTGACTCAGTGATTGGATATGTTGTCAGCTACGTAAGATCTTCGTCTGATATACAACTATATGTATCTTCCCTACTTGAACGTATATGACCATTGCTTACTGAATAAGAATGGTTTCTGCTGTTTAAAACTCTATTATTCTTTCTCTTCCTTTGCAATTCAGTTTTACGTCGAGCTGCTTCCTCATCTATATCTTGTCTATCCTCCATACCCTTCCTCTCATTTTCCCTCAATATCCATGCTGAGTAATTGTTGTATTTTGATGGCGATATGTTTAGATATGGTATTCAATCGGTGACTGTCTACTAAGACATGAGATGCAGTTTATTAATTCTTCTCCGGTGTCCGACAACTGTTGGTAGATCTTTTTCTTTCATGTTCGATGGTACATGAGGTACTCTTAATATCACCTTCCATGTCAATTTCTCCATCACGTTTTTTTATCACCGCCTGAATATTTATTGTTTTTTTGATCTCCCTCTGACTCGGTTGCTGCCTTCTATTCTGCATGTGTTATGGGTCCTATGGCTGCCGGTTATAATACTATTGGGTGCTAATTGGTGTTGGCTGGGTAGAGTTGGTGTTGGATGTCTCACCTCTTCCCTATTAGTATGATTCAATGATTTGGATTTTGGTACCTCTGCTACTCCATATATTCAATTTTCTCTGTCTACCATATACTGTTCGCTGTCATAATACCATTCTCCCCCCTTTATTTTTTTTCCTTATTGGCACCCCCACCCCAAAAGTTCCACTAATGTTTTATATATCTTTCCTGAACAGTCGTGACTGTTCTTTGAGTCCCTAATAATATAGATTAATTATTAATTAATATAATTATACTATAGCATGTTAATACCTTGATTATTAATTAATATTATGTTTATTTAATAATAATATTATTTAATAACATGTTTTTTTTATAATAATAATTTACAAATAATCATATATTTGATGTTCTTATTAGTGTAATATTTTATATTATTAATAATATAATATATAATGACTTATATAATAATATTTTATATCTTATCTTTTTTCTTATTATTTTAATTATATAATTTATTACTTATACTATTTTATCAATTTATTTATTAAATTCTACTATAAGAAATTAGGGGACATGACAAGTATCACTTGATTCATCTTTATCCACATGAAAATGTGAAGATGTATAATTGCTGATTTAAAAATCAAAATTCTCGCAGTTGACTTCTTGTAGGTCCTTAATGTCTTATTTGGCACAATGTGCCTCATATGGATAAGGTGAAGTGGAAGTACTATTTTCACCCTCATTCTCACCAAGCGTATGAATCCCTGCTACCATGAGCACGATTTGCTTGGCTTTAGACTTAAGACCATGTTCCATGGAAGTAGCTGTCATAGAAATCTGATTTTCAGTTTGATACAAGTGTGGAGTTTTTGCAAATTCTGAACTTCGATGCTGATATAGTGCCTTTGGACTTGCTCAAGATGGTCTTTAAATATACCAGATCTTATATCAAGTGTTCTAGTTATGATGTATATTTCTGATAAATATTTATTTCTGCTATGACTCATAGAAGGCAGTAAATGCTAAAGGAGCAGACTTGTTGTAATTCGTGTGTCCTTTATCCACATTCTTACCCCTTTACTTATATGGCACCCAAGAGGCATGTCCTTAGAAAGGACATGATGTTGTCAGTAAAATTATAAAATAGCCGACGGGTAGATTAGCATATTGTCGGTAATTATTATGTAGCCGACGAATAGAATTAATTATATCCAAATGGGCGCAATGGTTGAGTCACCCCTTCGGAATGGTATATGTACACCGTCCGGAATGGACTTTGGATTATGGATGTAATCATCATGGGAAGCACTATGTAATCTCTTCAGCATATATGCGAATAATAAAAGGAGTACTGCTGTGTTACATGTTCTTGTCTATTGCCTGCATGCATTAAACAATTTACCCCATACGGTAAACATTTGACATCGTTGCCCCACGGACTTGGAACGAAGGCAGAGGAATGAAGACTAATGCCGAATCAACTGAACAAAAATAAGAATAAGCTAAAGGAAAAAGATGAAATACGCACTACACAGAAAATTTTAATTTTGGCACAACAAGCCGAACGCAAATAGAGGTTTCAACAGATTGCCGACGGACACCGAAGCACCGAGGAATTGTTGGAAGAGACTCAACAGCGGTTGAATTTGGGGGAAGAAACAAGGGAGGAATTTCTTAACTTGTATATGCCGAGGTAAGAGAATCCAGACAGAAGGAAATTAACTCGCACAGCTCGGAGTGTCGAGGGAGCACGAGCGTGGAGTGAACTCTTCGTCTGCGATACACTTCCGGAAGGAACAACTTCGCTTGAGGAAAACCCTTTTTTCACCAAGTAATGTGGCTGTTGGAAATAAGACGACTGTCTGAAACAATGCGGGTGTGCAGAACAGCGCGCGTATATAGATCAACGCGGGTGTGCAGAATAGCGCGAGTGTGTAGAACAGTGCGGGTGTGCAAAATAGCGCAAGTACACAATAAGCACCTCCAACTCGAATAGTAATGGCTGGACCAAAGGGAAAATTGTCAAAGTTTGATGGTGATGGAACGGCCGATCCAATCAAACACTGTAAGACATGCGAAACAATTTGGACGGCGAATGGTGTAACTAACATAGATGAATGGGTCCGACAATTTCCAGCAACCCTAAGGGGTGTAGCAATTGATTGGTTTGCCAACGCCGATCCCCAAAAATTAACTTCTTGGGCAACAGTTAAAAAGGAGTTTATCATCGAGTTTCAATTGCTACAAGACGACAATGAGATCGTAGCAGAAATCTACACAACAAAGTAAGGGAAAAATGAGATAGTCCGTGTATATGTCAGAAAACTAAAAGAGTTAATAAATAAAATGGAAAGTAAGCCGACAGATATGCTGAAAAAGAGATGGTTTATTGAAGGACTAAGCACGGAGTTAAGGAAGAAAATGAAGATTGTGCCGCCATCATCATACACCGAAGCATACAATCGGGCGATGGACTTAGAGAGTGAATAGAAAACGAAAAAGAAAAAAAGTAGCTCATTCGACTCAGATGACTCGTCTTCGAAAGAAGATAGTAGTGGTGATGAAAAGGACAGTAAGAAGGTCCGAGCTCTCCAAAAAGATATGATCAGAATAATGAAGGAATTTAAGAATATGACGAAGGGAAATGAGCTATGGTGCACAGAATGCAAGACAGAAGGTCACACAAAGGGGTCCTGTCCAAAAAACCAATTATGTGATATCTATCAGATTATGGGACATTCCACAAAAGAATGACCCTTCAATATGAAAATAAGCGGGCATTAACAAGTGCTCTTGACACAGGAGGCTTCCGTGTCAAGAGGGAGCGGAAACACAAGCAATGATGGTGCCACTTCGGGTGGGTACAAAAATAATAGAAGAGGGCAAAACAACAATACCAACAATAATTATAGGAGCCGTAGCCAAATTCAGTACGATGCAAACGGCCGCCCGATGGTTCAACGTCGAGCATGCAATTTGTGGGGCCACTTTGCACGAAACTGTACATCAGCAAATACACCAAAGTTGTTATGTAGATGGTGCGGTCCTGGAGATTATGAAGATGCCAAGTGCTCGAAATCAAGACTGAATCTGATCAGCATTAGTGCAAACAAAGAAGTCTTAGCAATCACCCTTAAACAAGCAAAACTGTACCCTGACCCGATGAAAGAAAAGAAGAGATTGGAAGAAGTGCAGACGAAAATTGAGAAAGCAACGCAGGAAAAGAAATCACAATTGAAAGACACTACCGATACCTCAACAAGGAACTATGTAGAACAGAACATCATACGGTAGATATTACAAACAGAAGTACCAATCAAAATAAACAATTTGCTACTCACAATTCCTCACCTTCGATCGACACTCACAAACATCGCTCCAATTGCTAAACCACCGACAGAACATGGAAAGGAAAAGGAAAGCGGAGCAAGTACAGCGGACCCAATGCTGCTGACCCTCACATCCGAACGACATCTGATGGTCGTAGAGATGGGCATATTAGGAACGGTCCTTTCAGACACAATTGTGGACGGAGGATCCAGGGTAAACATCCTACCAGAAGATACTTGGAAGAAGTTGGGACAGTTGACGTGGCCACCTACATTTCAATTACTAATGGCAAACCAACACGGCATTAAGCCTCTCGGGATCCTGATGGCACAACCAATGACTATTGGAACACAACCGTTTCTACTCGATTTTGTCATCATTCCGCTGAAGAGGAGAGGATATGATGCCATTCTGAGTCGAGGATAGCTAGTACAAGCAAAGGTTAAGCATGACTACAAGAAGAATACACTATCAATGGAAAGCAAATGACGAAAATTCATTATTGATTTACACACACAAATGGTGGGCGAAGAAGCTATATCGTCTGATTCCGAAGAAGAGGATGAAGGAAAGCAGTGATTGGAACCCAATGAGGAAGCAGTCCTATGGTTGGAAGGTGGATCGACGGACGATGATTTGGACTTGATGAACGGCCTTTTCCACTAGCAAATGGAGGATTATGAGCTCTTTCCGAGCTGTAATATGTTAAGGATCAATGAAGGTGAGAAAGAAGAGGGAAATGAATGTCTGAAGGAATACAAAGAAGCGGAAGAAGGAAAGGCGGTTACGACAAAAGTTGAAGGGAAGAACATACAGTATGAACCCAGAAAAAGGAAAGATTCCACCGTCGGTACACAATAAACGGACCACGCAGAAAGAAAATGTTATGTCGAATCACAAATATAGTAAATGGGTGCTAGCAGCAAGGAAAACACATCATATGGTTTGCACCAGAAACAAAGAGGAAGGGTTTAATAAAAGCTTCAGCAATATCGAGTGAAGGTTCTAAAATCAATAATATAGTTATTGACGGCAAGAAGTGGCAGTCGACAAAATTCATGGTACCGAGTTTCGAGAACAAATTGAGCAATATGGAAAACTTGACGGAGTGATTGTGTAACTTAAATAAACTTGATAAACGACAATTGCAGGCACAATGGGCCACGAAGGTGACACAAAACAAGTGCAAAGCATGGCATGTGAAGGACCTAAAATTGAACAAGTTCCAGCCAGGACAGCTAGTATTGAAGTATAGCGGACAGAACAAAATCAAACCAAGAAAGTTCAAAGTGAAATGGGTTGGACCATACCAAATCCGAGAAGTGGGCAACAACGGAGCAATAAAGCTGTGGACATTGGACGGGCAGGAAATTCTATAAACGGTGAACGGTTCCAAGTTAAAAATATACCATATCAAAGTTGTTCCCCCGTCGACAAACAATGAGGAGCAGTAGTACAAAAGATGGAAATATATATATATTGAAAAAAGGAAAAAAAAATTGAAATAAAAAAGAGAGAAGTTATAAAGACTCCGTATGGACACCATACAACACATTCAAAAACACCATACGATCCCTTCTTTGCACACATCGTATGGCAGGTTGAGGCACCACTCTATGAACACCGTACGGATACATACGGACCCCTTGCACATTCAAGGACAACACCGTACAGCTTCTTTAGTACCACCACAAACCGTACAATGATTTAACGAAACCAGAAGAAGACCGTAAACTGTACGACAATTCAAGGCAAGGACATTACACCA
The DNA here is from genome assembly GCA_028749045.1 of Cupressus sempervirens. Lineage (NCBI taxonomy): Eukaryota > Viridiplantae > Streptophyta > Pinopsida > Cupressales > Cupressaceae > Cupressus > Cupressus sempervirens. The sequence goes on from CM053785.1 coordinate 408,257,264, forward strand.
TACAGATTCCCAGTGTTATCCTGCATGCACAGTACGGATTCAGGAAAGGGATACGCAGGCACTATACAGAAGGGCGTAGGGGTAATATACCAATCACCATATAGACGGGAGAAGTTAAAATACACCACCATACGAGCATAACATTTGCTAAATGGCAGGACATCAGTTTAAACACCACTGTACGGCCTTAAAGGGCAAATCGTTCAGAAGTAGATTGTCACACCCTATGGTCAACGCAGGAGGAGGTGAGGGAGGCTGTATGGCCCTGCAACAATTAAAAACGTCCATAAAGAGCACAGTAAAAAGCTACAGCACAGGTGAATGATGCAGAGGATGTAGCCGTATAGCAGAAAGAAATAGAGGAAGGAGAAAAAAAAAAAAAAACAAACAAATGATGACAAATAAAAAATGTTCAGAATGAATAATGTATAATGCCCAAGGGAAGGGAAAGGAATAAACAAGTAGTAAAACATAAGCAATTGCCAGAAAGAGTGTGGGATCAAAAGAAAATCACAAAAATAGTGTGTTCCATGGACTTTTGTGTGGGTTTGAGAGTGTTAATTTGGTCTTGGCAGCAGGGGCGTTGCCCCTCGACCCCCAGTCGGTGCAATTATCAGTCGTGGGAAGTGTGACCAATTGATGAGACCTGGAGCTGTTGCAGGCATAGAGTGTCTGTGTACTAGAGGTAGAGAGAGCACTAGAGCAAGCCTTTCAAGAGGGGTGATACGCTTTGAGGCACTTGGAGTTGGTGTTGGACGTGAAGTTGTCTTGGTGGATGCATAGAGAGCTCGAGAGGAGTTGATCATCCAGTTAAAAGCAGTACAGTGATACTTGGCTCAATGTACCTAGGAGTTGGAAGCAAATAAAGCGGCATAGGTGGATATTTTGTAATTGTCGTTCGAAGATGACTTTTCTTTTTGGGGGGATGATGTTGTCGGTAAAATTATAAAATAGCCGATGGATAGATTAGCATGTTGTCGGTAATTATTACGTAGCCAATGAATAGAATTAACTATATCCGAATGGGCGCGACGGTTGTCACCCCTTCGAAATGGTATATGTACATTGTTGGGAATGGACTTTGGATTATGGATGTAATCATCATGGGAAGCACTATGTAATCTCTTCGGCATATATGCGAATAATAAAAGAAGTATTGTTGTGTTACATGTTCTTGTCTGTTGTTTGATGCATTAAACTATTTACCCCATACGGTAAACACATGACTCTTTCGAGGTCAGCCTCTATATAAATTACTAAATATATTGCCAAGATCATCCTCTTCCAGGATTACAATTAGTTAGCAAGTAAACTAACTATAACTATGCAATTAGAATATTTTAAAAGCTCCCAAGGAAGGTGCCGATTTGGTTAAACATATAAGGTTATTTAAGAGGTATATCCTTTCTAAGGATATTCATGCTTTACTAGATCTGTATGATTTGTAGTTCAGAACAATATGATATCAGAGTTATATAGAATTAACAATCCTTAACTTGATAATCATATTGAGAGATAACATATCTAGCACCATCAATTAAGATGAATAAGCATAGATTGATACTCTAAATCTATCTGAATCTTCTAAGCATGTGGTATCATTGAACACATGATACTATCATATTACTATACATGTGATATGACTTATCACTTGTGATAACAGTGTTGCATGGAATGCAATATACAAGATAAAATTCGGAGAGTGATTAAATTCTTCTTTTATCCAAGTTGTGACTCATAGGTACTAGCAGACCTATATCACAATATGATCCTGAGATAAGATCTACCAGTATACAGGATAAAATTTGGAGAATGATTAAATTCTTCCTTTATCCAAGTTGTGACTCATAGGCATATAAATGTCTACATAACAATGTGATCTTGAACTCATCCAGATCTGACAGTAGTTCTCTACTGTCTAGTACATTATCTTAGCAATCATCATCACTCATAATGTCTTTTATACAAGTGTTCATTATCTCGGAAATCATCACCTCTTAGATAATGAATACAAATGTATTATAATTCAACCATACCAAGTCTTTTTCTAAAGTGATCTATCTTCACTCAAGAGAGAGATTTGGTAAGAATCTCTGTTGTCTGATCTACTTGCTGTTTGATTATTCACTATGTCATATTACTATACATGTGATATGACTATACAAATGGTGAAGCGCATAATAGTCAATAGCCTGACAATAATAATTTTAACACAATTATTTTATTAATAATTAAAAAATACAAATGTATTATAATTCAACCATAACAAGTCTTTTTCTGAAGTGATCTATCTTCACTCGAGAGAGAAGTTTGGTAAGAATATATGTTGTCTGATCTGCTTGCTGTCTGATTATTCACTATGTCATATTACTATACATGTGATATGACTTATCACTTGTGAGAACAATGTTGCATGGAATGCAATATACAGGATAAAATCCGAAGAGTGATTAAATTCTTCGTTTATCCAAGTTGTGACTCATAGATACTGGCAGACCTATATCACAATATGATCCTGAGTTAAGATCTACCAATATACAAGATAAACTCTGGAGAATAATTAACTTCTTCATTTATCCAAATAGTGACTCATAGACATAGAAATGTCTACATCACAATATGATCTTAAACTCATTTAGATCTGACAATAGTTCTCTACTGTTCAACACATTATCTAACAGATCGTCATCTCTCATAATGTCTTATATACAAGTGTTCGTTATCTTAGAGATCGTCACCTCTTAGATAATGAATACAAATGGTGAAGCCCATAACAATCAATAGCCTAACAAAAGTTATTTTAATAATAATTTAAAGAATACAAATGTTTTACAATTCAACCATACCAAGTCTTTTCCTTAAGTGATCTATCCTCACTCAAGAGAGAGGTTTGGTAAGAATATTTGTTGTCTAGACTGCAGTGCAAATGTACTCTAATTTTACAGTATGCCTATCTACCATATCTCTTACATAATGGTAAGGAATTTCAATATGCTTGGACCTGTCATGAAAAACTGGATTCATAGAAAGCTTGATGGAACTCTGATTATCATAGTGAATAATAGTGGGATTCAAGGGTTGACCAAATAATCCCACAAATAACTTTCTAAGCCAAACTGCTTCCTGAGAGGCCATTGTTGTTGCAATGTATTCAACTTTTGTGGAACTCTATGCTACTGATCTCTGCTTTCTACATATCCATGATATCATCGCTGAGCCTAAACTGAGACAACATCCAGAAGTGCTTTTCCTATCAGTAACACTTCTAGCCCAATCTAAGTTTGTGAACCCATGTAAGTCCAAATCAACTTTCTCATACTTGAGCCCAAGGTAAAGAGTGCCTTGTATCTCATGATGTGTTTGACTACACCTAGGTGAATCTCCTTTGGTTCACACATAAATTGACTTAAGGCACTAACAACATAGCAAATATCAAGTCTTGTATTTACCAAGTACGTTAGGGACCCAATCATCTGTCTGTAAAGAGTAGAATCTATGGAAGGTGATTCTGCTGCTACTTACTTAAGTTTGTGTAGATTAGTCTCCATCGGAGAAGACATAGGTCTGTTGTTCCACATTCCACATCTCTTCAAGATGTCTAAGGTACACTTTCCTTGATTAAGTATGACGTTGTCAGAGTTCTGCCACACATCCAGTCCTAAGAAGTAATGAAAGAGTCCTAAATCTTTGACATCAAATTCTTTGATTAGATCTTTCTTGCATTGATCTATAAGATGATCATCACCTATTATTAGTAAATGATCAACATATAGTATCAAAATTATCATATCATCTTTATTGCTTTTATAATAGAGATTTGGATCAGCTTCATTCTTAGAGAATCCTAAACTGATGAGATATGTATCAATTCTTTCATACCAAGCCCTGGGAGCCTATTTAAGCCCATAGAGAGCTTTCTTGAGTCTGCAAACAAAGAATTTAGAATTATGAGTTTCAAATCCTTCAGGTTGTTTCAAATATACCTCTTTTGTAATCTTTCCATTCAGAAATGTTTTCACATCGATTTGATGTACTTTCCATCCCTTCGATGCTGCAATAGCTAGGATTGCTCTTATGGAGGTGAATCTGGCAACTGGAGCAAAGGTTTCTTCATAATCAATTCCCTCCTTCTGAGAGAATCCTTTAGCTATGAATCTGACTTTATATTTTTCAATGCTACTGTCAGCAACATACTTGATTTAAAATATCCACTTAGAACTATTTCCCAAACATCATTTTTAATAATGGATTGGTATTCTTCCGTCATGGAATCCTTCCAAGCTATATGTTTAATAGCATCTGAAACATTGGTTGGTTCTAATTTAGATAAATCACTCATGTTTGTTGCATAACTAGAAAATCTTTTGGGTCGTTTGCTTTCTTTGAAAGTTCCAAATGGTGCAGTGAAGTCTTGTGCTTCCTCTACAGTCTTAATAGCCAAAATGTTCTTTTCTTAGGATTTTGAGTTTCCTCAAGATCAAGATTTTGAATTTCACCTTCAATTTCTTCAATGTTCGTCTTCTGAAACTTAGATTCATGACTTTCTTCAAAACTAAGTATATGTATAGGATCTTCTGAACTTAGGGCTCGTTTGAATGCTAAATCTTCTTCAAATATTACATCCCTACTAAGTTCAATGTTTTTCTGACCAGGTATGAAAACTCTATATGCTTTGAATGTTTCAATATACCCGACAAAAATACCTTTCCTCCCAGAGGGTTCTAACTTAGTTCTCTTTTCCTTTGGAACATGTATGTATACTAGGAACCCAAATATCCTAAGATGACTTATATTTGGTTTAACCTTAGAAAAGACTTCTTCAGGAGTTTTATCTCTATGGTGGGAGTGAGGACTCCTGTTCTAAATATAGATAGCAGTACATGAGGCTTCTGCCCAAAGATAATATTCTAAATTTTGATCAAATATCATAGCTCTTGTTGCTTCTATAATTGTTCTATTCTTCCATTCTACTACCCCATTTTGATGTGAGTTATAAGGAACAATATACTCCCTCTTAAGTCCTGCTTCTTTACAAAAAACTTTAAACAAATCTTTAAGTATATTCCCCTCCATTATCAATCCTAAGAGTTTTAATTTTGTGTCCTGATAGGTTTTCAGTTAGGGATTTGAATTCTTTAAATCTCTTAAGGATTTCAGCTGTTTCTTTACATTTTAAGAAGTAAATCCATGTTTTCCTAGAGATATCATCTATAAAAAGTATATAGTGCAAGAATCCTCCAAGAGAAGGAATAGACATAAGTCCACATAAATCTGAGTGGACTAATTCTAAAACATTGTTAGTTTTTTTGGTGCTATCTTGAAATGTACTTTTCGTGTTCTTAGCTAGAGTGCATCCTTGGTGCAAGGAGGAAAGAAATAACTAGGGCCAAGGGTACACCCAGCTATCCAAACCACCTTGCAAAGTAAACACAATGGAAGAAAACCACAAAGAATAACACCAAGGAGAGAGAACAAAAATACTTTATTGATTCATTAAGTACTCAACATACATGCCCAGTTGTAAGGCCTTCTAGGTTAAGACCAGATACAAAATACAACTTCCAGATCCATGATCCAGCTTCAAATTCGTATTTCCAGACACATGCATTCCACCTTCAAAACCCTCTCAGTTCTACAAGTTCTACTCACAATTCTACCTTTAACCTAAGCCTAAATACCCTATTTATACTTGCCAAACAGCTCATAGAAGATTCTAGAACATTACATAACAGAAAGGCCGACCTCAAAATGGTCAACACTCATCCCTAAACAATATTTTATCATTAAATTCACAATCGAAATGAAATACACAAGTTGGCTCCCACTAAGAACCAAAATACAGACAACTCGGCTAAAGAAGGAACTGAGCATCAGCAAATAACTGGCTCACTCGGCATATGAAAGAACACTCGGCCAATACTGGATAACTTGGCACATACTGGATAGCTCGGCACACACTGGAACTTGGTAGCAACTGGTAGTCAACAGTAACTGAAAACTAGAACTCGCAAGCAACTGGAACAATGAACAAAAAGTGCAGGATTACAAGGCAACCCAGGATGCTCCTACATCAGACAACCAGGGTTGAAAGAAACGATTCTCCTGAATCATGCAAGTGTCACAACCTGAGCTGAATCCAACTCAGATTGAGAAATCTATGTAGCATCTTCAACTAGTCTGTTCTTCCACTTCAACAAATACTCATAGTCATCAGTCATTACCAGCTTCTACTATCACCCGGTCATTACCACCAAAACTCTGTCCTCTAGGAATTATAGCAAAACAAACTTGGTTCCTTTTCATTTCTTTTTCAAATTGTTTCCCATTGACCATGCAAATTTTCACAATAGTACAATAATACAATTAACCTCACCTGGACTCTCAATCAAAGGCAACAATATTTGTTTTTTTCCATTTACCCAAAGAGTATATTGATTCAATCTTCCATCATGTATAGCATATCTATCATATTGCCAAGGTCTACCCAACAAATATGACAACAATCCATAGACATAATATCACATAGAACTTCATCAAAGTAATGTCCAATCTTGAACTTCACAATACATTGTTCACTTACCAATATCTTATGCTCACCGTTTATCCATGAAACATGATAGGGTTTAGGATGCTTCAGCCTCTGCAATTGCAACTTTGTAACTAGCTCTTCTGATGCCAAATTTATAGAACTTCCACTGTCAATGATTACCTTGCAACATTTTCTAGCCATCTTACATTTGGTTTTGAAAAGATTTCTCCTAAGGACAGGTTCCTCATCGCTTCCCTTATTACATAAGGTTCTTCTCACCATAAGATTTTCTCCAGCCTCAGGTCCACTTGGTGAACCCTTGGTCTCTCCTTGAATTACAACATTTCTACTACCTTGCCCACTTTCAGAGGATCTACATTGAAAGGATCTATGCCCTTCTTTACCACATTTGAAACAATTACCACAAAATCCACCTCTAGAATAAGAATTACCTCTCCCTCGGTATGAAGCACCACCTTCTCGGTAAGAATCGCCACCTTTCCACTCAGTCTTGCCTTTGTCATCATTCTTCCATTCAAATTTGCCCTTATCTTGTATAGAATTGTCAAATCTGCCACCTTCTCCATAAGATCTACCTCTACCTCTCTGGAATCTACTACCTCTACCTCTTTGCCTTTGTTCATGCCTCTTTGTCAAGATCTCTTCAGCTTTCAAGGCATATTGGTATGCTTCCTCCACACTTCCCAATTTCACAAAACTTATCTCATCTTGAATTCCAGATCTCAATCCATTTATGTACCTTGCAATTTTCTCAACATCATCATCCACGTCCAAATCTAATGTCCAATCTATAGAATTCCTCAGTATACTCCTTTACAGTCATGTCTCTTTGTCTCAAATTTTTCATCTTTCTCAACAAGCTAACTTGGTAATCAGCAGGAAGGAATTTGTTCTTAACCTTGTTCACCATTTTCACCCAAGTTCTGATCTTCTCCTTTCCTCTCCTTTGTCTATCAGTTTGCAAATGCTCCCACCATAGTGAGGCATGTCTTTTCAACCTAGTAACTGCAATCTTCACCTTCCTATTATCAAGAGTCTTCTCATACTCAAAGAACTTCTCCATTTCAAAGATCTAATCTAACATAGCATTGGCATCCAATTTTCCATCATAAGGAACAACTTCTACTGCAAGCTTTGAATTTGCCTGAGACAATACTTTCAACAATCTTGCCTCATCTTGATCTTCTTCAGGTTCTAGATTAGAGTTTGGTGCCACTGCTTCATCATCACTCACATCATCAAGTTGCACTCCTCTCCTCTAGGCTGTCTCTACAGCATCTAATCTGGCTACAATCTGCCTCAATGTATCTAATATTGCATTATTAGCATTTCCTCTACCTCAAACCATCTTTACAAATCAGGTTCCTACAAGATTGTAACCCTCTATAAGTTGTAGGTCAAATCCTTAGATCTGCTACCCCACAACCAAATTCACTTACAATCCAAACTCCACAAGGATGAACCTTGAACTCTAATACCACGTGGTGCAAGGAGGAAAGAAATAACTAGGGCCAAGGGCACACCCAGCTATCCAAACTACTTTGCAAAGTAAACACAATGAAAGCAAACAATAGTGAATAACACCAAGGAGAGAGAGAACAAAAATACTTTATTGATTCATCAAGTAATCAACATACGTGCCTAGCTGTAAGGCCTTTTGGGTTATAGCCAGATACAAAATACAACTTCCAGATCCATGATCCAGCTTCAAATTCGCATTTTCAGACACATATGCATTCCACCTTCAAAACCTCTTAGTTCTACAAGTCTTGCTCACACTTCTACCTCTAACCTAAGCCTAAATACCTTGTTTATACTTGCCAAAACGGCTTACAGAAGATTCTAGAACATTACATAACAGAAAGGTCGACCTCAAAATGGTCAACACTCATCCCTAAATAAGATCCTCTCATTAAATTCATGATCAAAATTAAATACGCAAGTTGGCTCCCACTAAGAACCAAAACACAGACAACTTGGCTAAAGAAGGAACTGAGCATCAACAAATAATAGGCTCACTCGGCACATGAAGGAACACTCGACTAATACTAGATAACTCGGTAGATACTAGATAGCTCGACACACACTAGAACTCGGCAACAATTGACACTCGGCAGTAATTGAAACTGGAACTCGGTAGGAACTAACACAATGAGCAAAAAGTGTAGGATTACAAGGCAACCCAAGATGCTCCTACATCAATCCTTTGCATGTGCTTGAATGTTCTTTATTCAACTTAGGTAAACCAATAACCATCTTCTCCATATTCAATAAGGCTGTGAAGTTTAGATGTCCTAACCTTCTATGCAACAATTCGTTTATATCAGCAGCTTCATGAATTAAGGCTTGAATAGGTTCTATATTTAATTCATACAAGTATCCCTTTCTTTGACCAATCAACTTTGATTTCTTAAATGAAGAGTCATTAGACCACGTTATTACTTTACTATCCATGAATGCAACATTATGTCCATCATCTTCAAGTGCTTTAATAGAGATTAGATTCCTCTTGATTCTTGGTACATAGAGTATTCTTTTGAGATGGAGAGAAATACGTGACTTCCGTTTCAAAATGCAGTTTCCAATTCCTTTTACAAGATGAGTGGAGTTATCACCTATAATAACTTTGTCATTAACTTCTTCTAATATTGAGTATCGTACTTCTTTGTATTCTGTAATGTGTCGAGATGATCCACTATCAATTACCATCCTTTTCTTGATACTTCATTTGATAATGCTAAATACAATACATGTTTCTCAGAATCATAGTTTTCCTCTTTCCTAGTAATGTTTGTACAGTTTACTTGCTGCTTCATATTCTCAGGGCAATTAGATTTATAGTGTCCAAATTTTTCACATTTGAAGCATTTTATTTTGGATAAATCTCTCTTAGGTTTGTCATTTCTTTGATTACCCTTCTTCTTCTTGAAGTTCATCTTCTTACTTTTATTGTAATTTGTGTTGAGAACATGAAGTTCTTCATCTTTGGTTTTCAATTTTCCTCTTTTCTTGAGTTGCCTAGATTCTTCTTGAAGGCAATCTCCTTTAAGTCTATTAAAGTCTGGAAGTTTGTCTCTAGCACTTACTCCTTGTGAGAATATTTCTCATGAATCTGATAATCCATCTATTGCCATTATGGTTAATTCTTCATCATCAATCATGTACCCAATGCTTGTAAGAGTTCATCACTTAGACTAGCCACCCTTGGGAAGTATGAATTAATAGATTCTCCCTTCCTTATTTTTATATGATTTAGTTGCCTTTTTAGTGAGAGGGTTTTGGTTTTATTATTAACCTCATATGCATTGATTAGTGCACTCATCATTTTGAATGTCGTCTAATGTTTATTAGCATAGGTACTATTTCATTTTTTACTCCATCTATTATGATTCTCATGGCTTTCTTGTTACCTTTGATCCAGGTAGTTTTATTAGGTTCGGTGTCAGGTTGCTTGGCTTCCTTATCAACAAACTGTGATACATCATTTTCATCAAGAGCCATCATAATTCTGAATTTCCATGCAATGAAATGTTCTTTACCATCGAATCTATCTTCAAGGCTGATTGCATTAGCCGTTGCAGCCATTGTAGGTAGAAGAATGAAGCTAGATATGTATTAAGTCTGATTACTAATTTGCAGAGCCAAGGTTCGACTATTATAGCTCTGATACCATGTAAAGTTTCTGCAAATTCTAAACTTGCATGCTGATATAGTGCCTTTGGACTTGCTCAAGATGGTCTTTAAATATACCAGATTCTTATATCAAGTGTTCTGGTTATGATGTATATTTCTGATAAATATTTATTTCTGTTATGAATCGTAGGAGGCAGTAAATGCTAAAGGAGAAGACTTGTCGTAATTCGTGCTTTATCCACATTCTTACCCCTTACTTATCCTTAGAAAGGACATGACTCTTTCCAGTTCGGCCCTCTATATAAATTACTAAATATATTGCCAAGATCGGCGTTCCCAGGATTACAATTAGTTAGCAAGTAAACTAACTATAACTATGGAATTAGAACATTTTTAATGCTCCCAAGGAAGGCGTCAATTTGGTTAAAACATATAAGGTTATTTAAGAGGTCAATTCTTTCTAAGGATATTCATGCTTTACTAGATCTGTACGATCTGTAGTTCAAAACAATATGATATCAGAGTCATATAGAATTAACAATAAGGAGTAGTGGGTCATACTCGATTGAAGGCAAAACCTATTTGTCTCTTGTTTTTCTTCTATGTGTTTGATAGCCACATCTCTATCTTTGAGTAACTTCGAGTAATCTGATTTCATTCTTTCCAATACCCTCTTAAAAGTGTGAAGGTGGCCATTATTAAGTTCATTCATTATCCCCTCCTCCTTTTCAACACCTTCAACCTGCCAGAAAGCTTCTTCAATGTATTTATGGATGTTATCAAAATGCACTAAGGCTGCAATGACCATATCATCCGATACTTTTAGCTTGTCCTTTGAATTATATGCTGCAAATCATCATCTTGACATAAAATTTCTGATTGGTTCTTCAAATCAGCCCCTACAGTAACTTCATCCTGCTCTAGCTCTTGAATTCTAGAATGGGCATCCCTTTGGCTGGAACAATTTTCATTTTCATTTTGCAAATGTCTTGTAGATAAAAATTCTCGAGAAAAGGCTTGTCAATAACCACTTCCAATTCACCAAATAAGATGCTAGTATAATCCTTACCATCGTCCACAGTCGGTTCCCACTCATGGGTTCATCATGTTGAAACTGGAATATGGAGTTCTCAACTTTCTCAATGCTGATCTGCACTACATGAGATGACTCTTCTTCCTTGTTCTTCTCACAAAAGTGACCAAGAGACCAAGCTTGCATGTAATTAAAACAAAGCTGCTTTTTCCTCATTTGATTCCTACTCAAATTTGAAGATCCTACAAACTGTATGCCTGCTTATCTTAGCTCACGTTCAGTCATAAATTCCATGAACATGTCAAACGTATGTTCAATTAATTCCTACACAATCTTGTAAGCTATCGGTGAGATTTGATTCTCTCTTCTCCATATAGACACAACAAATCTGATTTTAATTGCTCACATATGTCATCATCCTCATCTAGGATTAATGATATGATAGATTTAATGGAAGATCATACAATGTTACGAAGATGTTCCCTTAACTCTCTTAGAAAGCATTGAAACAATTGTTGAATCATCTTTTCACAGCTAAAATCTAACATGATAATGAAAAATGTAGCTTTTGCTACGAGTTCTAAGATCATGTAACCCATATAGGCTGTCCACTATCAGTCGTAAGACCCCTTTTGATGTGTTGCCATTGTAAGGTTTGACTGGTGTTGTTATTCTAATAATCTCACTAAGGCAAGAGGCGACTGTTCGTCTCACATCTTCTCTTGGATGTTTCTGTAACCTGTGTTGTGCTAAGGCAACCACTGAAGGCCGCAAGGCCCAATTTAAGACCCTCCAATCGGACTACTGTATTTTGGCTAAATACGAATTCACCTGTTCCAACTTAGCAAGAAGACTATCGAGTGATCTAACGGATTCCAATTGCAATACACTAATATACAGCTCATTCCCTATTGGTTTTTCTTTCTGCAAGTTTCTTGATTGTTCACCATTAAAGGTGTCAGTAAATTCTTTTGAGAGTACTTTGTGTTTCAGATTTTCCATTGTACTTATTATGTCACTGAAAGAACCCCTATTTTGAGACTAAATCTGCCTTGTAATTTGGTCAAACTGTTTGTACTACTTTTGATAAAAATCTGTTGTAACATTTACATGAATCTTGCCCACTCTGAGACTTCTATAGAGAACTTCACAATGGCATAGTATTCAGAAATTTCATCAAACAGTGCACATATAATCTTCAGGTCAAAATTTTCACAAAGTTGCAGTTGGAATTTGCTTCTTTTTTCAGTCAGTCGCAAGCTTCTTTTTAAAAACTTATTCAGTTTCAGAGAGGTGACATTAATTGCATAGATATAATTTAAACTTTTTAAAAGGTAATGGAGTTGATAAACTGTACCTCTGAAGCACTGATGAATTATAAAACACTGCTCCTATGAATTAAAACATCCTCAAGACTCAAAAATTTCTGTCATGATCCTCAGCAAGTCAAATCTGCGCATAAATTTCAAACAGTGTTTTGTTGCTAATGGGTTTAACTCTTCTCAGAATCATCAAAGGGTTGTTTTTGCAATAAACTCTGAGTTCTTAACCAAAAGCCACGGTTTGTACTATTCCCACCAACAGTAAGTCTAGTACTTGTCTATTTGAACATAGCCGGTCCAAATGTTTGTATATGGACTCTAGTTACCCAGTGGATTATGCAAATCACATGTTTGCTTCCAGTGAAGGGCGTACCCAAAATGGAATGCATAGAGTACAATGGGACTGCCTATGGATGTTCAGTAATTCAATATGGTCTTCAAATCTATAGGTATCGCTGCAGATATAACCTGGCAACAGAAAATACATTTGAGAAAGTAGTAAAACTTTGTCATTCAATGCTACCATATGAGGATTCCTCACATCAAATGGAGAGATTTCTTCCAACCATGATATGCGGCGGATACTAGCACTGTCATGCAACTGGTCAAAACACCTCCTGTGACTTCTCAGAATACCAGGAAAACATTACACAATGCCATTTTTCTACAGATAATCCACAATGAAGTTCTCTATTAAACCCAGAATATGTGTATTCTCTAACGGCAATGACACTACTGTCATTACAAGAACTAGCTCTAAAAACAATGTTTTGCTAGCTTATTCGCACCAACAGGACGCCACATTTCCTCAAATATTATGCTCCAATTATAATTAACTTTCTAGAGAATATCTGACGAAATTTTTTGAACTGCTCGTTAATCTTTTGAGACCATTTTTAATAAACTGCACACAGAAACTTGGCAATAAAGACAATAGACAATCAGGCCCAATGATAATATCCACGCAAATGTTTCAATGAAATATTTGATTGCAATATTGTGGGAAAATAATATTGACTTAATATTTTTATTAATAATTTAATTCCCACAATAAAGTAAATCATATACAATTTCAACCTGTATAATGTTTAGTTGAACATAAAGATCGCATTTTAAAAAATTCCAAGACTAGTAACATATAACTAGCCCCTAAAATGTATTGTTTATGACACCTCTTTAAAAAGTCTGTTCGGCACTATTTTAACTAGCCCCTAAAATGTATTGTTTATGACACCTCTTTAAAAAGTCTGTTCGGCACTATAAAATACTCTTCAAAACTGTTTCCAGCCTTTTTGTTTATCCGGCATATTATAGAGAACACAATTTGATTTGATTTAATTGTTCCCGCTAACTGCTAGTGCCCAGAATTTGACAATCCAATCAGCAATAAATTAGTGAATCATCACACAACATTATAACTCAAAATCTTTAAAGCTTCTATTTTTATATGCGGCTCATTATAATCATTTCAAATCTTCTGCCATCACCCGGACATTCATCAATTATGTCTATTGAGCTTTCTTCTAAGAGGCATTAGCAATCTCCTTTAGAACTGACAAACTCCAGAGGATTTCAGGTATGCCAAAACTTTGTGATTTTCCAACTTTAGAGACCCAGATAATAATCACCCAATCTGCCCCATGGCCCCCACACAAGACTCAACACATAATCATTGAACCTTAATCAAAATCCATTTAAAATTTATAAATATAGTCCTAGAGTTTGAATGAATCACGGAATACGCCAAGGAAGAATTGTTTATAATGTCTCTCTAAAGTTTTGCAAAAGTATACAGGCCGATAGTATACAGGACAAATTATCAATTGATACACAAAAAGCATATATTTTATGACTTAGCAAATATTATTAATGCCTCCACTTTATAATTAGATCACCAATTTTCCTAGTTCCAGTAACAATGCTAATAGTTGATAGAACTTCATAAAATATTTCCTCTCTCAGAAACGGTAAAATCAATAATTGCTATCTGCATTCCTAGCAAATATCTTAATCAACAATTTTGGAGCCGCTCGCTCTGGAACTTCACAAAATTAAATTCTTCCTTCAACGCATGTACCAAAGCAATATGAACGGAATAACCATCTATTCAAAACGTCTTTGCAAACTATTGGGGAATCTTCAAAATTAATTTTTCTGTTTATCTACAAATTATATCGGGCCCACAAGGAGAATTTTAAGCCTTCACTTTCAATAATCGAGCAATGAAAATTTCATTTTCTTGATTATAATATTTCCCAACTCATACGCTGATACGAGTTTCTCCCAAATTCATAGAACCGGATAATCTGATTTGTTCATGATTTATCTAAACCTTAACCAATATTACTAAAATCACCCACGATAATATTTTCAGCACTGTTCAAATTTTTGTAATTTGGTTTTTGACATAAGTCCACTTGATGGCAAGATCTTTAGCTCTAATACCACCATAATATCCCACCCAGGATATTATTTTTTACAAAACTTCTCACAAATAATTCCAGAATTTAAATAGATAATGCATGCACAAATTCAGATTTCCCTCAAAATTGTTATTGCATTATGAACCAGCAATACAATTACATAACCAGATATCCAATCTTAGTACAGTAACAACAGTGAGATTGGAAAACCAAGAAAGAACCTGTAACTCAAATGTTCAACGAAGAGTACATTGAGCAATTGGGGGGGCTCATCATTAGTCTACACAAGAGGCGAACAGCGCTACTTAAGTCTGCTTGAGTTGCCTTGCTGTCCCATAGGCTATTTTTGGCCTCGTGGACGTTAAAATTTTATCTATCTATCTATCACAAATTCACCTCCAAGATTGAACCAGGTTTGCGTCCAATTCACTGATATAGAACCTGAAGGTTTTTGTCCTTAGGTTCTGAATATGAAGTTGAACACTTCACAGGGTTCTCCAAGTGAAACTCAATACCAAATCAATATCCAAGCATGTCTACAAATGAGCTCCTCTCCCCATCTTAAGCTCACCCTAGTGACTCTTCACATTCTTTATTTTGTCCTTCCCCTTCTTCCCCTTTCGTCACCTTATGACCTTTTTAATATTAAAACGAGTTAAAACAATCTTCCTTAAGCTCCATTTAATTCACATTAAAATATGTTATGCATTACACTTCACAGATTTCTCCAAGAGAAACTCACTACCAAATCAATATCCAAGCATGTCTGCAAATAAGCTCCTCTCCCCATCTTAAGCTCACCTTAGTGACTCTTCACATCCTTCATTTTGTCCTTCACCTTCTTCGCCTTTCATCACCTTATGACCTCCTTTTTAATATTAAAACAAGTTTAAACAATCTGCCTTAAGCTCCATTTAATTCACTTTAAAATATGTTATGCATTTGGCTTAATTTTCTCTAATCTCCCAAATGAAGGACATTACACTACAACACAAGTAACATGAAATATACTGGAGACATTCTCCTCTATTATCAAACCTTAAGATCTCAATCTTTTTGTTAGATAGGTTTTCAACAAGAGCTTTGAATTATTCAAACCTATGAGAAAAATCATCTATGAATGTAACATAATACCAAAAACCACTAAGAGAAGCAACTGAATGGGACCGCTCAAATATAACCGAATTAACTCATATATCTTTAGCTCTACTTCACTACTATGAAAAGTGGTCTTATTGTTCTTACCTAGAGCGCATCCCTCCCAAACTCCTTCATGGTTTTGGTTCAGCTTAGGAATACCAACCACAACCTTCTCTATAGTGACTAAAGTTCTGAAATTTAAATGCATGTAATGACCCTGCTCAAATCTGATTGAAAACTTTCGATTTTTGGCCTTGGAAATTTTGTCAAACACCTCACATACAAGGGTCATATGACTGATATAACATTCCAGTTTGCTTTAATGACTCTTTTCTTCAATTAGCATCAATGAGAATGTTTACAAATGACTTTAAATTGACTAAACAATGACCTAGCATGAATATGCAACTTATTTTGACAATATTCAATGCATATATGTGACTGAAACTACTTGCAATATGCAGCTACAGCAACTAGTAATTATGGCAAACACTTTGGATGCAACCTAAAATGACATTTATGCACTTACAGCCAAGTGGTATTTTAACAAACATTTGGTATGCATAATTATAACATTATTTATGCCAAAAAACTAAAAAGAGAACCTACAGCCAATTGACATTTTGACAAACAATTGGCATGCAAACTAAGAAGTTGATCATGAATGGCAATAACATATTCAATTACAATAGTAGTTGACCAACAACTTATATCTCCTTCTTTGCAATAAAATGTCTACTATAATGATGCTATGAATTGGTCAAGACTCTTGGCTTACAATTGTTTGACAACAGTGCCAAATTTGATTTTCTGAGTATTCACTTATGACAATGCAAACTACTTAGTAAATGCAAGAAGAACCTAGTAATGATGACGCCCAATGTTGTTGATGATGAAACAATAAATATCCAATGTGATAGGCACCTTCCAAGCTCAAATCGAGATACTCAAGCTACTGCCCCTGTTCTTGCCTAGTAAAAGTTTAGATAATTAATTGCAGCACCAAACGCCTTCCAATTTGCCCCTAAAACCATTATCTCAACAATAGGAATTGAATGCAACAATACTCAGAATGATTGGCCTCCTCAATCGAAAGGTATGAGCAAAAACATGAGACTCACATAGGCTGATCAACCTCCATGACAGCAAATTATGAAGGTTTGTAATGATCCTGCTCAATAACATAATCAATCTCAGCAATACATCAGCTACTGAAGTAACTTCTCCATCAAATGCAACAATACATCAGTTGTTGCAAGTACAATAATGCATCAACTATTGTACTCAAATAATCTCCACCGTGAAGCACAAGATTAGACTTCTGAAGTAAAGCCCAAAATCAGCAATAATTCAGCTGGTATCTCACAGCCTTAAAATTGCGTAACCAATGAGGGTTTTCGTCCCCAAAGATCCTCCAATGGCTAAAACCCTAGTTGGCTTCTCCACCACCAAAAAGTCATCAATTCAAACAACAATTCTTGGATGATGAGAATGAGGCCCATGATGTCTATTTATACTTTTTCCTCAAGAGGTTGGCCCAAAATCTAGAAGCTTCCAGAAATTATTTTATTTTTATTAAGTGACTCTATGATATATTATTTTATTTAAGTCACTTTATTAAATTAATTAAATATAAAGTTACCTTTTAATATTTATTTATTTGATAACTTTATAAATAATTAACTTAATACCACTTATTTATTTAATTAAAATAATTAATTAGTCATCCTCATAAAATATTCATTATTTTGGACAACTTAATTAATTAAATTAATTAAATCAAATTACCTCCAAAATGGGGACATTACAATGCACAAACCTCTTGTGTCAAAGATCATTTCAATTTGAAGTATCACGTGCAAGTACATGAATTGGACAGGTTGGAAGCTTGTAGAAACTATCATGATGGACTCCAATCTCACAAGCTAATTGAATACTATAGTTCTTTTTCCATGCCAAGAAATCAGATGTAGAAATACTATAGTTCTTTTTCCTCTAATACTGATGTAGAAATCAGATTCCTCTTTATGCTAGGTACAAACAATACATCACTTCATGAAGAGAAATTCTGGAATCTAAGTTGAAGGAAGAAGAACCGGCACCCTTCACTAATAATTTCCATTATCATCAATTATGACTAGTAGATGAGAATCATTTTTCTTCAAATTAAGGAGATGTTCTTTGTAACCAGTAATATGATGGGATGAACCACTGTCAATCATCCATGTATCATTGTTTGTAGGAACATTGCTAGAGAGTGCAGATATAAATAAGAAACCCTCAAAATCTTGACCTGACTCCTTTTGACAAAATGATTTTCTACATTTGCAACGGCAGCTTAAGACTTTGGTATAGAATAACAATCTCTAGCAAAGTGCATATACTTGTCACATCTAAAGCACTGGACTCTGGAAAGAACACTTTTCCCTTTCTTGGAGTCAAAGTTTTAATCTTTGAATCTCTTGATGTTTTCTATCTTCCCTTTTCCTTTGGAAGTGTAAGTTGCAAGAACATGGTCATCTTCATGATGATTTCTAATTTGCACTTTTCTTGAATGCAATCAACTCTTAGTTTGTCAGATTTTGGAAGCTCATCTCATCCAATAACAACCTGAATGAAGGATACCCAAGAATGGGGAAGTCCATTCATAGCAAGCATAACTAGATCTTTGTCTGCAAACGTTTCACCAATTCCACTAAGCTGGTCCTTCAAATCTTTAATTTTCATAAAGTGTGAAACTACAGATTTTCCCTTTGCCATCTTTACATGCAGCAGTTGACATCTCAATGCAAGGACTCTATTATATTGTTTAACTCACACAAATGATTGAGAGTCTTGAATATCTCCTTGGATGAATCCTATTTTGAAATGACAGGAATCAAATGATCGTTGACTAAATGATTCCAAAAGGTCATTCTCTTCGAGAGCAACAAGAACAATGGGCTTCCATGAAGCAAAATTTGAAGAGCCATCTAACTTATCTTCAGCTTTCAAACCATTCACCATTTTCACACACTGTGAATGATAATTGAAAGAGAAACAAAGAAAACAAATGCAGAATACTTCTGGTTCTGGATCGAATTTCTTTAGATCTGCTCTGATACCATGTTAAGTTTTGAATCAGAAACAAGCAGAAATATGAAATGCAAAACTCCAAATTAAAATAACACTAAGGATTTTATCCTGGGAAAAACTCTGTTCACTGAGGGAAACTCCCCAGGCCATCAGAAATAAATACTTTATCATGTTTCTCAAAGCAAGATTACAAGAACTCTCCTCCGTTCAAAGCCTTCAAAAACTCAGTGATCTCAAACAAACAAGAGTTCATAAAAATAAATTAATGCTATTTCATCTCACAATATATCAAGCAAAAGATAAGCGCACACTCGTTATTGATACATGGAGCATAGACCAAATCACAATCTTCACCATGCTCAGAATGTGTACACGACACGATTCTATCTATCAAAGAAATAACCACAATAATCAGAACTGGGAATAACTTTCAATAACTTTCAATATTTTTGCTTAACACTAACTGCAGAAGCGATGAATTTGCATATCATACATATGAATATCAAAACCTCTCTTTCTTTTAATCTCAGCAAAAATAGATGCAACTGAATGGACATCACACATAATCAACTCTTCAGCGGTGAAAATTAAAACTCAACCGACTGCCATTACATATTGATATTAATTTGCACTTATATATAATGAATGAACACCGATGACCCATAAGAAATATTGAAGAGCTGTTGTAAATGCCCAGGTCATCAATAAGACAAAAATAATCTTCATGACATTACAAAATAGCCACGAAGGAGACAGATAGAATAATGCTGCCAGCTGAATTTATATGAACATGAAATCATAAAGGCAAGCATATATGATAAATAAAATGCTGGAACAGATATGATAGAAGCCGTCTTCAATTGAAAGAGCTTGAACATGAACAAAGGAGACACAGAGCATTTATATTAAATGATCATCATCAAAGAACGTAACTGGGAGAAAAAAATCTCACAGTAGCACATCAAAAATTGAGGAAACTTGACTGAAATAGGTAAACTGATCTCTATCACAGCTATAATATTCAACATTGAATACCGCTACATTTGACCGTACAATATATGATATTAAAAAATAAATAATAAATTAGTTTGTCAATATATCATCTTACATTATAATTTATGACATATTCTGTTATAACTAATTATAACAAATAAACATAGCTGCTATTAATCATCATAGTTGACATATTCCAAAATATATTTTTTATAAAGAGATTATAATTATATATTTTATATAATTGAGATAATGAAATATTTAAAAGGAGTTGCATGCTAGAAGATCAACCTTTGGAGTGAGTATGCTCTATTTCATGAGCAGACCAAAGTAGCAGATAAACTTGTCAAACTGTCTTCCAAATGAGGATGCCTAGCACACTATCAAAGGGCTTTCATCCCTATGCTTACCAAAATCATGTCTCTCTATCCACTGAGAAATAAAAATGAACAGAGGCGACATGACAAGAAATAGGATATCCAAAGGTTGCATATACAAAACAGATCTTGGATATACATGCCTTTTCAAAAATTTAGAATTATTACAGGGTTTATACATTTAACTTCAAAAAGATCTAAACTTGCAAAAGTTAAAAATGTTCAACTATATTCTTTTTATTCGTTTTTAATTTAAATGCTATAATCCAAATAATAAATGAATTTTAAAAAAAAATAAACAATATCATTTAGAAAAAGTAAAAGCAAATTGGTTTTACACAAATAAATATCTACTTCAAATGTCAAATAAATAGTCTCAAAATTTACATCAAATGAAAGAATTAAAATTCCTTTTAAAAAATGAAGAGACAAATTTTCTTTGACTTAAAACAAAGCCATGTTACTGGAAAAATGAATCTTTAATAGAAAAATCTGCAGCAATGTTGTGGCTAGTAAAAAGATGTTACGGAAGTAACAAAGTTTACAATGTGAAGTTTACAGAGCTTGTAGGATTTATTTTTTTTAATTGTTTTAAATGTGTTTTGCACTGGCTTTTCCTAGGTCCAGATTGGGTTTGCCTAAAGCAGTTGCCTATCATCGTGGCCCTTGGTTACCCTACTCTACAGGCATGGTTTGTCATTTTCGCTGCCCTATGTTTATGTCCAAACATACCCACAAAGTACCTAGGGTGACAAGTCATTGCATTGGGAAATGGACATACCTACAGGGTAGCCAAGATAGCAGGGTCATTCCCAGGCCAACACCAGACCCATGCTAGGGCCAAGATCTGTCCTATCTAGAGCAATAACAAGGACTTAAACTAAATAACCTAGTAACTTAGAATATGAGAAAAGTAAATGGAAGCTGGTATGCTAGCCATAATAACCAACTAGTGGAATAGCATAGTAATCTATTAAATAAATAACAAGCAAATATTCAATTCACATATCTTTGAAGCCTTTCAATGTCCACAAGTATATTGACATTTTAGTGGAAGGTGCAAAGTTTTTGTATAATTAGTGTAACCAAGTCATGTAATAATTATTCTTGACATATTCTTCTCTCTACAATAAATCGTACAAGGCAGTAATGTAGAGGAGCAGACTTAATTGTTTCTTGTGTGTCTTCTAACCTCATCCTTATACCTTATCTTTATATTGCACTCAAGAGGCATGTCCTTAGAAAGGATGTGTCTCCTCCCAAGTCGGCCCAATATAATTAGAGAATATCTTTGCCAAGATCGGCATCTTCAAGCAAATATATTAGTTAGTAAAGATACTAACTAAAACTATGCATAAGAACATTATAATATCTTCCCAAGATAGACACCGATTAGGTTAGATTATATAAGAGGCCAATCCCTTCAAAGGAACTTCATGCTTTATTAGATTTGTACAATCTGTACAATCAGATCAGTATGAGATCGAAGTTACAGAATTAACACTCCCTCTTAACTTGATAATCATACTGAGAGATAACATATCCAGCATCACCAATTAAGATGAATAAGTATAGATTGATACTCTATATCTATCTGAATCTTCTAAGCATGTGGTATCATTTGAACACACATGATACTATGTTATATTACTATGTCTGTGATATGACTTATCACTTGTGATAAAAGTATTGCATGGAATGCACTATACAAGATAAAGTTTGGAGAATGATTAAATTCTTCCTTTATCCAAGTTGTGACTCATAGGTACTGGCATACCTATATCAGAATATGATCCTGAGTTAAGATCTACTAGTTCATAGGATAAACTCCGAAGAATGATTAAATTCTTCCTTTATCCAAGTTGTGACTCATAGACATAGAAATGTCTACATCGCAATATGATTTTGAACTCATCTAGATCTGACAGTAGTTCTCTACTGTTCAATACATCATCTAAGAGATCGTCATCTCTCATAATCTCTTTTATACAAGTGTTCATTATCTCAGAGATCGTCACCTCTTATATAATGAACACAAATGGTGAAGCCCATTACAGTCAATAGCCTAACAATAATAATTTTAAAAATTATTTCATTAAGAATTAAAGAGTACAAATGTATTATAATTCAACCATACCAAGTCTTTTCCTGAAGTGATCTATCTTCATTTGAGAGTGAGGTTTGATCAATATATATGTTGTCTAATCTGCAGTGCACATGTATTCTAATTTTACAGTATTCCTGTCTACCATATCTCTTACATGATGGTAAGGAATTTCAATATGCTTGGACCTGTCATGAAAACTGGATTCATTGCTAAGCCTAACCTGAAACAACATCTTGAAGTGTTTTTCCTATCAGAAACACTTCCAGCCCAATCTGAGTCTGTGTACCCATGTAAGTCCAAGTCAACTATCTCATACTTGAGCTTGCAAACAAAGATTTTAGGGTTATGAGTTTCAAATCCTTGAAGTTTTTCCAAATATACCTCTTTTGTAATCTTTCCATTCAGAAATGTTGTTTTTCACACCTATCTGATGTATTTTCCATCCCTTCGATGCTGCAATAGCAAGGGCTTCTCTTACAGAGGTGTATCTGGCGACTTGGAGCAAAGGTTTCTTCATAACAATTCCCTCTGTCTGAGAATTCCTTTGGCTATGAATTTGGCTAAATGCTACCGTCAACAGCATGCTTGATTTTAAATATCCATTTAGAAGAAACAACAAAATTTGAAACATTGGTGGTTCTGATTTAGATAAATCACTCATTTTGGTTCTGGTTTGATAGTACTAAATCTGACATCAAATCCTTGATGTTAATTGTACTGGTATCCGGACATTAAGTTCACCAAGTACTAAATCCTTGAGTTGAGAAGATCCAAACCATGGATCGCCACTATCCACAAATCATAAAAATATAATCACATAAATTTAGCCAGATATGCAACCAATATGGTTTCTGCTATATTCACATATCAAAGACATGATCATGCAAAATATCCAATTATAAATTCAACAATATAAAAGAGGTTAGTCTTTGCTATAACATAGCCAATGATCATAACAAACGCAACCAATAATGCAGCCTAGGCTAAATATAGTCTTGGCTAAATACATAGCCCATAAAAATATATAAAATAAATGCTTATACATATGAATCCCCAAAGGAGGAGTTTATAATGCAAAACTACGTGAAAGAAGGCCTACAAATAAACTCCCTCTTAATTTTGAGCATCTCTAAGGTGAATTCAATCCACGTATGCAAGTTCTCGATTTATCCAAGACTGTAATAAGTCAAACCAAATTGGAGTAACAAGAGTCCTTAATGACACAGGGGTCCATGACACTTAATGAGATCTACTCCCTTAGTGAAGAGTTTACAAGTTTCCTATCTGCTCCCTTTGAAGTTTAGGTTTAACTACTTTTGGGTAGGACTCCCTCTCAATGTCTACACTGAAAGGTCCCCTCCTGTTATCTAGCCCAAGTTTACAGATAATTTCTCAAGGGGTTACGAGTCATTATCAAACCATGAGAATTTTTTGTTTATGTCACTTAGTCCAGAATCCAGATTTGTCTCAAAATTAGTGGTTTATACAACCGGTTTTAATTTTTTAACACATACTCAGAAATGACTATAATGTAATATCCCTATTGACATTCAACCTTAAACAGAAAAATATTCTACTATGTTTAGAGTGCACCTAGAAATGTTTGAATTTTCTTGGAAATGATTCTATTCGAATTTGGTGGCTTCCTCTGTGCACTTTGATTTACCAATTCCATAAGCTTTCGTCCTTGAGTTTCAAATATTTCCTTTCATAAGGTGAGCCCATATAGGAAAGATGACACATGAAACAATTTTCATCCTTCATTGAATATATAATCACCCCTCTTTGTAGCTTGAACAAATATAAAAGAGAAATATATTGAAACGTGACTTTGTAGAGCCAAAACTTCCGAGTATCACCAATGAAATATTGTCATGAGTCTCAACTTATTATGAATCTGTAATCATTAGCACGTTACAAATATGTATGTGTGGTGAGTCGCCTATCTCACAATAGGAGTCACCCTTTAGGTGTTGAGCTGTATACCCAACATAACATATCGTGTTGAATTCCATGATTCTCCATCAACACGGGGTGTATTGAACAAGACAAGTTCCAATGATTTTATATTTTGAAAGGTTCGGCCATTTCTTACCAATCACAATGTAGATATGGTAATTTACAAAACACAATACCTTTCTTGACTTAAAACTTGCTAGAACCAATAAATGCAACCAACAACCAAATATATGATTTCATTAACCAAATTCCAAGATATGATATCAACTATCCAAATTGTACCATATGCATTATAGATCATTGTTTGATTGCCAAGTCATTGATTTGGCATATAGAAGAATAATTTCAATCCCCAATTCCCCCAATAAGTCGATAAATTGATCTTCTTTTCTGCCTCATTGAAAGTTCACAGTCAAAGTAGCCTCTCTACGCAAGACCTTCCATGAATTAATTTGTTCCCTTACTCTTGTTTGTTTGATGGAATCATTTCCTTAGTTATATATGACTGGAAATAAAGGTTAGAGGCTAGATGATTGTTCAACTTTATTTAAATCTATATGATGTTTGTGGAGGAACTCATATTCTTTTATCATGTTCAATGTTTGGGATTCACAGCACTACAAACATCTGTCAATTGCTACTCAAAAGTTGTTAAGATCTCCTTTGACGCAAATCTGATCCATCATTTGCACTATCGTAGACCCCTATTTTGTGCGATATCCAATTCTTATATTGATAGAATTTATAAGTTACCATTTCTCAATCCAGTTTATGTTTGCACCAGTTATTCAAAATTACATACAATTATCAGTAATTTTATTGTTCTGATTATTAGTTGAATGCTCCCACTTCTAGTATGCCCATTTCTCAACATCCATGGTATATGTTGTGGTGTTATCCTACGAATGGACAAGTGCCTCCATCATTCAGGTTTGTCCTTATTCGTTCAAAAAGAATTCAACCCAGCTAACAGTGCCTCTGCCATTTATGAAGAAGTGATCACTCCTGTATTTTCTAAAGGGTCAGAATAAAACTGAATTTGATGCGCGATTCTGAATTTATCATTTACTGATCACGACAATATTTAATTCATCTTCTCCATATGAACAGATGGCGATACAAAGTTCTGTAACCATTAATAACATTCACATCATCTCCTTAGAAAAGTTTCTCCCACAGGGAGAGTATTTGATTGGATATGTATGATGTCCTCAAGCGATTTTCCTTTGATGACATATGTAACGTGACATTTGGAATGGATCTTGGTGCCTTGACATTTCTCTTTTAGAATAGCGTCCTGTCCATAAATCTGAATGGATCTTTCTTCAAGTTGTTAAGCTTTCAAGAAGGATAGGCTTTGATACCATGTAAAGTTTCTGTATAAGAAGTGTAACCAAGTCATGTAATAATTATTCTTGACATATTCTTCTCTCTACAATAAATCGTACAAGGAAGTAATGTAGAGGAGCAAACTTAATTGTTTCGTGTGTGTCCTCTAACCTCATCCTTACCTTATCTTTATATTGCACTCAAGAGGCATGTCCTTAGAAAGGACGTGTCTCCTCCCAAGTCGGCCCAATATAATTAGAGAATATCTTTGCCAAGATCGGTATCTTCAAGGAAATATATTAGTTAGTAAAGATACTAACTAAAACTATGCATAAGAACATTATAATATCTTCCCAAGATAGATGTCGATTAGGTTAGATTATATAAGAGGCCAATCCCTTCAAAGGAACTTCATGCTTTATTAGAACTGTACGATCTGTACAATCAGATCAGTATGAGATCGATGTTACGGAATTAACAGAAGGATATGGAAATTGTTGTGCCTACTTTCCACCCCAAGCAAGTTCCACTTCCAAGTACAACCTGATGTTTCTTCCTACATGAGGGGTTTGGTGTTGAAGCTTCAACTATCCCTTTTCAGGTTGAGATGGTACATTGTGCAATGGTCTCCAAGCTTTTTAGTTTCTAGGTTCCGAATACTTAACTTGCTCAAAATGTCAATATAAAGAAGAAATCTTGAATTTAAAATAAAAACTGATAAAATCTAGAGCAATTGACAGACACAAAATGACTTGTGCCAAATACCTAATTTCTCCCTTAGGTGATAAATTACGAAAGTGGTATGCAACATGAAGCCTTGTGTGGTTTCAAAGGTATTAATTCAGGTTTCATGGTGAGGCTTCTGCCCCTTGACCCTGCCCTATATCGCAACAAGAAATGCACTAGGAGCAATGCCCCTCAACCCCACCCTATATTACAAGGGATTCTCAATGCACCACCACTACCACCCCTCAACCCCAACTTATAATCCAATAAGGAATATGGTAAGACATTGCCCCCAAACCCCATGAGGGGTGTTGTCTCTCAATTCCATTGGGGTGTTATCCTAGACCTCCACACTCCGCAATACCCCATGACCATGTTGGGGCCATTGGCCTTGAACCCCCATGTAGGATGCTACCACTCAACCCCATTGGGATCTCCAGTCCTAGACCCTATACTAGTTTTTGGAATCTCTCGTCATATAAGAAATTTGATTAGATGATGGGATGTGGGAGTGCACACCAAAATTGACAACTTAAACAATTATATTTATCACTATCATAATATCATTGATAAAATATGAGCTATCATACTATCAGTATCAAATATTCAAAGGCCATATTATTATAAAATAAAACCCAACCTTTAGCTTTGCACAAGAAAGTTAGACAACGAATCAAAGGAGGTCTTGGATTTGTTTAGGTTATGGCCACAAAAACATCCTTCAATGTCAAACTAGGAGCTGAAATGGAGTGCAAGGATACTAAGGAACTGAAAGATGTAAAATTTACAATATGAATTTCATAAATTATGATGACAAGGTCCAAACACAATTATCACTAATTCACAATTGTTGTCAACTAACAATGTATCAGCCTTCAGGATTTGCACGATGATGCAATTTTGTACTCGATTTGTATTCAAATGAATCAAGTTTGACAGAAAACACTTTTGTCCTCATAGATGGTGGACTCATTAGATATATTTTGTCACTAAATTTTACAAAAAATAAAAAAGTGTTTTTAAAAAAATTTAAGCAAATTTTTTAAGTTCCTGAGTTTTTGCCGCGCTTGAGTTTGCAAACTATATATTAGAGCTTGTACGTTATCATTAATGTTAGCCAAAGCACTTTGCAAGCCTATATCTTTAAATGGTTTGGCTTCTTGGTCATCTTTGGGGCCACAACTATTTTGGATGACTGTATGAATCTGGTCATTCCATCTTATGGACGAGGATGTGTTGTCTTTCGTGGGAGTGGGCATGATGTTTTTAATATTCTTAAGAGATTGTGAAGCTCGTTTTCTTTTGGTAAAGGTGCAGTAATAAGTAAATTTGAGGCGTTCAGGGTGGCTAGCCAAAACATTACTTCCTTTGTCATGCACATAAATTTATAGAATTTCCACAATCACATTATTCTTCTCTTGTGCCAATCATCACAATTCTTAACTTAGCAGATATCTACCAGCTTGTACATTTCTTCAAATTTCATAATATGCATCTATGAAAACAAGTTCTGATCTGCAAACAGGTTACAGAAAGCCACAAGTTCTGCTATGGCCTGTCATTCTGTTTTTTTTTTATGTTCTATCTTCACCTACTTGAAATTGAGAAATGAAAAGAATTCCCTTCCTTGGTATTCCACCATCCACTACACAATGGTAACCTTAACAATTTCCCTGGTTTGTAAGAATTCTCCAGATTCCCCCATCTAATATTTTCAAAAGCTTGTTTTATATATTGAGATGGCAGCCCAAAATTCTTGATCAAGAAATTATGAAGAAAGAAAAGATGAACTTCACCAAGCACTTCAATTTCATAATAGCATTTATGTCATTCCATGAAAACCAAACCATGCAAGCATTGACATCAGTGCAAACACAAATTTGCATGCATCCAAACTTGATATTGATATTCCTCATGTGGATTCAGATTCTCATGTAGCACTAATATTCAATAGTCCTTTCAAAAACAGGAAAAATGTTTATACAGACAATTTCTATAATTAGAGAAAAAGGCATACCTAACTTGTGCAAGATTAAATAAAGTTAGACCTTTTGCATCTTTGTGCATGTCAAGCAGCAATACTGACAACCGAGAGATCCTCAATGCATCACTGTCGATCAAGCTTTTAATCCTATCAAAGGCAAATAAAGACATGGGTGAATCTACCATACATTAAAACTTTACATCAATGTTAGATTTCCAATTTCCAGTCACTTATGGATACTAGATGAGTAGCATCACACATTTTCAGTGGAAGAATAAAAAGTTCCTGAATTACATACTGTATCTATATTGCAACTTCAGAAAATGCCAAATAATTAACACTGTAACTCTTATTATGTGCAGAATGGCCTTGGAAAACCATAAATCAAGAAAATAAGTACTACTGGAAGCACCCCAGCATATACCAAAATAATAATCTAACACCAAAGCCACTCAAATCTTTAAGAGTATTTAATCTAAGTGGCATATAGAGATTTTAGCACTACCATAATCCCATTACTTCATTCTACCAAGGCCATCGGCTGCCATATACAAGAACTTCAGCCATAAATAACTATGTTTCACCACATTTCTAGGACAGTAATAGTGGGGCACATTTCAGGGAAAACACTATGAAGGGAAATTTTTGGGGACAGTAGGATATGCAATACATGTGTGTGTGGAAACTCAAATTTTTACAATTTGAGCATTACATAACATCAATATTCAAATTTAGACATTCATATAATGTATCACATTTGATATTCAATGTTCATTGGTTCAAGTACAGAAGAAAGAAAAAATAGGATTTTGTTGCTTTTGTTGTGATAAAGATTCCCATTTCCCCGGGCTACAAAATCATGAATGATTGAGTGCCCAAAAATAGGAATGGTGATAGGATAATAGACGTGAGAAAATATTGTCTAAGTACAGGTGTTCCTCACTTAGTTATCAATCAGCCCATAGTTTTGAGAAAATCTATATCAAGTTGTGTCTCATCTAATGCGACCCCAACCAATTCTTGCTGCACAAGAAGCACAATATTGAATCCAAAGTTATGTGAATTGATGATTCAATGTCCATTGTAAAATTTCAAATGGTGTAAATAATCAAAATGATTGTATCACAGTAGGAATACCTAGAATTGGGATTGACTTAGCAAACCAATATATAAATGGAATCAATTATTCAGAGATTTGAGCAAAAAAATAAGAAGAAAAGCGTTGCTTTTCCTATTGATGCAGCACAAAACAGTTTTAGATTGTTTTCTTCCTAACACCAGAGTCAGGGTTTTGGGACAGAAGCCCCCAGCAGAGCCAAGCGGCAGTATATCATTTTTTATTATTGTTTTTGATTCAGAAAAGATTGTGACAAGGCAAGTGTTAGCGGGCAATGAGTTATGCTTGGGATTGATTAGGGGCATGGGATGGTGTGCGGACTTGCATAAAAGGGGGATGTTGGACAGCTTCCAAGATGGTCAAGGCACGTGTCAGGCATCCCTAGCTGCAACCATCCAGAGGAAAGCCAAATGACCAAGGGACATCAGAGCCCCCATTGTTGGTGTTTTGGGAACACATCCGCTGGTCTGCACATGGACAAGGGACAGCCAAGGGATGTTTCCTGCTGTACCACTGTCTCAAAGACACTTCAAGTGTATGGTGGACACACGCAAGGGTCAATAGGCAAGAGCATGTCCGTGTTACATAGATAAATTACCACCAGCTTATGATGGGTACTTCTCTACTGCTAGTGCTAAACTGGAATTCATTTAGAGGTTTCAAAGAAATTATAAATTATCAAATTTAATTATAGCACATTATGCTCTAAGACTTATGCTTTCATATCTTTTTCTCTTTTAGTTAGTTTTGTGTTGGTATATTAAACATGAACTGCAATCTAGCTGTATGAAATATTTTTTGAAGTTATGTATTTACCAACATCGAGGTCATATCAGATGATGGAGAAATCAGTAACAACAAGGTCAAGGAGTCAACAGGGGAGCCACCCCTTCTCGAGAACTCAACACTCTTTGGGAAAGAGAGTGGAACTATTGCTACCTATCTGGTACTTCGAGATATACCATTTTTTGGGTACAAGGTGTACTACATGGACATCAAATCATTGTCATGCTTGATAGTGAGGCCACCTGCAATTCCACAGGTGCTACCTTGGCTGCCAAAAGAGGGTTACATACAAAAGAACACAAAGGTTTTGTCGCCAAGGAAGCTAGTGGTCATCAGTTGCCTTGCATACACTTAGTGCTCCATTTGAGCATCAGCCTAGGTGATTATAAGATTACCAACAACTAGTAGCACTGGATGACAAAAAGGTTATTTTGGGCATTCAATGGATGGAGCCTCTTGGCAAGTATTCCCAAAGCTTCAAAAAATTAGAATTCACATTCAAAGTGGACAGGAAGAAGGTGGTCTTGAAAGTTGAAAGACATGCCTAAGGGAGGATCTAGTGATGCTTCTGCTAAGCACAACGAGGCAATTTTTAGACATGGAGGATTTGAGCATGAGGACTAGGTTGTGGACTCAAGCCACAAAGGACTGGATATTGTTCATCACCCCAAGGGGGTATCCTGAAGACCCAAGAGATGTGTGATGATTGGATACAAAGAGCAAGGAAGGCCAAGTTGTTGGAAGCCCAAGTAAGACGCTATATAGAATAAGTCAAAAGCAAGCTGCATTCAAACAGATCAGATAAGTCAACAAAGTAAGTCCAATCTTCGATTGCTCTTTCTTCGAATAGAAGAGTACAAGAAGCACAACAAGGATAATCTTATTATAACCATGTCACAAGAGGAACATGTTGACTTGCATGAACAAAGGCATGTGTGGAACATTCTAGCATGTATCATGAGTCTCCTCTTTTAGAAAGCTCGTTGAAGGTTCAAATCAATGATGAGGATGTGATACTAAAGCCCACACTCAGGAGGTCAGTCACAAATGACATACTGGGTCACACAAAGGGAATCGTAAGTAATCCAGATTTTCCTTTGGTCATCCATGGAGATTTTGGGGGGCAATCTCTACTAGGACCTCAAATAGAGGAGCCTACATATTTTAGACTAGCCTAAGAGGGGGTACACATCAAGGATAGACTTGCTCCTTCTTTGTTACCAAAACGAGTGGAGACTCATGAATCATTTCTTCCTTTTGATGCACTATTGGGGTATGGGGTTGTTCAGTACTGCTGAACATAGAGGATTTAGTTTGTCCTATTAGGTCAAAAGCTGATGAGAGGAGTGGTAGACATTTGTTTCATCCTTTTTACATTGGTGAGTGGCATCCTAATAAGTACCTAACACCTCTCACCATTGGAGACACTTGATGTATCATCGGACGTGAAATTCTCAACAGGATAGATGATGTTCTTATTGATGATACATCCAAAATGAGTTCTTTTATATTCAAAGGAATTTGTGACATGATGGATGCAATTTTTTGGTGGAAATATAAGTACATCAATAATCCAAACACATGGACATTTATATCAAAATGAAGTAGCAAAAGCTTAATGGAGAATACCACAATAACATATCATGGCCTTAGATTGACTTGCGATCCCAAAATAGATGGGGATTGTTGACACATGTGATTGCTTGGGGCAAGCAACTTCAAGAAGGGAAGATTGTAATGTTCCTTTGTTTGGGACAAGGAATTGAATCAATAAATACCTACAGAGAGCCCAAAGGAATAAACTAAATATCATTTGGGGAAATTTTTTTTATTTACTCCCCCCTTCTCCTAGGGCCGACCATATTTCAAAGTTGAAGGGAAAGCTTGTTTAAATGGAGGTGTCATATTGAATACTATTAAATCCTTATAACTTGATAATAGCAATGTTCTGATATTCTTGATCAGCTTGATCCGATATATATAAATGGTTCTTTGTATTTGCCTTATGATTAATACTTCTCCAAGCATAATCATCGGTGACTTATGAGGTATACTAGTTTGCCTCTTAATAAAACTATTGTAGTTGATTTTTGTTAACTATCAGTTAACTATTTAAAGTCGCCGATTTGTTATGAGAAAGAGATTAATTCATGGAGGGCCGACCTAGAAGGGATATGTCTTTTGGAAAGACAAGACCCTTAGGTTATATAAAATTAGCAACATGTTTGTGGATAGAAGACACACAATTATTACCAAAGTTTGTTCTTCTAGCAATCTGCTCTAAAGGATTTATATCAGAGATAAAATTATAATTTCCAGAATTCATTTCAGATTTCCTAAACAATAATATTTATACAAGACTTGCAGGAGATCAATTTTTAGCAAGACCTAAATCATTATTTCAAGATTGGTTATCAGAATTTGTAGAAACTTTACATGGCATCAGAGCTCTAGTAGTCAAACCTAGGCTCTACAAATTGACAATTAGACTTTGAACATCTAGCAACATCCTTCTATCTTCAATGGCAAGCACAATCCGACCCGAGGTCTGGTTTGATGGGAAAGAACACTTCGTTGCTTGGAAATTCAGACTCATGATGATTCTTGAAGACAATGATGTGAAACACTTCATTGACTCAGCATCCAAGCAACCTATTGTTGAACCTAATAGTACTATCTGGAGTAAAGGAAATAGGAAAGCCATGTAGATTATATTAGATGGAGTGAAAAATAAAATAGTACCTATGCTAATGAAATATCAAACAACATTTACTATGATGAATGCATTATTAAATGCATATGAGGTTAACAATGCAACTAGAACCCTTGCACTAAAAAGGCAACTAAATCATATACAAATAAAGAAGGGAGAATCTATAAATTCATACTTCTTAAGGGTTTCTAGTCTCAGAGATGATCTTGCAAGTATAGGGACCATAATTGAAGACAAGGAACTAACACTTATGGCTATAGATGGGTTACCAGATTCGTGGGAAACACTCAAACAAGGAGTAAGTGCTAGAGACAATCTTCTTGAATTTAATAGACTTAAGGGAAATGCCTTCAAGAAGAATCTAGAAAACTTAAGGATGGGGAAAAGTTGAAAACTGAAGATGAAGAACTTCATGTTCTCAACAAAAATTCCTATAAAGGCAAGAAGAAGCACTTCGAAAAGAAGGGTAATCAAAAGAATGACAAACCTAAGAAAGATCTATCCAAAATAAAATGTGAAAAATTTAGACACTACAGATCTAATTGCCCTAAGAATACAAAGCAACAAGTAAACTGTACAAACATTACTAGGAAAGAAGATATCTGTGATCCTAGGAATCGTGTATTGTATTCTACACTATCAAATGAAGTATCTAGCAAAGCATGGGTGATTGATACTGGATCATCTGGACAAATTACAGGATACGAAGAAGTGCTAGACTCTATAACAAAAGAAGTTGATGGCAAAGTTACCGTCAATGATAATTCAACTCATTCTGCAAAGGAATTGAGAATTACACCCTGAAACTGAAGTCGGGTAGTGCTCTACAACTCAAAGGAGTACTCTATGTACCAGGAATAAAAAGGAATCTAATCTCTATTTTAGTACTTCAAGATGATGGACATAATGTTGCATTCATGGACGTTAAAGTAATAACCTGGTTCAAGAACTCCTCATTTAAGAAATCAAAATTGATTGGTCAAAGAAAGGGATACTTTTAAAGTTTTTTGTAAAGAAGCAGGACTTAAGAGGGAGTATATTGTTCCTTATAACCCACATCAAAATGGGGTAGCGGAACGGAAGAATAGAGTAATTATAGAAGCAACAAGAGCTATGATATTTGATCAAAATTTAGAATATTATCTTCGAGCAGAAGCCTCTTGTGCTGCTGTCTATATTAAAAACAGGAGTCCTCATTCCTACCTTAAAGATAAAACTCTTGAAGAAGTCCTTACTAAGGTTAAACCTAATATAAACCATCTTAGGATATTTGGATGCCCAGTATAGATACATGTTCCAAAGGAAAAGAGAACTAAGTTAGAACCCTCCACAAAGAAAGGTATTTTTCTTGGGTATAGTGAAACATCTAAAGCATATAGGATTTTCATACCTGGTCAGAAAAAAAATTCAACTTAGTAGGGATGTAATATTTGAAGAAGATTTAGCATTCAAAAGAGTCCTAAGTTCTGAAGATCCCTCTCCCTTACCTAGTTCTAAAGAAACTACTGAATCCAAGTTTCAAAAGGAGAACATTGAAAAAATTGAAGATGAAATTCAAAATCTCAATCTTGAGGAAACTCAAATTCTAAAGAAAAGACCACTTTGGGCCATTAAGACAGTAAAGAAAGCACAAGACTTTGCTACACCATCTGGAACCTTCAGAGAAAGCAAAAGACCCAAAAGATTTTCTAGTTATGCAGCAAACATGAGTGATTTATCTAAATTAGAACCAACCAATGTTTCAGATGCTATTAAACATACAGCTTGGAAGGATGTCATGATGGAAGAATACCAATCCATTATTAAGAATAATGTTTGGGAAATTGTTCCAAGACTTGAAGGAAAATCCATTGTTTCTTCTAAGTGGATATTTAAAATCAAGCATGCTGCTGACAGTAGCATTGGAAAAAATAAAGACACATTTGTAGCCAAGGGATTCTCTCAGAAAGAGGGAATTGATTATGTAGAAACCTTTGCTCCTATTGCTAGATACACCTCTGTAAGAGCACTCCTAGCTATTTCAGCATTGAAGGGATGAAAAGTATATCAAATGGATGTAAAAACAACATTTCTGAATGGAAAGATTATAGAAGAGGTATATTTGGAGCAACTTGAAGGATTTGAAACTCATAACCCTAAAGTTTTATTTACAGGCTCAATAAAGCTCTCTATGGGCTTAAACAAGCTCCAATGGCTTGGTATGAAAGAATTGATAAGTATCTCACCAACTTAGGATTCTCTGTTACATCCCAATTTTTGACCTGGCTTGAAATATAGCCGTTGAGGTTTACATGAAGTTAGTTGGCAATTTAATTTGATATAATCTGGCAAAACGGTGAAATAGTTGGTCGTTATGAATTCAAGTGCAGATGACATGTTAGTTGATCTTTAATAGCGAATTCATGGAATTAAGATGAAAGGTTAATTGTTATGATTACATAATTTATAATTTAATTACAAAGAAATTCCTTGCAGGGAGCATGTCGAAGGAGTGGAAACATTGTCAGAAAAGAATTAGGCAGGGCATCACCATCTTTGGGCAAACGGGTAAAGGACCCAACGATTTGAAATAGAATACATTTGCGAGAATTGCATGAGTTATTTAATAATTTAATTAAAGCATTTGAGTTAAAATATAACACGTATCTTAAAAGATTTTAATTTATCTTTCGTTATATTGTTTTTAATAATTATTTATTTCGTACATTTAAATATAAAATCATTTTTCACCATTATAATTTAATAATCAATTAAGTGATGAACATATTAGATTTTAATGATTATAATAACCTTTAAAACCTTTCATCTTCTTCTTTCTTTCTTTTCCCTCCATTCTTTCTTTATTTTCTCTTAAGTCGATTTGAGGGTATTTTTGAATTGAATCTTGTAATCGATGGTAGCTGAAAGGTCTGACCCCATTCTATATTATGGATTCCTTATGGTCTTTCGGCAGTCTTTTCTTTTTCCTGTACTTCATCGGCTTCCTTTCTCTTGGCTTCCCGAATTCCTTGTTAGCTGTTTGCAGAGGCTGAACTCAATTCTGAATATAATTCCATCTTGAATCAAAATGATATTGTTTCCACAATCACTAAGCCAGGATAGACGAGTTGATACCAGTGCGGGCTTTTCTCAGGATTTGGAGAGAGTCATGTAAGATGATCTTACTTCTGTAAATCCTTTTATGCCTTCCTTGGTATTATGAATGTAAAAACTTAATCCTTGAGCCGGTTGTTTAATAAGGTAAGTAAACCCTGTTTCAGTACATAAGATTACTGTACTTTAATACCAGTAAGTCGTTTTCCTTGTGGTTATGAATTGAAGTATGCGTGTTTCTAGATTTAATCATTGAAGTTTGTCGTGTTTCTAGTTTGTCGATTGCTTTCTTTAATATCATTGCAATAATATGTATTTAATCAGACATTTTCCTTCATTATTCGAATGTGTTAATTATCTGATTTTTCCTTATGTGATAATGTTACACTAATATATGTTCTCTGTTTTTCTTTGCAACTGTATCGTTTTCCTTTGTGATAAGACAATGATCTGTGATTGAAGCTAATCGTATTCTATTTAAAGTTTGTCATTTTCTTAAATGTGATATAATGCAATGATGAAAGCCGGTCATTATCCTTTTAAGTTTATTGTGATCTTTTAAAAATCAGTTGACTGCTACATGTAATAGCATAGCAATGGTAAGAGAATCTAATACATTCTATTAAACCGTTTTTCATTGCTTTCCTGAATGGTAATAAATATGAAATTGCTCTTTAGCTTACGTACATGTTCAATGAGATTCTTAGTAATAACATGGGATGCTATGTCTCTATTCAAGTAACAAGGGAATCATAACTCTTAATCTGTCGTTCCTAATTGGAAAACATAATACAGATAATAAAGCCTGATGCCTTTCTTGTTTAGATTTTAAGCTTGCTGTTTTCCTTTATAAGAGAGAAGATAATTTCTTTGAATTCTTTAAGATTCAAATCAAAAGTGTATCATTCCACTATAAAACCATTACAACTTGATTTGCATATACAAATATCTAATTAAGTTAACATCAAGGAATTCACCAGGCGAAATGCCAGAATATGGTGAAGAAGGTGTGAAGTACCATAGTAAATTAATCTGATAGCACCAGGGAGTCACCGGCTTGATGGCCTAAGAAAGGTGAGGAGGTGCAGAGAATCTTCAATAATCAAGATTGTCATTAGGATAAGATAAAAACATGATAAATAATAACATTGAAGAATGTTGTCAAATTGTTGAGATCTTTAAAGAACATAATTATGAAATCACAAAGTGTGAAATACTATAGATGTGTAAACTTCTTGAATAATTGTTAGAGTCATCTGCTCTGAGAATTCCGAATACCTGGGACTCACCCGGATGTGTAGCCAAGAAGAATGGTGACGAGGTGAAAGAAATAAATCATCAATAATATGAATCAATATCAGATATGACATTTCAATATTTATCATTTAATATGAATTAATTAATAGCTCATGTATATTCCGGTTATTGTGATCTCCTGCTGCCAAGTTGTATGGTGAGTTAATTACCAGGAAGCCCAGTGGAGGGTAAGATGACCCCTGTCAATTCCGGGTAGGGAGGGTCTTTCTCGTTAGAGATCATGTGGGGATATGTTGTAGTCCAAGGTTGAGTGGTTAAGCCCCTGACAATGTTTCACCTCTCTCAAGATGACAGATATGCATCAAACAAAGATAAGCTATGCAATCAATTGTTATTGGAAACAGGGATTATCATTTTTAATTATGAGGAGGTAAGATTAAATTGAGTTAGTTTATTGTTACCGTTATTTTACACCTAGATGCAAGATGTAGAATCGTGGATTGCTTTTCATTTATATGGATATCAAACAAAGTATATTTCTAACCTTGAGTTACTGTCACAGTTAGGCAATCAGAAGGAAAGAAATCTGAAACCCTATTTGAATCTATCGACACGAAAGCCCTAGTTTAAATTCGTCGTCGTGGAAGCCCTAAATTGAATCCAGGGTAGTGGAAGCCCTAAGTGGTAAAGCGGTATCAGAAGCCCTAAATGAACCGATGGTAATTGATACAGTGCTTTGTGATGCCCTAATTTTTAATTATAGTGGTATTTAATAGTAATCATCATTTGATTTTGAGATAGTGGTTTTTAGATGATAGTCGTCATTTGAAATTGTTATAAAGTATTTGTGGACTAATCCGGGTGGTTGCAGAAGCATCCTTGGTTTGATTATTAGTCTCAATTTTCCGAGGTATGTGATATTCAATTTCTGTAGTAATTTCATCTGATGGTATTTCAAGTTTTTAGTTAAGAAATTTTGTTTAACTGATTTTAACAGTTAATCTTATTCACATGAACATGAATGATATAACTAACTTCCTATGAAATGAAGTGATAAATGTATTCTTGAGTTTGTTAGAAGTTAATTTAGACCCGGGAAAACCGGATGTTACATTCTCCAAAACTGAAGCTGATCCTAATCTATATTATAAAAGGGACAAAGATGATATGGTAATTTTAATACTGTATGTTGATGATTTACTAATAACAGGTGATGATCATCTTATAGATCAATGAAAGAAATATCTAATCAGAGAATTTGAGATGAAAGATTTAGGACTCCTTCATTACTTCCTAAGACTAAAGTATGGCAGAATTTTGACATCATACTTAATCAAGGAAAGTATACATTAGACATCTTGAAGAGATTTGGAATGTGGAACTGCAAGTCTATGTCTTCTCCAATGGAGACTAATCTACATAAACTTAAGGAAGCAGCAGCAGAATCACCTTCCATAGATTCTACTCTTTACAGACAAATGATTGGGTCTCTTAAGTACTTGGTAAATACAAGACTTGATATTTGCTATGTTGTTAATCCCTTAAGTCAGTTTATGTGTGAGTCAAAGGAGATTCACCTAGTTGCACTTAAACACATTATGAGATACTTACAAGGCACTCTTACGCTTGGGCTCAAATATGAGAAAGTTGACGTAGACTTACATGGACTCACAGACTCAAATAGGGGTGGAAGTGTTAATCATAGAAAAAGCACTTCACGATGTTGTTTTGGTGTAGGATCAACAACGATATCATGGATATGCAAAAAGTAGTCATCAGTAGCATAGAGTTCCACAGAAGTTGAATACATTGCAGCAGCAATGGCTTCTCCAAAAGCAGTTTGGCTTAGAAAGTTACTTGTGAGATTACTTGGTCAACCCATGAATCCTACTATTATTCATTGTGATAATCAAGGTTCTGTAAATCCAATTTTCCATGATAGGTCCAAGCCTCTCTCTCCAAACAGACAACAGATATTCTTACCAAACCTCTCTCTCGAGTGAAGATAGATCACTTCAGGAAAAGACTTGGTATGGTTGAATTATAAAACATTTGTACTCTTTAAATTATTAATAAAATGAATTGTCAGGCTATTGACTGTTATGGGCTTCACCATTTGTATTCATTATCTAAGAGGTGACGATCTCTGAGATAATGAACACTTGTATAAAAGACATTATGAGAGATGACAATCTCTTAGATAATGTGTTGAACAGTAGAGAATTATTGTTAGATCTAGATGATTTTAAGATCATATTGTGATGTAGACATTTCTATGTCTATGAATCACTATTTGGATAAATGAAGAATTTAATTCTTCTCCAAAGTTTATGCTGTGTTTTGGTAGATCTTAACTTAGGATCATGTTGTGATATAGGAATGCTAGTACCTATGAGTAACACTTTGGATAAATGAAGAATTTAATTGTTCTTTGGATTTTATCCCACATATTGTATGCTTTGCAATACTGTTATCACTAGTGTTAGTGATAATCCATATTACAAGTTTGGTAATATAATTATCATGTATATCATGATACTACATGCATGCAAGAATCAGATAGATATAGAGTACAATTCTATGCTTAATCTGTGTTGCTAGCTATGTTTCTCTCATGTATATTATCAAGTTAAGAGGGAGTGTTAAATCCTTATAACTCGATAATAGCAATGTTCTGATATTTTTGATCAGTTTGATCTCATATGCATAAATGGCTCTTTGTATTTGCCTTATGACTAATACTTCTCCAAGCATCATCATCGGCGACTCATGAGGTATACTTGTTTGCCTCTTAACAAACTATTGTAGTTGATTTTTGTTAACTATTAGTTAACTGTTTAAAGCCACTGATTTGTTATGAGGAAAAGATTAATTCATGGAAGGCCGACCTAGAAGGGATATGTCTTTTGGAAAGACAATACTCTTGGGTTATATATAAATATGAACATGTTTATGGATAGAAGACACACAATTATTACCAAAGTTTGTTCTTCTAGTAATCTGCTCCAAAGGATTTATATCAGAGATAAAATAATAATTTCCAGAATTCATTTCAGATTTCCTGAACAATAACATTTAGACAAGACTTTCAGGAGATTGATTTTCAGCAAGACTTAAATCATTATTTCAGTATTGGTTATCAGAATTTGTAGAAACTTTACAAATACTGTACTGCGAAGCAGATCCTTACCCCTGATGATGCGATGATGCCTATGTCATATTCAATGTTGGCCTTCTTTCCGGTCCCTGTTCTGTTCATTTCATTTCATTCTTCATGTTTCTGCATCTCAGCATTGCTTTAGTTTTTTGTTGTGCGGATGTATCTCATTTACTTTGGAGACTTTCATGTTTTACCTGACGATGATTGTGCATTTTATATCTGGTATCATATTCTCTGTGGCATCAAAGGCATTTTGGCAGTTCTTGATGACTTGGCATCTATGTGGAGGGAGTTTATTATTTGTGTTTGTTTATTATCATGCATCACCGATAACATGAATGAAGTTAACATCTATTGCTTGTTGTTGTTCGATACTCTTAATGATGTATTATTTCATATTGCAAGCCGGTGTATAGTTTGTAATGGAAAAGGTACTCTTTGTATGCAGCATTTTTTCTGGATGTATTTGCATTCGTTCATTCTCTCCTCAGTGTGTCTTTTGGTTATGCCCGTGTTTTGTAGTTATCATTTTTTTTGCAGATATTTTCAGAGAGATTATTCTCAGAGAAGTGATGTCTGAATATTGAAGTTCTGCAATCATTATTTTATATGCTGTGTGAATCAAGCTATTATATGTGTAACTCTGTTATACTTTGTTGGTGATTATTGGATATAAGTATATTGTGATTACTCAAAATAACCGTCTGTAGTAATTTGTGTTCCTGATCAGTGTATGATCATTCACAGTGAAGAATAGTTAATATTTGTTTCAAAGTGAACTCAAATCTTATTGACTATCTAGTTGTGACATCAATAAGAATGAAAATTTTTGTATTTAGCATTAATTTGAATAGAGGCATCATCAATTGTGTGGGTTGGGTTGTTTCCCTTGGAGAGGAGGGTTTTCCCCAGGATAACTACATGTGTTATCTGATTATTTTTTAATTGTGATTTTTCAATTGTTGCCATACTATATTTCTGGTTCAATGGTATCTGAGCAGGTCTGAAGAATCGATCCAAAACTAGAAGTATTATTATATGTTTTCTATTTGCTCTACTTTCAGTTGACTGTTTGCAACTATCAAAATGGTGAACGGTTTGAAAGTTGAGGATAGATTAGATGGCTCTTCATACTTCTCTTTGTGGAAGTTTAGGATTCTGATTGTTCTTGAAGAGAATGACATTCTTGATTACGTAAATTCTGATCCTGTGAAAATTTCTCAAAAAGCTGAGAAAGGTCAATGGAAAAAGAATAAGATCATGGCCAAGAAGATTTTGATTGATATGGCTAAAGATCATCTAGTTCCCATTATTTCTAAGTTGTGTTCAGCCAAGGAGATGTTCCAAACTCTAAATGATCTATAATTTCAACAACACTAGCATAGCTCTAGCCCTAAGGCGTCAACTTCTGCATGGTAAAATGGCTAGAGGGGAATAAGTAAATTCATATTTTATGAAGATTACAGAGTTAAAGGATCAGCCTAGCACGATATGAGAGAGCTTTCTAAAATATCTGCTGGTAAAAGAGCTGTATGAATAGTTTTTTGTATACAAAAATTTGTACGAATTGTGTCTATTGTTTTATTTTACGTCTTGTATTAATATGAGGATGAAAAGGTATTACAACCAAATCTGA
Source organism: Cupressus sempervirens (assembly GCA_028749045.1). Lineage (NCBI taxonomy): Eukaryota > Viridiplantae > Streptophyta > Pinopsida > Cupressales > Cupressaceae > Cupressus > Cupressus sempervirens. The sequence continues at coordinate 408,299,677 of CM053785.1, forward strand.
AGTATCACACCACTTCAAATTTCCTAATCTAATCCCAACTGCACATTTACAAATTAAGTTACGATTACTTAGCATGTAACTGGAAATGGTGACGGTTTTGTCTCGCCTTTTTTTGAGATTACATTTAGTTGTCGTTTAGATGAAAATAACGACATAGGCTAATCGTTTCTCATTGTTACCCAACTTTAGGAGATAGGATCATCTATAATCCTGTATATTAAAGCCATGCCGCTTCCTTTTCAACATGTATTTCAGTATACCTCGGTTGTCATGAAATGGAGATTTCCTTTCAAACATATATACTGCCGACTTCATTAAAGACGATGTTGCTTGCGACAGCAATCACTTTTCCTTGTTGGAGAATTGATAATAGTGAAATCCCTGAAACATTCGAATATTGCCATTACACATAATAGTCTTCAAGCTTCACATTCATAATTGTCCATGCGTTCTACTCCAAGATTAGATTATCATGGTCATTCCAAGAAGTCATCCTTACATGTTGATATTCTTGTCACTGCTCTTCAACATTCCAATTCTTCTCCATCATATACTCCATATACGTGTGTCGTCGGTAGAAATTGTGCATCAGCCTTCGGTAAAAGTCTTGTTATGTAGCCGACGGGTAAACAGTTTGTAGCGGGCATAATGTATCTGGCCGACGGACTCCTTCGGGAAAGTTCTTCAGAAGATATTTATAACCCCTTCGAGGAGATCATATCATATCATAAAAGCATAATGTATTAGTTGGTATATGCGAATAATAATAACAGTTCTGTTGTTTGTTGTTCGATGTTCGTGTCAATTTCATGTGTGCGTTGCTTAATTAATCCATACGGTAAACATTTGGCGCCGTTGCCCAATGGATCTGGCACGCAGGCATGCGGATATGAATTAGATGCCGAATCAGTTGAACAAAGATAAGAGTAAGCTGAAGGAAAAAGATGACATACGCGTTGCGCAGGAAAATTTAATTTTGGCTCAGCAGATAGAGCGTCGAAGGAGGTTTCAGAAGATTTCCAACGAAAACAAGAGCGCGGAAGGATTGTTGAAGGAGACTCGACAATGGCTTGATTTGGTGGAAGAAGCGAGGGAGGAGTTTCTGAACCTGCATACGCCACGGGAAGAGAATCCTGACGGAAGGAGATCGACTCGCACGGCTCGGAGTGCCGAAGGAGCACGAGCGTGGAGTGACCTCTTCATCCGAGATATACTTCCGAAACGGACAGCTTCGGTTGACAAACCCTCTTCTTCACCAAACAGCGCGGAAGCAGAAAACAGCACGGGTGTTGAAAACAGCACGAAAGCAGAAAACAGCGCGGGTGTTGAAAACAACGCGGAAGCAAAAAACAACACGATTGTGCCAAATAGCGCGGGTGTCTAGAACAGCGCAGGTGTGCAGAACAACGCGGGTGTCCAGAACCGCGCGGGTGTGCAGAGCAGCGCGGGTGTTCAAAACAGCACGGGAGCTCAGAACAGCACAGGTGCTCAAAACAGTGCGGGAGTGCAAAACAGTGCAGGTACACAACAAAACCCTCGACATACAGTGATAATGGTAGGTCTGAAGGAAAAATTGCCTAAATTTGATGGTGATGAAGCAGCTGATCCCATTCGACATTGTAAAACATGTGAAACGATTTGGAGGGCAAATGGCATAACAGATACAAACGAATGGATCCGACAATTTCCTGCTACCCTACGGGGTGTTGCGATTGATTGGTTTACTGATGCTGATCCACAGAAATTAAATAGTTGGGATAATATTAAGGAGTTCTTCGCGGAATTTCAACTTTTGCGTGATGATAATGAAATTGTAGCCGAGATATTCAATACCAAGTAAAAGAAGAATGAAACAGTACGGGTCTTTGCTAGGAGATTGAAGGACTTAATCAGTAAAATGGAGAATAAACCGGCAGATGGGCTCCAGAAAAGATGGTTCATTGAAGGCCTTCACCCGAAGCTGCAGAGAAAGATGAAGATAGTGCCACCATCGACATACATTGAAGCGTACAATAGGGCAATGAACCTCGAAAATGACCAAAAGACAAAGAAGAAGAAGACTAGCTCGTCGGATTCAGATGACGATGAGCCTTCAGGAGAAGATAGCAGCGACGATGACGAGGGAAGCAGCAAGAAAGTTCGTGCTCTTCAGAAGGACATGATGCGGATGATGAAGGAATTCAAAAACATGAACAAGGAGACTAAGGGTAATGATCTATGGTGCACAGAGTGTAAGAAAGAAGGCCATACGAAAGGATCCTACCCGAAAGATCAATTTTGTGAAATCTGCCAGATCCTCGAACACTCGGTAAAGGAATGCCCTTTCAATTTAAAAACAAGGACACCACAGCAAGTGTTCTTGTCACAGGAGGCATCCCCGTCAGGAGGGAACGGGAACACCAGTGCGGAAGGTGCCACATCAAGTGGATACAGAAACAACCGGCGCGGTCCAAACAACAACAGCAATAACAACAATGGTGGCAACAACACTGCAGGAAGGAGTCGAATCCAGTACGATGCGAATGGTCGGCCAATTGTTCAATGCCGCGCATGCAATTTGTGGGGTCACTTCGCTCGAGAGTGCACAACGACGAACACACCGAAGTTGCTATGCTGATGGTGTGGACCTGGAGATCATGATGATACTAAGTGTCCGAAGTCCGGAGTAAACTTGATTACTGTAGGGACAGACGAAGAAGAAGTTCTGGCAATCACTCGGAAACAGGCGAAGCTATACCCTGACCCAGCGGAAGAAAAAAAGCGACTGGAGGAAGCAAGGGCAGAGATCCAAAAAGCAACACGGGCAGAAATGGCACACCTAAGGGACCCGCCAAGTACCTCAGTCAAGAACTGTGCAGAACAGAACATTGTACGGCAAATATTGCAAGCTGAGATCCCTGTCAGGATAAATGATCTGTTGCTCACGATGCCTCAAATCCGTACGGCCCTCACAAATATAGTCCCGAGTGCTAAGCAACCCGTAGAGCAAGACAACAACAAACAGGGGGGTACAAGTGCAGAAGATCTGATGTTGTTAGCTCTTTCCTCTGGACGCTATCCGGCAGTTGTTGAAATGGGCATTCTCGGGACTGTACTAACAGACACGATCGTCGACGGAGGATCCAGTGTCAATGTGCTACCAGAGGATACTTGGAAGAAGTTGGGCCGGCCGACATTATGGCCACCTACCTTCCAATTGCTAACGGCTGATCAACATGGAATCAAGCCATTGGGAATACTCACAGCACAACCAGTGACAATCGGAACACAACCATTCCTATTGGACTTCGTTGTGATTCCTCTCAAGCGGAAGGGATACAATGCTATTTTGGGTCGAGGGTGGCTGATACAAGCAAAAGCAAAGCACAATTGGAAGAAAAATACTTTATCACTCGAAAGCAAAGGTCGGAAGTATGTCATTGATCTGCACACTCAGATGGTCGGGGATGAAGCCCTCTCGTCAGATTCTGAGGGAGAAGAGGATGAAAAGGGGCAAATTATGGAACCGGATCAGGAAGGAGTTTTACGACTGGAAGGAGATGACGATTTGGATTCAGTAAATGGTCTATACCATTGGCAAATAGAGGATTATGAATTCTTTCCAACTTGCAACGTACTGACAATAGAAGAAAACAATACCAATGCATTTCCAAAGGAGTTCACTGAACTAACGGAAGGGGATGCATCACTCAATGTAACCCCCGCACATCAGTTCACTAAAGAAGAACCCATCAAATACAATGAAGTTGCGTTGCAGACCATGAATTTGGGAGACGAAGCAGAACCACGGAACATACTGGTAGGGGACAATTGGGACCCAGTATTAAAGGCAGCAGCATTCAAAATATTTTTAGAATATAAGGATGTCTTTGCATGGATGTACAAAGACCTGAAGGGCGTACCACCTGACTTGTGTGTGCACCACATTCCATTGATCGAAGGAGCAACACCCATACGGAAAAGGCCCTACAGAATGAACAAAAATTATGCGGCCCAGGTTACGGAAGAAATCAATCGGATGCTAGAAGCCGGAATTATTTTTAAGGTACAGACCAGTGAATGGGTATCCCCGATTGTGATCTCCCTGAAGAAGGACTCCATTCAAATCCGAATATTTGTTGATTTTCGATGCTTGAATGCAATCACCATCAAGGATCTGTTCCCGATCCCATTCACGGATAGCATCCTCGAGGAGGTGGCGGGACATGAGATCTACTCATTTATGGATGGTTTTTCCGGCTACAATCAGATCTCAATCGCAGAAGAGGATAAAGTGAAGACGACATTTGTCGTAGAAGATGGGGTCTATGCCTATAATCGGATGTCGTTCGGTCTGTGCAATGCGCTTGCAACATTTCAGCAGATCATACTACACATCTTTGACAAGATGTCCGTCGGAAACTTCAAGGCATTTTTGGATGATTGGTCAGTGTTCAGTGCGGAGGACAAACATTTGGCAGCCTTAGGTGAGTGTATGGAAAGGTGCTACCGTGCGCGTTTGGCCCTCAACCCGAAGAAGTGCAGATTTATGGTTCCACACGGAAGGTTGCTCGGACACATAGTCTGTAAGGAAGGACTGAAGACAGATCCGGACAAAGTGCCAATCATATTGGAGATGCAGCCGTCCACCAATGTGACAGAGGTAAAATCTTTCCTTGGGCATATAGGGTATTATAGGCGTTTTATCAAGAATTTTGCCAAGATAGCCTATCCGTTGGATAGGTTAACTTCCAAGACAGAATTGTTTCGATGGGACAAGGAACAGGATGAAGCATTCGAAGGACTCAAGGTACGACTGGCTACAGCACCTATTTTGGCATACCCTGATTGGAAGACAGAGTTTCACGTCCATGTGGATGCATCAAACTATGCGATCGAAGCAACTCACGCACAGACAGAAAGCCACGGGTTGGATCATCCGATCTACTTCGCCAGTCGTTTGCTATCAAAAGCTGAACAAAATTATATTACAACTGAACGGGAAGCATTGGGGATGGTCTATGCTGTGCAGAAATTTCGACATTACTTGTTGGCCACTCCATTTGTGTTCTATGTTGATCATCAGGCCCTGTTGTATATGATCAACAAACCAGTCATTCAAGGAAGAATCAACCGATGGTTACTCCTGTTGCAGGAGTTTACTTTCAAGATTATCGTACGGCCAGCAAAGAAACATGTAAGCGCGGATCATTTATTACGTATCAGAATAGGAGAACCGGCAGACAGTGTAAATGATGACTTTCCTGACGCACAACTATTTCAGATTGCTGCCCTACCAGAATGGTATACAAGCATTGGCGAATACTTGTCAACAGGACAATTTCCAAATACCATGCCACCGAATGAAAAACGGAAGTTGGTGATACGGAGTGGAACATTCCAGCTGATTAATGGATTGTTGTATAAAATGGGACCCGATCAAATCCTGCAGCGTTGTATCCTGAAGGAAGAAATTCCACGGGTACTGAAGGAAGCGCACGAAGGACCGGCAAGAGGACACATGGGGCCGGACACAACTACACGAAAAATACTTCTAGCAGGATTATGGTGGCCAATAGTATACAATGACGCCAGGGAATGGGTTGTTGCATGCGATACATGTCAACGAGATGGAAAACCCTTGAAAAGAGATTTCATGCCTCTGAATCCTTCTCATGCTCAGGAGCTTTTTAAACGATGGGGTTTGGATTTCATAGGACCCCTGAAGACGAGCCGAACCAGAAGATGCCGTTACATTGTGGTTGCCACGGAATACTTGACTAAATGGGTGGAGGCGCGTGCACTACCAGACAACTCAGCGGTAAGTACAGCACAGTTTATTTATGAGCAAATTATTACTAGGTACGGCATTCCATTACAAGTAACAAGCGATAGAGGAGGACATTTTGTAAACCATGTGATCCGACTGCTCACCACGGAGTTCAAAATTTACCATTCGCTGTCAAGTCCGTACTACCCAAGGGCAAATGGACAGGCCGAAGCTACCAACAAAATCTTGGTATCAATTATATACAAATCCTGCGCCGTCAAAGGGGAGGATTGGGAGGAGAAATTACCTTCTGCTCTATGGGCTTACCGCACGGCGTACAAAGTCACAAGAGGACACACGTCGTTTCAGCTGATGTTTGGACAGGAGGCCGTAGTACCAGCGGAATTTATGATATCAAGCTTGCGGATAGCACTAGAAAACAAGTTGGGCGACATGGAAAGCTTAAGGGAGCGGCTGTATAAACTGAACAAGTTAGAGGAAAAGCGATTATTAGCACAGTGGGCAACTGAAGTAACGCAAAATAGGCGGAAGGCATGGCATGATAAGCACCTGAAGCTAAACAAGTTTCAGCCCGGATAGTGGGTATTAAAGTACGACGGCCGGAATGAGATCAAACCGGGCAAGTTCACGATTAAGTGGGTTGGGCCGTATCAGATTCAAGAAGTAGGGGATAATGGAGCAATCAAATTATGGACTTTGGATGGACACGAATTGCCTCAGACGGTGAATGGGTCGAAGTTGAAGGTATATCATGAGCGGAAGACTTCTGCGACAGAAAAAAGGTAAACTGACTTGTAGAGAAGAAACAAAAAAAAAAAAAAAAAAGTAAAGCACCGTACGGTTTCTGGGAGGCAACGTATGGTTTTTGGGAAGCACCGTACGGTTTTTAAGAAGCACCGTACGGTTTCATATTAACAAGAGACATCACCGTACGGGTTTCCATATTTGACTTGGCGTATGGTTTTCCAGACCATTGTAGTACGGTTTGTTTAAAGACTGTAAGGATTTTAGGTTGAAGTACGGATTCCATGGCTGTGGTACGGTTTTTAAATAAGGTACGGATTCCATAGTTGCTACACGGTTTTCTTATGGTACGGATTCTCCTTGCACTGTACGGTTTCTAAAAGTTGCATTCTCTAACACTGAGACCACTGTATGGTTTTTTTAAGAAGCCTCAAAAGATTAACGTACGGAACTTGGAACCAAAGAGTTGTAATTTCCATTGTACGGATTTTCAAAGACCAAGTGGGATATTGCAAGTACGGCCTTCCAAGAAGGTTGAAATCTAGATTGCATCAAGTTGGAAGCCCAGATTTCATCACAAAAGGGTCAAGTTATCATATGCAACTTGCAAGGCACTGTACGGCTTGTTAAAACACCAACCATACTGAAGGCTTCCAGCATTTCAAGTGTACGGTTTCCTTCTGAAGAGTAGGGTACGGATTATTGAATGTAGGATCTTCCAGGTTAAGATACAGAGTTCACCAATAAGCAAGGCGGTATACCATGATCAGTGGAGGGTATTGAAATTAGTACCGTACAGATTTGGGGAAGGCAAACTGTGGTACGATATTGTGGTCTTCTGTTGGTACTTTTTTTTTTTTTTTAATTTGATTTTTCCTTCCAACTTTTCCAGCGTACGGATTTCTCATTCCAAAGGTTGCAATTCACCATATGGACTTGGAAGAATTCTTCACTGTATGGATTTGGGAGACCGTTAGGAAAAGATAAATATAATTAATGGAGTCTGCAGGTAAACGGCAGTGGAAAAAACAATTAGCACAGTCCAAACTTGTGGAAGGCAGGAGCATGGCAGGTACAGGTAATTTGAATGAAGGCTCGAGCAGCAGCAAGGAGAAGCGTAAGACTGTAGCACCTGCAGCAGCTGAAGTCACACCACAGACTATACAATTTGAGGGATTAAATGGAATGGATTGCCGGAAATGGTGGCAAGAAACCCCTGATGACCATCCAGTCAAAGCAAGCATCAGAAGAGCGCACGTGGAATGGGCCATTCAGATGCCGGTTTTTTGCATTCGAGATTATGAAGGGTATCTGAGTACCATGATTGAGACATATGGCAGAGCTTCTCGCAGGAGCACATTTCAGTACCTGGGACGGAACTTACTGGTATCATTCAAAGCAGCAGATTTCACACGGGTTTTTGGCATTCCAGGGCAGCAGGGCAGAAAGATTCAGCTGAAGAAAATTCCAAAGGATGGGAAACTATTTTTAATCAAATTAGTATGTGGAGATTTGACTGAAGCAGAACAGGCAGCATTAGCCAAGACATCAAAGGGGAGGGGTTTAAAGAAAATCGACATTCCGGAAGGGCCATGGCGGTGTCTGATGGACTTGGTCAAAAGCAGGCTCACGGGATCCTCTAGGGCATCGGATATCACATTTCCGCAGGTGTCCATGATGAACGGCATAATGACTGGGAAAGTGTATGATTGGGCGTCTGTGTTGGCTGCACGGATGCATGAATTCATGACTCTCCAGCACAAGACCTTCTATATGCCCCATTACGCCATTGGTCTATTTCTGGATGCTGTCGCCCGGTTGATTCCAACGGAGGAGATAGAGGCACGGCTTGGACCACTGGCTCCAGGAGAACCTCCTATCATGCAATGGAAGCACTTGGACACAATCTCTGGGCAGAAGGGTTCAGCGGGTCAAAAGAGGCCCCGGATGGACATGGCAGATGATACTGACAGCGGCCGACAGGAGACATCTTCTGAGCAGGATAGTGTGGAGGAAGAAGGGGAGGGCAAGGATAATGAAGCGGTTCAGATTGTCACGGCTACCCCCTTGCTATTTCCGCATACTACAGTTCCTATGACTTCCAAGTTGTTACCCCGAGGTCTACACATGGCTCACATTCCAGGATTTGGGCAAACTCAGCGACCAATATTGATGACTAGAGGATCCCACCAGGCAATCACACTAGCCGCACCATGGCAACACGGGGTACGGCCTTCTCCTGTTCGACTGGGGGCAGGATTTGCGGTCGGCTTTGCCCACCTAACCGCACCCGTCAACTGAGAGACTTCTTCAGCTTCTGAAGCACTTCTGGTAGCAACACCCGTGGCACCTGCCATAAGTCAGCTAGCAACAGTTGTTACAGTAGCATAGTCAACAGAAACTCAAGCACTTCCGATAGAGAACGTATCAGACGGAGGAGTACAGGAGTGTACGGACCCAGCGCAGCCCGAACAACCAGAGGCCATGGATAGAGCCAGTGTTTTTCTGAGGCAGCAATTCTGACTCGTCCCTGACAGGCGTGGCCCGTCCATCCAGTCCCCCAGCTATTCCGGAGTAGCACCTGTACCAGAGCCTCAGTCTCAGGAGGGAATGCCACATGTCGTGATTGCGCCGACAGCAGAAGAGGCGGCACCGGATATGGGCATGGCTCCCGCTGATGAGGAGGACAATAGTGATCCCGAATGGTCATTCGAGGACTTCGCCAAGGAGGATTACGGGTCGGATGAGGATAGGTGCCGGGACTACCTCAGGACTATGAAGTCTGCATTGAAGAAGGGGCATGATGTGGCAATTCAGGCTCTAACTCGGCAAAGGGAGTGTCATTTGATTCGAGCATATATTTGTGGGATTTGTCCTAAGAGATTTCAAACTTGTTTTGTAGATAGAGGTTGGCCACCAGTTGAGACACCAGAGATGTTGGCAGATTGGGCCACTGAGCCAGAGTTGGGACCGAGTGACACTCCGATGATAAAGTTGGCACATGAGATCGTGGGACTGTACAAAGAAGTTTACTATGCGTGGCAGCGCACGAAGGCGAATAGGGAAGCAGACAGTGTTGCAGCTCAAAGATCTCTAGCGGTTGAAAAAGAGGCAAGAGAAACGTTAGCCACTGATTTGGCCGACAAGCAGGCAGCATGGGCAACAGAGCGGGCAAAACTATTGAAGGATATGGCAGCAGTGGTACAGGAGGACGCAGCTATCCTGGATAAAGATGCAGCAAAGCATGAGTTGCAGTTGGCCAAGAGGCAGGCTATGGATGTTTCGCTTCTACTGAAGGAGGCCGTAGAAGTTAATTCACAGATTCAAACAGATCTGCGCATCCGGACTGACCAGGTGTATGAGTTGCATCGTCAACAGCACTCTTCTGGGACCCCTCCTTCTCTCTAGTATTTCTTTTTTCTTGATTGTGGGTTGTCTCCTAATTTTGCTAGTCGTCAGGAGACGACTTTTCTTTTTGGGGGGGATGATGTTGTCGGTAGAAATTGTGCATCAGTCGACTGGTCCCTTCGGTAAAAGTCTTGTTATGTAGCCGACGAGTAAACAGTTTGTAGCGGGCATAATGTATCTGGCCGACGGACTCCTTCGAGAAAGTTCTTCAGAAGATATTTATAACCCCTTCGAGGAGATCATATCATATCATAAAAGCATAATGTACTGTTGGTATATGCGAATAATAATAAGAGTTCTGTTGTTTGCTGTTCGGTGTTCGTGTCGATTTCCTATGTGCGTTGCTTAACTAATCCATACGGTAAACAATGTGGGCCAAAAACAAAGAATCATTAGATAGACATAAGTGATCAACAATGATTTGCGATTATCAATGCTCCAACGACTTCATAGTGTCTCATTGTTACCCAACTTTAGGAGATAGGACCATCTATAATCTTGTATATTAAAGCAACGCCACTTCCTTTTCAACGTGTATTTCAATATACCTCAATTGTCATGAAATGGAGATTTGCTTTCAAACATATATACTATCGACTTCATTAAACACGTTGTTGCTTGCGACAGTAATCACTTTACCATGTTGGAGAATTGATAATAGTGAAATCCCTAAAACATTCGAATATTGCCATTACACATAATAGTCTTCAAGCTTCACATCCATAATTGTCCATGCATTCTACTCCAAGATTGGATTATCATGGTCATTCCAAGAAGTCATCCTTACATGTTGATATTCTTGTCACTGCTCTTAAGCATTCCAATTCTTCTCCATCATATACTCCATATGGGTCAAAAACAAAGAATCATTAGACATTAAGTCATCAACAATGATTTGTAATTATCAATGCTCCAACGGCTTCATAGTGTCTCTAGTACATTTGTAGGACACTAATTCAATTCACTCTCAAATGGAACAGAAAATCTTTGAACCCAACACATACAATCATCTCCGCCTATTCCTCAAATTGTCCAAACACATGGTATTGATACCAAGGAATTCACATGGGTTTCTCCAATTGGAATCCAACTTCAGCGTAAGGTAAAAACATACTTCTTATTAATACCACACAATAGAAAAGGAATGATCCTGGAATTAGTGGAACCGATAATTAAAGCAAAAATACACACATTCCCTCTAAAACAAATACATTTTTGTTGATCCTGAGATCTGAGAATGATCCACAAGCTAAAAAGCATGTCATTTTGTTACCCTCTTTCATTTCCACATGAAACTATTCCTCTGAATATTTTAACTCCACTATTAGGCATAATACAAATTTGTTTTACCATCATATCCACAAGCCACCATGTGCAATTTGGGCATTGAAGATCCCATCATTATGGATATGGAGATGACTCATACATTCCAACATACCATAGCGATGCCATTTGTGCATGTCAATTTAGTTTAGCAATTGGGTGGTGAATCATGTGAGTATATTTATAGCTTGGGTGGCAACATATCATTGGCACAAGCTTTCTATTTTTAATCTTGTTGCTTACAATTCTCGAATGAATGCTACATGTGTTCCCAGAATTCCACAGACTTCAAAATCTATAAAATAATTATCTTTGTGCTTATTAAAATCACTTCCCATGGATGGAAATGGTGATGCAAACTCTCAATCCTACCGCTCATTTTATCCAAGTGACAAAGATCCCATAGTCACTCTATAAATTTTTATTGCTTTATTATGGCTACATATAGTAGATGTAGATCATGACTGATTTGACATCATTCACATGCTCAATCAATGCTATCATTGAAAATATGCCAGAAAACATTTTAATCAATTCCAAATTTCATATGTTTAGTGAAAATCTTGATAATGAATTGCTCCTTGAAACACAGTATTCCTATAACGAATACTCAATATTCTCCATCGCTCCTCTTTTTAGGTAATCTCTCAATTCTTGTGTAGATAGCATATGTGTCCAGTTCATAAACTTTCAGAATATCTTGATTCTTCATGAATTCATTGCTTATATTTGAGATGAACAAATGTCTATAGGACGAAGACATTACTCTAGAATTGTAATGACTCTAGAATTGGAAACATTTGCCAAATAATTTAAGTTCATCTATTTGGAAAAGTTTGATATAAGGATATGCATCTTCTTGACAAATTAGGCTATAAGACATCTTGTAGTATCATGCCCTACTGACTTGGAAATGATAATTTAGAATAGGCTTATACTAAATAATGACATAAAGATATGATCTAGAAGGATGAGAAAAATATAATCTAGTTGATCATTAGCAAGTCACTAAATCATGCTCTAATAAGCAAAATATAATATCAATTGTATGACAAAATATTTGAGAAGATGCTCAAATGGAGGCCCTGATTTGCAAAAATCAAGGCTCCATCAGTGGCTCTTGTTGCAAACATATGCCCCTTGTGGGCATTGATGAGAATCCCAGCTATCTCTAGGTGAAGCAAACTTGTGAAAACAAAAACAAAAAGCAATAATTAGTCCATGAAATAATACCAAAGAAATCTCAAATAAGTATGAAAGGAAAATAGAAAAAGGAAAGAGAACTCCTTGGATGTTCTTATTGGAAGAATGGCTCTAGGTACTGTCCATGTACTAGGAAATTCTATATGCATCCATCCATGCCCTACAAAAAATAAGAATTTTCTCCAACCTTCTCAAAAATGACAAACTGTCATAATCACAGGGCTTCAAACTTCCCATGCTTGTGAAAGATCCCTGATGGATCTCTGCTGCTAATCTGCTGTAGCTTAATTATATTTTTTCTTTTTAATTTTCTTTTTCCTGTTTATTAAAGTTTTCTTGCAGAACTAGACGGAAATGCAGAAGAGTTTGTTTGTTTTTGCGTTTTTGATGATTATTCAACATAGAAATGAGAAGGAGCAAATGATATGAAAAGAGTCTAAAAATAAATAACAATATGCAGAAAAATTAGAATTGATACAAATTGTACCAGGCAGATCTCTGAATTATAGAGCCAAATAAAGGATCCAGTACATTTTCCCTAACAATGACGTGAAACTGGCTGATGGAAAAGGACTGTGAACATGCAAACGTCTGCTGCTGATTATCCAACTCTCTATATTTCAAAGTGCTGCAAATGGCGGCTACTGCTGCAAGACTCACTTTCCCATGTACCAATAGTCGTGCCCAGCTAAACAATACTGCAGACCCAAGCTGAAATGGCGTCCTCCTTCCCTGATAACAGCTGATACCACTGCAAATTCCAAGACCAAATACTGCTAAGGGTTACGTCCTAGCCAGTAAATACCCTGGGGTTTGCGTCCCAGAATAAAATCGCCCAAGCAGAGCAAATTTGTAAACAAGTTTAAAATGCATAATATGAATGAGGAATGGTGCCTCCATCTCCTTATAACCCCTTCCAAAGCAAATCGAACCCTAAAGTGACTCCAAAAGGCGTTGGGTTACAAAAGTGATTTAAGTCTTATTTTAAAGTGGCAATGTTACTAAAAATGACCCTTTTTCTCCATAGACATAAATCCGTTCACTGAATCGCCCTGAGACCAAAGAGAAAGATTTAGAAAAGTTCAAGACCTTTCCAATGAGCTATCACACCAAGGGGTACGCATCCAAATGAGGTCAAAATTCCCCTTATTACTCTAAAATGGCTATTAACTTAGCCTTATTTAATTATTAAACGCTAACTTAGAAAATATTAAAAATATAACCCAAATAGCTACAAAATGCCCAACTGACATCACAAACCATAAAATCATCCTGTCACCTGTCTGTGACTGAAGTCGGAAATCAAGGATCCACTGGCAGTCTCATCCCTAAAATCTAGGGATGCTCCTAAATTTTAGGAAACAAGCTCTATCCCTCTGAAACTGAACCCAAAGAGCAAACTCATGGAAACCCAACCCTGTGCATGATCATACCTCCTAAAAAGTAGGAATGAACCCCATAAATATAGGAACTGTCTCCTAAAAACAAGGAACGTCTCCCAACTGATCAATAACCGCCAGAACACCAAGTCCCCAACACTGAATAACCACACTAGGTCTCTATCCAACCCTGTCAGCCTACAAGACCCCATAATAAGCTGACTCACATGTCTCTGCTAGACTGAGCTAGAGTGGGGACATGACAGCTTGCCCTTCACTTGATCCTTGGCATTCCATTTTAGAACCCAATCACCTACCTTGAAAGACCTGTTTTGAGCTCTTTTGTCATAAAGAAATTTGACTTGTTGTTTATTAATATCTTGCTCTTGTGCCCGCCTCCTGATTTCATCAAGTTCAACCAACGCATTTTAATTTGTTTTGCATGAAATCAATATCACCTAGTTGTTCTTTGGTGATAAACTTGTAAAACGCAAGTAAGTTGTTTAGAGGAACTCTTGCTTCCTATCCATAAACTAAGTTAAAAGGGGAAAAACCAATAGACTTCTTCACACTAATCCTATCCACTCAAAACGCCAATTTTAATTTAGAGTCCTAGGCATGCTTGTTGTTGTCTAGCATCCTTCTAATAATCTTTCGGATATTTTTGTTTCTAGACTCGGCTATGATGATGAATATGGCACAGTTATACTATATTTCCAACAAAAGTATGTAAACTCGTTAGACTGAAAATTCATGCCATTGTCTGCTATAATCTTTCAGGAGACCCCAAACCTAGTCAGAATATTCTCTATAAGGAACTTGATCACGACTTTGCTTGTAGATTGTCCGATAGGTATGGCTTCTACCCATTTGGTGAAATAATCAATTGCTACCAGGATCCAGCTATGACCTCCACTTGATTTGTCACCAATTTCTCCGTTGAAGTCGATCCCCCACATATGGAATAGTTCCTCTGCTTGTAAAGTTATTATTGGGAGGGCACCATCATATTTTACCTTCCTTGAATTTTTTTGGCATGCCTTACATTTTCGTACATATGCATGACAATCATTAAAAAGATGGGACCAGTAATAACCTGCTCATAAAATGTTATGCCCTATAGTCCTTGCTGAAAAATGGCTACCGCAGACTCCTTCGTGCATTTCTTTGAGAATGACTTCGGATCAATACGTATCTAAGCAGAAATGTAAAACACCATCTCGGTTCTTCCAATACAAATCACCTTGAATCAATAAATACTTCGTAGCTTGTAGCTTAGTGGTTCTTTTTTGGTTATCATTTAGATTATCATTACATTTCATGTGTCTTAGATAGTAGACTATATCACTATACCAAGGATACCTTTCAATACTAACCTTAGTGTGGTCAAGATTGATTTGATTAACTTGCACAACTTCCAAAGTAGATTCTCCCATAAGTTTAGCTAATCCTTGTCCTCGGACTAATTTTGTAATTTGAATATCTATGTTGAATTCCAGAATTCGATTAATCCAGCTGCACCTTCGTCTAGTAGTCTCAAATTGCCTAAATATGTCTTTGATAGCTGCATTAGGCACATAAGAAACAATTTTTCTCCAACTAAGTAAGGTCTAAAGGATTTGACCGCTTCAACAAGGGCATAGGCTTACTTCCCATTGATATCATAATTAAGTTCAGCAGCCTGTAAGCTTTTACTAAAACAATACAATCGGCTCCTCGTGCCCTTCTTCATTCTTTTGTAACATTACAACAACTATGGTGTGGTCAGAGGCAAATGAGAAGATTCAAAAAGGTTTTTTTAAGTCAAGAGATTTGAGCAGAGGAGCTTCTTTCATAGCTTTCTTTATTTTTTACGAATGCCTCTATAGCTTCGTTATTTCATGCTATCTTAGCTCCTTTCTTGAGCATTCTAGCAATTGGTTTAATGATTTCAGGGAAGTTGGATACGAACCTTCTTACAAAATTAATTTGTCCAAAGAATGATTAGATGCCCTTAATTGTTTTAGGTATTTGAATATTGTCAACGGCGGCTACTCTTTCGAGGTCTATTCTTACCCCTTAGAAACAAAGTGCCCTAAACGTTTCCCTCCCGTGACTTCGAAATGACAATTTTTTGGATTTGGGGGAAATTCCATATTCAAGCACTCTTGTGAATTTTTTTTCTAAGTGTTTGCAATGGTGCTCTTCTTTTCTGGTGTAGGCGATAAGATCATCTTGATAGACTACAATAATAAAATCAATCAATCCATCAAATGCAACATCAAAGCAGAAATCGTTCAAGAGCATCTCCGAAACCGTTCGAAAAATCTCCAAAACTTTCGAGAACATTACCGCAATCATTCAGAACATTACAGATCATGATCTAACCATCAAAGGAACCAAAAATAATCTCGATCATGCCTTTATGATCTCAGAACATATATATATCTCATCGGTTTTAGACTGTGAACGATACAACATGTATGTATGCATACATGTATAACAGCGTGTGCATCATGTTGTTGTACATATATACATACATATGTGCTTACCACAGTAATAGACCAAAGTTGCATGCATTAACAGTGTTCTACCTCTAATTCTCAGTATTAAGATCATCTTCTATGATAGACTCCCTCTGATTCTCAATTGCCTCGTCTTCTTTGTATAAAGATGTTTTGAAGGTGATATGTTCGTCAAACTTAACATCCTTGCTGATTTCAACAGACTTTTGTCCTAGAATATATACTATGTATCCTTTAGTTGTTTGACTATAGCCAATGAATATGCCCTTCTTTCTGGAATGCTGGACCTTTCTCTTTGGGAATATGAATGTAGACCAAACAACCGAAGATTCTTAGATGACTCAGATCTGGTTTGATCCCTGTGAAGGCTTCTTCGGGAGTTACGTTTTCTAATGTTACGTGAGGACTTCTGTTTTGAATGTATATTGTTATACTTGCTGCTTTGGCCTAGAAGGACATAGGGAGAATTTGATCGTGAATCATGGCTTTTGTTGCTTCAATAATAGTTCTATTTTTCCTTTCTGCAACACCATTTTGTTGAGGATTATAAGGTATTCTAGTCTCCCTCTTAATCCCAACAAAAATACAAATTTCTTTGAAGATGTCAGATGTGTACTCACCTCCACTATCTGACCTTAATGTTTTTATTTTCTTTCCAGTGTGATTTTCTACAAGAGCTTTAAATTCTTTGAATTTTTGTAATACTTCATTAGATTCTTTAAATTTAAGAAAGTATATCCATGTTTTCCTAGAGTAAACATCAATGAAAGTCACATAGTACAATAAACCCCCTAGTGAAGGTGTTGACATGGGTAGTGTGAACAAGTTCTAGTACGATTTTAGACTTGTGTTTACTTAAAGGAAAATATCCTTTATTATTCTTTCCTAGGGCACATCCTTTACAAATACTAACATGATCTGATTTGAGATAAGGTATGCCAGTGGTGATTTTCCCTATGGTAGGAAGGGCACTAAAACCAAGGTACCCTAATCTTCTATGCCAAAGTTCATTTGATTTATGAACTTCATGATTTAGAACATGAGTTTTAGACTTAATTTGTATAGGCTTCCATCTCTTGATCCTATACTAATGGCATTTTTAATGTTAGAGTTTTTAGGCCATAGTAACACTTTATCCTCATTGAATGTGACACAAAATCCTTGATCAGCTAGACCTGAAATGGAGATTAGGTTTCTTTTTATCCCTAGTATGAATAGTACTTCTTTTAATTCAATAGTTTCTCCTATTTTTATTTGTAAGGAGCAGGTCCCAATTCCTTTTACTGGATAAGTAGAATTATCTCCAATTGTGACTTCTTCTATGTAGTACTCTCTGAATGTTTCAAACTAATTTTTTAATCCAGTTATATGTCTTGAAGCTTCGCTATCTTTTATCCAAGTATTATTACTTGTATTAATTCACTTGACAATGCTAAATAGAATAAAGGGTTTTCAACTTCATGAGACTCAGCTAGAGTGGCTTGATTTTCCTTCCTTTCTAGACAAAATCTCCGGATGTGACCAAACTTACCACATTGATAGTATTGTACTTTGGATAGATCTTTTTGTTTGTGATTTTGAGAGTTATTTCCTCTTTTGAATTTTCTCTTCTTGCCTTTGTTAGTGTTTGTATGTAGTGCTTGAATCTCTCCTTCCTTATTTGTGTCAATTCCTTTGGATATTAGACGTGACTCTTCTTGAGTGTATCTATTCCTTTAGTTAATCAAATTTAGGAAGAGAAGGTTCGACTTACACATTGAATGAATGATTCCCATGAACCAGTGACAGTTCTGAGTCATCTACATTGTTTCCAATGGTGGCAAGCTGATCCTTTATTTCAGAGATCCTTAAGAAGTAAGTTGTTATTGCCTCTCCTCTGTTTTTTTTTATATTCATGAGTTGCTGCTTTGAGGTTGATATTCTGCTTGCATTGTTAATTTCAAATCTATCTTTTCAAGTTTTGAACACTTCAAGTGTTGTTTTCAATCTTGCTATTGAAGGGAGAATATGATCTCTAACGGAGTCGATTATGATTTTCTTGGTTTTCTTATTTCGTCTGTTCCAAGTGGTTCTTTCAAGTTCTTCTTCAGGCATCTTTAGATCTTTTTCTATGTAGGATTCTAACTCGAGTTCTTCAAGTAATGCAATAATCCGTATTTTCCATGATGAGAAGTTTCCAGCCCATTCTAATCTATCTTCTACTTTGATCCTGTTCACCATTTTATTTTGACAGATATGATAAGATTGTATGTTGATATGATTCCAATAGATAGTCCAAACTTGTCTCTGAATTTGTCCGAAATAATAAGGTTTCGAATTAATTTTCCTCTAACTAGGCTCTGATACCATGTTAAAGGAATATAGATTGATGATAGAGAAAAAAACAGTTCTTTATTCCAATGTATATCTGAAGTTTACTTCCATTTACACTGCAGTCTTAATATCTATATGATAGGAGGTGACTTCCAAAGTGATCGTTTGATGTATGCAGATTACTGATATATGTATTCAAACCAATTACTGTTCAATAATTACTGATATATTGATTCAAACCTATTAATGTTCAACGCTTGCTGTATCATGTAATTGCCGTTTTTATTGATTTCATTACACAGTCGTTTGATGACAATAAATAAAAGGAATGGGGGTCACAATCATGAAGAGTTGTGACAGGAAACACAGCCCTTCATGGTCGTGACTCCCTTTCATGTCGTTTCATAACTGATGGCAAGAAACAAATCAAGTCATAAACCAATCATGACTTAGACTAATGATACAATTGATTCAGCCTATGCATAATACATTTAATATATCCATAAATATATATATATATATATATATATATAATTGTATGTGTAATTATTATTTATCACATATAAATATATATGTATCAATCAATATTAAATTCATAGTAACAATAAATACTTCAATCCGAATTAAGCTATATTCTTAACCGTTTTCACAGTACTAATTGAGTATTAATTATAATAAACCATGAACGCTTATGCAAAAGTATGCCCTTATTAAACCCTAAAAGTTTCAAACACGTGAATTAACTATATAATTGGGGTGGAATCCAATTCGTTAGATCAATTAAGGTGATAGAGAATGAGAGTTTGTAACTCCAATTTCACCAATGCTATGATGCTAAAGAAAGGATACCCTGTGAGTAGAAAGTATAAACATTAACCTTAATTAAGAGAATAAAACTCATTCCTATTTCACCATGAGCTATGAAACCACCCTGATTAGGGTGTGGAATTGACTGCACAAATAGTCCTGCTTGCACTAGTAACTGTTGATGCGAGTTTTGTATCACTTACATAACATATTAGGATTTGAATATTCAATATGGGATATCAAACATGCAACTCCTCTCTTGAAAAGTTATTACTCATGAAGACATAAACAATAGCTCCAATGTTCCTTACACCGTTGGATACTCGCTCAGTTTTATCGATGTGATTCGCTGATAATCATGTAGGCGGCCTTACGTAAATTGTTGAGGATGACTTGGACTTTGATGGGATGAAGGTGAGGGTGGCTCGGTTTGTGAAATGTGCGGAAGCAGATAATGTTGATGGTTGCAATGATGGAGGGTGTGTCTGCCGATGATGATGTTGATGGGAAAGCGATGGTTGTGGAAGGTGAATGGATGAGTTCTATCACTTGATCTACTCTAACTTTCTTCTCTCTAAACTTCAACTACCCAACTACTCACTATTCTACTCCTATTCCTACGAATGGAAGGTTAGCAAATGGACGGGGATTGAACCTAATGAGAGCTGACCAATGGCCTCACTTCCACAGGTGCAACGATTCAAAGGAAAAATGAACTAGTTTACCACACAAAGCTTCCCAACTAGCCGCTAGGATGCTAGTGGTCTAGTAGTGATCCCTATCAAACATTTACCAATGCTACCATACAACTATTCATCTACTTTAACTTCATTTAAACAACTTCAAATGCAACCAACTTTAACAACTTGAAAGAAAATCTAACTAAGTGGAAGTAGAAAACATGCAATAACACCCAATGTTCTTGATCAACATGCCAATCGCAACAATGAAAAAGAAAGCAATTTTGGTATTATTTTCGCAACAATTTCTCGGACACTTTACAAATGAGAGCAAATGGCCTTTTATAGGGGCCAGAAATACAACGAATGGTGGAGATCAAAACAAGATCAACGATCTAGATTGGATCCTCAAAACCCTAATTAGGGTTGCCACCCCATCGGCCAATGAGAAGACACCACCTCATCAATGGACCAATGAAAAAAGTGTAAAAAGTGGCAACCAATGAGAAGGCACCAAAATGGTGGCCAATCAGAAATAGACACGTGTCCTATTCTAGAAGAAAGGGAAATTTGCCTCTTGGGCTTACATCAAATGATCTTCTAATATAACTCTTCCTTTTTCTTTCGTCTTCTTAGCTAAGGAAATGAACTTAGCTAGCCTTTCGTTAACTTCTTCCATAGGAGGACAAGGTGTGTGCTTCGCCTTGAGTTCCGCTGATTTCGCCACGTTGTTCGCTACTTGTAGTATCCTTTCATGATCCTTCTCATATTCCTTCGCAAATCCAATAAAAGCACTTAGAGAGGACAGGGTGCCCAAATGCTTCTTCTTTATAGCAACCTTTCCCAACTTATCCAATCTCAATCCGAAATCTGTTTCATTGCCATCCTCTTCCCTGATATCCTCAAAATCAAGTGCCACCCCAACGTCGCTCATCACGGTTGAAATAGAAGTGTTGACGCTTGGACTGTGTCGTGCAATCTCGTTATGTATCTCTTCAAGTGTTCTAAATCTGGTAGTCAATGCAACAAACCAAGATTCAACTATACTCAATCCTCTCTCATCAACCAACCTGGCCCTTTGCAAATGTGCCTCTGGTAGCCCAATGAACGCTTGTAGCCTAGGAATAGCCAAATCTCTGATGGGAAAGAAACCTTTCCACTCTTCTTCGAATAATCTGAACTTGTCTCTAACGCTTACTAATGACTGGAATGTCGAGACGAAGGCAAGAAATTTCGCCCATCTTGGATTGTATCATGGATCCAATCCCTGACTTCGTGTAGTTGAGCTGATATCTCTCCTGAATTGCTCCCGCTGTCTTGAGGAAGGGCTACCTGGTGCAACTGTTGGATGGGCTGGCTATCTCTCCAATATTTGTTCTGGGCTTCCAACTTTACTATCCTTTCATTTGCCTTCCTTAACCTCTCTCTGATCGATGCCATACCTTCCTGGACCTCCTCACACTTCATATCATCTGTATTCCTTCTCAAGTTATGTTCCACTATTTCATATTCTTGGGCCACAATCTCATTCACTGCCTTGTTGACTGTTGGAATAGCAATCTGAACCTTTCGGTGATCATCATTGTCGCTCCTGTTTACCCTTGCCACCGTTCTTTCCATTTGTTTTTGGTTCTCGCTATCACCCTTTTCTATTAACCCTTGTATGTCCTCAGCTGTATGGGCCGCTACTACCTCGCCTCTTGGCATAAGCATTTGTCTTAACCATAGTGGTGTAGTGCATCTCCCCAACTCTGGATTTGGTTCGACTAACAAAGCATCATCAACGGCCTCGGGTTCCTGACTTATTGCCTCGATGTCGATTGGTCCATCTTCTTCTCTACTAGTTTCTTCCATATCATTTCCTTGCTGGTTCTCCAAGAGAGGGGAGTATTCGGTGCTTTCACTATAGCCACTTGATTCCGAATCAGAGCTCACCTCCACCACGACCCCTTATCATTTGAATTGACCTCTTGGCCCCTAGTCTCAACTGTACTCTCTCTTGATGGTGCTGCATGCTGTCTCTTGGCTGGAGGCTCTAGATGTTCTATGCCCTTCTCTACCTCCACAAATTTCTTCTTGCCATTTCTAATTATTTCTTGTTGCCGGCCATTTCCTTCATTCTTGTGCCCAACTAATTCTATTTGTCTTTCTTTTGGCTTCATCATCTCATAGGTAAGGGGAATCCTTTGTCTTTGTAGCTTCCTTAGTCCTTCATTATACCATGACTCGGTATGTAAATCCACTACCCTCGTAAGTGCTTCCAAGGAAGGATCCTGATGGTCATCCCAATCCACTAGATTCAATTTTGTTCCTTCTACTGTATCATAGTCTTCTCTCAATACATTTCCATCATCCTCCAGTTGATCCGCAACATCGAAGCCTCTCCACCTAATAGCCCTCATCATGTTCACCGTCAACCTTGAGAAAGCTAGCTTTCTCACATGAAAGTCATCTTTGGCGTTGGCCCAAAAGTCTTCTATGGTGGGAACATGCTTGAATTCATTTCCATGAGATGCCTTGATAAGACCATTAGGGTCAAACCCTTGCCTTGCTCTGTACCATCCTAGATGATACCAATCCAATTCCTTTTTTGCGGCTTCAAAGGAGGCCCGATTTGGGCAACTATCATTGCCAATTATGATTGAGAATGAAATGCCTGTTTTTTCTTCGTCTCTCAATATTCTATCATAGTGCTCAAGTTGTCTAGCCAATTCTAACAAAACTACATTGTTGGCTGGGTACCTTGGAAGCTTCTTGGGACAAACTGTACTTCCTGCCACTCTAATGTATGTAAACTGCGGAAATTGGATGAACCAACTCTCAAACTTCTTAATTCTTGTCTTTGCTTCCGATGAAAGTCTCTTAGCCGGTGTCCCTTGTAATACCCTTACTGTCTTCATGGTGAAGGCATCGCAAAATATCTTGTAATCTTTGTTATTGTGCAAATGGAGCTGCGGATAGCATTCATGTACCAAATATTGCCCCGGTCCGCTACCAACTTCTCCTAAGGCCTTAAGTCCCGGACTTTTATACAATCTAGCAATTAGGTAGAACAGATAGGAGCTCATGTAGAATTGCCTTTGGTTTTGCACGGTTCTGAGTTGCAATTCTAAGTTCTCACTTATGATCTTGGCCCAATCAAACCTTCTTTTCCCTTTCTCAATCTCATCAATGAAGAGGTACATCCAATTTTCAAATCTTGTCCCTTGAGCTAGGCCCATGATCCGACTGAGCAGAACAACGAGATCACCATATTCTGGTTTGAAAGCTGCCACTGTAAGCCTCGATGATCTGTTAACTCCTTTTCTTCCCTCGCGTATCCAATTCTGCTTTAAATGCATGTAATAGGCCTTTTGGTTATCTTGAAATGATTTAGTTGCTTGATCCATCATTACAATTGTCATGCCCTTGTACTGGGGAATGTTAAATGTTTCTTCAATTGCTTATTCGCCAATGCTGGCCAACACTCTCTTCCCTTCATCAAAAATGATGGAATTACTGTTTAGATCAAATCTAGATGCACATTCCATAATCAATTCTGGACAAGGTAATGTTGGAGGAAAGGCTGCTGCGTGTACAATTCCACTCTTGTAAATCTTTTTTACCAAGGGGGATTCTCCTTCCTTCAGTCTGTCCCTCATCCGTATCATGTCCACTGTACAGATATTGGTGTCAGTTATTCTCTTCATTTTCGAGAAGAATGAAGTTTTGGGCATCATATCCTCTTTGTCTTTCTTAGTGTTCGCCCTCTTGGGATTCTTACTTGCACCATCATCCTCCATGCTCGTCGCCCTATTACGAGATGGTAGAGTGGTGGACCAAAAGGCAAGAAGAACCAAGTGGAGCAATCCTTAGACTAGAACGAAAGATGGATGTCAGCTTAAGCGCTCCTTGCAACTCTAGATGATGAAAATTCACCTTAACCGATAAACTTACAGTGACTTTTCGGAACCTAGGATATGACTTTCAAGAAGTTCAAATCCCTTTGCAAATTAGAAATTTACACTCCTAAAACTATCCAACACTTGCCTTCTATGCAAAAATCAAACTTTCATATTTATCTCTTCTCCCAACAAAATTGCCAAAATTTGATATAAAAAATGCAGTACTAAATAGGAAAAAAAAAATCAGACCTTCACCATGAAGTGCCCAAAAATCAGAATCAGGCCTGCCTCAATAAAATGCCAAGAATGGAAAATTTTGCCTTTGTCTCAAATTCGCCCAAGCATGAAGTCTGAAATCTGCCCAAAATGCTAACTAGGGCACAAATCGCAGCCCACAAATGGAGGTGAAAACCACCAAAATATGCAAGAATCTGCCCACAAGAAAAATCGCCAAGGTCTGAAAATGGAGAAATGCAAGCAAAAATTGCCCAAGCATGCAAAAAACTGCCTTCCACTAAATTCGCCCCCACAAAATTCGCCCAAGTCTGGAAAAAAATTTGCTCCTCCACAAAAGTCGCCCACATGGAGAGGAAGAAAAGTGATTTGTGAAAATGAAATGGGGAGGAGACTCCCTTTATAGCCAATTTTCTTCTCCTCAAAGCTAGCCAACCTGGTCTATGAGAAGACAAAAAACAAAAATTAAATTCAAGTTAAGGCCCACAATTAAATACTTAGCTCAAAAAAATTAATTTTGCCAAAAGAAAATTGCACTTTTAAATTTACCAATTAGCTCCAATTGCAAAACGAAATTAAATGGCCTTGAGGGTGTTAAATATTTCCATTTAATGAGGGTTTAGTAATTAATACGTCATTAAATTTGGATTTTGGCTAACCAAAAGCCATTTTTTCAATATTAAATTACTAAATTCATTAAAAACTAAAAAAATTTCAAGGCAATTAATCCAATTAAAGCCAATTTTTTGCAATTTTCTACCAAATCGATTTTGCCAAGCTAAAAATTAAAAAAATAAAATTTCATTTAGAACCAAAAATCGATTTTTTGCACTTTTCCTCAACAAAATTAAAAAAATTTCACCAAAGAAAAATTTGAGATTTTCCAAAAACTTAAGTCTAATTAAAATTTCTCTTTTGAGAATTATCCAAATTTACAGAGTTAAAACCAAATTTTCAAAAGAAAACGTCTAAGTACAAAATTCACAACTTTATCCTGCCAAGTTGAATTTAACTTAGAAAATTATTCGGCCTAAGGATAAAATTGATAGCTCTAGAAAATCAAGTTGAAACAAGGTGAAAATAAGCTAAGCCTCCCAAATTTGTTCTGAAGGTGCCAAGGCATGAAATTTTCAAAACTCAAAAAAAAAAATTGGGCAATCCAAAAATTTGCCGAGGTGATTAAAAGAAAAAGGGGGTCCCCAAGATTTGGGGCAATGTGTGAAAACCTCACAACAGTAACATCTTGGCCAAGGTACACTATATGTTAGTGGTAGTCAACTCATTGGTACCAAATACATAAAGAGGCCATGCTAGTTAGGAGTGCCTATAGTGTGTGACTGGCTTATTGAGTAGAGTCAACCACTAAAAGTTAGGTGACCTTACCTCATGATCATGTATACACCCCTGCAAAGGGTTGGGCCCACTTTGAGTAGGAAGTAAGCAAGGGGGATTAGTAGATCTGTGGATGGGTGGTAAAAATGCCCTACTGATATTTTTTGTCCCAGGATGCAAGGGAGCTAAAGGCGGACAAAATGGAAAACTCAAGTATTTAGATGCAGTAAGATACCCTAATCCTATCCCGTAATTTAGTTATATTCATTTAATTTCATGCATCATAGTTTGGTTTCATTATTGTACCTCATCTCTGTTTCTTCATATAGTTTACAACACTTAATTTAATTCTTCATAAAGTTTCTTAAAATAAATGAACAATTGTTATTCAAATGTTAAGACTGTTACGATAAAATTCTTTTCATTTAATCCCTATTTCATGTATATAGTTGCTTTACTTGTTATATGGATCTATATGTTACATCTCACATATCATGCATATTTAAATCTTAAACATGCTATGCTCGAGTCATGGTTGTGGGGGTTTACCGCACAAAGACAACCCTTATTGTTGGCAAATATGACACTCCTTCTGGTGACTAATGCAAGGGGCATGTCTTTACAACGTTCATTACAACATAGAAAAGACATGACTCCCATTAAAGAGAGGGCATGGGAGATTATTTTCTAGTCCTCAAATACTCCGATCAAGGGAAACATTTATTTCACAATATCGGCATATAATCACTTAGTAGCACTTTTGTATTTAGCAATGAAGCTCAGAGGTCAATCTTGTCCTTAACTAAGGAATGATGATCTGATCAAGAATATCAACTGCTTGATTAGATCAATCAGGGATGATTATATTACCTCCAGCACTGCAATTAATAATAAAATAAAGGATAATCAAATTAAACCAGTGGTAATACGAAGATAGCACGCAAAGATAGAGCACCTCCAAAAAGTCAATAACTGGTATCATATAAAAGAAAGAGATATAATAGTAGATATAATATATATACATATATATATATATATGGTGTAGTCATTAATGTAGCAATATGCAATACTTAGTATGGAGGTGATTACTGTTAAGGCGACGATGTCTTTTAGAATACTAACAAAATTTGTATTGTTAGTATGCAGCAATTTTCATGGGCAAATAAGAATGAAATATACATTAATGATGGGAAGGAGCGATGAGCATCGTATGTTGATCGGTATTTAAGAGAAGTAATAAGGAAATGGTGCAGTAACATACCTTCAAGGCATCGAAGTATTAAGAGACTTGCCACCTTAAATTAGGACACACTAAATTAATTGGTTGTTAAGCGCTATACCAGAGGCTACAATGACTTAATCATATTGAAGAGATGTGATCTAATGTGGAGAGACTCAGTTAGGAAAAGTCATGTCTTTTAGACATCAAAAGATGCAACCAATTAAATTATAAGATATATAATATGGATCAAATCACAAGCAAATACTATTTGGGTTGCTGATGGGAGTTTGAAATCATACCAAGGTACTAAACCTGAGCACAATAAGTAACCAAATAATCTGGGAGTACTATCAAAGATATTAGTAAATCAACACTAGATTCATACCAATCAGCACCTTTCAACTAAAGTCATTTTTGTTTCAACTCATTTCATACCTTGTATAGTTGCTTCAGGATTTGGTTACTAAGTCATTGATATTGAAAAGGGTGTTGTTAACAACTTTACATTTAATAAACATATAAAGATGTTGATATCTATCTATATATATATATATATATATATATATATATTATTCAACATAAGGAATATTCTAAATTGATGGACATTCTGACAAAGCATCAAGAAGCCCACTTTGCTTTAAAACATCATTCATTGAAGAATATTGGTACTATATAGTTGTGGTAGGCTAGAGATTTAGTATAAGTCATGCAGAAAAAGAAGTCTCTTGCAATTGAAATACAAGGAAAGGCCCCAAATCCCATAGGAGCAGGTTGGGGACATTACACTTGCGTGTATCTTGACCTTGGGGAGTCCAGTAGTTCCAATGATGAGGAGTTTGCCGACCTCCCTTCACTACATTTTGTCATCCTGACATTTTGATTTTGTACTAATTTTGATATCATGCTACTAATTGTAATCATCTTTACCATTAGATACTTTTAATATCATACAATAGAAATATTCCTTTTGTTGATTCGACAATTTAAAATTTCATTTTGTATTGAGTATCCTAATTTCTAATGTGTAATTCAATACTGAAAACTTTAATGTCCATTGTTCAATGTTCAAGTATTGACTATTTAGTAACTGGCATTTGCAATTTTTATTTTACTTCTTAAAGTCCTATAAATCTTTTCATAACTAGCACTTTGGGTACCATATGTACGGTATATAGCATAGTTCTTAACATCTCAGATATATCTGTGATAAGTCTACTTATCACGATATTTTTTGGTCCCAATAAGTAACGTCAACTTATCTCGGATAAGTCATTGCAAAGAATTTTCAAAATATCACAGAGAACTTGGTAAAACATCGGTGATATTTTGTCTGATCAGCTTGACAAGGGAAAAACACATTTTTTGATTGGAAAAACAGATTTGGAGAGGAGAGATAAGGCAAAGAGGAGAAAGAAGGTTCCATCAAGATTGACAAAAGAGATTTTTGATTGGAGAAACAAATTTTAAGTTCCCGATATTTTCCCGAGAAGTTTTCGACTTATCACCGATATTTTCCGATATCTTTTTTTTGCCCTCAGCAATAAGTTGTTGATAACGATATCTTGAGCATTGGTGCATAGTGCACACGCACGCGCACACACACCGCGCGACAATGTCTAAGTAACAAACTTAAACGTATATCTTACCAAAGGGACACAGTTATTTTTTTTCAAACTTCTTTCATATGTTCTTATGTTTAAGTTTACTAGGCAGCCCCTACTCCCCGGCACCGTCCCTGCCCCAGCCATCCCCAAACTGAGGCCCTTTGTTCAACCATCCTAGAAGGTGGTGTAACCATGATAAAGACCAAAGGTAAAGACCTAGTCGATAGTGCAATAGTTTGCTAAATCACAGAAACGGCTTCCAAACATGTTGTTAGAGAACATGGTGTAAAGACCCAGACTGATTTCTACCAAGAGTTTGCAGTTTTATTTCCAAGATATTTGAACAAACAGTTGGCATTCAACCTGAAATCCTTTCATCAATGGAAAACTGTATGTCTAAGCAGTTATATGAAAAGAAGAATGGTATGTATTTCATAAATATATCAGTTCAAATGCTAAGTTCACTTCTCCGAAAAGAGTGCAAATGTAATTCTAGCTTCATTCAGTACAAATAAGAAACCTATAGCAGAAAAAAGCCTAACAGAATGCTGACCTCTTATTTAATATCTCTGTGAACTAAGACAGAAAAATATAGTAACTGAGATAACAGCTCAAACTAGTATTGTTTCTATCTTTCTACTGACGTTCCTTAACATCAGCTGTCTCTGCTTGTTCCAGTGTGGTAGAGATATATTCATACTTTTAGTGTTGGGAGGCACTAAGTATTCATATTATAGCAGAAAGGATATCTCTTTAATTCCTCCTTCAAGCCGACAACTTCTAAAAAAACCACAATACCCTCCTAGCCAAACTGGAAGTGTTTATTGTCAAGGCTTATGCCCAAATTATTGATGCCTCTGCTTAATAGTGATGTTCATGGAGACTTTGACTGAGGCGCCACAGAATACAGGAAAAAACACAGAATGTTTCAGATGAATCAAGTGCTCAGGAAGTAGATGAACCAGCATGTGAATAATATCAATATGCGGCAGTCATAATATCACCCGCTAAAACATTAGAGAGATAGGTGCTGCACTTCACAATATTCATGCAAGTCTTTAATATCTTTACCAATCCTTGTTGCCTCCAAAAGCCCAATAAAATTATAACTTCAAAAACATCAACTCAACAAGGAAAATAAACTCCACCTCCACCATTAATGATCATACCAATGAACTCAAATGCCAAAGTATAGGAAAATATAACCAGACAAGAATTGGGCCGGCCCAAGGTGATAAGCCAAACTTCAGACCGTGAATAATAGTATATTCCGTATATTTAACCGTCCATTTCCAGATTATAATTATATGATAAAATATCTTTACTTTCATTTTTAAATCAAATATCAAATTTGTACCCAAAGTAGACTTCAGTAATTTGCCTGGATGTAGACTCCATCAAAATCCACCTCTTTGGAAGAACTAGGTTTCCATCCAGCCCTTATGTCAAATTCCTGAAGGTTTTGATCTCCAAAATTCATAAATTGTTTATCAAATACAAAGCATTCCTTATTTCCTCCATAAGCCTCCTTATAATGAATTCCAAGAAGAATCTAGAACATTAGGCTGACTTAGCTGACCTAAAAATTAATAATATTTCTTGGAGAAATTTTGTTAATAGTGATATTTAATAATATACTATTATTTAATTAAATTAATTAAAATTAAGTCATTAGTTAAATATTTTATTTGATTTTTACAGCTTAGTAAAAATTAATTTAATTAATGTCACCTTAAATATTGGGGACATAGCACATGGTCTCAGTGATGTTGGCAGAGAAGATGCTGATGAGAGAGCGAAAGCTGTGCCACTTGTCAGTGTCTTTAACTAGACAACATACTTGGGCAGTAATTAAAAAAATTGCTGGGAATATTTCTTTGGTTTTATAGATCGCTCCCATTAAAACTTTGTGAACATGAACAGTCAATGACGTAGATCTTTTTTGTGTCTCTTTATCCCCTGGGCCTTTTGTGGTGATGCCTGTGGTGGATTCTTTCTAGCATTAGCTCTTCTCTTTGTGTTGAACTTTTGGTGAATTAGTCTTTTAACTGTTGAATTGGCCTAGTGGGTCATCATATATTGCAAACTGGTCTTTAGTAAAGTATTTCCATTTTTTCTTGTCTTTTTTTCTACAAGAAAAGCATCAAAGCTTAGTTACAAGACTCGGGCTTGGCACTCAAACTCAAAATATTGATAAACCAATGAAATAGAAATATTTTATAAGAATTTGAGTCTTTTACTATGCAACCCTCATTTAACCAACTTTAAAGACATAATAAAAGAACCAAATAGAAGCTACATTGAATCAGTACAAAAGAAGATTTGAGCTTCGGGAAACAACATTTTTCGATATACACTCTTGCAAGTGTTTAGGAAAAAAGCTCATGGACTATAAAATCCATGGCATTAAAACAAAAAACAGAAGTATCTTTGAATGGCAGACTAAAGTTTTAAAGGTGCCTTTTAGTGTCTTAGCCTTTTGGCTTTAGTTTTTAAATTTTTTTCCTGTTTCCTGCTCATTTTTCCTAGCTGAATCTTACTATCAAGTCTGCTCATAACCCAAACTCCAATAAAATTGCATCAGAGTTATGATTATCATAGTACCTGCTTGGTGTGCCACCAGCAATATTTACTCTCCCCTTCAACATGGAAACCTGGATATATTTTAGAAGATTGATATCAATTAATAACTACAAGCAATAATATAAGAAATTTAGAGGAATTGACAATCAATTGCAACATCTTGTAAAAGTTCAACCCACAGATAAAACTAAGTAGATCAGATATTTATATCTGATCCAAAACACAATTTGCAAAAGGAAATGTTATCACCGATAAAAGGAAACACACATGCATATGCATGTGTTCGAACTTTGTAAATACACTCAAAGACTTAGGTCGACATTTAAACAAGAAATGCAAAAACCTTCCGAACAAATAAATTTTAACACAATTTAGATTATGAAAATGAAAGCACAAATTTTACTTCTTTACAATGACTGATACATACACAGATCTATCCATTCAGAATGGAAGGCAAACAAGCCTTTTCAACAAGGTAATATCAAAGAACTTCTAAGTATTCAAACAAGGAAATGAACTACCTCACTCTATGATTTGAGACTGTGAATATCAAATGAGCCATATAGAACAATCAATGAAAATGTTCTCAGTGGCCAAGCAAACTGTCAAAACTGCATAAAGATCAATGGTATGTAATAACCCCAGCTGGGTATAACTTCAATAAGCACCAATTTCCTTCCCAATTCAGTGGTTTGACATTTCCTCAAACACTTTGACAACAAACAACCCTCACTGTCCTGTAGTTTCTTATGGGATCTTAAAATGATTCTTCTAGTTTGAATTTTGGATATATGTTGGAAAGAAATGACAGTACTAAATATTCATCAAACCAAGCCAATTCTAAAAATGAGAATCAAATTTGTAATGCTGAATGTACCAATGAAACTCATAAAATTGAAATGAAAATAACTGATATCAGGAACAGCTAGCAATTTTATTACGTACAACTAATCATTCCAGCGTGCCAGTAATTATACTTTACAA
This sequence comes from Cupressus sempervirens, assembly GCA_028749045.1. Taxonomy (NCBI): domain Eukaryota; kingdom Viridiplantae; phylum Streptophyta; class Pinopsida; order Cupressales; family Cupressaceae; genus Cupressus; species Cupressus sempervirens. Next base: position 408,331,651 of record CM053785.1, read on the forward strand.
TTAAAAGAACCTGTGATTTGCCATTTTCCAATGCCTTCTTCATCCAATATGAATCGCAGGCCTGTAGCAGAATTTGCAAAGAGCAAAGCCTGTTCAATTCCTCCAACCGCAGGCCAGTCGGCTAATTATTGCAATATTGAAATGATGCCAATGATGGCATTCAACGGCAAGCCCCAAGGAAGGCACGACAGACCAGCCTACACACAGCCCAAACTCCTTCCAATATCCAGTCACAGTCAACACCCAAAGACAGTAGATTCAGACGCACAAAATCAAATCCCAGTCCTTGCAATTTCAGTATGCAAGTGCTTATTTGCAGATGATATTGACACTACAGCAAGGACAATATCGCCCAGGTTTGGCAATTAGAGGAATTGCCAACAGCAGGTGAGTAATCACCCAAAGTGGCATCCCAGACTCACAATCACAGCACCCCCTAAATGCAGATTCGAACCATACAATGCCAGCACTCAAATAAGGATGTTGACTCCCACAGCTACAAAGAGTATCGAGCTCCAAATTAGCACAAGTTTGTGATATCAAGAAAGGAGAATTCCAACTCCAGAAAATAGGATTTTCCCTACACCAATTTCCAGATTGAAATGACACCCAAAAGCACAATTCTAAACCTACAAACTCCAACACTAAATCTCAGGTAGATTAACACTAATTGCAGAATAAGATCACACCCCAATCTCAGATAGAACTCACTCAATATTTGGAAAAGCAAAACGCCAATAAGCAGGCACAGTTGGCACCCAAAATCAGACACCCATACCTAAAGTTAATTCCAACAACAATGCCTTCCAAAGCCATAGGAAATAATTGAAGAACTGGAACAATTCTCATAATTAATTCACAATACCTAATCTGTGAATTACAATGCACTTCTCAGCTATAAACCGTTATCCTTCAGCAAGGGCACAGAAATCATCAACCTCAGAAAATCTCACAAATCTCACCAAATCAACAAAAGCAAATTAGATAATCGAATGTTTTTCCTTCTCAATGAGCTCATATTTTTTATCCCTCAAAAGCACTTATTTCCCAAACAGAACTCCACTTAAGAAGCTTCCCCAACATAACATCACTTTATAACATTTAATACTAATAAAGTCCATTAAGACACTATAAACTTAATAATTATGAGCCTACGCAATAAATAGCTTCATCCAATGCAGTGATGACTGACAGCCCATGCCCACCAACTGCACCGCCAAATATGGCAACCACCCAAATTAGACTTACTAAAAATATAAGTCCACAACTGGGACCCTCAAATCACCCTATCAGCTCACGAAGGTCAATATAATGAACTGACTAATACAACTGCAGAAGTTTGCCAAAAATGGGGACATTATATGGTAGTAGCAATGATGAAGCCACTAAAATATCATATTAGATAAATCAAAACACAATTACCAATAAGTGTTCCCATGCAGAACTTTTTGTTCAAGAAACTGTGATGATCCCAAAGAAATCTTGAAGACAACTAATGGTATTTTCTATTGTATTCTAAATATATGATGATACTAGAATCAATTCTCCAAAGATACAATCAAATATGTGGCAATCAAAGAAAAAATCAAACAATTGCTTAACCGATACTTTTATTAAAGACATGAAGTAGCATTCACGCTATTGTATTAATTGAAAGAAAGCATTTATGGGTCAATTGCTCATAAGATAAGATAAGATAATAATATTAATGTAACAAAAAATCACAAAGGTTTATGGAACTGAGCATACAAACAGAAGAGCCGACAGCAGCAGGATCACCAAATGCTAGCAAAAAATAAACAAAACAAAACCAAATACAAAACCAAAAAACACAAGGTAAGGACTAAGAATCCTTCCTTGGTACAAAGTAGTCAGTCACAGAAGGATATAACCATGGACGACACAAAGTGATAAATCGCCGCTAAGATCTATTGGAGGAGTGTCGCTGCCTGGAAAGACTAGTACAATGTCTAACCGATCTGGAAGGAGTGATGTTGGAAGGCCTTTTCACACCCTGTGACTAAGATAAGGGGGAGAAAAAGGTGGTGATGAGCTGGTCTGAGGTGTGGTCCTGAGATGTGGCTGAGTGAAGGGTATGCTCACAAAGCTGGGTAGCCTCCCGAAGATAAAGCGCAAGAGACAGCTGATCAACATAGCTGAAGAACTCAGAAAGAGAGAAACAATCTCTAAAAAGACAGCAAAATCTCCCTCTGATCTCATAATAGATAGGGCAACGAAATAAGAAATGGGTCTTAGTCTTAACCTCCACCTAAGTACATAATTGACAAACCCGATCCTCTTTGTCCAAATGGTGATCAGTCCAGACTCGAAGATGATGAGAACCAACTCTAAAGGAGCCCAACGAGAATCGAAGGGCGTGACACCAACATAGATAGTAATAAGCAGGACGCACAATAATACCATTCTAAATCTCAAGAAAATGCTCTGTATAAAATGTCATCTTAGGGTGTAATCCACCAGGAGGATTACACCAAGTAGTGATAATATACTGCTTGTAGATATCCTGTCTAACATACTCATTCAACTCCTAATGAGAGGGGAGGAGATGAGCAGGAGCATCCAACGAGAACTGGTATGGAGGGAGACGATCAATGTCAATCCCGATCAAACCCAACAAAGAGGTGGCCAGGGCATACCAACAGCAAGATCCAGTGCTAGTGTCGGATCTCATAATCTGAACAAAAGAAATATATGCCAGATGAGAGTATCTATGATGGTCAACATCAGAATTCATGAAACCACGAAACCGGTGGAGAAACCATATCAAGTCAAAAATGGTCGCAAGTCTATAAGGATGAGCTCCAAACTTGACTAGAACAATGCTATGGGGGTGAGTTTGTGACATCTAATGATGCACCGTAAAAACGACATCTGAACACTCTCAATAAAGGCCCAATCCAAAGCAAGAAGAGAAGGCCCCCAAGCCATAAAGAATGGTCGGTCTAATTAAGGACTCCAAGAGGGACAGCTTGGACGAAATGTCTTGAAAATGATGTCTGAAACACTGTCTCTCGATCATGGCCAGAGAACCCATGCTCTTACTAATTCTGGATTGAAGAGCAAGTCTCAAACTGAAGCGGGGTCCTGAAAACTTAACTCCGAGATACATGTATGAAGAAGTGATCTCAACCTCCTGCCACTGGAAAAAGAAATGAAGATGAGAGGTCTTTATGCAATTAAAGATCATAACACGAGTCTTAGCCAAATTGGCCACAAGCTAACGCCGATCACAAAAGGAGGCTAGACCACTAAGGAATCTTTGTAAGCTATCAGGAGAAGAGGCTAGGAGAACAACATCATCAGCAAAAAGGAGAATGGAGATCAAAACCTAATCCAAATAACACCCATCACCAGGCTGCGAGGAGTTCACAAGAAAATTCTCAAGCTCGTCAATATACAATCCAAACAGAGTAGGAGAAAGAGGACAGCCCTACTTCACCCCAATGGTGCTCTGAATCGGATCTGAAAAACCCTCTGGAGTCCTAAGCCTACCAGTCACCTTCTCATACAGTCTCATAATAGCAGTAAATAACATATCTGAGATCCCAATCTCACTAAGTCTCTGAAATAAAGCCATCCTAGGAACAGAATCAAAAGCCTTACAAAATCTACAAAACAACACTAGACTTTCTCAGAGCGATACCTAGCCTCCTAAATAATAGCCCTCATCGTGAAGATGTGATCCATAGTTTGATGGTCAACACGAAAACCAGCTTGTCCTTTAGCCCTACAACCTTTCCTTTCTAGCTATCTAGATAACATGGTGTTTAAAGTAGTGGCGTAAAGTTTGGCAAATGTATGTCCGATCATGATAGTCCTGTAGTTACTAGGGTTCGAAGTAGGCCTAGACTTATGAATAGGATAAATTACATGCTGCAACCAAGTCTCAGGAAACCCAGTACAAACCACTCTATTCAAGAGTGTAGGAAGATATGAGCCAAGAACTAAAGCACCAAGTTTGAAAAGTTCTGCCTGGAAACCATCCTCATTCGTAACTCTACTACATCTCATGGATCTAATGGCCTCAAAGATACTGGAGGAAGTGAACAGATGACAGTAAGGAGGTGGAATGGAATGAAGGGAAGGCTAACCTAGAATATCATACAACGAAATGGTATGGGAAGTCAAAGAGTGGAAGTCAAGGATAGAGTGCAGGGGGGGACAACGAGGGAAAAGGGTACGCTAGAAGCTCTGGGGATTCTAGATAAGTATGGAGCAAAGGGATCTACACTGATAAGAAGCAAAAGAATGCTTCTTGCGGCGAAGAAAGCAGATATAAGATAAACATAGGTGGACGAAGACTGGAGAGTGAGTCTCAAAAGCAAAGCGAACAGACTGATGAAAAGCTTTACAATCGTCATCAAACCATTTATTCATAGGACAAGTATTCCGATGCTTAGACCTAAGAGGAGGGGAGCAGTGAGGAATAGAAAGGAGAGCAGACTCACAAATGACATAAGCAAGTAAATCAAACATGATCGAGGCCCTCTGCAAATCACTAAAACTAGATGGTGTCAGGAGTCTTTTAAGATGGTAGGAAAAAAGCTCACCATCACCATCAAAACAGAAAAAGCGAGAAGTGTAGACAAGGTTTGACTGGATGGGGTGGGGCTGCAAAGAAGGCGACAGACAAGAAAGAAAGCAGACATCAATACTAAAAAGAGCATGGTCAGCAAAGGGGAGGCGAGAGATGGTGAAACAGTAAATGAATGGGATGAAGGAAGACGAGGTAATGATATAATCCACAACACTGGCACCACCACAGTGAGGCCAGTAGGTAAAGAGATCAGAGCCCGCGAAGAAGGATAACCCATTCAAGATCAACAAACCAAAAGACTCACAGAGCTGAAGGAGGTGCCGACCATAGCAAGAAAGAGGTCAAGAAACATCATCAAAGGTGCGCTAGAGTCCCATACTGGTCTGATCAATCTCAGAAGTGTAGATCAAATCAGTGCCACGATCATGTATAGGAGGCTGGACGTTCTTGGTGTGTGCATTGAAGTCTCCGAGAATAATGATATCACCCAAGGTAGTAAACTGCGAGATACGCTTCTAAAGGTCAACAAAAAGGGTCACCATCCTCAACATCATTAATGGCATATGGAGAAGAGGTCGGTGGAAAATAACACACCGCAAGAAAGATGTCCCTCTGTCGATAATTACGACGCCCAATACGGGCCCACATGAATCTGGCAAAGGCATCATAATGAACCACTGAAGTAGACTTGAAAATATCATCTCTAATCAAACAAGCAACTCCACCTAACCCACGGACCCCACCAGAAGTACAGACCTCATCCCTGCAAACTGACAGCCATTGGTATCCATGATATCCAGGAAGAGGGCGCATGGGACTCTTGTGAGTCTCAATAACGGCCAAAATATTAGCAAACCCGACCACATCGTGACAAAGACCAGGCAATAACCATAAAAAGCCATTACCATTCCAGCAGTTGACAAGAAGAGAAGGGGATTTCCTCTTGTCAGACTGTTGCCCAAACCGTAATACGGTTTTGGAGGTCAACCTCTCTACCCACCCAGTAGGAGGAGAATCACGAACAACTGCTCTAAGATTCCTAATGACAGCCCACTTTCTAACTCGCCTAGCGTTTGCCACAATTCCCAGTGCTTGTTTCGGCTCTGTAACCTATGCCTTCGTGAGATCTTCATCAAGATAAATTTTAGAGGGGACAGAAAACAATTTTCTCTTCACTCCAAGGGCCCTATGTCTGTCAGAAAAAATAGAGAAACCTGATAAAGAGATCTCCAGTACCAAACCAACACTTGTCTAAGGTGATACCGGATAAACCAAGTTGGTCAGAAAGGAAAGAATGTCTAGCAGCAATAGCGTCAGCAGTGGGTGCAAGACCTCAAACACGTAAGTTCGGCTCACGTGCACGACGTACACGCTCGTCATCGATCTTTCCCTGTACAATCTTATCCAAGCTCAATCGGGGTGCAATGGAATCTATGTTGGTACAGAGAGAAGCCCGTGATTTCACCTTCTGTTCAATTTCAGCAATTAGAGAAGAGTGTATTGTTAGCCATTTCAGTTTGTTGTTCCTTGATTTTATCCAACCCTTCAAGTTGTTCAATAACAAATTCAACATTGGAGTTTAAACCAGCAGATTCAAAGATAAAGGCATCTGAAAATCGTTTGATGTTCGAGGTGTTCATTGTTGTAGACATTTTGATCTCTGACAATTCAATTGTGAGTGCAGCAACCTATTCTCTAAGCGTTGCATTATCGGTTTCCAGCTTTGTTACCCAATCACATAACCTTTGGTAGGTCAGAAGTTGATGTTGTTGCTGTTGTGGAGGGCAACAGTCCCCTGTGGTCATTGTAGCGGTCAAAGACCAATCATCTCTGATATGCCGTAAAAATTGGTGAAGAAAGATCTTGTGGCATTGGAGGAAGTAATAAAAACTGGTGAAGAAAGACCCTGTTAACACCTGTACCATTCACAGGTCAAGTCTACCGGAGAAAGAAGAGAATAGCAAGCGCAAACAGGAGGGAGGAAGACCCAATCGGACTGCAGCACAATAACCAACAGACCCGTGAACCACCCACAAACCCGTGTCTGCAAGGGGAGACAAGAACCACAAGCAAAGAACAGTCGCATGCAGAGCAATAAACATCAGTAAACCGCAAACTGTATCCTGAAACAAACCACAAACTATATCCTAAAGCACACTTGATAGAAGGAAGAAGATGCAACAGCAGACGTAGGGCATGAAAAAGAATAGAAAGAAGAACCCGTGGCCAACCAAATGCGAGGCCTCACGAACACCAGTAAACCTTGAGCACTAACAAACAGCGGAACCAGTAACCAACACAAGCACCAAAAAATGCAAGAAAAAGAGTACAGAAAGAACGCACAACCAAAGAGAACACTCCCGTCATCGCACAGATCACAGATGCCATTGTAAAAAATCATTAAGACGATGCACAGATACAGATACGAGCTTGGGCACGGAAGAGGAGAGGAGGAGAAAGACAAACACAGAAGAGAGATAACCAGACACGAGCGTGAGAGAGAGGTCGCGTTGCAGGATGTCGCATCGGGACGTCATCAAAGCACTATGAGGGGCACTAATTCCTTGTTATATGCATTAACTATTACGATAATAGATAGTCATCTATTATTAGTTAATGGTTATCTATTGTAAATATCTAATTAGCTTTAGTTTGCTTTAGTTTGCTTTCGTTTTTTGCTCTCTATTAGAATAGAATGTTTCTATTCTTTACAATTGTTTCCTACAAAAACATCGTTTTATTCTTTTGTATAAATTGACTTTTCGGTCTCTGTTAATAACAAGCATTTTACCAATTACTTCCGTAATATTAACATGGTACAGGTTGGCATCACCGTTTGTTATCAAGCTGCAATGATGGATTCTGTAAAGTTTTTAGTTTCATCTTTCCTTGACTAAGTGTTAGGACTCAGGAGTAATGATTTCACCTAAAGTGAAGGTGTTCAGGGGGTTGCATGAATAGTTAAAGTCAAACACAATATCATCTATAGAATACAATAAGGATATCCTTACTTTTTGTGTGGAATCACTAGCCTATTTGGGAAGAGGGATTAAATTCTTGAAGTTCAAATTGAGTGAGGTTTATTTTACTTTTGGAGTGACAAGTAATCTAACTTGAAAATGTAGCAAATTTGTTTCCTTGGAGATTAATTCAGAACAAGAAAAAACTAAAGCATCTAGAAATAGAATTGGAAGTGGACAAAACACAGAGTACAGGAAAAGTATTTGTTTATGAGCAAATGTGCAAACTCATGGAAGTTTCCAATAATAACATGGCACCACCTTTAAAATCATGTGGTTCCTAGGTAGAGTATTCTAGACCAGTGCTGTTAAAAACTTTTCATATACTAGCTCGTTTGTCAAGATAATGATATTCATATAATGTTTAATTGATAGCTGAATTCTATCAGTTAATATGCTTACATCAATCAGACCAAATAATGAATTTAGACAAACTTCTATCTAATTATTGCAAATATTTCAAATGAGAAATTGCATTTTGAGAAATTCATATCATAGAACTCTTGCCAGTTTCATACAAATGCTCACAAAGTTATTGATATCTTGCTTTCAAAGTTGTAGAACAATAGAGTTGTGTAAGATCCGACCCCATGTTTAGGTTAGCCCTTATAAACTGTTGACCAGGCAGCCCCAGAAGCCGTTAAAATCTTGCCCATAGATACTCCTGGCTTCTGCCACTATGGTGCCTAATTAAAAGCTCCATCACTATGTAATTAGTACACTTCATGAAGAGAAAAATAAAATGAACTGAATTTTCATTCATTAAATACAGATAAAGTTTTTTTGAATCATGTATGCTCAGTTATCATCTTTTGCAATATTATTAGGGAAGCCCCTATACTATTTGCCTCTATAATACTTGCATATTGTTTCTCTAGTCTAGGTATGGCCTATAATGGACAGTTCCATGCAAAATATAATCAAGTTGGCACAGGCATGATCCTCACATTGATGTAGGAAATAGAAGGGACGGTTGCATCAATAAACGTGGGTACAATGGAGTGCTCATTTACACCGTTAGAATATAAGTTTAACTCCACTATTAGTTTTGGTTTTTTGCTTAAAAGTAAAGATGCTTCATATGCAATTAACAACATTTAATTTTATTTGCCAGCATACTACAAAGTTAAGAACCAATTAGGCTCTAAAAGCAAACCGGTTGAATCATATTTTCATTTAAATATTCTCTTATCTAGTTTATTGTGCTCATGTCAAAATTAAAACCCCATTTCATGATTTCATCAGTTACCTGTTCCTCCATCTTTATGTGTTTTGCAAACAATTTTGCAGAATGACAATTAGTCGTAAATTCGCGCAAACCCCTGCAAAAACAAAGAAGAATAGACTTTAATGGTTTAAACAGTACAATTAATATCAAGTATTGTTATCATTTCTTTAAAATTTTAACATTAGAAACTCCTGCAGCAATGATGGTAAAAAGAGATTTTTCACCCCACAAAATAAGAAAGGCAATGAGAAAAACTATTGCATTATTTAGTCCATTTGATGACTCAACAATCCCTGAAGTTACCATTGTAACACTTCTATTTTTTTGGCTAAAAACTAAGTCATCAAAAGGAACTCCATGTTTAAACTGAGTTCACAGAATTAAATGAATTCCCTTCCACAAGTGAGTAGCTAATGTATGGGACTCTTTAAAAACTACTTGAAATGGAACTTCAAGCACCATGGCTAGTCTATCACGTTGAAATCATTCAATATAAGTACAGTACTTTCCACACCACTTCATATTAGCATATAGATTTGTCACTGCTTTGCTGATTCCATCAACTCATGCCCAGTGTACAACAAAAATTATAGAAACCACTTAGAACAAGAGAATTCCCACAATTTAGTGAGTGGGATCCTTGTACGATATATTTTGGTTTTCTTTTAACTTTTAACCTGAAGCATGAAAGGTCAAAAATGTGAAAATAAAAGAAAAATGGCCCACCACACAGTAAATACAAAGAACCAACTACTTATTGTGAGAAAATGGAAATAGTGAAAGGGTGCTCTCTCTACAGTCAATTTGTAAATAAAGATAAGTGTTTGTAAGTACAAGAAAAAATATTCCTTAAGAAACTTTAAGTATATGATGGCATACATGTGATTCATTCACAACTCACCATTCAAACACTCATAGAAAACTGTTTATAGAGGTGAAAATGAATGCATGTAGCTGAATATTATCAAATGCAAAATGATATACTTCCCCAATCTAACAGTAAAACCGATTTTCTTGAAGAAACAAGAACTAGTTATTCACTAAAAGTAATATTGTTTCTTACTCATTACATGCACATTCCATCAACATTCATAAGAATCTGCAAACCCTACATAGAGCAGAGTAAAGAAATTCATCTTCAAGTCTTTTATACCAATACTGTTTCACCCAAAGTTCCATAACCACCTTCATGCATCAACCAAATTTTCCAAACACTTTCTAACTTCATAAATAAACCTTCATTATATGGATGAATTAATATTACACCTCTATATAATAATTAAAAGTTACAGTATGAAACATTAGACGTTTGACTTCAATTTTTGGCTCAATTTGCCTTGACTTGAATTTGGCTTCATGTGAAAATCTTAGCATTGTCATTCAATGAAACAATCCTACATAAAATTACTAAGACACATTGATCTATATATTTAAAATTTTGTAACATTTTGTATAAAACAACATTTGATTTTATGTATCATAGAACATTGATCTATGAACAATTATTGCATTGCCTTCGTAGCAATTTCACAACAAACAAATTCAAGTAATCATGAAGCAAGATCGATTATGATAACTTCTTGAACATATCAACCCCTGATATAAGTTCATTGCCTAGCATTAAATTTCCTTCTGAAAAAACTTTCAAATGCCTGAAACCATGCAGAAAAAAGCTTGAACACAAAATTTATTCCCTAAAGTCAAGTATTCTTCACTGGCCAATGCTGGTGATTCTTCAATTCTTGCGAGATTTCACACCTTGCATAACTTACCTTTTGTTATTGAACTTACATAATGACAAAAATTACATCAATGTTGGTCATTTTCTTTATAAAACTGTTAAATAAATTTAAAGTCACCCAAACATTTGCAACATATTGAGTAGTGGGGTTGCAACTCCTACAATTGGCACTTTGATTTTGAATTTATGGTAAAGTTATTTATAATAATTGTTGATTGAATGATGTATAGCAATGGAATCAAGTCTCTAATCATAATTATGTCCCAACACAACTTTGACATTTTACCAAGAAACTTTGACTTTTCCAAGTACAATCAAATTGAAATAATCTGGAATACTCCAACCAGAATCATGCCCCCAAGGCTCGATCCTAGTCCAAATGCAATTTAAAGCTAGGTTTCATCCAGGTCTGCCCCAAGGTTCGTCTTTAGTTCAACTCAAGTATCCAGATTCACTATGGGTTCAACCTCCAAAAGCCGCAATGAATTCGGGCACTTAGGAAGAACCTAGGTATATCTGACATCGTGGGTGCCCAAAAAAAGATCCCACTAAATTAAAATAAAAACACTTTCAAAACCTAAAAAGCCATACTACACAATAATTTCCCCTACGTATGCTTCCTTTTGCTCATTTCACTCATTTTTCATCACCAATTGCATTTTTTTCCTCTGAGCTTGTTTTGAAGGTCGAAGGTGAAGTCTTTAGAGGAGAGAGACACACACCAAAGGCCTAGGAAATGTTGGGGAAGGAAGATTTAGCCATCAAAGGTGAGTGAATCGTCATTTTTCAAGTTTTCAAATTTTTCCATGACTTTTCAATTTATTTATTTTAATTAAGTTGTAATAACCCAAGCGGGTTATGCCTTCAATTCTGGCTCTGGATTTTGACTAATTTTGAAAAGTTTGTGTTCTTTATGCAATTTTTTGTATTTTGGAATATATGTTTTAATGGTTTTTCAAATGCATATACTTTTTTTGGCATTTTTACAATACATGAAGGTACAATATAAGCTTGCACTCCTATCTAAATTCAAATGCACATCATTACAATGCAAGACCTGAAATCAATTGGAAATTCTATTTACTAAACTTTGATTCACTGAATCCCTATATGCAGTACATTATATTGCAGAAAATTACTAATTTTTACACAGCACTTTCTTATTCAATTCAAATTGGAAAATGAACCTGGATTGATTGAGATGATATATATTATCTTCAAATTTAAAAACACAGCAGCTTGTAAAGAACTTTGATTGATGTTAGTTGACCTGTGAATGAGCAGCTATCAAATGATAATCATGGCATAAGTTATATAGTTTAATTATTTGAATCATTGTGCCAATAAACATCTCTCCCTCCCCCACTTTAATGTATGAATTATACTATTTAATCACAATCTCCTCACCTCATTCAAATGTTTGAATTAAAAAGTTAAATTAAAATTTCCTCCTTTAGAAAAATGACGTACAAATACATATAATAAAGGGTCATATAAAACATTAAGCCCTTACTTGCAGAAGCCTCCATTTATCTTTATTAATTAAATAAAACTTAATTAGTAATTATTCAATCATTATAAGCCCCCAAACTTGACTTAGGCATCTTGGTCAACCAAATAATAAATGCACTTGTAATATTTGATAATAAACTTAAATTTAATCATTAATTAAGCCAGCCTTAATAAATAATTATAAGCCAAATAAATAGCTTTAAATCACATTAATGATGCATATGAAATCCAAGTACCTCTACTAATGCCTAGACAACCTGCCTAACATAGAAATTGGCTAAACTAACTACAACTAGTAAGTCCTAAATTGGAAGCTCTATCGATGACCCCACTAAAGTATAAATACAATCCCTGTCTCGACCATTTAGACCTTCTAACCCTCTAATTAGCCTACGACAATTATTAATGGGCAAATCCAAACTGCAACCCAATGTGAGCTAAAATGGGGGCATCACATAAGTTTTGAATAGTTTTTAGAACTTTGTATGCATAATAAGGGGTTATGATGCCTAATTTTTTTTAATTTTGTTTTGTGTTTTCTATTTTAGGGTTATTACTCATACATAATGACCAGAAGTGGAAGTTCTAGTTTAGTTTCCCAAAGCAGAAATGAAGAGAAGTAGAAACCTTTTAAAACTAATGCAAGTTCTCCAGTTTGGCATTATACAACAATTATTAAGAAAATATTTCGTGGTGGGAATTTCCTTTGGCAGTTATATTGTTGTGGTGCACAAATATACAAGATTGAACTATTGAGTGGAAGGCTATTGAGGATGTCGTTTCTAAACATGGGAAAAAATTTTATAAGTGGCCAAATAAGAAAGATATCTATAAGGTCTAATCCTAGATCATATTAGAGAACAAGATAAAGCCAATGTGAAAGCAACAAATCAAAGATTGATCATTCTCATGCCAAGACAAGTTCGAAGAGGCTTCCTAGTGGCTCTCCAAAATTGGTTGGCCCACATTCTTTCATGTCAATGCCACAACTCTCTAAACGAAAAATGTTGCGGCTACACAAAAAAGAGGGTCATTGGATAGGGCCTTCAAAAATTAAATCAAGGAAGTTCGAGATCAAAGGATTTCTTATTGCATTCATGGCAATGGACTTCTTTTCAACTCTGTAAGATCACCTTCAAGAGATGGTCAACAATACCTTTTGTAATATAAATCCTGATTATGTTAGTCCAGGTATGAAAAGGTGCAAAAAAAACTCATTTGTGAAGGAGAAAGCTTCCATAAAGACATCATTGAGAGTGATCAAAGAAACATGCTTCGAAATAGGTGTGTCCATCATTTTTTATGGATGGAAAGATTTTAAGAACAGGCCATTGATCAATTTTATAGCAGTGTCCCCCAAAGAGGGACTGTTTTCAAAGGCAGTGGATTATGAGGGGCAAGTAAAGGAAACAAGTTTCATCGCCAATATTCTCATAGAATCGATTGGCATGGTGAGGCCTCAAAATGTTATCCAAGTCATAAATAACAAACAATACAAAAATTTGTGAGGAAGCTAGGTCTACAATGGATGTTAAATATAATCGCATTTTTTGGACACCAAGCACACTCTACGCTCAGTTTAATCATGCAAAAGATTGGCACACAAATTGACTAGATCAAACAAGTTTAGACAAAGGCTGAGGAGATTCAAATGTGACTAATCATCACACATCACAAGCTATATTAGGACATTCTCGAAGTTGGAGTCGTTGAAAGTAATTTTAATTTTAATTTTTGAATTTTGAGTTTTTGTTTTTTATAGTTGATATATGGCGTATATTCTTTCTTCCATATTAGGTTGCCAAAAGACATTTGTATCTCCCTCAGTCATCTCAATACAACTTCTGAAGATGCAATTGGCCCTAAGTACTATGGTCATCAATGCCTTGTGAAGTGTGTGGAAGTAGTCAAACATGGGAAGAGCTCAAAAAATAAGAGCATGGATCCTTGATGATGAGTGGTAGGGTTGTGTGTAATATGTGTTGATTTTCACCAAGTCCATCATTAACATGATTTGGTATGCTGATATCGATCACCCCGTATTTTGGTGAAATTTATGATGGCATGGCCACCATGGTGGACAAAATAACGGCAATAATATAGACCAAGGAACATGACTCAACGAATACATTTCCAAAATTGTGCAACAATTATTGTTGACCTTTGGAACAAGATGACCACCCCTTTGTTGAATATTTTGTAATTAATGTCAATGGTGAAGACAATAAAAGTGTTGGCTCACTACATTCTTTATGTTCCTATTTTGTTGTAGGCTTATTATTTCTTCATCCACATTTTTAATCTTTTGGAGAGCATTCTCCCACTCGATTGGAGAATTGCATTCTTTGTACATGAGTACCTCATCAAGCCTTTTGTTTTCAAGATTCATTCTTGCATTTCATGCTTATAACATTTTTCTTCTCCCTAAGTTTAACCCAAGGCAAGGTGTTAGAGCTTGCATATTTGTTGCATCATGCATATTTGCATATTATTGTATTTCATATTTGTGCACATGCTCATGCATAATTGATTATACGCTTGAGCAAATGCATGCCTAGCTCAAGTTCACTTAGTGGAGCTTTAATTGAGCCTAACGTAGCCTTGTTTAGTCTATAGCTGAGTTTTAGTTTTCTCTTCTAGCATTTTTAGTCGTTTCCAAATGTAAGGACTTGTTTTATATTAAGGAATTCTTGATGCCAAGTATACTCATTTTGTAACTTCACTTTCAAGTAATATAGCAAACCATTTTTGTTGCCCTCGTTTATGGAAGCTTGTTGGATGCCTACTTTGAAATGTATTAACCAAGACAATTTAATTATAACCATTGACAATAATATTATACATGAATCACAAATGACATAACTTTCATAGCATTATAATCTCCAATCCCCCAAAACCCCTTACTTCGTTCAAATGTGAATATAAATAGGTTCGACAGTTGGTTAAGCCTGCAAAGCGTCACTCACAGACACTTTGAAAACAACTATTTTATTATTCTACCTTTTAATTAACAAAAGTATTATTTTATGGCATTATAACCACCTACATCATCCTCCCCAAAAGTTGTCGTCTTCTAGATGACAAAAAAAATCAAAAAATCTACTAGAATGGGTAAGAGGACCTCCCTAGAGTCATCAAAGTGGTGGAGCATGGAAGTTGTTGACGCATGATCTTCAAGTCTCTATGAACTACCATTTTCTTCTCACGTGTGGCCTTCAACAACTAGAGAGTATTCATGAGATCCTTCTCAACAGTCCCCAACTTTTGCTCCTTCTCCATCCATGTCAACCTCTCTTGTGTGAGCTCACTCTCTAGCTCCTGCACTTTAGTCTATAGGCCAATCTCCTTCTAACCAGAAAGCATATGCTCCTCCTCATACTTCTAAGCCATCCATTTAGCCTACTCCAACTATAAAAATATAACTCTGAAAGTCTCTTCATGCTAGTAAGGGTGTGCATCATCTATGCGTGCCCTTTATGCCCTGTCATGACGTGTGGCATACTCAATGCCTAGACCTTCTCATGTATATTTGTTTCTAGCCACCCATGTTGTATGACACTTAATGAATTTGTGAAGTACCTTCTATCATAAACCTCAATAATGCCTTTGTTTCCATAGTTAAAGATCCCCATATCCAACTCCCTTGCTTGATTTGTCATGTCTTGCGTAGCAACTACGATAGCCTCCAATTCTACCAAGAATCTCTATGTTGAGTCTCTAAAAGGAGATTGGGACTTTCTCCACCAATGGTTCCCAATAATTGTTGTTCCCCATATGTTGACTCCCTCCCTGAATTTCAAGAATCTCTCATTGGGCCTGGGTAGCCTCCTTATCTCGGTAACCCATCATCAAGGTGGGAGAGGATGGCGATATTGCACCTCCATCTGGAATTTTACCTGTAAGTTGTTAACTTCTACATCCATATTTACCCCTTCGTGATCACATCCATCCATCTTTGAATGTGGATTCGGTGTTAGTGGTGCCAATGAAGTGGTGTATGTCGTCACTGAGGTGAGGTATCAATGCGGGTGCAAGGAAGACCACAAGTGCAGCAAGTTGAGCTCTTTTAGTTCTATGCAAGGTGGTGATCTTCATAGTGTAGTCTTCTCCCTTATGTGTTCTAAGATCTACCACCTTAGCCTTTGGTAACTTCTCTAGCGTGGCCAGGTGTACGACGAATAACAGTTGTGATAGTGTAAATGCTATCCACTTTGCCCCCTAATCTAGAAAGAGTGGCGATCTGTGTGGTATAGTTTGTTGAGGTATCCTTCTTGTTTATGTATCATCTCCTGCCATCTTGTGCCTTCTTCCATCTCCCTACTGCCAACTGCTATCTTCCCACTGCAAAATGCCATTTGGGTGCCAAATGCCATCTCCCCACTACCAACTGCAATCTTCCTGTTGTCTATTGCCATTTCTCATGCATGGGCTACCATCCCTCATATGCCTCCCATCAGTACTATGTAGTGTCGTGCACCCTTCATTAGTATAGTCAACTCCTTTTGTATGATCTTTGACTCTTGTGTCGCCTTTTGGACCTCCTATGTCACGATCTCATTTGGTACCTCCAACACATTTTTTGGCATTGTGCAAGATAGCGACCCTTGTTGTACATGTATAAACTCAATTTCTTCCAATGTCTCCCCTATGTCCCTCTCTTGTGTTGTCATCTTTTGTCTAGCATGGCAAGGTGTTGTTGAAGTTCGTAGCTGCGATAGAGATCTTTATCTCTAATTTTATAAGATACAAATTTGTTTGTTATGACTGTTATGGTCATCTTTAGCTCAAAGAGATATTTGTGATTATATTTAACTTAATATTATGTAAACAAACATGTATCATACGTCATGCGAAGAGGCATGCGTATGGGAATGTGATATGTTGTATATGTGGAAATATTAAGGGTCTTATTTTTGTGACTCAAAGAGAACTTTGTGTGAAAGATGAAGTCTTATGCAATATATTTATGTGATTGCTTGGTATATTGTAAATCAATCAAGTGAAAGCCTTGTACCCTAACATTTTGATTATCAATAAAAGTGATTTTTGCTGGTGTGGTTGGGTTTTTTCCTTCAAGTGGAAGGGTTTTCCCAAGATAAATGTATTGAGTCTTTTGTGTATTGTTTATCCTATTTTATTGTTGTTTATCTTATTACTAGGCAAAAACTTAACATGGTATCAGAGTTAGGTTTATAGCAGCAATGAAGGGATGCGTTGATGATGTGTTGTTTTTCATTATAGTGGCCCTTGTGTTCACTTGCTTGCTAAGACCGGTGACAAAAATGATACCAGCCATGACATTATCACTCACATTATCTCATAAACTTCTTTACTATAACCAAAGGCCATTCTTGTGCCACAGGAATGCAAAGATGGAGGAGAAGTTTTATTGTCACTTACAATTCTTGTGCAATAGAAGATTACTAGTCTAGCATGGGTGGACATTGTTCGAGTTGCCGAGCTCAATTGTGAGCATCATGAATTCTTGACAATAGTGTGATCATAGAGATAAATTGGGCAACATAAACCATTTACAGTCAGTTGGCTATCAAATCTAGATAACCAACATCAATAGTAACCCGAACACCTAGGCTGATGTTCTGTTTGGAGTAGCTAGGTGATACTTTCTTTCACCGTGTCTATGCGTTATCAAGGTCATCCCCTTTTCTTTGGATGTCTTCATCTCTTGCGTCTTCTAGGCATTGGGAGAAGCTCTATCTGTATTTGTGCGTGAGGTTTTTCTGCTAAGAGAATATAGTGTTCAATCACTGCATATCTTGGGGCATTTGATCCTTTCGTAAGATTGGTCCATATGTGTTCTCATACTCTCCCTTCTTTTTTCTTTTTGGTCAACACATATTCCATTGGAAAGATTATCATGCATCTTTAGTGGTATTGAAAGCTAGCAAAGTCAAAGATTCATAACCCGACTTTGCAGAAACTGATCCTTTTTCAAATGTAATTGTCATGTGCCCACTGTACCGACAATGTTTGAAGCTAGTCTTGAAGGATGTTGTTATGTATGATAATATTTCTTGCCTCATTTCATGCTTTTGCTTTGATATCGTGTCTCTTTGGTAAGGAAGAACTATTCATATTTGCTGCGATAAATTTGCTGGGCTCACAAAATCAATTAACAGCATCGTGCTACTCAACTAACGCACTTTGCATTTTGGAAGTGAGCACAGAGATTTTTTCATGACATGTAACTACCAAACAAAGGATGATTAGGGAGCAAATTCTTGGTAAGCAGAGCTCCAATAGACATTTAGGATTTGTCATGAGGAGTCAACAAAATTGAGTATTGTTGGAAACACCAGAGCCAGACTATATGTGTGCAAACCAGGAGATCGACAACTTGAACATCCCGTTTGCGGTCTTATTAAACAAATGGGGTCTCTTGCAAACATACAAGTTTTATTTCATTTACGTTATATTGTCATGCCATCGTGATTGCTTCCTATGTCAGTTTCTTTTTTTTTGTGTCACCCTTCATGTGCTCCAATTGCTTTACGTACTTCATGCATTCTCTCTTTGTATCTACAGTGACAACTTTGCTTGGCCGTGTTTATATAAGTCATCGAGAGTCTTTTTGGAAACATCTAGTTGGCAGCCTCTCCTGCCATTGGTGTCCAATTTTTCGGTGATATACATGGCAGTAAATTGTCAAAAGTTACTCTTCTTGATTTCACACATTATAAGAATACAGCGGATGGCCTTCCAAATCGACTACTCAATCTGAGCTTGTGCATGCATCTTATGATTGCTCGGCATCATTGGGTAATGCAAATGGTCATGCATGAGAGGTTATTATTTTTTGGAGTTCGTATTTCAAACATTTATTGTTTGCAAAAGAAGAGTTTGTGCTTCATGTATATATTCCAATGAGCTCGTGTTTTGTACATGTTTGATACAAAGATTGTGCGTCATTTATATTTTGCAAAGTTAGTGAATTTGATTGTGTGCTTCATATGTGCTATTTATGGAGATTTGTGAATCATGTGTTGCAGAGTATTCTGCTTATTTTGGTTTTCAATATCATTTGTGTATTTAGTTGGTATCTTATATTTGCAGAAGATGCAAATCTCAAATGAGAAAATTAGGACAAATTCACGTGTGAATCCGAACTGAAATGCAAGCTTAATTTCTAGTTGTGGAGGCATGAGCTCAAAAATGTTAAAAATCAATAATAGCTGCTCAAAGGTCTCAAGATTTCTGGAAATAGGTTATTGTGGATCCCTGTAACTACTGCCCTCTGGCTTGCTCCATTTTCCTCCTTTGTGTTTCCCAAAATTAGAGATTAAACGGTTGATGGTTTGAGGGTTTCCGCAAATGTAATGGCACTGCCATGTTTTGGTATGTCTTTTGGCAAGTAGTTTTGTAGGTGATCTAATCTCCAGAAAAAACCTTCCTAAAAGATTGTTCTCCATCCAATCTCTTATGTGTTGTGCTCCTATCATTCCCCATTGAAATGGGACACATAAGAATTACTTGTGAATATTCTATCAATACGTGAACTTCCAATTTGTAAAGTTTTTATCAAGCTTTGTAATGATGGGTATGCCCTTGAAATGTTGTAAAAGAGGAATGCTCTCTTCAAGCCCCTAAATGGACACTTGAACTTATACAAGACTTCGGTCCCAGTCTACACTAGGGGTTTTCTTAACCCCGTTCTTTTTCTCCCAGTGCCTACATTTGAACGAGGTGTTTGTAAATATTGTAAAGATTTTGAATATTAATAAAATGGGCATTTACCTTTTATTTATAAAATAATAATAATAATTAAGATATATATTAATTTATACCTCATAATATATATAGAAGCTACCAAACATTAACATTCCCTCTTAGCTAGGGAGGATAAACACATGACCATATATTACCTCAATGTAATATAAGAATATCTTTGATCAGAAGATATTCAACATTTTGATATCACATTTGATATCATGAGTATTGGCCTCCAGAATATCAACATATAATATTCACCTAATACTCTTTGAACAATGGTCTCCTAATTGTCGAGTTGCAAGATATTCACCAAGTACTATGAGTAATGGCCTCATGAACATCAAGTCACATAATATTCACCAAGTATTCTGTGTAATGGCCTCTTGAACATCAATTTGCATAACATTCACCATGTACTCAAAATGTTCATAAGGTATGTGCGCACACATTCTCATAATGCTTACCATATGAACAACCATGGTTTGTTTAAGGAACTCAATCCACCATGCAAATAATCTTCTATTTTGATCTTCTTGGACATCATAAGATGTCCATCATAATAGAAGGCCATAGTCTATTTAGGAAGCTCAATTCACCATGCAAATAATCTTATATTTTGATCTGCTTGGACATCATAAGATGTTTGTCACAATAGAAGGCCATGGTCTATTTAAGGAACTTAATCCACCATGCAAGTTTACAATCTATTATGATCTACTTCAAACATCATAAAGTGTTTATCACAATAGAAAGTTAAGTTATTGAAAGATCGTCACCTTTCAATAACTTCTATAGATACAAGTGATAATCATTTGGAAGTCGTCACTTCCTCATGATGTACACAAGGGGTAGGCCCAAATAGTCATGAAGTACACTCATGAATCACAATCCTCTTGACTACTACAATTTATTGATCACTGCAAAATCCATCTTCAACATGGTCTACTCCCTCTAAATCAAACAACCGAGATCGTTGAAGGTTGATTGAACCATATCCACTATCTACTCCCTCTCTTTCAAGGTTGCCTCTAATGAAATGTCAGGCTCCCTCTAAATCTCAATCTCTTCTTCTTGCAATAACGTACTCTGACGAAAAGATCAAGGCACATAGTTCTTATAATATATATTAAAATAATAAATAAGAATGTTAATATTAATTTAGATGTTAGTTATTTATCTCATGTCTATTACTAACAACATAAATGATTATAACATAACTCTTTATTTATATTTTCAATAATAAAATTAAAATAACATAATTTTATATGGTAACATAATACTTAATAATAATTAATTCATATATGTGTGTGTGTGTGCGCGCGCATACATACATATAGTATGAATAAATTGATTTATAACATTAGAATAAAATAAAATACATATCATACCTTCACCAAGAATCGGCTTGGCACTTGTCCTCTCTACATCCAATGTATTAAACAGGGAATTGATTTAAAATATATTATTCCCTTTTGGTTTCGCACTTACTAAACACCCTACTTATATCCTGTGTGTTTGGTTATAGCCTCAATTCCTTGGTTCTTGTGCAGATTTAATGACACATTAATGGTGGTCCCACAATCCTCTTATTCTATATATTATCAGTACTCCTCTTTTAAAATACTTGGCGCACATGTACCATATGAAAGGGATTGTTGATGAGAGTTGTCTATCCCAATGTTATGTTGCTGATGAGGTCAGCTCAATGTTAAATATTCAATAGATATTATCTTCCTCTGTATCCGTGCCAAATGGGAATTGGACTTCTTTTATGTTCCTCCCAACTTCTGCATTCTAAAACGACTAATACGCCCACAATAGCAAAAACCATCAAAAGCATTCCAGAGCTCTTAATCTTTGAAGCCATGGTTTTCCTTACAATGGATAAGTTGCTTTTGATTTTCGATATAATAAGTGTTATTTGTGAGGCCTTATATAACCATTCCAATGTACTAGGGAAACTACGTGAAGTCTAGAAGGCACTCAATTCCTCACCCGTAAACAACTTCGATCTATGCATTGTAGAGTTGTATTGAAAACATCATTTGGTCACCTGCCCATCAGGTCGGTGCATCACTAAATAGGTTAGTTACCTATAAGACCAAAACTTATACGCGACGTGTTTCCTATCCTAATAAAAGGACAAAGAAAAATTTAAAAATCAACAACGATGGATAGTTATTCTGTTATCTGCGGAAGAACAACTGTGCACCAATTTTTTGCATTAATTAGTACTCTTCTTGATGTCCTTGTTTTCAAAAGTCTATACTGCAATCAATTTAAATCAAAGAAATCCAAGGCAGTAGCATTGATAAGATCATATAGGATTCAAAGCAAATTTCCATGTAAGGAGATTTCTCTTACATTTGCAACCTCACTCTAATACCATGTTGATGGTTTGAGGGTTGCTGCAAATGTAATGACATTGCCATGTTTTGGTATGTCTTTTGGCAAGTATTTTTGCAGGTGATCTAATCTCCACACAACAACTTCCTGGAAGATTCTTCTCCATCCAATCTCTTATGTGTTGGGCTCCTATCATTCCCTATTGTTATGGGACACATAAGAATTACTTGTGAATATTTTATCAAATATGTAAACTTCCAATTTGTAAACTTTTTATCAAACTTTATAATGGAGGGTATGCCTTTGAAATGTTGTAAAAGAGGGAATGCTCTCTTCAAGCCCCTAAATGGGCACTTCTACGTATATAGGACTTCGGTCCTGGTCTACACCAGGGGTTTGCTTACCTCGTTCTTTTTCCCCCGGTGCCTACACTTGAACAGGGTTTTTGTAAATATTGTAAAGTTTTTGAATATTAATAAAATGGACATTTACCTTTTATCGATAAAAAGTAAAAATAAAAAATACTTAAGATATATATAAATTTATACCTCATTATATATATATAAACTAGGCTTATCAGACAAAAGCTACCAAGCATTAACATAACCACAGAGCAACTCCTAAGTAAGAGCGTATATAACAATCTTGTGGTGGTGTGTTGGATGCATGATTATCGTCGCTGCTTTATAAAAGCTTTCTACTTTGCGGATAAACTAAAGTATCATTGTGTCCAACAAAAGGACAAAGAATAGAATTTCCTAAAAGATGAAGGGGCATTAATAAATTGATGATCAATAAAGATAAGTATTAGCATAACATTCATGTTATTGAATCTTAATCCTTATTACCAATTAGTTTTTGTTCAATATATTTTTTCTTCTATGATTTTGTTACTAACATCACAAGCGATTTTATTTTATTTTATAAATAAATTGGTATTTTTGTGTATAATAACTATTTGATTTTCAAGTTAGACTGGCTCAAGTCTCCTATTATCACCAATTCATACCTCTTATGTAAGATCATTGTTATCCAGTTGTTGTTACTAGAAATGATTATTGGATTGCATTTGTGCATGACCCTATGATCTAAGACATTTTAGTAATACTAAAGATGGAAGTCAAGCCTCATCAATAGAGATACTATGAGGTTATGACTACACTTGTGGGTTTCTTCTTTGCATTGAATCAAGCATGTTTATGGGTTTTTCGAGCTCTCTTCTGGGTCATCCTTCAAATTTTTTGGGTCTTCCATTTTTGTGCCTCGAAGAACGTGCATTCACAGATTTATCTTTTCGTTGAAAAACATGCCATGGCATCTCTGACAAACATTCTGCTCGAGCACAGCTCAAAATTCAATGGTCGAAATTATGGCACTTGGAAGCAGCGGATCATAGCAGTTTTTGAATATCAAAATACAGATCAAGTTGTTTTGGGTGTAACGAAGCATCTGACTGCTCCTACTACTGGTCAGGATACATGGGATTCGAATAATGGAGAGGTGGTGATGTTTCTCAAATCGGCTCTCTCAGATTCCATCCGGCAAGACAGCTGTCGAGATCTGGACACATCTCAAAGGTCTTCATGAAACTTCTGACAAAAGCAGAGCTTTCTTTTTTAAGAACACTGTTTTCTATTATCATGGATGAGTGAACCTCCCTCCAGGCACACCTGAATAGGATTCGGAAAATCCGTGATTAGTTGCTTGCCATCGGTCACAAGATGGAGGAAGAGGACATTATGGTTATCACTCTTCGGAGTTTACCAAAGTCCTATAAGCATTTTATCGAGACTCAACACCACATCTTCTGGTGTTGATTTGAAGTTCGCTGATCTCTGCACACTTCTACTTTAGCAAGATCGATGGAAACAACTGTTTGGTACCAGTTCCCACTCCACCTCCACAAAGCAAGCCTTTGGCACTAAATAATTTCAGAAGGATAAAGGCAAATTTCAACAGTCATCTCAACAGAAGTCTTCTACTGTAGCTTCAGACGACTCCCAGAAGAAGAACATCCGTTGCAACTATTGCCACAAGTTTGGGCACATGAAGGTTGAATGTCAAAAACGCTTAGCTGCACAATCTAAGCAATCATGTTCGCAGCCCAAAGCGAACAGTCCAAAGTACACTAAGCAGATGCAATCTGCCTTCTACGCCTTCATGGCTAAAAGACCTACAAATCATATGAAGTCATATGCCTGGTACATTGATTCAGGCGCCTCTTGTCACTTCACTCACTGCAAAGACTGGTTCACTGACTACCAGCCTTATTCATATTCTGTTATTTTTGGTGGCGAAGAAGAGTACACCGTTGTCGGCAAAGGCAACATTCAGATTCAGTCTACTGGGAGGAATCTCATTTTCCTCAATGTGTACTATGTTCCAGAGATGGAACTAAATCTACTCTCAGTCAATCAATTACTGCGACATTCTCCACACTTGGATGTCACCTTCAGTTCACATTGGTGTACCATTACTGATCGAGCGACTCAATCTACTATTGCAATGGGTCTTGAGGATCATGGTCTTTTCCAACTTACTGATTTTCATGATTCTCAAGACTTAGCTATGGCTGCTCTCTGGTCTTCTGTTAGCACACTTTGGCATCAGCAATATGGGCACTTAAATGTACACTATCTCTCTGCTTGCTCAAGATGAGCTTGTCTTTGGATGCCAAAGATTCAGACTCAGCAGCTTGGAGTTTGTGATGCATGCCACACTGGGAAGCAATATCGCACACCTTTCACCAGTGGCGGTTCATAGCGAGCTTCTCAGGTACTCCAACTTGTTCATGTCAATATCTACGGCCCTATGGCCACTCCTCCTATTCTTGGGTCCAGGTATTTTCTGTTTGTTGATGATTTCAATAAAAAAATGTGGGTGTATTTCCTTAAAAAGAAATCATATGCATTTCCTGTATTTCAAAAGTTTAAACCTTTAGTTGAAAGAGTCTAGGAAATCTATTATTACTCTTAGATCATACAATGGGGGGAATTTTGTTCTAATGATTTCTCTAGTTTCTTGGATACTCATGGCATCAAACGCTAGTTAACCACACCCCACACACCACAACAAAACAGTGTAGTTAAACGACAAAATAGAACAATCACCAAGATGGCTCAATCTATGCTCAAACACAGATATGTTCTGAAGAAGTTTTGGGCAGAAGTAGTCAACACTGCAATTTATCTTTTGAACCAGTCACCCACAGTAGCGGTCAAAGGTAAAACTCCAGGAGAGGCCTGGTCAGGTCGCAAGCCCATAATCAATCACCTGAAGGTTTTTGGATCCCTTGCTTTTGTTTGGATCCCTGATGCGTCACGCAACAAGTTGGATGCCAAGAGTCAAAAACTCATGCTTGTAGAATACAGTAGTCTTCACAAAGCCTACCACCTGATTGATGTTGAGACATCTCGTCTCATCTACAGTCGTTATGTAGTCTTTGATGAGAAGCGAGGACCTTTCATGCTTGTCTCTCCTACTCCTAATCCAGTAGACCAGCATATGAAGGCTTGTGATTTGGGAGTTAGGCTTCCATTAGGTCCACCTGATGGGAGGGCTCCAGTAGCTCCTGCAGCTCTAGTTATACCAATGATCCCTGTACAGACACCTTTAGCTTCTCTTGTAGGATCACCTCGATTTGTAGATGCTTCACCTAAGTTTGATCTAGATTCTTCTAATGAGGAACCTGATCACCAAGCATTTCCTAATACTAATACTGGTCGTTCTCCTCTCTGGCCTAAGTGGTGGGCTAAGACACTTGTTGATCTTCATTATGATGAGCTCATTGATGGGAGAACTGCTCAGAAAAAGAGCAAACCTACAAGGTCTATTAACTTTGCTCTCATACCCAACATTCACAATGTGTTAGGCTAAAAGAATTCCAGAGTGGAAACAGGCCATGACATCTGAACACCAGAGCCTACTGAAGAATAACACCTAGGTCGTTTCTGATCTTGCACCAAGGAAGAAACCCATTGGCTACAAATGGGTTTACAAAATCAAATACGAATCAAATGGTACTTTGGATAAGTACAAAGCTCATTTAGTTGCGAAGGGCTTTTCTCAACATCAGGGCATTGATTATGAGGAGACCCTTGCTCCTACTACAAAGATGAGCACAATCAGATTAGTCCTAGCCATGGCAACATAGTTTCGAGATGAATGTCAAGAGTGCTTTCCTAAATAGTGATCTCCATGAAGAGGTCTACATGACGCAGCGTCTTGGTTTCAAGGTTGTTGGTAAAGACCATCAGGTTCTTAGATTGGTAAAAGCTCTCTATGGCTTGAAGCAGGCCCCTCGGGCATGGCACATAAAAATTGATAAGTACATCAATGATCAAGGCTTCAAGAGGAGTTCATCAAACTCAAATTTGTACATCAAGACTACTGATGGTGACATCATCCTTCTGGTTATTTATGTGGATGATTTGATCATCACTCGCAGTTCGACATCTTTGATTTAGGGAACCAAACAGAATTTATGCCAGTCTTTTGATATGAGTGACCTTGGGCTCATGCATTATTACTTAGGTATATTCATCTCTCAATCCAAATATGGCAAGGCTCTGTTAGATAAATTATCTATGCAGGATTGCAAGCCTGCATCTACACCTATGGAGAAAGGTCTCAAGTTATCAGCCAAGTCTAGTTCTCCTCCCATTGATGATACTGCATACAGGCAATTAGTAGGCAACCTCATCTACCTCTCTGCTATTAGGCCTAACATTAGCTTCGCAGTCAGCTACATCTTCTGTTTTATGATAGCTCAAAAGGCTAATCATTGGATGGCAGCAAAGCGTGTGCTTCCTTATGTGCAGGGCACTTCAGAGTATGGACTTCTTTACTCTTGAAGTTCTAATTCTAGACTCAGTGGGTTCACAGATTCAGATTGGGCAGGCTCTGTTGACAATAAAAAATCAACTTCTAGATGTGTTCACTTTGGGATCCGATGCAGTCACATGGACCAGTAAGAAGCAGTAGGCAGTTTCTCTCTCCTCTACAGAGGCTGAATACAAAGGGACTATTAAGGCAGGATGTGAAGTTGTGTGGCTTCTTCGGATGCTTAGGGATACGCAGGACTGACTACTATGTTTGTTGATAACAAAGGTGTTATCAAGTTAGCCTGAAATCCAGTCTTCCACGAATGAGCCAAGCATGTAGATGTTCACTACCACTAAATACGACAACTAGTTGAAGACGGACAATAGATATGCAATATGTTCCTACCACAGATCAGACTAGAAACATTCTCGCCAAGCCTCTTGGTCCTGATAAGTTTGTCAATTTCAAAGGATAGCTTGGTGTTGTAGATGGATTAACCATTAAGGGAGGGTATTACAATAATATATAATCTTGTATTATTAGTTAATGGTAATCTTTTTGTAATCTACTATAAATATTAGAATTCTAATATTTAGTTAGCTTTAGTTACTTGTAGCTTTTTTAGCTTTCTTTCAGCTAGAATATGATGTTTATATTCTTTATGATTGTATCCTAAGGAAACATTGTTCCATTCTTTTGTATATAATGACCTCTTAGCCTCTGTTAATAACAAGCAAGTATTTTATCAATTACTTCGTAATACATGGTCTATATTGACTTGTAGATACAAGTGATTCTCTTAGCAATCCTTTGCAACAAGATCATCTTTTATCAACAACCTCTAGCACAGGTGATAAGGTCACTTGAACATTCACTATCTTTCTCAGCTTGTTCAAGAAGATTTAGTACATGGCTACCTGAAATTCAAACTTAGAATCTGCACATTTGAGGAGCTTGCCAGGCTAGGAAGAAGCACAGGACACCATTCACGGATGGTGACTCATAGCGAGCCTCTAAGGTACTACATTTGGTCCACACTTAGGTATGTAGTCTAATGAATACTCCTATTACTAGGTGCAAGTATTTCTTGCTTTTTGCTGATGATTCTAGTCGTAAAATGAGGGTGTACTTTCTTAGACAAAAATCAGATGTGTTTATTGTATTTCAGAAACTTAAGGCCTTACTAGAAAAAGAGTTTGGTTGTTCTATTACGTCTCTTAGGTCTAATAATGGGAAGGAGTTTTGCTCTACTACTTTATCCACTTTCTGTGATACACATGGCAGAAAACATCAAATTATATCTCTTAAGTGTAATAATGGGGGGGAGTTTCACTCTACTACTTTCTCCACTTTTTGTGATACACATAGCATAAAACATCAGTTAACAACACCATACACCCCTCAACAAAACAGCATTGTAGAATGTCACAACCACGCAATTACAAACATGGCCAAGTCTGTGATGGAACAAAGAAATGTTCACAAGGAATATTGGGCAGATGCAGTTTACTGCGATCTATCATTGTAATAGATCATTGACACATGTTGTTAAGGGGAAGACTCCTGGGGAAGCCTAGACTGCTTGTAAATCAAGAATCATCCATCTGAAATTTTTTGGCTCGTTAGCATATGTATGGATTCCAGATGCTCAACACTCCAAGTTGGATTCCAAGAGTTAGAAGCTTATTATTACAAGATACAACATAAACAATAAAGATTATTGGCTAATTGAGATAGACATTAATCGTCTTATCTTCAGTCATGATGTTGTCATTGATGGAGAATGAGGATCATTTCAACTTTCCTCGTCTGAGGAGAATTTTTAAGAATCAACCTTTAAAGGCTTCAAATTTTGGTGTCCACTGTCCATTGGGTTGACCTAATGGGAGGGATGATGC
Organism: Cupressus sempervirens; assembly: GCA_028749045.1. Lineage (NCBI taxonomy): Eukaryota > Viridiplantae > Streptophyta > Pinopsida > Cupressales > Cupressaceae > Cupressus > Cupressus sempervirens. The sequence continues at coordinate 408,360,509 of CM053785.1, forward strand.
AAATTTTGTATTTGATGATGCACTACCTAACTTTCCTTCAAATTCTAATCTTCCACCTATTCCAAATCCTCTTCCTTCTCCAACACCATTTATTCCTCGTCGATTTGATGTTGGCAAATTCACTCTCTAGCCTAAATAGTGGGCTAAGACCATCAGTAATCTTCATCCCAATGAGCTCATTGAGAGTAGATCTTCTAAAAATAAGGGTAAGCAACAAAATACAATTAGATTGGCTCTCATGGCCAAGATTCATAGTATTTATGAGCCTCAAACATTTGTAGAGGTGAAAAGGGATTCCAATGGATGCATAATACCAATCTTTTGAAGAACAAAACCTACATTCTGCCTAATTTTCCTCTAAGGAAGAAGCCCATTAGCTACAAATAGGAGTATAAGGTCAACTATCATGCAATTGGTACCTTAAATAAATACAAGGTCAGATTAATCGCTTGAGGATTCACACAACAGGAGGGCATTAGCTATGAGAAGAGTCTTGCTCCTACTACCAAGATGAGTACAATTCATCTTCTTCTCACCATTGTAGCTCAGTTCGGATGGAAATTCCATCACATGGATGTTAAAAGTGTCTTTCTCAACGGTGAGATGCAAGAAGACATCTACATGATGCAGCCTCCTGGTTTCAAGGTTGTTGGCAATGACTCCCAAGTATGTCGGCTCAAGAAAGTACTTTGTCGACTCAAACAAACCCCTTGAGCATAGTACATAAAAATTGACCAATACTTGGTTTCTCATGGTTGTCAATGTAGCCCTTTTGATAATATTTTTTATATCAAACACTCTGGTAGTCATGCTCAATTTCATGTTCTCTATGTGGATGACTTGATCATTATAGGCAGTTCAACACATTTGATTGCCAAAACCAAATAAGACTTCTGCAAGAATTTTGATATGACAAATTTGGGGCTTCATTATTGTTTAGGCATCGAGGTTTGGCAAAATGATAATAGCATTTTTATTTCCCAATCTAAGTATGCCAGGAACTTGCTTGACAAGTTTTGAATGCAAGATTGTAAACCTGCTTCCACGCCTATGGACAAAGGACTGAAGTTGTTAGCCAAGTCTAATTCTACTATTGATGAAACCACTTTCAGGCAAATAGTGGGTAGTCTCATCTATCTCACTGCCACTAGACCTAATATCAATTTTGCGGTGAGCTACATTTCATGCTTTATGACAGCCCCCAAGGTTGATCATTGGGTAGCAGTGAAGCGTGTGCTACATTATGTAAAGAGCAGCTCTGACTATGCACTTCTTTACGCTAGGAGTCGTGATCCTAGACTTAATGGGTTCACAAATTCAACTTCTTTACGCTAGGAGTCGTGATCCTAGACTTAATGGGTTCACAGATTCAAATTGGGTAGGTTTGGTTGCTCATAAGAAATCAACCTCTGGATATGTGTTAGTTTGGGATTTGGTGTAGTCACATGGACTAGTAAAAAGCAATAGGCGGTGTCTCTCTCCTTTATAGAAGTAGAGTATCGAGGAGTAGTTGAAGCAGCTTGTGAGGTAGTTTGGTGTTGCCAGATGCTTGTGGATATGCGAATATCTCAAGCAGGTCTGACTCCCTTGTTCTCTAATAATGAGGGAGTTCTCAAACTTGCCGAGAAACCTATCTTTCATGAAAGAACCAAACATGATGTTCATTGTCATTACATTCGGCAGTTGGTGGAAGACGACATAGTTCAATTGAAGTATCTTCTAACTGTGGATCAGATTGCAAACATTCTCACCAAGCCTCTTGGCCTAGACAAGTTTAATAAATTTAGGGGGCAGCTTGGTGGTGTTGATAGATTGACCATTAAGGGAAGGTATTAGAATATTCAAATATTTCTATTCAATGTGTCATCTTTTGTATATTATGTAAAATATGTAGATAAGATTGTATTCTTGTAAATTCTTTATAATGATCTGTTTAATCATTTGTAAATACAAGAAAAAATAACCAATTACTTTTCAGTAATATGAGGAACCTATGCACCTAAGAACCCAAATATAATAAATAATATTTTGTTATCTTTTCAAATATTCATTTTTTGGAAGATTTATTAATCCCTTTTAGCTGGCATTAAAATATTCCACCTTCATCAAAAACACTCAATCTGGCAGCTTTCTATTTTTAGGTGGACTGAATTTTTATTTAACTGTAAATGCACATATATGTGTAAAGATATTAATTTTTACCTGACCATTCGCATCTTAGGCAATTTTTTGCAGCCATTGATAAACATTGTAAGATCATGTGACAACATGTCAACCTTCACATGGAAACCAAGGTTGTCACGGCATTGTTTTCTTGTAACCCACTCAAGCAAATATCTTGATTACTCTCAACTCAGCCATATTTGCACATCTGACATATATTTCATTAATTATATGCATTTTTACTGTAAATGCTTGGGTGCAAGAGAAACATATCACCAATTGATTAGACAACTAATATAATGATCTAGTGAACAAGAGAAACATATCATGAGGTGCCAATCTTACTGTAAATGCTTGGGTGCAAGCAACACTTGATTCGGAAGATGGATTAGGCTGAAATTGGTGCATGTTGGGTACAATTATTATTGCCTTGAAAAAGAAGTGTAATGGTACAGAAATGCAATTATGAAGCGTGCAAGCATGTGGAAATGCACAAATGCAAAAATGTGTGCAAAAGCAAAAAGTTGCATTGTAGAGAACTTTGGCATAAGGATGTACATGTAGTCAGATTTAAGCTTACAGCCTAATCATATTATGACATGATCTATTTGGCTAGTATCCCAAAAGGGATAATGAAAGTGACAATAAGATGCTTCACATGACAGCCCTGCAAGGGATTGTGGATTGATGACAAAAAAAACATCAGTAATCGACTAAGTTACCAAATATGCTGCCAGACCCCTTAAAGTCGGGTTTGATTCTGTCCAAACTTGGGTCCTTTTCAAATTATAAATTTGGCCATGGTCACTGAAATCTGCCACAAATTCTGACAGACATACCCAAGAGAAATTCGGAAGAATTTGTGGTGAATTCTTCCATCGGACGAACCCAGGCCAACTTTGGTCGGAAAACATTTTTTAACTTTTTTAAAATGCTATTTTTTTGCCTAATTTGGTCTATTCAACTCTCTAACCCTAAATGCGACCCCTAAAAAGGTCAAAAATCTTGGTTTATACGTCATTTATGAATGAAAAAGAAAACTTCTTGCCTCCATTGCTAAATTTTCTTTTTTGGTTGTCATTGCTCATGTTATGTTGACAAGTGATCATTCCATGCTCTAAGCTTGTTTTTGAGCTATTCCTACTTGGTTGCAAGTGTAGACAATTCCTCAAAAGACATAGAGGAGGAAGGCTTCAACTAAAGAGGTAGGGTTTTGTTTAATTTGTTTGTTTTATAAAAAAAATTGCATTTTTGTTACAAAATGAAATGAGCTCTCTAGTTTTTTTTTTCCATTTTGATTTGTGGCTTTGTATGTTGTTTGTAGATTCATAGGATAGGAGTTGTCTCTAGCACCAAAAACTCCCAACACAAAACAAATCCATGGTCTTCACTATGGAAATATGTGGAAACGGTTTGGCAAATGCCAAGTGAAGGAGGTTATGTTTGAATTTACAGCCATTGAAATGAGGAACATAGTAGCTTTTAATAGTAGAGTGAAAGCACATTTGTGATGTGTCCCTCAAAAGGTATAAAGTTTGTAGAGGGAAGCCAAGAGTTGATCGGGTAATACCTAAAACCCTTCTTGCGAACCATATCATGAACAAACATATTCAATAGAAAACACAAGTAGATGAAGCAGCTGGGAATGCACATGCTCATCCTTAGTAAAAGACTAGAAGTAAAACTTAAAAATATCATGGCTTCAATTCCCACTTCCAATGAACAACCTATAGAGGGCCATCCATTCTTGTGTGTTCCTCAAGATCCCATTGCAAATAAGAAAGCAAAAGGGACCTTGGAAATGTCATTTCAAAATCAAGCTGGAGACATTGCCAAGCAAGACATAGCGAGATGCATCTATCCAAATGGATTGGCATTTAATGTTATTTGATCAAATGTATTGGCAAAAAAGGGTAAGATCAATTAATGGGGCTCCAAGGGGGTTCAAGGGCCCAAGTTATGAGAAGGTGTCCACCACTTTATTGTACAGAGAGGTATACCATGTAGAAGCCTCCATGCAACCCATCAAGGATTAATGGATCGAAACAAGTGTGTCCATAGTATACGATAGATGGAAAGATGCAAAAAATTGCCCTTCGGTCAATGTTATTGCAGTGTCCATAAGAGGTACAATGTTTTAGAGAGCTATGGATTGTGTAAGAGAGGTGAAGGATGGTCCATTTATTGCAAACATTGTCATCCAAGCCATGCAGTAAGTTGGCCCTCAAAACGTTGTTAAGGTAGTGACCAACAATGCCAAAAATTGTATGGTTGTTGGGTTATTGGTTGAGGTGCACTTCAAACACATTATTTGGATACCTTGTGTTGTCCACTCACACAACCTAATCCTGCAATAAATTAGCAATAGAATTGAGTGGATCAAAAAAAATGTACAAAGAAACAAAAGAGATCCAAATGTTCATCACAAACCACCATTTGACGCAAGCCATATTTAGACAATTCTTTAGATTGGAGCTCTTGAAGGTAAGTTAAATTATTTAAATTATAATCAAGTTTTAGACTTTAGTTTACTACACCATTTGTGTTTTTTAATTTTAATTTATTATTGTTTTGATTTTAAAATAGGTTGTTAAGACCCATTTTGCCTCCAACAATATTGTGTCGAGATGCCTTGTGAAGGCTAGAATGGTAGTCAATGCTAATTGGAGCATATGGAGACAATCTAATAGTACAAAGGCAGTTGTCATTAAGCTACGATATTAGATGACTTGGCGGTATCGTGTTGAGTACCTCCTGAGGTTCACTGAACCTATATTGTGCATGATCTGACACATTGACATAAATAGGCCTTGCTTGGGTGAGGTAGATGAGGGCATAGACTCCATTATTCAAGGTATTAAAAAAATCATAAATGAGAAAGAACAAGATCCTGAAGAAAGATTCTTCAAGGAACTACAAAAAACTATGGTGGAGATATGGAAGAAAACAACTACGCTTTTGTATCTTCTTGCCTTTGCATTGAGCCACAAGTACTCTAGTCAGTCAGTCTTTAAAGAGAGTACCACTACAGAAATCCTTAAGTTGCTTATGGGTACAAGGAAGCCCTTTGTTGACCCTATCCCAATCACATATGGCCTATAGTGAGGTCTAAATTCATGAGTTTCACAAGAAACAATGATTATGGTCATGAGGCTCTTGAAGACAAGAACAATGTTGATGCTCATAATAGTAGTACTTCCATGGAGAAATGTACTAGCACCTACAACCCATTGCCATCAAAGTTTTATCACAAATTAGTTCTTAGCTCTTAAGATTGTAATTTCTAAATTATTGTTGATAAAAGTTGAACTTTGTTTTTTTAAACTATTCAAAACTCTTAACTCTCTAATTTCAAAATTGGAATTCTATATAGATTGCTAGTTCATCATCCTTCAAGAGGACATACTCCTTCATCCACTCAATAAAACGTTCATAGACTACATTCCAAGAAGGTTGAAGACTTGGTCTATGTGCATTCAAACTAAGGCTCACAACACACAAAGAAAATGCCTACAAAGAAGTAAAGGCAAAGCATATTGGGATGTCGAACCAAAGCCTTCATTGTTGGAAGATTCGATTGCCTGCCTTGATCCACTTGCAGTTGATGATGATGGTCACAAGCTACCTAATGATGCTCCTAAGGATGACATTGCTACTACCAATGCTAGTGGCAACATTTGTGCTTCTAATTTGTAGCAGCTGAATGATGATTTTTTATGATGTTTGATTAGTGATGGCTGATCATTAATGTTGACATTATTATTTTTTAACTGAAACAATGGTGTAATTATTTATTTTGGCATTTTGGTCTGTCATTTGGATTAAAGCGTTAATATATATGGTGGTGTAATTTGTTATGTTGCTTTAATATTAGCATAGTAATGTATGAACTTATTTGCTGCCATATACATATACATGTGTTTGTGTTTGTGCATATAGATTTAACAACATATTTTTGTATAAATGAACCCAAAATAAATCCAAACCCAACCCAAAAAAATTGAACGAACTTTGCACCTGAATCCAAACCGGCAACTTAGGTAATTGAATAAATGAGAATTATTAGCTGAAAGTCTGATAAGGGATGTCGGTAGTATTTAGCTAACAGTCCCAAAAAAGGATGGTGGCCAAGTTAACTAGTAGTCTCGTAAGAAAAAATAGCAGATTTAAATTAGACACTATAACTATTGGGTTCAAAGCTTTCAAGGAGAACCATACTGAAACTGCTTGTCACAATAGAAACATAATTATTAATGATAATAAACCGCAGGAGGGGCTTTCATAAGAATTAGATAACTTACCATTACCCCTAGCATGAGACAGGATATTCTGTTAGAAGTGAGAATTGGAGCAAGCTGCAAGGATCCCAACTGAATATAGGGAAATGCCAAAAACTATCAATTTATTCTAGGAATTGGAATAAAGAATACTTGTTATAACACCCTAGCATAAATTAAAGTTGAGTGTAATGGCTAGATTGATGAAGCATATCCACATAACTAGGTCGTTACCACTCTGAGGGATGTTCAACTTCATCTGTAAACTGAGCTTGACAAGGATGCATTTAGGAAATGGGGAGACATGCAGAGATGTGGAACAACAATCCTATTAGCTTATACATTATATGCACAGCAACATATTCCGTTCTCATCCTTCTAGCCAGCATTTTTAACAATATTTAAACCAAGATACAAATTGCAACCAATTATGCTAACAAACATTGAACCCATTGAACCCATTCCTCAAGCAAGGGAACACCCACAATCTCATTACTGTTTTTGGTTTTTCATCCTTATTGGCATCAATTCCTGCTATTGCAGGTATCCATTAGCACTATGTTATTGATTAACCAGCTAAATTCCATTTTTTTGACAAATGAAATTAATATACTCAAAGATTTGAGAACTAACAACCATGAAAAATTCCACGTATTTTATTATAAAAGCACATTCTGATTGTTCAAGAACCAAAAATTTACTGGGATCTTGAAGATTTTAAAATCTGAGCATAAAGCCCTCACCAGTCATATTTTGCAGTGGACAACAATAAAAGAAGAAATTCCTTCCAAGAATTGTTTTTATAAATTATTATTTTATACAGCAAAAATCACTCTCTGGAAATAACATATTTGGCCATTTTTTTAACAGCAATGTTTCCATTTAGTATGTAATTAGAATTTAACATTATTCTTGACAATACTAGTGTTCAATGTATCATACATTCACCTATTAGAAGAAATAAACTGTCTTCTGAAATCAGCTAAGTAAACTAATTTCGAAGCCTACTCATAGTATTTCTCTGCATAGTTCTAAAGAATCATCTAGCAATTTGGTTTACTTCATCATTATTGAGTTGAGGAAAAAAAACATATTCAAAATTCATGAATACCTGTATTTACTAAACTTAGATCAGAAAACACAGTGTTGCTAAAAGCTTTGTTGCATTTGAGATTCACAATAACTGAGAAAACATTTATTGGCAAACTTGTCTTGAATTCATGCAAGCAATAAATTGCAGTGAGCTAAATAGAAAAGAAAAGTAAATTAGGAGAGGGGAAACCTGAGAACCTCCACACATCGTGCAGCAGAGCTACTAATCGCAAGAATAGCAGGGCTCCCAGGCTTTACATTTCCTTCAATAAGGTTCCCTGCACAAAGAACATCTTTCCACGAAGTCCCAAACATGGCCTTTACATGTTTACCAAGATTCTGAATACTGTGATCCATTTCATCCGATAGCTTTATCATACAGTTTCCTGCAATATTGCATCAATTAAGTAAACTATGAAAATAAAAAATAACTGTTAATTTATAAGCTCATAAACAATTTTCAGCCTTACATAACAGATTTGAGGAAAAAGCAGGAAAACACTCCAGAAGCCAAAAGCAAAGTTCTCTTGTCAAAGGACATCTGGTCCAATGGCAAATTCCATGTTGTAACCACCTAAAAGGTGCTGATTTCTTCTCCAATATAAAAAATGTAAGTTCTCTACTTATAGCAAAATATGGATAACCATTCATAGTTGATAGAGGAAATTTTTTGTTTCAAAATATATATGAGAATGTTGAAAATCTTTAACACAATAAACCCCAAAAAAAGAAAGGCCAGAATTTGTAAAAGAAAATGAAAGAACCAATCAAGATACAGAATTGTCCAAATTCAGCCAAATCTGTTAATAATTTTTATTATAGATAAATAATTGCAGTAAAATATTTTAGGGCTTGTCCATTGTTATTACGAGATTGTTCTCTTGTCAAAGGACATCTAGTCCAATGGCAAATTCCATGTTGTAACCACCTAAAAGGTGCTGATTTCTTCTCCAATATAAAAAAAGTAAGTTCTCTACTTATAGCAAAATATGGATAACCATTCATAGTTGATAGAGGAAGTTTTTTGTTTCAAAAAATATATGAGAATGTTGAAAATCTTTAACACAATAAACCCCAAAAAAAGAAAGGCCAGAATTTGTAAAAGAAAATGAAAGACCCAATCAAGATACAGAATTGTCCGAATTCAGCCAAATCTGTTAACAATTTTTATTATAGATAAATAATTGCAGTAAAATATTTTAGGGCTTGTCCATTGTTATTACGAGATTTTCTTGCATACTGTTAGAGAAGAGTGACATGAAGTCACATGTATACATAATAAAATTTATTGTAATCTGTGGCTATTGTTAAATTAGTAGGTAATTATGAAATTCTTAAATTCCTAGATTCTGTTATAACCAATTTCATTTGTTCAGCTACTGCCAGGTCATGCTAACTTATTATTACTAAAGCTATCATAAGAGAACACGTGACTGGATGTCATGTGCTACATCTTATTCTCATGTGCATTTATATGTGCCATTTTTTTATATCTGTTATGTGAACAGAAGACTTGTAATTATCATGCGAAACTGTTATTGATATGTGCCAGTTTTCAACAGTGGATTTTTTATCTGCTCCATTTCTTGTTTAACTATTCATCAGAGATTCAAAGGCTCTCTTTTATTATGGTCGGTGATTGCCCCATCCGTCTTCCTTTGTAACAGTTCTTTTGTATTGGCATTTGTATGCTCTCTGGACAGCTAGACGATATAATGGAGGATGTTAAGAGGTTGATTTTGTATATAAGGGTAAGAAGTTTCCAGTGCAGTTTTTACATTCTCTCTATCTTTCCAGGTCTGCTGACATAGTGGAGCAATTGATAATATGGAATGATTCCTGACGTGCAGAATTCTCAATCAGATTGATTGTTTTGTGCATTCACCACCATATCTCATCCTTCAGGGAAATTATTCTGATAGTTCAGGCTACCTAGTATTATTCAGTTTGATTGTCATTATCATGAGCTTCAGTAATTGGTGTTTACACTGAGCTTATGCAGTATATCTCTGAAAAGTTTTGTATATCTGATTGTTCAGACTGTATGAAAGGGCCATAATTTATTCAGTCTCTGTGAAAAGGCTGTAAAGTATCTGAACACTGTAATTGTTCCTTTTGCAATAAAGTGCATATTTTGGCGGGCTGGGTTGTTTCCCTCGTTGAGGAGGGTTTTTCCCAGCATAATATTGTTTGTTCAGATTATTCTTTAGCTTTTATATTTCTGGTTCAAATTCGAACATGGTATCAGAGCCAAGTTCAAACCAATAAGTTTGAACCAGAATTAACTCTTCAAGCCAACCTTGGGTATTCTTGCTTCAATTTATCTTCCACCAGGTTCCAATATGGCGATTGGTCTTAAAGTCAAAGATAGATTCGATGGAGCTTCTAACTTCACATCCTGGAAGTGTAGAATTTTGATGGTTTTTTAAGAGAATGATATTCTCAACTATGGGGAATCTAATGTAAACATGCCAGCTAATGATTCAGAGAAAGTTACTTGGAAAAAGAATTGCATCGTGGCAAAGAAAATTCTTATTGATTCTGTAAAAGATTGTTTAGTCCCAATTATCTCTAAAGCTGAACTCTGCAAAGGAAATGTATGACTGCCTTTAGAACATGTATGAATTCAATAACACTAGCAAAGCAGCTTCTTCACAAAAAGATGAGACTCTATTGTTTCCTTTTTCTTAAGGATTGCTAAGTTGAAAGATTGGCTGAGTGCCATTACAGATTCTATCGATGACAAAGAACTTGTTATGCTTGCCATAAATGGTTTTCCACATTCATGGGAATCATTTATTCAAGGTATCAGTGGTAGAGATGAATTGTCAATTTTTGATAGACTAAGGGCAGATTGTATTCACGAGGAATGCAAGCTGGAAGCTAGAGGGAACTCTTGTAAATCTCACAATGAAGAAGATAAAGAACTTGCTGCTCATACTTCAAGCAAAAGAGGGAGAAAATAGAATTTCAAGTACTATAACAAGGACCCATCTGCATCTTCAGATTTTAAAAGGAAAAAAGATCTGTCCACAATGAAATGTTTTAGGTGTGAAAAGTATGGTCATTTTGCTAGGAATTGTACAGTGAAACTAAAGCATCAAGCTGCTGCCTCAAATGTCAAAGATTCCTCTCCATCTACAGACTCTAGTGATAATTCACAAGGATTCCTACTCATTTCAGCCTTGTTCAGTAAGATACCAGCTGATTGCAATACATGGCTCATTGACAATGGGGCCTCTCGCCATATTTCAGGCTACAAGCAACATCTTTCAAATTTAGTTGAAAAAGGCTCTCCTTTACAAGTTATCATTGGTGATTATGCTTCTTACTCAATAAAAGGGGCTGGTAACACTTCATTCAAACTGAATTCTAATATTTCTTTACATCTCAGTAATGTTTTACTTTTGTTTGTTTTGGGCATCGAAAGGAATTGAAGTTCTATTTCAGCCTTAGAGGATAAGGCTTATTAATGTTACTTTTGCTGATGGCAACGTGTTTGCTTGGAAGAAAAATTCTGATTTTAATTCAGCTCAAGTTATTGGGGAGCGTCATGAAAGCATATAAAAACTTTCAGCAAATCAAGTACAAGTTTTGAGTCATAATGCTTCTAACAAAAAATTTGCTATGGCATAAAAGGTTCGGTCACCTTAATTTCAGATCTCTTTCTTCTATGTATAAGCTGGTTGAAGGACATCCTAAACTAAGTGCAGCACATGAAGGTATTTGCAAAGGTTGTGCATTGGGCAAAAACACTAAAAGTCCTTTCCATTCTAGTGAAAGTAGGGTCAAGCACATTCTAGATCTGATTTATGTGGGCCTATGTCATCCGCTTCATTATGTGGTTTTTGGTACCATATAACCTTTATTGATGATTTCTCTTGTAAGACATGGATTTACTTTCTTAAATCCAAAGAATCAGATTAAAAACTATCTGAGTTTAAGGAATTCAAGGCGCGAAAAAAGGAAAAGTCCTTTCCATTCTAGTGAAAGTAGGGTCAAGCACATTCTAGATCTGATTTATGTGGGCCTATGTCATCCGCTTCATTATGTGGTTTTTGGTACTATGTAACCTTTATTGATCATTTCTCTCGTAAGACATGGATCTACCTTCTTAAATCCAAAGAATCAGATTAGGCACTATCTAAGTTTAAGGAATTCAAGGCTCTTGTTGAAAATCTTTCAGATAAGAAAATCAAGATTCTTAGATCTGATAATGGAGGTGAATACACCTCAAGTGCATTTCAATCTTTTGTGTTAGAGCATGGATTAAGATGGAATTTTGTGTCCCCTACAACCTGCAAGAGAATGGTATTGTTGAAAGGGAAAACAGGGTCATAGTTGAGGCAGCAAAAGCTATGAATCATGATCAAGGGTTGCAGATTTTTCTTTGGGTTGAGGCTTGCACGACAGCAGTGTATGTTCAAAATAGGTGCCCTCATAAGATTCTAAATGACATGACTCTAGAAGAAGCCTTACTGGTTCTAAACCTGATGTAAGTCATCTAAAAGTTTTTGGTTGTTCAGTTTACATTCATGTTCCTAAAGACAAAAGATCCAAATTAGAATCCTCTAGAAAGAAAAGATTTTTTGTTGGATATAGCGAATCTTCCAAAGCTTATAGAGTCTATGTTTCGGGTCAAAAGCTAATTGAATTAAGCATAGATGTGTCTTTCGAAGAAAATATTGATTTTGTAAAATCTAATGAACTTTCTTTAGAATTAGAAATGGAAGATTCTGAAGATCCTCAAGACTTGTCTCTTGCTGCTCCAACCTCTCCTTGTAACTCTCAAAGGGAGTCTCCTATTTCAGATTGTCCACATTCTCCTAAAAATCATATTGTTTCAGTTGTCAGTCCTAGTGAGACTTTGAAAGGAAAGAAGAGACCTTTGTGAGTAAGGCATACTATGCAAGAGGCTGAAAACTTGTCAGCTCCTCGTGGAACTTTTCAGGAAAGTAAAAGGCTACAGAAATTTGTTGGTTATGTTGCATTCATGAGTAATATTATTGGTTTTGAACCCTCTTGTTTTGATGCAATTATAGGACAGCATGGAGAGATGCTATGTCGGAAGAATATGAATCCATTATGAAAAATGATGTTTGGGAAATTGTTGTTCGTCTTAAAAACAAATCAGTTATCTCTTCTAAATGGCTAAATAAAACTGAACATACTGCTAATGGTAGTGTGGAAAAATTGAAAGTCAGGTTTTTTGCTAGAGGTTTCTCACAAAAGGAAGAGATAGATTATGATAAGACTTTTGCTCCAGTAGCCAGCTACACTTGAATCAGAATGATCATTGCAATTGCAGACACTAAAAGATGGAAGCTACAACAAATGGATGCCATGATTGCCTTTCTAAATGGAGTCATCGAAGAGTAAGCTATGTTGAGCAACCTGCAGAGTTTGCGATTCATGACAAAGAGTCACATGTGTACAAGCTGAAAAAGGCCCTATATGACCTTAAACAAGCTCCTCGTGCATGGGATGAACATATTAATGGTTATCTTTTAAGTTTGTGTTGTATGAAAAATGAGACTGGTCCAAATCTTTACTTCAAAAGGTATAATAATCTTATGTTGATTCTAGTACTCTATGTTGATGATCTCTTTATAACTGACGAAGATGATTTTATCGCTAAATGTAAGGAAGAGCTGACTTCTGAATTTGAAATGAAGGACCTTGCTTTAATACATTATTTCCTTGATTTGGAAAAATGACAAAGACCAAATGAGATTCTACTTGGTCAAGGGAAATATGCAAAAGAAATTCTTAAGAGATTTGGTATGCTCGACTATAAACCCAATGTGACTCTTATAGACGTAAATTTGAAGAAATTTCAAGAAGTTGTTGCTGCTTTCAAGTTTAAATGATTGCACCTTATATGACAGTGGATTGGTTCTCTCATGTATCTAGTTAATACCAAGCTTGATATTTTCTATGTAATTGTGTCGTTTTCTGTAATGTCCCCATTTTTCCCAGCATTAGAGTTTCAGGGATTAGCCTATTATTGTGATCTTTGTAGGCTAATTATTGTGGATAGAGGATTTTCTATGGCAGTGGCTTGGCTTGGGAGGGTCTTATCTTATCCACATCTCAGTAAGCTACAAGTTGGTCTTCATTTGGCTCAGATCGGACTTTTTTTGGGCTTAGTTTTGTGTACTTACTATTTGTGGTAAGTTGGTGTTGATCGAGATGGACCCTTTCTATTTTTGAAAAATGCATTTGGTCACATGGAGAAATGATAGGTATGACTCCTATATCAGACAACATATTTAAATGATGAGTATTTTGGGAGTTATTATATTTTTAGTGGCCAAATTATTATTAATTATTAAATGGCTTATTATAAAGTTATAATTTCACTTGAGAGTTGAGTTATCATTGGAAAGTGTCATTTATTAATTAGTTAAGCCAAGTCAAGTGAGAGAATCTAATGAAAGCTTCTAATTAATGTTGTGTGGAGAAGCTTCTTGAGTGAAGTTAAATTTTGGCAACAAAAAAGAATTTGGAGGTTATAAATACAAGCCCATTTATTAAGGAAAGCACGCTTGGATAATTTATTTGCTTTTGTTACCTTTGTGACTTTTTCTGATGTTTTGAATTTTGACGCCCTTGCTGAGGTGTAAAGGTTTCAAAGTTGGGATGTGCCTTTAAACCATAGCTGAGGTATTATGGATTAAAGTTCTGAAAATTATTATCTATATCTCTTGCTGTATATACTATAATTGGGAGATATTGTTTATTGCTTGGTATTTCCTAGGAGGGCTGTGAATCTCTGAGTTCTGCATTTCATCTGCTGCTGAGGTATAGTAGATTGGAGTTCGACTTTAATTGCATTGGATTGAGAATCCTTCCCCTTGTGTTGTAAATCACTGGTGCTGAGAGTTTGTGGCAGATGTCATACTGTGGATTGGTCAAGCTGAATTCTATTGCGCTGGGCAATTGAATCTATATGCATTTGACGTCTTTTTATCTGTGTTTTGTTGTTGTCGAGAGGCAGCTATTGGCTGAAGAAATTACTGATTGAAGTTGCGGTTCTCATAATTCAGAGAGTGGACTGATTGGCAGTGGACACCATATTAACACTGCTGTTTGGCAGCCCAAGTAATCAGCATTCAAGGCATCTTTCAAATCTGCAAACTTAATAGCAGACCTGCGTTCAAAATTGTGGAGGTTTGCATTCTTTTCTTTGGGGTTCAGTATTTTCAGATTTGCTGCTCATTTTATAGTGGTCTAATAATCTGCAATCGGTATGTAGTGAACATCAGGTCCAAGCAATTCATGTTGAAATTCTGATTTCATTATTAGTTTGAAGTATATATTTGCAATAAATTTCAGAGAAGTATATATTTGCAATAAATTTCAGAACTAGTGTTCATTCAGAATTTCAGAATTTTCGCTTTCATTTGGCCTAGCAAACAATTTGCAAAATGTTCCATTGAAATCTGAATTGGTTTGGCAATCATTATTGTTATTCAGAAATTTCCTTATCTCTAAACTATTTGGAATTCATATCAGTATTATTAAGTTGCTTGCCAAGTGTTTGACAAAATGTCAAACAATTGAAATGTGAAAGAAACTGACACTTGATTTAGCTAAACCAGACAAGGTTTTTACATTTTCACACCATCAACCCTTTGCAAATGGGAACGTCATCTTTTGCTTTAGGAAGTAGGGGTCTTTGCCTTAGGTGGTTTTAGTTGGCAACTTTTTCAAATCTCCAAGTTCAGGATGAATTTGAGCAATTATGGCTTGTTGGGAAGCAATTTTGGTCTTAAGTTTGTGCGAGCACTTTGATGTCACTTAGAGGGATTTTCGTAGTAGCTTGAATTCAAGTGGAGAGTGGAATTCTGGTGTAGGAGAGAAGGGTTTGCATGTTAGAGAAATGGGACAAATTTTGTGAGCGAACCAAGTGCTCAAAAAATTTTACATCTCTCGGGAATTTTCCTCCTAGAGAAATTTCGTCTCTCAAGAATTCCCCTCCTGGGGAAATTTCACATCTCTCTAGAATCTCCCTCCTAGGGAATTTCACATCTCTTAGGAATTTCCCTCCTCGGGACATTTCACTTCTCTCAAGAATTTCCCCACATTGAGTCTCCCAAATTTTACCATCTTTTAAGCCATTTAAAGACCGATTTATGGCATGAAGGCAACATAATGAGCAAGAATAGAACAAGGAATCACTAAAGAATGTTGAATTGAGAAATTTTAAAGACCATGTTCAAGGGAAATTCCCAACTCTCAGGATTACCTGGGGGGAAATTCCTAATTGCCAAGATTTCCCCCAGCCAGCTCTCATCATTAATTAATAGCCAAAACGACCCTACCCCTCCTAAAAAAAAAGAAAAAATTAGGGAGAGAGAAAGTGATGAGAATTAAAAATAAAAATAATAATAATAAATGGTTTTGGATTGGGATGAGATTAAAATTTGCCTCGACTTTGCAAAATGGTTAGTTTTAAATCAGAATGAATTTTGTTTATTATTGATGTGATTTTTATTTTCAGATTTTTTTTCACAAGCTTAGTGCTTTTCTCCTTTGTTTTGGCAATGTGAATTCAAGAAGACGAAGCTAGAGGGTAGGTGATGACCAAGGCCTCAAGAGTTCAAACGGATACTACAAGGAGATAGCTTAAGCCTGAGGACTCAAGTGAGAAGGAAGGATTCATGTTTAAGCTATTAAAAGCAAATTCGGATTGCAAACAAGAGAAAATTCTAGAAAGCAAAGAAGATCCAGCTACATGAGGACGTACCCAAGGAAAATCAAGAAAGATCAAGATCACAAGTTCACAAAGATGCAAGTGAATCAAATCAATTCCATGAGGAAATTTCAAAGGATAGAGAAATCTCAAACATTGAGAAATATTTGTAATTTAACAAGCATCTTCTCAAGCCAAGACATCAAGCAGAGGATAAGGATGAGGTGGCAATTATTTGCCTCCTCCAATTCAAAAAAGTCAATTTCAAGCACAATCAATCAAATCGTGCCAAGAGCCCCATTTTCTCATTGGCTATCAAAATTATTGTAATTTTCTAATTGGCCCTCGAATTGGTGCCTTCATGTAATTGGTTGTAAATTCGGCAACCCTAATTAGGATTTGTGGGAAGAAATCTCAGCCCTTGATCTTTAATAAATCTTCGCCCTTCATTGTAATGGAACTACTATAAAAGGCCAAGGCCTTCTCATTTGTAATTCATTAGATTAGTATAGCTTAGAGATTGAAAGTCGTAGAGAGCTAGAGTAGAGTAGGATAGGTAAGGGAGAGACTTGATCAAATTGTTGCTATAATACTTGTCAAAGTAATTGATAATTCATTGTTGGTTCTTCATGGTGGATTACTTAATATTGCTCTGTAGTATTGCATGTTTCCTCAATCTTTCACTTGGAGCAGATTTATTTTCATGTTGAATTATTTTAGTTGAATGGAAGCTATTGTAGATGTTTACTTGTTTGATTGAAACAAATTTGGGCCATTAGCCTCGGGCCAATGGTAAGGGTGCCTTGTATGTAAGCTAATGATTGAATGCACTCAACATCAATTGATATTCAATCTTTGGTTTGCATCCAGATGATGGGATTAGAGAAAGAATATTGATTTGAAAACCATTTATGCATATCCTTAGAAGCTTGCACTAGGCAGGTGGAGTCGCTAGCAAGATTACATCTAGTAGAGTCCAAGTTCATCCATGATTCTTTGCATTCCCAATTAGAAGTAGAAGTAGACGTAGAGACAGAGGTTAGAAGTTTAAGTTGAATTGGAGAATTGAAAAGTTAACTATATTTTTGTTGCACGTTATAAAGTCAAATCTTGAGAAGTGCAAGAGTTGATTTCCATTGTACGAATAGCGTAAGTCCCTTTGTGATAACCAACAAATCACATTATTTCACTGAGTGAAGTACATGATTAAGAAGGAACCTTGAAGTCATTTCATGCTCTTACTTTGCAAGCTTAGCATGAGAGATGACCTTATATCAAGAGAGGATTTAGTGTTCGGTGTTTCTCCTTGAAACAGTGAATATTCGATTCTGCATATTGTAGTGGAACAAAACTCACATAAACACTATGCAATTAACACATTAAGTTTAGTTTGTGAGTGAGCCTAGAAGATTTCATCTTATTGCTGCCAAACATATCCTAAGATGTATTCGGGGTACAATTAACTATGGTTTGAATGTTTCCAAGTCAAATGATCTTCATCTTCATGGTTTCTCTGATTCTGATGGGGCAGAATGTGTATCAGACAAAAAGAGCACCTCATGTTTCTGTTTCAGCCTTGGATCTGCTATGGTTTCCTGGTGCAGCAGGAAACAAGGATGTGTTGCTCAAAGTACAGTTGAAGCTGACTTTGTTGCAGCTTGTACAGTTGTTTGAGAAGTTGTGTGGCTTCGAAAACTTCTTGCTGGATTATTTGGAGACTCTTGAATCTCCCACAATCTTCTACGGTAATCAAAGTTGTATAAAACTTTCAATCAATCATGTTTTCTATGATAGGTCCAAGCATGTGGAAATCAAGTATCATTATTTAAGAGAAAAGGCTTTATGAAATTTAGTGGAGTTGCAATATATCAACAATAATGAACAAGCTGTCGATATCCTTACCAAACCTCTAACCAAGGTGAAGTTATCTTATTTTAGAGACAAGTTAGGTATTGTAGAATTTGAGACTCTTGTTGGAAACAAGTCTCAGTTGTGATTTTTTCTATCTTATTAATGTGAAATCAATAAAGTTGTAAGGACAATTATGATAACTCTTTCGCTTAAGAGGGAAATCATAGTGAACATCATGCAGAGAGAGTCCATGATGTCATCATGTTGAGAAATTCTATGATGAGAGTTAGATGTCATGTTGAGAGATTCCATGACAGCACCACATTGAAAGAGTTTGTGATGTAAGCTAACAGCATTCCTTGCAGGCTTATCATGTTGAGTAATTCCATGATTTTTGTTTTCAATATTAATAAGTTGATTTATTGTCATGTTGAGAGAGTCCATGACAGAAAAAGTTACTAAATTTCATATTTGCTAAAAGGGAGTGTTAAATTAGTAGGTACTTATGAAATTCTTAAATTCCTAGATTCTGTTATAATCTATTTAATTTGTTCAGCTACTGCCAGTCATGCTAACTTATTATTACAAAAGCTACCATAAGAGAACGCATGACCGGATGTCATGTGTTTTGTCTTATTCTCATATGCATTTATATGTGTCGTTTTTCATATCTGTCATGTGGACAGAAGACTTATTATTATCATGCAAAACTGTTATTGATATGTGTCACCTTTCAACGGTAGATTTTATATCAGCTCCGTTTCTTGTTTAGCTCTTCACTGGAGGTTCGAAGGCTCTCCTTTATTATGGTCGGTTGCCCTGTCCATCTTCCTTTGTAATGGTTCTTCCATGTTGGCATTTTGTATGCTATCTCGATAGCTAGACAACACAATGGAGGATGTTAAAAGGTTGATTTTGTATATACGGGTAAGAAGTTTCAAGTGCAGTTTTTACACTCTCTCTATCTTTCCAGGTCTGACGACATAGTGAAGAGCAATTGATAATATGGTATGATTCCTGACGTGCAGAGTTCTCAATTAGATTGATTTTTTGTGCATTCACTACCATATCTCATCCTTCAGGGAAATTATTCTGATTGTTCAGGTTACCTAGTAATATTCAGTTTGATTGTCATTATCATGAGTTTTTGTAATTGGTGTTTACACTTAGCTTATGCAGTATATCTCTATAAAGGTTTTTATATCTGATGTTCATACTATATGAAAGGGCCATAAATTATTCAGTCTGTGTGAAAAGGCCATAAAGTATCTGAACATTGTAATTATTCCTTTTGTAATAAAGTGCATATTTTGGTAGGCTGGGTTGTTTCCCTCGTTTAGAAGGGATTTTCCCAAGATAATATTGTTTGTTCAGTTTATTCTTTAACTTTTATATTTCTCGTTCAAATTCCAACAGCTATTTCATCTCGTAATTCCTCTTGATGCTTTACATACCTTCCAAAAAAAGTTTCACTTTTCACATTTATCATCAAGTAATAATCCCATTTCTTTTCTATGGGCTTGGATATCAATACTCCACTGTGTCAACACAGACACAAAATAGGGAAGAACATTTTTTCCTGCAGTTCTACATAAAAATAACCACCAATAAGGGGGTTAAAGATTTCCAGAGTTGCTCGTAACAATCAAATTAAAATTGTGTAGATGTTCCACACTCCAAAGAAGTAAAAAGACTTCAAATAGAAATTCTGGAATGAGATTTATCTGCCAGAATTGTTTTCTATGAATCATTTTACAATGTCCTGTCTGTAATTAGAAATTAATAATAAATAATTAAAATAAAATTAATTAATTAAAATAAATTAAATTAACTTACATTTAATGAAAGGTCAAAAGTTATATAATTTAGAGTTGTGAATCCCTTAAAATAAGATATAAGAGGATAGTTCATTTGAAAGGGATATGGAAGAAGGAAGAAGAGGAGGAGAACAAGGAATTAAAGAAGGATTAATAGAAGAAGAAATGAATGTAAAAAAATAAGGGAAGTGACTCTTTCAAAAGATAGTAATGATGAAGGGTTGTAACTATTACGATATTAGATAGTTTCTATTTACTCTCTCTTCCCTCTTTTTCTAATGGCCACTATTTTTGTAATGTTTCCATAAACTCCTTTTGTTCATTATGGAAACTTTCCTTTCCACTCTACAAGGATGTTTCTATTTCCTCTCTCCTGTTCGTTATAGAAGCATTCTCTTGTATCTTGTATGCATAGATCATTCATGACCTTTGTTTAATAACGCATTCATTATTTTACATGGTATAAGAGCAGGTCAATGCGATTTCATAAAATTTGGCGAATTTTTCTTTAAAAAATTCGAGCCTCTTTTGATCTGAATTTTTTTCAGAAATTTGTTTTCCGATTTTTAGAAATAAAAATCATTTGAGGTATTTTATGAAACTTATGTGGTTTGTCTTCGAGGATTTTTGCTGAAAATCGCAAGCCTAGTTAAGGGTTTTGATCTCGCGATTTCTTGGTTGTAGCAAACGTCTTTGTTTTTTAGGGTTGCATGTACTTGCATGTTGCTTGCATGTACTTGAATGTGTTAATTTACCGTGTTAAGTCTTAAGTTTTGCCGCCCTAAAGAAAAATTATGGGTTTTCAAAAAAAAAAATCCATTAAAAATTTTCTGAAGGGTTTTCATAATTTTTTCCCTTAAAAAATTTCTTATGGGTTTCTATTATTTTTCCTTTTAAAATTTCTGATTCCATAATTCGCAAAGTTGCATTGGATTCTTTTGTGGGTTTATAATTTTTTCCTCAAAAATTATCTAGTGGATTTTTACTTCTTTTCCTAAAAAACGAAGCTTTGTATTTTCTAGTTTTAATTAATTTTTCACCTCAAAAATCATGTTCAGTTTTCCCGATTTTTCTCCAAAAAATATGCCTTTTTGTAGTCTTTCTGAGGGCATCATGCTCATCTGCATAGTTTGTAGGGTTTGGTGATTTTTCCGCAAAATCGTGCTAGCTGTTTTTAATGGTTGTCTTTGTCTCCAAGGAAGAGCAGCTCCATTATCCAACATCAGGTTGGGTGTTTATTATGATGATTTATGGTCATATGTTCCGCTGATTCTGGCAAGGTTAGTGGCAAACTTATCGCAATGGCAAAGTTAGTGGCGGGCTCTTGTCTCGTTTTGCAGAGCATTCAAGAAGGG
This sequence comes from Cupressus sempervirens, assembly GCA_028749045.1. Taxonomy (NCBI): domain Eukaryota; kingdom Viridiplantae; phylum Streptophyta; class Pinopsida; order Cupressales; family Cupressaceae; genus Cupressus; species Cupressus sempervirens. Next base: position 408,381,762 of record CM053785.1, read on the forward strand.
GGCACCCTTTTCTGACCTTTTATGGACGAATATTGGTTTCTTGGTCACTAACATTTTGTAGATCCAGGGAGGGTCTCAGCAACAGCAAAATGTTTTGTAGAATTTGTGACCAAAAGACAGTACTTAGACAATGACCATTAAGGGAGGGTATTAGAATATTTTAATGTTTCTTTAATGGTCATCTTAGTTAATCTTCAGTTTATTATGCAATTTCTATTTCCGTCATTAGTTCACAATTGTTTCTTTTAGACACATTGTCTTTGTAAATCTATATAAGAAGCTTTCATCTCCTTTGTTTAATACAACTACAACAACATCAATTTATCATAACATGGTATCAAGGCTCGCATTGCTTTTGATATGCGGAAGCAAGGCGGTTCTCAACCACAAGCCACCACTAAAGAACATGCAAACCTCTCTGATCAACCCAAGGCTGCCTTTTATGCCTTTTGAGGACATACAAATTTTTGTTTTTTGAAGATAGATTGACCATTAAGGGAGGGCATTACAATATTAGATAGTTTCTATTTACTCTATCTTTCTTCTTTTTCTAATGGTCACTCTTTTTGTAATGTTTCCATAAACTCCTTATGTTTGTTATAGAAACTTTCTTTTTCACTCTACAAGAATGTTTCTATTTCCTCTCTCTTGTTCGTTATAGAATCATTCTCTTGTATCTTGTATATATAGATCATTCATGATGTTACATCCAAATTTTTGCCAAATCTTACATTGCTTATATAGTCGTTGAACATACATGTGAAGTCAATTGACTATTAAAATTAGTTATAATCATGTGAAATGATGAGATGGTTGATCGTTAGGAGTTCATGTGAAGATGACATGCTAGTTATTCGTTATGATGTTACTATATTGTTATTTAGAAATATTGGAAAGATGATTACTCATTCATGAGAAATGAAATGGTAGTTAGCTGTTATGATGTTTTATAATCAATAAATTGTTATGGTAAATTATGATTATTTGAGGAATATTATATTATCGTGGAGAATTTCTTCTTGCAGGAGCATATCGAAGGGGGGAAGCATTGCCAAGAAAGGAATTTGGCAAGGGACACCACTCCACCTATGAGTTGACAGGTATGAATTCTAACCACCAAGGCTACGGGGTAAATACTTAGGCAAGCAAGAGTATACTAAGGACTACCATGAGCTACCCAGTCAATGAATATGCATTATTAAAGAACACTAAACATTTAATTAAAATATGTTACCTTATGATTTTGATGATCTTAGAGCTTCATGTGATATTGTCATGCCTTAGTACAATATTATCATATTATCTATGTATGCTTGTACACGCGCGCGCGCACACACACGTATGCATGTGTGAATTAGATGTATGTATGCGTTCACTCAATATAAGACGTATACGTTATATACGTTGTTAAAATACCACGCGCGCACGCACACACACACACGTGTGTATACATACATACACAAGTTTAAGGTGGAGTATGATGTTATTGTGCTAGAGTAAAATTGCATAGATTAATATTATTCCTTGACAATGGTTTATCTTTCATCTTGAGTGGTTGTATTCTATAATGTTTTCCATCGGCCTTGTATTATTTTGTTTGGGTGGCTACATTAATATTTATTGTATTGCCACATCAAACTGATGGCCTTGTATCTTGTAATTCTTGCCACCTTTGCAATCTTGCCTGTAAATGAGCATGCAACCAAGAAGGCTAAGTCTTTTGTGCGAAAGCTTAGTATATACAATCTTCTCATCTCTAGCAAAGCATGCCACTACGAACAGAGTAACTATGTTCTCTCGTTGTCTTTTCTACTTCGAAAATATCCTTACGATCTTTACACACCCTTCTATAGTCATTGCTTCAATCATAATTCATAACACAGTGCATACCCAAAGCGGCAGTGCCGATTATTGCTTTTATAGCCTTCGGAGATGAGTATTCCGAGCATTTTCAAGAGTTGTTCATACGTGCAAGCATGACCGTCAATCAAGTCATGTTATCATCTCTGTTTTGCTTGTGAATATATGTTCAAATGAATCACGAGGCTCAACAGAAGCCGTTTGGAAAGATAATATATTGCTAATTGTATCGAAAATGAAATGAATTGATGTTCATTCTCTATGCACACACTATATAAATGTCCCTAAACTGTAGCATTTCTCATTTAAGAAAATCTCTTTCAGAATCATAACTAATGGGAGTGCGACTTATACAGGGGCATTTGAAATATACTCTCTGAGATAAGAGAACTGCACCTTGTGAATCAAGATTGGTATACATTCTAAGTTCAATACCATTGTATAATGATAGAGCGAGAATGGCAAATGTAATGGCTGCAAATATAAGTGTTTGATATTTAAAAGCTATCTTTACATTGCCAACACCAGAATAATAGATGTATTGGCTATGTATATGGATGCTTAAACAATCAAATATCTTTTTGTAATGCCAATGCCATAATGGCAGATGTACATATAAATGCTTTAACATTTAGAATTACTATATAATGCCAAGGCCAATTCGGCAGATACATTGCTTGTGATTTCAATTGTTCATACATCCACCAAATGAATCATCCAAGAAGACCAGCATGGTTGAGATGAAGGGTGTGAAATAGAAATCATTGAACTATGGTTACTCCTCCATGATAAAAATAAAAGAACCATCTGTAACTCAAGCAAGTAATATGATTTGTTTAAAAAGTTGTGTCAACTCATGATAGTCATTAGTGTAGTCTTGTTGTCAAGCGGTGGGTGATCGGATACATAGTGCCCTCACAAATCCTTTGCCAAGGTGGGTTAGTGGCATGCTTGCTGCTGTGATCGCTAGAGGTCAAGGTGCTAACAATTGGTAGATAGGTGTATGGAAGGTATTCTAATCCTAGGTAGTTGTTTAGCCAACGCTCTAACACCAGGATGCTTGGTGGTTGGACAGCGGTGCCTCAAGCCTAATTCCCAGGGAAGGGAGGGCCTTTCTCAGTAGAGATTGTGTGGGGGTACCAAAGGGTCCACTATTGGGAGGTTAAGCCCAATGGCAATCCTTCTCCTCTCCTCCGCTAGCCAAGGTTTGTACAACTCAAGGTCAAAGTCTTTATGAAATCATTTGAAATTTGGACACTTTACTTTATATTTATGTTTTGCATTTTCAATTAAGTTTTATAGTTAGACAAAATGGTTAGCTTTTCTTAATGTAGATGAAGACAGTTAATTCAATTAATCATTTACTTGTTTATGTATAAATGGAAAGGAAAACGATATCCATGCATAGGTAGTTATAACTGTCTTTCATATTACATTGAAAAGAAATATTATTTTTAGATATTTCCAATTCATTAAATTAGTATGAATTTTTAGCATGTTACATATGGTATCAGAGCACTGGGTTTAGCACTGAACCTCAGAATCGTCACTATCCTAGCTAGAGAACTGAAAAATGCAGTGTTAAATGGAAAATAGGATGTATATCCGGACAACTCCTCAAAAGAAACCCTGTCACTCCGTATTCTTTTCTCTAATTAAAAACGTGCCAACGTACGACTACTCTCTCTGTTCCATAATCTTTAGAACCAAACTCATTGAGGCATGAAATGCCAAGCAAACAAATCAACTCATGATTTATTCAAAACCTTGTAAAGTGCAGGATATGCCCAAAGATGGAAACAGACAGAATACCCAAGAATAGGGTGTCCAATTTCTTAAAAGATCTATGTGAGCTATTTTGATGTATCCTTAGAAGAGGAAATTTTGTCAATAAGATTGGTTGCAATTGTAACAAGAGAAAATATTCTATTTTGTAATAAAATAAATGGCATTTTGCATTGTTTCAGCAAATAATTAAACTTTATTTTCCCTTCTTGAGTAAATGGATCAAAACATAATATTGATAAAAAGAACCAATTGTATGTTTCATGCACACAAAAAACATGGCAAACAAAGGAAACAACATAGAGAATGACATGTCCAATGAGACCATTCCCCAGAATTTTGTTCCCATAATTCCGCTCCACCGAACCCTATGAACCTATTGGTCCAAGTTTTACAAGAAACTCAAACTAGAATAGAAATGTGGAGAAAAGAATAAATGCCCTGGAAGCTCAGCTTGGGCAAGGTCAAGAGGACACCCACTCCTCTCCCCCTCCTAGGACTGAGCAAGAGATATCTGCTCATAGCAAACATGAAATCAGACCTCCTAGAACACAGTTTGAAAAACAAAAGAAACAGAAGATAGTCAATGATTTATCCACTGATATTAAAAAGATAAAGCCTCCTAGATTTTTCGGATTTGAATCCGGTGAAGCCGCAGAGACTTGGTGTAATGTCCCTTCTCCTATCTTGAGTATTTGATGCTTAAAACCTATAACAAATGTTAGTAGATGGACAAGACAACATAAACATATACGAGTATAAAACAATTATTAGAAATTAACAAGATGAATATTATTAAAATCATCTAAGTATTAATTCCCACACCAAACCCACCTAATCCTTTGAAGAAGGCTCTACTCAGATTTACCTAACCCTCTAATAAGAGTAACTCTCAGTTAGGAAATCATCATAATAAGAGCACCTTCTAAGGCCTTTGGGATCTCTGTTAATGAGTGAACTCATTAACAATACATACTTGGTAGAGATCCCACCTATAACCAAGCCTCTTGTCTCTAACATATGCATATAATTAACCACTACAATATATATTGTCTTCAAGAGATTCTCTAGAAATCTTTATCTGGGTTCGAATTCAGAATCCTGACATTCAATCAAGAATGCCCTCTAATCTCTATTCTGATGGTTTTGTAGTTCAACTCTCTTAGGTATAATTGTTTTTTTATCCTCCCATATTTTATTTACAATCCACGTCCTTTCGAAAGAGACGCAAACCTTCATAATCACAATACTTTTGAAAAGTCACAACCCTTCATAATCACAATCCTTTGGAAAAGTCATAACACTTCATAATCAAAATCCGTTGAAAAGTCACAACACTTCATAATCACAATACTGCCAAAAAGTTGCAATACTTCATAATCACAATACTATCAAAAAGTCACAACCTTTCATAATCAAAATCCTTTTGAAAACTCACAACTCTTCATAGTTAAAATATTTTTGAAGAGTCAACCATTCATAATCACAACCCTTTCAAAGAGTCACATCCTTTCATGATTGAAAATATTTGAAAAAGTTGTTTGTTTTCTTCTCATTCCCCTTCTAATAATCCTTCTTTAACTCTTCTCTTCTTTCATGCTCTTTAAAATGAACTCTCCTCCTTTTTATACCTTAATTTTAAAGAGTCAAATTTTTTTATTACATCTCTTTACTTTTTATTAGATTTAGTTAATTTATATTATATTATTTATTTATTTATCTATTTTGCATTTATTATCATTTATTAAATCTTATTTAGAAAGATAACATACTTTCTACAATATTCTCTTGTATATAATTCTATTTATTTATTTATTCATTTTTTAAAAATTATTATTTAATTATTTTAATGATTATACTAAATATTTTTTGATTTGGTTGGAAATATTTTTTCTTTATTTATATAAAAGATTTTACATAAGTAAATATATAGGCTATCTTAATTAGCTTTTCCTCCCCTATTACAACTTTAGTTTTCATCAACTTCCTATATATCTTTTTACCCTATTCATCTATTGACCCTTTTCACGAGCTACACATCATTTACAATACATATTCATCCGAGACCGATTTACACATAAGACCCTATAACATTTTTGCCACCTGTCCTTCCTCTGCTTGTGTCCAACAGCTACAACCGCTTTACTTCTCCGCTCGTTAACCACTTTAGCCATGGCCAATTTTCCTGGATTATCCTGTGAAGCTTTGCCTTCTGTAATCTCCATCAAAACCCAACTCCTCAAAATTTTACCCTAAATCTAACATTAGCCAATCTTCCTCTCAAAATTGGCACCCATCAACTTTCATTTACAAGGTTTATCCTTCAAATCCTTTCTACAAAATCAAAATTTCAAAACCTTGCTCTGGCTTCATCAGTGAAAAAGCAAAAAACCACAAGACATTCCCTCTACAAGTTATTTTTCCACATTCACTGGGAATCGAACCCTCACCACCCAACGAATTCTCCTATTTCCAACACTCCTTCGCCGCTTTGGATGGGCGACCAAGAAACCCGTCACCTTTTGTCCCTCCCTCTCCCTAAAAATGCAAATTTCTTCCACCAATCGCAGCCATGCCAATTTGATCTTTGCTTTGTAAGCTTCTTCATCCACCCCCATTGGCCACCAAACGAAACCAAATTTTCCTCGAGCATTGCCTTCTTCTTCACTTTCAAAACACTCGCTATAATCAAACCCCTACCCCGGCCACACCCATTCCAACAGAGATTCTATCCCTACAATCAAGTCCTTGGGGAATAACATTCTTATCACCCATTCCACCTCATCTTCTGGAAACGCCAATTCTAGACCCCATGCCATCACCATAGCTGCTAAATCTACATTGATTTTCCAGTGGTGGGTAGAATTTTGGAACAATTCCCCCATCGTTTCCTTAACTGCCTCCAAGACTCCTTGCGATGGGCACTTCAACAACAACCTCAACCTCTGATTTTGAACTAGGCCATACAACGCCTTCTATTGTCTGGGCATTTTGAAAGTGAAGGTAGCTTCCATCTTCTTCTCTTTTTCTCCTGTCGCTTTCACCAAATCTTAAAATTATTGTTTGGATTTGTTAAAAATTTCCTTTTCAGCTACTATATTTATAGCATGTCACTAGTCTCCTTTTTTGCACTACTTTCCATTTGCTGAAAAGCTTAATCATTTCGTCTTCTTTTTGCGTGTTTTTTCATCATGTGAGCCACTTACCCTTCCAGCCCTCCACTTTTTTAAAACACTTTTCTGCTAAACCTTTCCACATATCACTTTTGTTTCTACCCTAAAACAATGGGATCCCCAAATATCTACTTGGACGTAAACCTCGCTTTATATTCAGAAGTCTGCATATTGCCACTCTTTTACTAACAGCGATATCAAAGAAGAAGATTTCCGATTTTGCACAATTAATCTTTTATCCTAAAACTTTTCCATAATTCTCCAAAGTCTTTTTCATCATTCTGGCTTCCTTCTCTGAAACTTCTCCTATTAAAAATGTGTCATCCACAAACTAAAGATGAGAAATAGGATTCACTCCCCTTGCCACTTTCACCCCTTTCAACAAACCTCTAATTCTTTTTTCTCGAATCATTCTCCCCAAAACTTCTGCTAAAATGATAAAAAGAAAGGGGGATAATGGGTCCCCTTGTCTTATGCCTTTATCTAACTCAAACAAACCTTGAGGGCTGCCATTTACCAAAACTGAGAATCTAACAAAACTCAAACAACTTTTAACCCATCTAATCCATTCATCATTAAAACCAAACTTATTCAAAATTTTGAGTAGAAATCCCCTAATCACCTCATCATAGGCTCTCCTTATATCTAGTTTCACTATCATTTTACTTAGTTTCTTTACTCTTATGGAATGAATCATTTCATGGGATATTATCACCCCTTAAAAAATAGATCTCCCTGATGCAAAACAACTCTGCTCCGTTGAGATTACATCATTTAGAACCACCAACTTTAACCGATCACTTTGGATATAATTTTATACAAAGTATTGCATAAAGAAATAGGCCTGAAATCTTCAAAAGTCTTACACGCTTCTTTCCTTGGCACTAGAGCAATGAAGGTATTGTTTATATCTTTTAAAACAAACCCACCTCTCCTGGATTCCTCTACCATCTCCCATACTTCATCCCCCATGCAGTCCCAAAAATATCTGAAAAAACTTCCTGTAAAACCATCCAGACTTGGGCTTTTATCCTTGCCTAACTCCCACAGAGCCTTTTTTACCTCTTCTTTAGTTACTTCTGCACTTAACATTACATTTTTCATCTCTGTAACACACTTCAGGATACACTCCAAGCCTTCCTCTTCCAAATCACCCCCTTTATCCTCTAGCCTTCCTCTATCTTTGAAAGGGTCTATTGCCTCCTCCTTAATCACCTTTGGATCATTTACCAACAGTCCTTCCAAATTTTCTGTGAAAAAAATATTATTATGAGCTCTTCTAACTTTGACTGAATTATGGAAAAGCTTGATATTCCTATCACCTTCTTTTAGCCATGTTTCTCTTGATTTTTGCTTCCAAAACACTTCTCTTAATAGGATTTCTTCATATTCCTTTTTTAACTTCTTTTCCTCTTGGAAGTTCTCCTTCATTCCCTGCTGAATTATTCCTTCATTTAAATTTTTTAAAGAAAGTTCCAACTCTTCCTTCCTTTTGAAAAGATTCCCTATTCCAAACCTTCAACTTTCCTTTGATATGTTGTACTTTTTAAAAAAATTGAAAGCTTTATTCCCCTCCCAAAAAGGGGCATTTTTCCACCATTGTTCAACCAACTCTTTAAAACCATCCGCTCTTAGCCACATTGCTTCAAATTTGAAAGGGCGTCTATCTGGGGAACATTCTTCCTGAATTCTCAAACTAATTAGAAAATGATCTGAACCATAGATTGGTAAAATTTCAGCCTCTACCATCCATTCCACCTGCGTCCAATCACCCCCTAAAAGAAACCTATCCAACTTTTGTGTATATTCACAAACCCCGGTCTTCTGTTATTCCAAGTGAATTCACCTTCCTTAATAGAAATGTTCACTAATCCATTATTAATCACAAAATCTGAGAAGTCTTCCTGCACCACCCCCCCCCCCCCCCTTTTTTCTCCCTAGGAAAGAGAATAGCATTGTAATCACCACCCAAGATTGTTATTTCATCTTTTAGAATCTCTAATATTTTTGTTAAAGATTTCCATAACTCTCTTTTCTCCCTACTCTAAACAGGCCCATACACATTGATCGCACTGAGTCTTGTCCCTAATTGTTTTGAACTTACCTTGCTCCATTACCAATTTTTCTCCTTCTGCATCACTACACCAATCACCGAATCTCCTTTCCATAAAACATTTATTCCACCTGAAGCTCCTTCTGCAGCAACCCAGTCACTTTGCCATTTCACAAACTTCCTTTTAACTCCTACCAAATCATCTATTTTTATCTTTGTTTCCTGAAATAGCACCACATCCGGTATTGCTTGATCAATGCCTCTCTTGGTCAAGCAAAACTTGTCAGGGGCATTACAGCACCTGATATTTCATGATAGGATCTTCATCCCTTTCGGGAGGGGTTTTTCCCCTTCCCGATTTCAGCTTAGTTTGGCCTCTTGCACTTCCTGCAATTTGAATCAAAGCATTTAGTGTTCTCCTACCTCTCTTTTGGCTCTCCCCCACCTAAACTTTATGCCTTTTACTCTCTGATTTTTCTAGGGTACTTTTCTCTTTAAGAGCCATTTTCTCCTCCAAACCCAGGTAATCCTCTTCGACTACTTCCTCCCTTTCCAAATCTTCCTCATTCGAGCTCTCATCTGAACTTGAAACTCCATAGCTCCCTTTTAAGTTTCTGATTGGGGAAATTTCAATATCTTTAAAAACCTCACCTTCACATCTTTCCTCTTCCTCCTCTAAAATAGTCTTATACTCTTCTTCCTCCTCAAAACCCTTTTGTGCTTCCCCAGTCCTTATAACCCCATCATCTTCCTAGCACAAATTACTTCAAAAAAATTGTGGTTCCTCTCTAGTAACAATAGCTAATTGTTCTTTCCTCAAACTGGAATTATCCCCCAATTCTTTGTCCCCCCCAACCATTGCATGCACACACTCCCCTCATTTCCTTCCATAACTTTAGTTTGCGGGATAGCCTCCCCTTCCTTCTCTTCCTGGATTTCCTGTTGTATATTCCTTGCCACATGCTCACCAAACACTACCCCCTGCTCCAACACCACTTTTTCAACCTCAACCTTTTCACTATCTCGACAATTATTTTCTCTGGTCTTCCAGATCATAACACTTTCCACTTCTGCAGCAGCCCCCTTTAAGCTCTTCTCTTTCTATCCCTACATCCCTGCCTTTGTAATACCCATCTCAACCGCCTTATTTAGTAGCCTTTCGTCCTCCTTCCCTTTTTGTCAACTCTCTTGCTTACATTTTTCTGAATTGTGCTCCTCACATAAACAATGTTCACACACCATCAGACCTTCTTCCATAGACAAAGGCTGTCTCCATATCTCCCCCTCACAAAAAACCTCAATCATATAGAGTGACAATCATTCCACATTATGCATACTCTTGGAAACATTTGTAAAGTTTCCTTATCAACAATTTCCACAACCTTAATAAATGTCCCCAATTTATTTCCAATCTTTCTATAACAATGTTCAGTCCAATATTCCTGAGGAAGGTTTCTCAGGACCACCCATATAGGGAATTGCTTTATTATTTCCTTTGTGGGGTCAAAGTTTGGAACCCAAGCTTTCATATAAAAGACAAACCCCTGTAGAAAATATGGTCCCCCATTTAGAATCCAATCTCTATCTTGAGCCATCTCCACCATAACCATACAAAACCCATTCTCCAGAGTTTTGAAGTCTTTCACCTTTCCCCACTTCTTCTCATCACACCACCTTTTTATCTTCCCTATTGCAAGCCATGGTCCTCCACATTCCAAAAAGAAAGCATTCTTTTTCGAGAAGATTCCTCTTCTCATTCATAGGACCTATTTCTAACACAACCCTTTCTACTGTGCATCTTATCATTTGTTGTTCCTCAATCAGCTGCTTCTCTTGGTTCACCATTACTTGTGGTTTCCTTAGTCGCCTTGCAATCTCTTCAAAAATCCACTTTACCCCTCAAATTGTAGGATGTGAACCTCTGCATTGGATGGCTTCTCTATCCATTAAAACAGTTTCTTTCTCCATCATTTTGCCAAGTCCCTCCTTTTGCTGATCCACACTTTTCCACTAAGTCCTTTTTTGAAAGTTTCTTTCCTCCCTCTGCCATCTCCCATTTCTATTCCCCCAAAAGTTCAAACCTTCATGCCTTTTGAACGGTTCAAACCTTCTAGAATGTTGAAATTTTCTACCATGTTTACTGTAACCATCCTCATACCTGCTCGGGAACCCTACTCTCCACCGTTCAGCTATTTGTTATTTCTTATTTCTATACTTGAATATGATTTTTCTTATCATTATTTATTTAATTATTATTAAAATTATATCTTAAAATGGGGACATGACAGTTGGTTAACCGAGATGGAATGATACTTCAAGATTAGAAGTTCCTCTAAAACCTGGAGAATTGACAACCTTTCGAGGGAGGCAACCCCATGGTGGGGAAGCACCAAAATAGAACTGAATGTTTGTTACATCCCAAATTTTGCTTAAAGCCATTGAGAATTCATGTGAAATTAGTTGACTGGTAAAGTTATTAAGATATTTGATCATGTGAAATGGAAATTATTGTTGATCGTTATTATTTCATGACATGTTATTTTTTGGAATTTCATATGACATGTTAGTTGTTATGCATGGAATAAAAAAGATTATGTGGTATTTTGAAATTTAATTGATATTTTGAAATTTATGGAATATGTTATTACTCCGGGACCTTTCCTTTTGCAGGAGCACGTTGAAGGGGGGAATATTGCCAAAATAGGAGTTAGGAATGGGGCACCGAATGGCCTTATATTCAGTCATAATTTAATCATAATTTTGAACCGATGGCCTTAGTGAATGTCATTGCCATCTCAAGAATTTCTTGCGTAACTAAGCATGCATAGCTTTGCTCGCCCCAGCGACGGATTCATTAACATTGCATCTTACCATTTCAGTCGGCACTTCCAAGTATCATTTTTGCTTCTTGTCATTAATCATTTTTGCTCACCATAGCTTCTGCTCTTTCCATGCTAATGTGTGATCATAAACAATGACTGTTCTAGGAAAGTCGAGCATTGGCTAAGTTACCCAGTGTCCCCATATTGGATGTAGACACAAGATCCAACTTCCACAAGAGAGCTGACATACTCAATGTCAATTGATTGCATTCTCCAAATCTCACTATACCATTCTCAGGCCATCCATTATAATCTGATTTTCTTTCTTTATCTTTCAGAAGTCATGCATAAATTACCCAATTTGCCTATAAAGGAAGGCTTCATTATTTCTTTTCTCGAGTCCATAGTTGGAATGATTTCAGCCTACGTATTTCTTTCTTTCTGTTGAACTTATATACAAAGTCATCTTGTTAATAAAAGATCATGTCCATGATAACATTTCGAGTATGACCGTGCATATGTTCTCTGTCAAAGAGTGCCAACTCATATAGGGGTTGTGTCAACATACCTTTGAGATGAGTGATGCACCTATATGATAATGAATTATTCAAAAGGAAAGTATATTCTCATTTGTAATGCCATAGGTTAGATTGGCCATGAAAAGATGGCAATGTTTATATTTCATAAACCAGATATCACTTAAGCAATCACCCAGGAATTCATTCATGAGGACCGGTATGGTCAAGATGAAGGGTGTGAATTGGAATGTCACTACAAAGAAAAGTAAACATAAATCAGTAACAATAATCAAATCTAAATAAATAAGTCAACTAATGGGATCCTTTGTATATTTTCTTGTTGTCAAGTTGAGCAGTCTGTAATTGGGCTTATATGACGCCCATCCAAAATCCTTGGCCAAGGGAGGTTAGTGGCATGAATGTTGTTGTGATCACCAGAGGTCAGAGTGCTAACTATTAGAAGATAGGTTGATGGAAGGTGTCCACTACCTTGTCAACTAACTAGCCGACACTCTATCACCAGGAAGCTCAATGGCACGACAGTAGTGTCCCAAGCCTACACCCAAGGTAGGGAGGGCCTTTCTCGATAGAGATTGTGTGGGATACTTAAGGGTCCATGGTTGGGAGGTTAAGCTAATGGAAATGTTTCTCCTCTCTTCCAATTGCCAAGACTTGCACAACCCAAGGCCATTATCTGCATTTTTCTCAAGTATTTATTTCATATTTCCACATTTCATTTGATGTATATATATATAGTCAGTATTTAAATTTTGTTATTTCTTTATTCTAACTGTCAAGATTCATTCTACTCATTCACATGAAAGGGAAAACACGAATTAACTATAGCTTACAATTCACATATTGAAAGATAAACTAACATTTCAATTTCTAGGTTCTTATGAAGTTTAATTAAAACTACCACATCCATTGCATTTCCATGTAACTGAATCTTGACAATTAGAATAGAGAAATAACAAAATTTAAATACTGACTACATATATATATATATATATATATATATATATATATATATATATATATATATATATATATATATATATATATATATATATATATAGTGTTAGTTTATCTTTCAATATGTGAATTGTAAGCTATAGTTAATTCGTGTTTTCCCTTTCATGTAAATGAGTAGAATGAATCTTGACAGTTAGAATAAAGAAATAACAAAATTTATATAAATATATATATATATATATATATATATGTTACATGGAAATGCAATGGATGTGGTAGTTTTAATTAAACTTCATAAGAACCTAGAAATTGAAATGTTAGTTTATCTTTCAATATGTGAATTGTAAGCTATAGTTAATTCGTGTTTTCCCTTTCATGTGAATGAGTAGAATAACTAATATAACAGTCACTCATATCATTTGGTTAAGATTGTAAGGTATTTCATTTAATCAATAGTTAAATAGGGTATGGAAAATTAGCATGTTACAATCTTAAGACTACTAATGTCACCTAGGACAGGTTTCTCTCCATTTTTAAGAACAAATGGCTTCCCCAAACCTTTTACGACTAGAAGTTGTTGGACTTTCATAATCTTAAGTAGGGAGGTATGACAATACACGAGTGCTAGGAGAAGTTTAACCGTCTCTTAAAATATGTTCCCCATATCAACAAGATAGGAGCCTGAAGGTTAGAAATTTTGTCATGGGGTTAAACAATAGAATCGAGGGAACGTTTGATGTTCTTGCCCCACAAACTATGGAGGAAGCTCTTGAAAGAGCCATCTTTCGGGAACACAAGGTGAAAAGGGATGATTCCATCCACGACAACAAAAGGAAGACGAATTGGAGTACCAATGGTTCTGATTCCAGGTCACACAAGAAGAGTTTCAAAAACCTTAAGCCCAACAAGCCTGAAGACAAGGGAAACAATAATAAAGAGTGTGAAGGCAACTCCACCAGTGGTAGTGGCAATAAGGGAGGTGAGAGAAAAGGACCACCTAAAGGTTGTTTCACTTGTGGCGGAGACCACTACATCAACTGGTGTCCTAATTAGGGCATATCTAAACAGCAACCATGACCTCCCTTACCTCGTCAACAAGTTGTTTTTCAGCAAAAGATCCATGCAGCCATGGATAACCGATAGGAAGAGCAGCAGTTGGGCCCCATAGAAACCCCTGGTAAGATTTACGATAACCCTATCTCTATTTTAATCGATATTGGAGCTACTAAATGTTTCATCTCTCCAAAATTATTAAGTAGATTTCTCGAGAGAACAGGATTTATGGCCCAACCTTGGATTGTTGAATATGCAAACCAATCAAAAGCCTGGGAAGATCAATATTTGTTTGAGGCACAGGTAGACTTTCCAAATTTTTCTATGCTAGTTAATTTGTACCTAGCACCTCTAGGGTCCTACAATATCATCATGGGAATAAATTGGCTCAGTGAGCACAAAGCAAAGGTAAATTGCCTTGCAAAGACAATAGAGTATCTAGACAATTGAGGAAATCCTGTGAGCATTTAAGGGGTAATGCATGAAGTGAAACTTTGTCAAATCTCAGCCATGCAACTTAAGAGATGCCGAAGGAAAGGGTGTGAATTTTTGCAAGAAAGATAGAAGACTTGAGAGAACCCCTAGAAGCCACTTATCAGGATGACTACATCTTTAAAGATGGGGAGATTAGAGAAAGATTGAAGGAATCTTTTGAAGAAAAATATACATATCTCAGAAAATTTTAGGACATATTTTCAGAGGAACTTCTCAGCCTACCCCCTTCTAGGGTATTTGATTTCACCATAGACCTAGTACTTGGGGCAAAGCCCATATCAAGAGCACTGTATCGCATGACCACAATAGAGCTGATCAAATTACAGGTTCAGTTACAGAATTCACTAGACAAGAAATTGATCCACCCAAGTGTATCACTTTAAGGAGCCTAGTGCTATTCATCAAGAAAATGGATGGAACCATGAGGTCGTGCATTGATTATAAAATGCTTAACAAAGTCACCATCAAGAACAAGTATCCGCTCCCTAAGATAGATGATTTATTTGATCAAATTAGGGGATAGCAGTATTTTCCAAAATTGACCTAAGATGAAATCACCATCTTCGAATTAAGCAAGAGGATATCTATAAAACTGCCTTCAGAACTTGCTATGGGCATTATGAGTTCACAGTTTTACCCTTCGGATTAACTAACGCCCCTACTACTTTTAGAAATCTCATGAATACTATTCCAAGACTGTTTAATAGACAAGTTTGTGCTAGTTTTTATCGATGATATTCTCATATATTCCCAGAATGAGGAAGAGCACCAAAAACATCTTGAGATAGTACTGCAAATATTGCGTGAACACAAGTTGTACAGAAAACTATCTTAGTGTTATGTTTACCAAAAAGAAATCCAATATTTAGGGCATATTATATCAGCCAAGGGAACAGCAGTGGATCTTGCCAAGATCAATGCAATCAAGGAGTGGCCAGTAACTAGGAATGTGTCAAAAGTCAGAAGCTTCATGGGTTTGGCGGGTTTCTACAAGAAATTTGTTAGGGATTTCTCTAGGATAGCACATCCCATCACCACCCTACAAAGAAAAGGGAAGAAATTTATATGATCTTAAAAATGTCAAGCAGCCTTCGAATATTTAAAAGATAAGTTGATCTTTGCACCAATACTTTTGTGGTTATAACAAACGCATCGAGAGAAGGACTAGGGGGTGTCTTGATGCAACAAGACCAGGTCATCACTTATAAATCCAGAAAACTTAAAAACAATGAACAAATCTATGCACCACACGACTTGGAACTAGTAGCTATTATCCATGCTCTATAGATGTGGAGACATTACCTAATCATAAAACTATTTGAACTCAAGTCAGATCATCATGGATTAAAGTATCTATTCACCCAACACAGCTTTAATGCTCATCAGAGAAGGTGGGTAGAATTCTTAGCAGATTATGATTTTGAGATTTGTTATATCCAGGGTAAAGAGAATAAAGTAGTTCATGCCTTGAGTGAGAGAAGGCACATTTCAGCCATGGTAGCAATAAATATTGGGCTCAAAGAGCAGGTACTTTAGCTACTACCAAGAGATGACTTTTACAATGAGGTTCGCCAAGCACTCCTTAGGGATCCTCAAGTCCCCAATACGAAGGATACCAACTGGTAAGAGATGGACTCTTATGATATAAAAGTAGGATGTATATACCTAATGATCCAGAGATCTGAAAGATGATTTTGGGGTAGACACATGTCGCCCCTTACTTAGGAAACCAGGGAGTAACCAAGATGTTGGCTGATATAAAACCCCTGTACTTCTGGAAAGGCATGAAGAAGGAAACGGCAGAATATGTGGCAAGATGCCTTGAATGCCAAAGGGTTAAGACAGAGTACCGATACCTGACCAGATTGCTACAATTAAACGAAGTCCCCAAATGGAAATGGCAAATAATCACAATGGATTTTATCCAAGGGTTACCCATGACACGAAACGGGCATTATACCATTCTGGTAGTTGTGGATCGACTAACTAAGGTAGCACATTTCATCCCCGGAAATTTAATAGATGGAGCGCGAGAAATAGCTCATTAGTTTGTAAGAGAGATTTTCCGACTTCACGAAGTCCCAAAAAAGATCATATCTAACAAAAATGCTAGGATGACATCTAGATTTTGGCAAAGATATTCTCAGCTTTAGGAACAAAGCTAAACATCTAGAGACAGATGGTCAAATAAAAAGGGTAAACCAAGTGTTAATGGATCTTTTAAGGGTATACTGCATGGATCGACAATATTAGAGGGAGATGCACCTTCCCTTGGTTGAATTTGCCTATAACAACTTATATTAATCTGCTATTAAGATGACACAGTTTGAGGCTCTATATAGGCATAAATGTAGAACCCTTACAAGTAGGAATAGAATTGAGGACCAAATCATCGTCGGGCCCAAGATGCTTCTAGAGATGGAAGAAAAGTAGTTTAGATCCGTCAGAGACTAAAGAAGGGAATGACTAGAAGAAAATTAATGCAAATGCAAAGAGGATCACTGGGGTTCTCGATGGGGGAAAGGTATTCTTAAAGGTCAAACCATAGAAAAGTACTATCAAGTTTGGTAGGAATGTCAAATTAGCCCCAAGATATGTGGGACCCTTTGAGGTGTTGGAAGTCATAAATGTGGCCTACAGAATTGTTCTACCTCCAACCCTTACCAGAATGCATAATGTATTCACATATCTTATCTTAAGAAATATGTAACCAGCCATGAACATGTTATTGACTAAAATCTCTTGCAGGTGCAAGAGCCAAGGGTGGTGGAAATAAAGCTACTCAGAATACTCGAGGTGTGTAAGCTTCACTTGAAGCATTGAGATATCACCCAATGCAAGGTCCAGTGGGACTAGTATACCGAAGAAAATGCTACTTGGGAAGATTATGATGAAATCTTCCAGAAGTTTCCACATTTAATTGCAAAAACTTGAATTATGAATAGATATTGATTCAAAAACCGATAAAGTGATAAATAAGATGTAAATGCAGTATTTTTTGTTTTTTCTCTTTTGTGCAATTCATCGAAGATGATGAACCACAAGGGTGAGGGTATGTTACATCCCAATTTTCATCAAATCTTAAATTGCTTATATAGTCGTTGCGCTTTCATATGAAGTCAATTGACTGTTAAAATTAATTATAATCATGTGAAATGGTAAGATGGTTAATCATTAGGATTTCATGTGAAGATGACATGTTATATTTGTTGCGATGTTATTATATTGTTATTTAGAAATATTAGAAAGATGATTACTCATTCATGAGAACCAAAATGGTAGTTAGTCGTTATGATGTTTTATAACAATAACTTGTTATAGTAAATTATGATTATTTGAGGAATATGATATTATCGTGGAGAATTTCTTCTTACAGGAGCATGTCGAAGGGGGGAAGCATTACCAAGAAATTGGGCAAGGGACACCACTTAACCTATGAGTCGACAGGTGTGAATTCTAACTACCAAAGCTAAGGGGTAAACGGCTAGTCAAGCAAGAATATACTAAGAACCACCATAAGCCACCCAGTCAATAAATATGCATTATTAAAGAACATTGAACATTTAATTAAAATATGTTACCTTATGATTTTGATGATCTTAGAGCTTCATGTGATATTGCCATGCCTTAGTACAATATTATCATATTATCTATGTATGCTTGTATATATACACACACATATATGTATACATATGTGAATTAGACGTATGTATACGTCCACTCAATATAAGACGTATATGTTAAATGCATTGTTAAAATGCCATGCATATATATATATATATATATATATATATATACATACATATCTATATATATGTATATCTATATATACATACATATGTATATATACACATACATACATATACATATATGTATATCTATACATATATGTATGTACATATATATGTACATACATATATATACATATACATATATATATGTATATATATATCTACATATATATATGTATATATATATCTACATATATATATGTATATATATATCTACATATATATATATATATATATATACATATATACATACACACACATATATATATGTACATACATACACAAGTTTAAGTAGGTGGAGTATGATGTTATTATGCTAAGGTAAAAAAGCATGGGCTAATATTATTCCTTGGCAATAGTTTATCTTTCATCTTGAGCGGCCATATTCTATAATGTTTTCCATCGGCCCTATATTATTTTGTTTGGGTGGCCACATTAATATTTATTTTATTGCCACATCGAACTGATGGCCTTGTATCTATAACTCTTGCCACCTTTGCAATCTTGATCGTAACTGAGCACGCAACCAATAAGGCTAAGTCTTTTGTGCAAAAGCTCATTGAGTATATACAATATTCTCATCTCGAACAAAGCATACCACCGCAAACAGAGTTACTACCTTCTCTTGCTTGCTTTTCTACTTCACAAATATACTTGTGATCTTTATACACCCTTGTACAGTCGTTGCTTCAGCATAATTCATATTACAGTGCATACCAAGAGCGGCAGTAGACAAGATTGACAGAAGAAGTATAAGGAGGGATCTAAAATAAGAATGGAGAAGAAAATAAGAAAATAAGATATAAAGATCTAGAAGAAGAAGATGTTCAGATACTCAATGGGATATGTGCAGATCTGAAAAGTACAAAGGACAGAATTGAGAAGGGAGAAATAGCATTTGATCTTTTCATAACCAAAGGGTCTGACCCTTTCATAAGAGCATTTACAAATGAAAGGGTGTGACTTCTTGCACTCAAAGGAGATATAAGAGAGAAGAACAAGATGCCAAGCATGGAAGACACAAAAAACACGGCAAATAAAAATATTGAATAAGAGATTACTAGAGAACCATTAGCAGAGACAAGGAAATAATTATCGAATAGATCGAATAGAAAGAAAGAAGGTAAAGTACATACAACAATCATTATAGTAGATTATCTATGATATCTGGTATGAGTATCTAATATTCATGATATAGTAATTATTATTGCTCATCATTGAGAGCATAAAATTAATACTTGAATATTTATATTACTCACTGAAAACATTCGTATAGTATCATACTTTTGAGATAGGATGCATTGTGCTTATGTTTAGATAATTGTCGATTTGTATCAGTTACAGTTTACGGGTTTGGCTATTGAAAGTCGTGGGGAAGGTTTCTGCGAGCTTACGCTACTGGAGGAGGCAAGGATTAACGATGGGAAGGAAGTTGTATCAGTTTCGGGTCTACAGCATGTTAGGGAGTTTATACAGTCAACTCCATACAACCAAGTCTTCACCAGCAAGCTCGACTTAACAAGAGTGACATTTTTCATTTATGGATGTCATTACAAATTCACAGGAGGTGTTGAGAAAGGGCATTTAAATCCGTCGGGAGCAGGTTATGAGCTTATATACCAAGTCTGAGTTGAATATTGAGGACGTCGGGTCTGCATACATCCAGTTCGTACCACTTCAGCATTCAACGCACATTTCCAGAATACTGGCAATTGGCAGTGATTCTGCTCCCTGTCTGTTATGGCAGACTGTATGGAATCAGACTCAACTTAGAGACAGCAGATCAACACTTACCAAAGGAGGTTGTGTGACAGAATTGCAAAACTTGAATCCTGACAATGTTCAGTTGAGAGAACAGGTTCCCTCCCTTAGTATTACCATTTCCGAACTTAAGGGTGCCACCACCTCTAATACGGCTCGATTTCAATGTTTCTCAGATACTTTTGCCAAGGAGACAGCAGGTTTGCAAGTTAATATCAATTCTATCATCGCACAATTGGAGGGTCTTGATGCCATTAAAGAACAACAATCCATCATAGCAGCTAAACACTCCTCTCTTATTTCTGATACAGAACAGAAAGTCAAGACATGGGCCTCTCTTTGTAGTAACACAACTTCTCAACCTCTGGCCAATATTGATAAAATGGTGCAAGGTAAGATTGAGGATGAGCGTGTGAGGTGGGTCCGTGAGCTCAATCTACGAGTTCGTGGACTCCCCTCTACCCATGATCCTCTCGCAGCGGGACGCTCTTTCCTCTATGATCAACTTGGTCTTAACGAGATTACGTTGGATAGGTGTTGGTTTGGACAGGGGGAGGTCCTTTTTATCAGATTCTTTTCACTTGCAGACAGGCTTCAGGATCTCCATGCTAAGAGGAAGTTGTTTTCCCTTCCTTCGAAGATCTTCTTGGATGAAGATCTCACGAAATCCCAGGTTGCAGAGCTCAAACATGCTCGTGGTATTGTTGCTAAAGCTAGGCAAGATGGTAAATGGGCTGTTATCAGAAATTTGAGAGCTGTTATTAGAGATTCCCCCCCAAGTGGTTGGGAAAAGAGGCAGGCCCCCAAGGCCAAATGACGGTCCCACCAGCAGTCGGACAAGAGGGAGGCCCCCACTTGCTCCCTTCTTGTTAACTGCTGGAATGGTAATGGATCTTTATGGTCCTTACCTGGTCTTCTTCTTGATGCTATGGGTTCCGCCGATATTCTTGTCATATCAGAGACTCACGAGAGTCATGTGCATCCTCTGCCAGGTGTCACAGGTTTCCAGTGGTTATCTGTTTTTAGGGAGGAAGTTCGCGTTTCGGTTGGTGTGCGGGGTTCAAGGGGTGTGGCATGTTTGATTAAGGATGATATTTTCAGTAGCACTTCTATCGTACACTCAGATTTGTTTGCCAGATTTATGTGGGTCCGTATTGATCGTAAGTGTTATCATCAGAGGGATATCTACTTGGCTGCTTGCTACTTTCCACCGGCTGTATCTCACTATGCTATTCATGGTACCGATGACGGTGATCCTTTTATTGATCTTTCCGAGACTATCTCTCAGTTTACTGCTTTAGGGGACATTATTATTCTTGGGGATTTCAATGCGAGAACCAAAGCACTACAGACTCCACTTTATGATCGTCGTTCTGACCCCTTGTGCTCCACCGAGATTGATCCTACTTCTTTAGGGCTTCATACACTTTCTGAGGATGCTCTTGGGCCGTTATCCGTGTATGGTAGACATTTGTTGCGGTTTTGTGAGTCTTCTGGTTTGGTGATCCTGAATGGCCTCTCTTGCTTCCCTGGTTCTGAGATCTTCACTTGTTGGCCTCATGGTGGTGGTGCTAGTGTCGTAGATTATGTTCTTGCCTATCCCTCCTTCATCCCGTGTTTTCGCAGTTTCACCATCTTGCGCCTTCCTCTTGCGGATCACTCTCTCCTCAGCATTCATTGTAGCCTCTCCCCTTTTTTTGCGCCCTCACTCATGTCACCTCATCATTCTTCTATTACCGCTCACTTGCCCATTCGCTTCCATTTCATTGATGGTGACTGGGAGCTCTTCTCCGCTCATCTTTCCAAACTCCTCAGCCCTTCGGGTTTCTCTAACTCATTCGAGGCCACCCCCATGTTTGACTTACTCGCATCGGCTATTCTTAAGTCTGCCACCCTTTCCATCCCTCACCGCCCTCCCTTGCTCCTTCGTAGCAAGCGTCATAATACTTGCCCCATGAACCAGTGGTTTGATTCAGACTGCAAATCCTTTCATCGTGCTATGCGCTCTGCTTTTGAGGCTCACTCCACTGACTTGGCCAGTATTCGCTCGTCTTATCTCTGCTTGCTTCGGAGTAAGAAGCATAACTTCACTACCTCAAAGTGTAAGTCACTTTGTTCCACACTGGTTAGCAATCCCCAGCTCTTTTGGCGTACTCTTTTCCCCCGTCATCCCCCTCCGCCTTCCACCCTTGACTTTCACTCCCTTACGTTGCATACCATGGCTCTTTATGATATTCTTGGGCAGCTTTCCATTCACCCCCCCCTCGCCTCCTTTCGTTCGCCTTTTCACCCCTTCCCACATTTATGAGGCTATCAGATCCATGAAATGTAGTAGAGCTGCTAATGAGGAAGTTTTTCAGGCTGAGCTTTTCAAGTTCGGTGCCTCAGTTCTGGGTCCCTATCTCTCTATTCTTTTTAATAGAGTGATTCACACTGGGTTTCCGGCTTCTTGCTCTAGGCACTTGATTCATCCCATTCACAAGACTGGGCCTGTCTCTGATCCAGGCAACTACAGAACCATCATGATTGGGCACACTTTGCCAAACTGTATGCTACTGCTCTTAATACTATGCTATCAGCGGAGCTCGACAGGATTGGTTGTAGGGCTAGAGGACAGGCGGGCTTTCGGACGGATTATCAGACTATGGACCACATCTTCATGCTACAGGCTATTATTGAGAAGGCCAAACACAGATCGAAAAAGGTATACTGTTGCTTTGTTGATTTTCGCAAAGCTTTTGATTCTGTTCCTAGGGTGGCTCTGTTTGAGAGACTTAGGGAGATCGGTATTTCCGAGATGCTACGTATTGCTATTATGAGATTATATGAGACTGTGGTCGGCAGATTTCGGACTCCTGTTGGCTTCTCAGATCCGATCCATTGTACTATTGGAGTTAAGCAGGGTTGTCCTCTCTCTCCTACTTTATTTGGGTTATATATTGATGAGCTGGAGGACTTCCTCTTGGAGTCTTCGCTCCCGAGTGACAGTTGTTATCTTCATCAAGTTCTGATCTCGATCCTTCTCTTTGCGGATGATATTGTTCTCCTTGCTTCCTCTCCTGACAAGTTACAGAGACTTCTTGATAGATTGGCTTTATTTTGTGATCAGAGAGAACTAGTGATTAACTTGGGTAAGACTCGGATCATGGTCTTTAATTGTTTAAAGACCTCTCATCTTCACTTCACATTTCAGGCCCAGGAGATTGAGATTACTTCATCCTATTTGTGTCTAGGTGTTATGTTTTCCCGACCGCGTTTTAGCATGAGACCTGCTATTCAGCCCAGAGTGAATAAGGGCATGGCTTCTCTTGCTTTGCTTGAGAAACAGTGTTTCAAACATCATTTTCAGGATACCTCGTCTAAGCTATCTCTCCTAGATTCTCTTGTTCAACCGACTGTTCTTTATGGTTCTGTGGTTTGGGGTCCTTCTCTCCTTAGCACTAATTGGGCCTCGATTGAGCGGGTCCAAACTTTGTTCTTGCGGCGCATTATCAGATGTCATAGATCTACTCCTCATGGTATCATTCTTGCTGAGTTCGAGGCTCATCCTTTCAGACTTGCAGCCATTTTTTACTTAGTTTGGTTTCTTCATCGCCTTCGTAGGTTTGCTGATATGGTTGGAGACCTTGATCGTTACTCCTATTTAGCTTATTGCTCTTCGGTTTCCATGGCGGCTGCTGAGTCTGGTGCTCGTGCGCGGTGTTGGTATGCACAAGTCTCTTCTTTGTTGAGTTCGATTGGGATTGATATTGATCGTCTCCCCCCTTTTCAGTTTTCTTTGGATGCCCCTACTCATCTTCTCCCTTCTCGACAGGAGTTGAATGAGCATGTTCGCCTTGATATTTATAGATGTTACATTACTGCTACCTGGGTTAACCCTCCTGGTGGATTACGCCCACGGATGTCATTTTATGCAACACACTTTTTGGAGATCTCAGATAGGATTGTTGCCCGACCTAGCTATCTTTCACAGCACTGGTCTCGTGCCCTGCGGATCTCTTTAGGTTCTTTCAGAGTTGGTTCCCACCGTCTTCGGGCTCAGTTGGATCATCATATTGACAAGGAGGAGCGGACTTGTTTGTTTTGTTCTTTAGGGGAGGTGGAGGATGAGGCTCACTTTCTTTTTCGATGCCCTATTTATTATGAGATCAGAGGGAGGTTCTTTTGTTTGTTCAGAGAGTGCTTCTCTCTCTATGATTTCTTCAGCTACTATGATCAGAGATGCCTTGCACTGTATCTGCGTGAGGCCACTATGCTCCGGGATAACATGATTCAGACTCTACTTCCACACCGGCACTCATCTACTCAGCTCATTACTGCCTTTTTTACACCTTTGCGTGGTGTGAAAAGGCCCTCTAGCTCTATTCGGCCTAGTGATCTTTCTAGATGCGTCAGATCCCGTTCTGCTTATAGGCGCCAGTGACACTCTTCTGGGACAGGTCGGAGACAGTGTAGTACCTCTACGCATTGACACGTGTATCATTCTATGACTGATTTCTTCTCACCCAAGAAAGACTCCTAGTGCTTTCTGTTGCTTGTATTTGTTTGTTGTTGTTGCTTTTCTTCGGACACCTTTGTGTGCTCCTGCTGGCTTCAGCCCTGCTTTGTTGTAATCTTTCAGTCCCATAGACCTCTTTTTGGTCTTTTGTTGGACATTAATATCATTATCTTATCTTATCTTATCTACAGATTGATGCATGAGCATATGGAAAATGTGACTTGGGTGGAATGCTATGTATATTTATATTCTTAATTGCATTATATTAATACCTCACAAGATACATAAGTCCTACAATGGAATGGGTCATGCTACATCATACAAAGGCAAGGGATGAGTCCTGTGGTGGAATGGGCTTGAGCTACATAATACAAAGGCAAGTGGATAAGGCCACAATGGAATGGACATGGGCTACATCATACAAAGGCATTGATTGTGAATGATAGTCCATATGGATGAGAAGTAATTGCAATAAAGGGGAACGGTGAGGTCTCACTAAGTACACCAGCTCATGAAGCATGAGGCCAAGAGGGACAAGAGATACTGCTCTTGGGCTTAGGGTTGAGTTAGGACACCCTATTGTAATCCTTCCCCCAACACATATGGTAGAGTTTATACAAAAGTTAAAGAACCTTAGCCACATTGTAAAAAATAATATAGAACGATGGAGAAGAACAGCATAGTAATTCTACTAGTTATGCCAACCCCATAAGGTGTCAAGGAGAGCAGAGTATCTGCCCTTCGGCCTAGGACGGTGACAATAAAGACACCTCATCATGTCTTTCTTGTCTCATTTCTCATTATGGTTAAGGCCCTGAAGGTTAAGTTCTATAAGTAAGTTTCTTCCATAATCTTAACTATGCGTTATATTTTTACCTAATCTCTAGTTTAGGATTGTATAATTCTTTGTACTATCAAATTGTAAAGCTTAAGGAAGTTTATATTACTCTAAAACTATAGTTAGTTGTATTTATGCACTTGTTCCCTATTTGGTGATTACAAGGCCCAAATCGAAATTTACTTTTTCAGAAGGCATTTTATTGGTAAGGTTATATCTATGACCATCTGACCATTCTCGTTTAATGGAATTTGCAATTTTAGGGCAATCCCAAAATGCGAGCTCTGCATATTAATATTAAATTAAAGGTATGTAGATGTCAACTATACATTCACAACCTTCAACAATCTGATCAAAGTCTTAAGCCAGAGTTCAAAGGATAAGGAAAGGGGCCCAAGTATCTTAACAATCAAATGTATTAAATATTAATTGTTTAATCTGATTTAAATGCGTAGTGATGCATGCTGATCATTGGGAATTGACAACTACCTAGTAAGGAATATCTCAAAGACTAGGTAAATTGCCATTTCCATTCGAAGTCAAAACCTAATTGAGAATTTTAGGGTAAAACAAGTAAGCTCTGCATTAGGGATATTACAATAGAAATTACCAGTTCCCAAATATGTATGGTTGGTAGTTGGCATGTTACCAGCAATTTGTAGTCTTAATCAACCCAGTACATTTTATTAGTAGTTGGTTATTGTCAAGTTATCTCTCTTTGTTGATTGTACTTATTTGCATAACATTGGAATGAAATACATGCTCTATCTTTCTAGAAACTACATTCGCTTAATATTCTATGTGTTGTATGTTATATTCTTGTTTACTCTGTGTATTAAATAACTTTAACTTATTTGCGTACGGATTTGGCATTGTTGCCAATATGAAGCCTAGAAATATAGGATGGAAGTGTAATAGCTCAATTCATAGAAGAATTGAAAGTAAATGAAACCAAAGAAGTGGAATACAAAGCGGAAGATGAACTCACTCGACACTTGGTGCTTTTCTAGGAAGTATCCAAAAGCTTGTACATTTAAGAAGGCATTCCAACAAGTGGTTCTCGAGAGCATCATCTGAGACATTTAACAACAAACAATGAAGTCAATCATTCCTTCAAGATTGCCAAGGTTGTTGGTACATAAACTCACTAACCTCTGCAACTTTTTAAAAGGAAAGGGACAGCCGTATGAAAAATGAAAATGGAGGGAAGAAGAAGAGCATGCCATTAACATAAGACAACCCTGAAAATCAATGCTTGTACAACCTAACAAGGATAAAGACATAAACTAGGCAATTAGGAATCGTTGAGGAATTTGTAAGATCTCTTTGATTAAGAAATCAAAGTGAGCAACAAAGATAGTTAAAAAGAATCACCGAGGCACAAAGCCCTAGTCAATCGAAGGCATTAGTCATAGTCGTATCTAAGGGAGGAAAAGGAATCTCACCCACAATGAGCAAAAGTAGAGTACATGGGTAGAACTTGCTAGACACCTACCACTCGCTAACATAGTGTACAAAGCTCTTTCAAGTTAAGAGGCAACCCATCGGTACTCAATATCAAACAAAGAGGGTGAATAAGAAAATCATGTGACGAAGTTTGCAGTGATACTAGAGAGCAAAGTACATTGTATCAAACATCTATCCATATTGGAGAAACAACTTAGGAAGAAGAGAATAAAGGAATGAAGAGGAAGGTAACCAAGGTACAAGGGCACTGAGTGAGGACATGTACAGGACTTAAACATGGTTGTGAGTTGCAATGGAATGTCAAGAGAAAAACATTGGGTGATTCCCCCAAGCAAAAAATCCCCAGGTTCATGAGGAACAAGTCAAAGGAACCAGTGTGGCACTTTGGTGCAAAGTGATTTGGGCAACAAGCAATCAAATGGACAAAGATTATTGGCTTAGGGCATTTCCAACAACATTATAGGGACCAGCCATTAACTAGACTTAAAGGTTGAATGACAAATACTCCTAGGAAGCCCTAAAGAAGGTAATTGAAACAGAGTTTAAATTGTTAAGAGATGACAATGAAATTGACTAGAGAACCAGTCAACTAATGGCTGAAAGAAAAGGTGGTTCATTGAGGGATTGATAACCTCGCTACACAAATATTGAAGATAGTACATATGTCATCGTACACTAATGCAAGAGAAAAGTCAAAACATCTTCCCAAGGAAACCAAAGAAGGGATGATGATAAGAGTTCCAAGATAAATGAATCCAAAACCGTCCAAGCCCTGCAACGAGATATGATGTACATGATGAAGCAATTGAAAGTTGAGAAAGAAAATTCCAAGGAAAACAAAGAAAAGTGGTGCACTAATTATAAAGTAGGTCGTATGGAAACAACCTATCTAAAAAACTTTGTTTGGAACGTTTGTCGGGTACTAAGACAATCCATCAAGAAATGCCCGTACAACCTAAAAATAAGAAGCACACAATAATAAACCCCACAATCCACACCACCAAAACCACCTGATAACTCCAATGCATCACCTAGCAAGTACCACAGTGGGCAAGGAAATAATAACAGTGCCTGGAGAAGTAGACTATAGAATGACATGAAAGTAAGACCGATGATTCAACGTTAGAAATGCAACAAATGGGATCACTTTGCCCGAGAGTGACAAAGTAATCACAATAACACAAGCATGTTGTGCAAGTAGTATGAAACCGAGAACCATGAGATGCCAATCACTTGGAGAAAGGAGTGAATGTACTAGTCTAGAGGATGTGAATAAAAAAGCCATGGCCATCACAAAGCTACAAATGAAGGCAATGTACAAAGATCTCCATAGGAAGGACAGACTTTGTATAATGTACCCATTTTTAGCAGGTTCCTATAGCTAGGAGAGGTCAGTTCATCATTGTGACCCTCGTGAGTTGACAGATAGTTTTGAAGATCTTTGTTGATTGACTTGCTATTTATAGTACAGCAACTGTGGGAGAATACTATTTTTAGCACTACAATGGAGGCACCTAGTGTTTGGCATCATCAAGGTTTGATTGGATCATTTAATGGAGCTTCATATTATAAGTTATTTATCAAGGCTATCTTAATGATTAACTTTATCACTATATTGTTATAATTTGATGGTGTGTTGAAGAAGCCTTTTAAGTGAAAAGTGTTTTCATGAAGCTTTTACCTTGGGAGTTATTTATTCAAAATTATTTAAGCAAAGCTACTAATTGAAAAGTGTTTTGATGAAGCATCTTTAATGAAAAGTGTGAGGAAGTATCCAAGTTGCATTTTGTATTATAAAAGAGACTTCATGAAGGAAAGGGATTCATTCTTTCCTATTGATTTTATTACATTGGGAATTTGCTTAAAGTTTTCATCAAGGGTTTTTGTGAGCACTGATTCCTCTATGTTTTGCACTTTGAACCATTGGAAGACATGGTGAATTGTGATCTGTAATTCTGATGATTCTGTTTGGAATTTTGGTGCTGTTGTATACCAAAATTATCCAATAGTTTGCTGCAGATCGATCAGGGGTTTGGTGCCAAGTTTGCCCTCATTTCTATACAAAGTGTTGTAGCTTTGAAGGCCTGATTCTCAGGCTGTTGTTGGGGAATTTCATTTCTGCAATAATTTTTTATTGGACGCCATACATTTTTAGCCTTCATTACTGTTTCTTTTTGTTGCTTGAAGGCGCCTATTTGGTCTGCAAATTGATATGCTTCACCAGCAAAGGTACATGAGGTCTGAGCGGTCAATTTAAGAGGTGATCATGGGGTTTGAAAGGGCTGCAAATACCTGTTGGAGTTTGTAACTGCGATAGAGATCTTTATTTCTAGAAATATGGATGTTATTATCGTTATAGCCACTTTCAGCTGAAAAGGACACTTATGATTAAATTGTAATATTAAATATTATGACATGTGTCATTCAACATGTATTAAAGCATGGAAATAAATAAAGTTGTATTTTAAAGAGTTATATTTTGGGAAACTCAAAAGACTTTTGGTTGTAATACGAAGAGTCTCTCCTATTGTTATATATATCGCATCAAGCGAAAGACATTGTACACTTGTATTTCATTATCAATAAAATGATCTTTTGTTATGTGGCTGGGTTTTTCCCTTTATTCTCTAGGGGTTTTCCCAAGGTATTTCTAGGTTTATTGTTTCAGTTTTGACTCTTTCTTATTACTGTTTATCATCCTATTTTTTGGGTTCAAAATCTAACATGGTATCAAAACCAAGTTTGATAAACATTAATAAGGAAATTGTTTTGTATTATGGAGACTATGACAAATTTAATTCAAGTCTCTTTTGACATAGTTCGCTCTATGTTTGGTATTTATCATAGAAAGAGCTTTCTCATTTCTTTTTTTCTATATGCATATGCGATCTTTCTTATGTATTTTGGGCATTTATTTGCTTTGATATCATGGTTCTCATGTTTGTTTGGGCTCCATTCGTATATATTAATTTCATTCTTAAGGGTTATTTTATTTTGATGTGTCGACCGTTTAGTAAGAATGTCACTTTATAATGCATTGTTGTGATTGCCTCTAAAGGAGGATGTTCAAATCGTGTTTGAAGCTGAATGTCAGGCCCTTTTTTGGCCATAAAAGAAGTGCTAAGTATGTTCGTTTTTTAACATCCTTTCACACGGTAACCACCAAATATTGCATTTGCTTCAAACCCGTAAATGCTTTCCTTCTGTGAGTGCTTTGGTAGTTGTTTTGGCAGTCTCCTGTGGGCTTATATTCGCAAGTTTGTATGGTATAAGTATTATTTTAGTATAAAATTTCTGGTCTTATATATGCTTTCATGGGAGGTCTTCATTTTCACCGGCTCTGTATTTTTTATGTTCATCGTGCATCCTCAACCTTTGTGTGGTTTGCGTCAGGAATTTATCTTCCTTTATTGTTGATTCCATATTGTGTTATGGCTTCCATTTTTAATTCATCCTGTCATGTTTATGCGGCGGTTCATTTCCATTTTCACTCATTTATCTTTTCCCCCATCAGTTGTTTTCTTTCAAGATTGTCATTTTTGTAATGGTCAATTGTTTAAGGTAGAGTAACGATGATGTGTTATTTTATATGCACAGTTCATGCAAAAATTTGCAGATGCTTGAGAGCATTTAGAGGGAGATAGTGGTTATTGAAAGCATTGGGTTATGCCATTTAACAGAGAACCGGCTGGCCCATCTAGGTGATTATTGTTTCAACGACTTGAAAAAGAAAAAGTACGAATGAAGAAAGAACGAGTCAATTCGAAAACCATTCCGAGACTGGTAGTGAACTTCTCGCCCAGTTGATACTTGGAGGACGTAGCACTTGGAATCCCTAATATTGCTTCCTGAAAGCAGTAGTGACTATCTCTAGAAGAATGAAAAGTCGTCTATGCAAGTGGTTGAGTTTAAGGTTTCAAGAGAAGTCAATGCATTTCTTGGCAGACTGTATGTCTATAGTGAGTAGTGTGGTCATCATGACAAAAGTGACTGACAAGATAGGAGTTGCATACTCTAGTTGAATGAGTTTTTTGAAAGAGATGTCGACATCTGCTATAGTTAGGTTGAGTCGTGACCAGCAACAAATCTCTCCTCAAGCCGAAGACAAAGTAGCAGGTAGTGTGTGGTCTAAGAACCAAGGCAAAAGCATCTCCAGTAGTGACACCAAGAATTTGAGGAGTGGTTGACAATGTTGAACACCTAACAGCGAGCACTCGGTGAATCACCATTCTGCAATAATCCATAATATGCATTCAGCTCTAGGGCAACCATCAACATCACTTATGACATGTTTACAAGATTATCCTCGGAAAGGTGAGAGGCTTGCACTGTCTCCTAGTGGTACTTTGGCTGCTATTACAGATTCTCTCGGGCGTATCTTCCCTAACAAACAAGTTGTTGTTGTTGCTCTTTGTATGAGTGATTGGGTGTTTGTGGTGAAGCTCAAGATTCTCATACTGGATCAATTTAATTGCCTGTGTGAAACTAGAGCAAGTGTATTCATAATGTTTCAATTTGAGGATCGGTGCTTGTGCATGATCCACATAGGAGGAGCAACGGGGTTGTGGTTTGGGAAGTGTGTGAGAGCTTTTGTACCTTTGATTGGGCATAATATCAAAGCACATGAAGTTGATTTAATTCCAGCATGCTAAATCAGAATTAAGGATTGCATTGAATTCATATTCACTTTTGCCAAGAACACATTATTTTATAGTATAAGAATGCTTTGTAGGAGAGCTGAGTTCTTGTGCAAAGAGATAAGTATTCTTTGATTATATCTTAAAGACTAATTCTTTAGTGTTTTCTTTTGGTATTGATCTCTATATATTTCTTCATTATAATTAATCTTATCAATTTTCAACATCTCCCTTCGTTGCAGGATGCAACAAGAAAAGCAATGATTAAGAGGGAGATGTTTTAGCTTCAAAGGGAGGCTTCATAATTAAGAGGGAGTGCTTATGTAATCCCCTTTATTCTGATATATGCTTATAATTCTTGTGGTAGTTGTAATATTTAAGACTTAAATGGAACTAAGTCTCATTTTTATGCTTACTTCTATTCTTGTGTGAATGAATAAGATTGTAAGAATCAGCAATGATAACTCTTTCGCTCTAGGAGTGATTATCATGTGGAGAGAATCCATGGTGACATCACATGGAGAGAATCTGTGATGGGAGTTGGATCATGTTGAGTAATTCCATAACAATTCATGTGGACAAAATCTTTGTTTAAAGGCTTAGCTAGGATTCTTACAAATCTATCGTGTTGAGTAATTCCATGATTATGAGTAATTGTTTTAGGTCTATAATGTTGAGTGATTCCATGAGTAAATTGTTCTCTTAGCATCATAAGAGAATTTGGTTGTGTTTCTTGCAGGATTTTCATGTTGAGTGATTCCATTTATTTTTCTATGTGATTAAATATTATCATTGACATTTTGGTTGCAACCTTGTGTGACTGAGCAATTAAAGATCTCAGCCTAGCTAATAGGGAGTGTTGGGAGTATGTAGCTGCCATAGAGATCTTTATTTCTGGAAATATGGACATTATTATCATTATGGTCACCTTCAGTTGAAGAGGACACTTACGATTAAATTGTAATATTAAATATTATGACATGTGTCATTCAACATGCATTGAAGCATGGAAATACGTAGAGTTGTATTTTAAAGAGTTATATTTTGGAAAACTCAAGAGACCTTTGGTTGTAATACGAAGAGTCTCTCCTATTGTTATATATATCGCATCAAGTGAAAGACATTGTACACTTGTATTTCATTATCAATAAAATGATCTTTTGTTGTTTGTGGTTGGGGTTTTCCCTTCATTCTCGAAGGATTTTCCCAGGATATTTTTGGTGTTTATTGTTTCAATTTTGGCTCTTTCTTATTGATGTTTATCATCTTATTTTCTGGGCTCAAAATCTAACAATACCTATCATAAGGCAGAGTATGATTGAGTAAGGTCTGAGTTTGAATCCTGTAGGTGTTTATTGGTTTATATGGGTGACTGAAACACTATGCAAGTAGTGTCTCCTTGCTTAGCAAACATATACTAGTGTGGTTTTGGGAATTTAATCTATTGCAAGTTTCGTCTAGGCGCCTACAATCAGGTTTTTATTCTTAATTGCAAAATACATGAAACTTATTTGTAATAAAATTGCAAGTCATTGATTCTATATTGGCATTGTTATGTGTTTTTGCTTAATTGTTCATTTCAACATTTCACGTATCTTTGAAAAAAACCCAAAAAATTACATATTCCAAAAAAAAACACCAAAAGAAACACATTCTTCAGAATAGCTACAGGGAGAGTCTGAAGGGCTCTTACACTTTGAGAAGCCAAAGAAAAATTGAACAAGCGATGGCGAATGAGAGAAGAACCCCCAATGAATTTACAAATACTCCTTAGCAATTGGAGTCCAAGAAGAACATGATACAACAAGTGCTACAAACAACAATACATGTAAATATGATAAACCTTCTGCAAACAATTCCACAGTTAAAAATGGCAATCTAAAATATAGTAAGTGACAACACACTTAGCCAGAACCAATATAAGTCACATGGGGAACTAAAAATCAAACCACCGCCACCAGAAGGTAACTAAGCCAC
Organism: Cupressus sempervirens; assembly: GCA_028749045.1. Lineage (NCBI taxonomy): Eukaryota > Viridiplantae > Streptophyta > Pinopsida > Cupressales > Cupressaceae > Cupressus > Cupressus sempervirens. The sequence continues at coordinate 408,415,465 of CM053785.1, forward strand.
TAATCCCATGTTGTTGACAATGTGCATTGAGAGGAAGTCACCATCGTCAAGATGGAAATAACAGGGGAAAAGTTAACAAACACCATTGTCAATGGAAGCTTGGGAGTCAATGTGTTTCCAAAGGAAACCTAGAAGTGTCTTAGGAAACCACACTCTAGTCATCGACCTTCAACTTGGTAGGTATTGACCAATATGGCATCAAGTCATTTGGAGCAATGGTAGCACAGAAAGTAATGATTGGGACACGACAATTCCTCTCAAACTTTGTTGTCATCTTGTATACGACATGATACTTGGAAGAGGAAGGTTGATTGTTGCCAACGCAGATCACAATTGGAAGTGGAACATGCTCTTGATCAAGTGTACAAGAAGTATGTCATTGCCTGAGAAAATAGGTAGTGTGTGAGAAGTTAGCATCCCCCAAATCAAAGTTGGAAGATAGAGAGTCAAGTATTGACGAAGGAAAAATAAGCATGGAACCAAATAATGAAGGGGCACTCAAAAATGTAGGATTAGTCTAAAGATGAGAGAAGTTCCCTAAATGGACTATTCCACTAACAAATGGAAGACTCTACTCATTGGAACCAAGTTATTGGGTCCACCCTATCATCTTCCATTCTTAACACATTTTGGCTGCTACCATAGCTAAGTTTAGTATAAGTCTCGCTTGCTTGCTTCATTTCCGACTGTTCATCAAGTCGAGGAGACAAAGTGAACCCGGTCTTCCACCACAAATGCAACATGCTACAAATTGGGAAAATTAATAAAGGCAACTAAGGTATCAGGAGCAATACCTTCCCTTTGGAGTAAGAGGAGTAGAAGAAGGGAGTAGCATGAGTGGATGATACATTGACCCATCGCTGTAAAGAGAGAAGGTAATAAAATAAGAAGAGTCGAGCATAAAGAAAAATTGGGCAATAAAGAGAATTTGAAGGTAATTTTGGTTGATAACGACTAGGACCTCATACTGAAGGCAAAATTGCATTCAAAGTATTCATGGAATATAAGGACACCTTCGCTTGGACATACAAGAACTTGAAGAGTATACCCACCACCAGAGCTCAACGTACACATAATTCCCCTTGTACCTAGTGCACAACAATATGAAATAGATCGTGCAAGATGAACAAAATTATGCCACCAAGGTGTATGAGGAAATTTGAAAATGTTAGGCACGGGCATAATTTCTGATGTAGAAATGAGTAAGTAGGTCTTGTTGATTATAATTATCCTTAAGGAGGAAAACCAAATCAGAATATGTGGGTACTTTAGGTGTCTGAATGAAGTAAGGCTCAAAGATCCATTCTGAAGCACATATACTTTGAACTTGAATGACAATTTTGCAGCATTTGTTTGGCATCAGCTTTCATTGCATTTTATGTGTAGATGACACATTTATAGTTTTCTACTTGCAACTTCTTGAAGTTCTATAAAATAAAATATATATATTTAATTTAAAAGTAATTCTATCATCATCCTTTGAAAAGAATATAAATATTACTTTCTTTTCATTACTACTACTCATTTTAAGAATTCATTCAAATTAAAGGTTTTCTTGATGCAGCAACATTAACCCCTTATTGCAAACTTCAATTGGCGGCATTTATGAGAGTTAGGAAATAGTATGAAAGGGTTAAAAATCAAGGGACTTGCCAAACATAATGGATTGGGGTGGCAACAAATGATCGGTGAAGTAAAAAACAGGGTATGAGTGGGGGTTACATCAACGGAGGATAAAAATGGAAGTGGCAGTAGTTGAGGAAACCAATCCACTGGAGTGAAGGTGTAGTCTAGAAAATAATAAGAGTTGTTTTGTTTTAAAATTCCAAGGGGGGAGGTGATATTGGCTATAGAGAGGAAGTGGCAGAGGAGAAAATAAAACCAAACAAAGAGGAGAATCAAGTGGAAAGAAATTTGTTCTGCAGAAAATGTGTTGTTTTATTTATTAGAGGGATGACCCAACACAGACTTTGCATTGTTAAGAGCCATCAACACAATTCTATGTATTCATCTCTAGATTCTTTTATTCGACCTCCATTCCAGAGGTTTAAGGAGCTCATTGTGATTTATGATTTACCTTTCTTTCTATAACAAACTTTTACAGTAAATTGTTTATTTCTTGCAGTTTCAATAACCAAGGGTGGGATCCCATAAGGGGGATTAAGCTTCTATGTTCAAGGAAGAGGAGGTCCAATGAAGAAGAAAACAAATTGCTTAAGTATTATTTGGAATCTTTTCCAAGAAAATTAAAGGCCTTACATTTTAAAGCTGCATATTTGAGTAGAAAATATATGGTGGGGCTACAACTTGCCCCACCAGCTTTGGAAAGTTATTTCCACTTGTCAAACCTCTAAAAATTTAGATTCCTTCCAAACGGGAAAAAAATCTTACCAAAACAAATTTCTAGAGAGAAACTAAGCTTATCTATTTCTTTTTCATCCCTAGCTTCCTTATATTCCCAAGCTTAAACTTTTAAACTGATCTGCATATAAAATTCATGGGACTGCCAGGTTTAAAATATTCCTGAAAACTCTAAGCAACACCTGCTGAAAATTTATAAAAAGCCCCAATCCATAGAACCCCACTCTTAATCTGATTATTCATGTGTGATACTATATAAATTTCAAATTTTCAATTCAAATATCATCACCACAAGATGAGAGCACCAATTGGCTTCTGTCAGTGACAATGAATGTCAGACTAATTATTTAACTATATATTATTTAATGAATCACTTGTAGAAAATAAGTATTAGTACCACCAATAGAGGAATCTCTCTTTGTCCAGCTTGAATAGGTAGCAATTCTAGCATCCAAGTAAGGTGGGGTCCCATAAGGGGGATTTCCTAAAAAATTTAGAGGCTGTTGTAGAGATTTTTTAGGAATGTTTTAAACTTAGAGGTCCGCTGATTTCTAATGAAGCTCAGCTTCAAAACTTAAGGAAGGAGTGTCCTGGGTTTTTCTTATAATGTCTTTCAATAAATTTGATCTCAACAAAAAAGTTATATCTCATAATAGTACTTGAACACTAATAAAATTCTACTGCTTCACTCATTGCATAATGATTGCCAAAAAAAACAATGCATTTGTAATTATTTTCTCTATATGATATTTTCGAAATAAGAAAAACAAATGGCCACTGAATATAGAGAAACCGAAGAAACATGTACATAGTAAAAATAAAATACAACTGTTTAAAGACATTAATTAAAAAAATTGTAATGCTGTACATGGACAAGAAATAGACAAACTTAATTTTCCCTCCGCCCTCCTAATTCCAAATAATCATATAGTAATTTCTTTTGTTGTTCATGGGACATCTTATTCCATGAAAATAGGAGCCTAATACCCTCCATGGGACCTTTACTGTAAGGCCAAACTAAATTAGGAAAATCTCCTACATTTAAACTTGGTTATATATTTGAAATAGGGCATAAACTCTAGTTTAAGAAACTGAAGAAAGCACCTGAGATCTCCTGCAACTCCAAAGAAGAGAGCTTTGTTCTAGTGCCAGCTTGGAAGGCATTCAGAAAGTAATCTAACTGCTCTGCAGAACTCCCAAAATCCACAGTTTTCATGTCAGCATCACTTAGTTTTGCAGGGCCCGCAACATCTTTTGCTTGTGTCAGGACCTTCAACTTCTTCGGTGGCGATTTTTCTTCCTCTTCGTTTTTAGGATGCCTAGCATGGATTTTCTTAGACTTTACAATGAGTTTAGAGAAGGAAGACTTGGTAGGTTTTTTTTTCTTGACCTGCTTCTGCTTTTCACCAACCTTCTTGGCCATTTTTCAATCAGTTTAGACTCGACTGAGTTTTGGCTAGTGCTAATGAAGAGCCTGCGACAAATCTATTATGCTCAGTTTTCTTCTATTCGCCATGGTATATCAATCGAACGTGTAATAATGGGTTTCAATTATTTGTTTGTTTATTTTAGTGAGCGCCCACCTCGCTGTTCAATTTAATCGTTCGACGCCGTTGGAAAATCTTCGAAAGACAATTTCTTTTGCTTGTTCAAATTTGGTGGAACCCTAAGACAAGGAAGACTGATTTTACAAAGAGAAGTGACAACAGACGCAATGCGTAAAAGTTCTCTTAAAGGTCTCGTTTGGTTGGGGAAGATGATTTTTTGACATAACCAGGTTATCTTATAATTAAGTTTTCGAAAATCTGATTTTGTGGTTTGGAAAGCCAATGGTCCGTTTGGTTGACACGGAAGATGAATATACTGTGGACCCCACAATATTATTAAAAAAACTGTCATAAAATTCAAAACCTGGTTTTAATTTCGAATTCCACCTTTTTGTTGGAAGAAACTTCTTCCAATTTTTGACCAAAATTGGAAGATGAAATTGAAAACCAGGTTATAATTTTAACCAACCAAACACCAAAGTTTTTTTGCAAAACCTGGTTTTGCCTCTGATAACCCGATTTTGGCCCTCATCTTCCAGCAACCAAACGGGGCCAAAAGGAACGATATGAAGAGAGAGCTAAAAATGAGAATGATATTATATGGACAATGAATGAATGAAAGATTTTTAATGACATCCACAAGGCTACAAGCTTAAGAGACCCACATAAAACTTCTAGTCACTCTTTTCTCTAGCCCGTCTCTTTTGTTTTGAATCTGTATAAGTAAAATAACCCCTTTGAAGAGTCTTGGTCCTTCGAAAAAGTCTTTTATGTCGTTCACTTTTAACATTTCTTTGTGTTGGCTATGAATGCCTTTGTATGGTGTACAATCCTTCAAATAGTGTCACTATTTCCACCACACCTTTGTTACAAAATCTACAAATTTTGTCCTCCCACTCTTTCTTAGAGACCTTCCATCTACCAATTTCACATCTCAAACAGTGGGAACCTAATCCCAATTGAGCGATTAGGATTTTTGTCTTTCCTTTGATCTCGGCTCCTAAATATGCTTTGTCGTCATGTTTGCATATGGGATTAAATTCTTTGACATAATAGATCTTTTTTTCTATCTAGCTTAAAGCTAGAACGATAGAGAGAGTTGAAGGAAATTTTTTTAAAATTAATAATTATATTATATTCAATTATGTATAAATAACAATAGAATATATAATATGAATGAACTAGTCATTTCTACCAATTCAGTTATAAGTTGAAATATTTGATTTAAAAAAACAAATCATTGATTACTTAATTCAAATTACCAAAATATCTAATTAGTTTGAGGGGTAGTATTAGTTTTACAATTTGTAAAATGGTATTCAAAAAAAATTGGAATAAGATTGTAAAATAGTACCCAGTAAACTATAGTGTAAACTTAATGAAATAACATTTTACAAATGACATAAATAAACATCAATGTAAAGCTAACTAATCAATATATTTAAAATAAAATATATAATGGTGTTAATTAATATTAATTAGACAATCACTTGTGAAGTGGAAGATAAAAATGATTTTTTTTTGAAAAGTTAATCCACTTGTCAGAAAAGTGGAAAAGGTAATGTTGTAATTAATGCATGCATTAATGCATGATAGAAATGTTAGAAAATATTTGTATTTTCTTACAAATGACAAAAATATACATTGAAAAGTTAATCCACTTGTGAAAAATGTGGAAAAATAAAGTTGTAATCAATGCATTCATTAATGCATAATAGACTTTGTTAGAAAATAGTTGTATTTTTGTTGGATAAAATTAAATGTTCTCCCTACCAAAAATAGTATGGTCCAATAGAATGAATGAAAAATGTGATTTATAAAATAATGACAAAATTAGAAAAAAATATAAACATCTGAAGTTTTTTTTAATCTTTAAAATCTTATGAGTTGATCAGTCAATTGAATTGAAAAATTGAATTGATTCCACTACTTTCCTACCAAAGGCAGGAACTAATAAGAAGTGTATGTGTGAATCAAATCAGCCCTTTTTTTTAAGTAAGTTCATGAAAAGCATATGTGATGCTCATAGGGACAACCCAAAAAAAAATGTTATGGGCATAAAAATTATTTATCTATCTTCGTCTAGACATGGGGATGTAAAATGAAAACCTAAGGTTTTGATTTGATGTCTTATATGAGAGTTCAAACTTTTTTTTTGTGTATTGTTTTCGTTGCTTAGGTGGTGATTGTTGTTTTTAGTTTGATTTGTTCTCTGTGTTTTATTTGTATTTCATTTTTTGAGGCACTACTTATAATGTTATTTCTTAAGTGTAATATTCTCGAAGGTAGAACTTATATTTCATTAACATTTTGTGAATAGCAATTTTATATTAATAGAGAGAGACATTATTTATCAAAAATAAAATCATATAACTAATACTTGTATCAAAAGAAGGTGAAATGGTTACACAATGTAAAATCTATTCTAAAATTGTGGCAACTGATCATGTAGTGGGGGTCGATTTTAGAGGTTGCCCTAAAATGTTTTTTATTAGCAGCTGAGATGCATAATGCATTGTAAAGTTGGTAAACATTTTTGTTGGATAATAGAAAGGTTGAAGGTTGTGTAGGTGGACATAGCCTAGGTTCTGGGTGAACCGCATTAAATCTCTGTGTTATTTGTGTTCTTTGTGTTTTCTTCTATTATTTTTGCATATAACTGTTTATTCTTATATTATTTTGAATCTTTCAAATCCTAACAATTGGTATCAAAGCAAGTTTTGTTGATGTAGATTGACAGGACTTTTAGATTTGAGTGGGAGCAATGGAGGATTCCATATTCAAGATTGAAAAATTCAATGGCCAAAATTTCTAGTTATGGAAAATGCATATGGAAGATTACATGTATCAAAAGGATCTATGGAAGCCATTAGAAGGAAAAATGAAGAAACAGGGAACCATCACATACGAAGATTGGGAGATCTTAGATAGGAAAGCACTAGTATCTATTCGACTATGCCTTGCACCATCTATAACATTCAACATATCAAAGGCAAAAATGACAGAAGAGCTATTGATGGAGACATTGGCTACGTTATACGAGAAACCCATAAAGTATTTCTTATGAAGCATCTGTTTAATATGAAAATGGGTGAGGGAGGATCTATAGCGAACCATTTAAATGAATTTAACATAGTTACTAGTCAGTTGTCATCCGTACAAATTTCATTCGATGAAGAGGTTAGGGTTCTCTTAATCTCATTTTCTTTGCCAAAAAGCTAGAATAGCTTGGTTGTGGTTGTAAGTAGTTTTGTCTCTGGTTCAAATACTTTAAAATTTGATGAAGTTGTTGGTGTTATCCTAAGCAAGGAAATGTGAAGGAAAAGCACAAATGAAACTTTGACCTCATCAGGTTCCGCTTTAAATGTGGAGAATAAAGGAAGAACAAGGGAAAAAGGAAAAAGGCCTTCGCATGAAAAGTCACAAGGGAATTCAAGGAAAGGGCATTCTCAATCTAAAGGAAAGAAAGATCATTGGTATTGTGGAAAGCCTGATCACCTAAAGAAAGACTATTGGTCTCAGAAAAATAAACAAGGAGACGAAAATGAAGATTACAACAAGGAAGCTAATGTTGCAAGTAATACTTTACAAGATGCTTTAATCTTATGTTTGGATAATGTTAATGATTCTTGCGTAATAGATTATGGGGCTTCATTCCATGCTACACCCCATAGAAAATATTTTCAAGATTATGTTCAACATGATCTTTTGGACAGGTATATTTGGGCAATGATGAGTTCTATCCCATTGTTGAGAAAGGAAAAATAAAGATCAAGTTTCCAAACGGAAATGACTGGATACTATAGGAGGTAAGTCATGTCCCTAATTTAAGAAGAAATTTAGTTTATGCTAGACAACTTGGTAGTGAAGGATACATAGTCATGTTTTCAGACAATATCTAGAAGGTCACTAAAGGTTCATTAGTAGTAGCTAAAGGTGCAAAGGTAGGCACATTATATCTGTGTACTGGTAACATTTATTCTACCTTAGTTGTGACTGATAATGTTAATGCAGGGAAAGCTACTATAGATGTTGCAAGAACAAATTCAAAAATGTGGCACCATAGGCTTCAACACATGAGTGAGAAAGGGATGAAAATCCTTCACCCTAAAACTCTATTATCGAGACTAAAAAATATTGATTTAGAGTTCTATGAAATTGTGTTTATGACCAAAAAAAGGAGTCAGATTTCTTAGAGTTGGGAAAGAAAAGAAGAGTGAGAAGTTAGAGCTAGTGCATTTAGATGTATGGGGACCAACTCAGGCATCATCACTTGGTAGCTCTCATTATTATGTTATTTTTATAGATGATTCAACCAGGAAAACATGGATGTATTTCTTGAAACACAAATTTGATGTTTTTGAAATATCTTAGAAATGGAAAGCTTTGTTTGAGAATGAGACAGGAAAGAAGTTGAAGTATCTTAGAACCAATAATGAAGGTGAGTATTATAGCACAGCCTTTGAGGATTACTATTCTATTGATGGAATTAGAAGGCAGAAAATAGTTCCAGGAACCCCACAAGACAATGGGGTGTCAGAAAGAATGAATAGGATAATCATTGAACGTGTAAAGAGCATGAGATTGCATGTTGGTTTGCCTCTTCATTTCTAGATAGATGTTGTAAACACTGTCATTTATTTGATAAACAGAGGACCTTCATCCCCTTTGGATAGTGGTATTCCAGACGAAGCATGGACTAAAAAAAAAGGTAAATTATTCATTTCTGAAAACTTTTGGTTGTGAATCTTTTGTCCATGTTGATAAAGAAAATAGAACCAAGCTTGATGCTAAATCTATAATAAATGCACCTTCATTAGATATGGAGTAGATGACTATGGTTGTTACTTATGGGATTTTGAAAATCTTAAAATAATCAAAAGTAGAGATGTTATAATCAATGAGAAGGTTGTGTATAAAGAATAGTTGTAGGAAAAGAAGCATGAATAGGTCAAACAAGAATATGGGGTGTTGGATTCTAAAACTAGAAAGCCACTAGTACCTGATGCTCAACAAGAATAGGTTATCCCACAAACTCCTGTAAGTGTTAAACGTTCTACAAGGTCAAGTAGACCTCCTGAAAGGTTTTCTCCTTCTTTGTATTCCATTTTATTGATTGATTCTGGTGAATTAGAAGAATATGAAGAAGCAATGCAAGTGGATGCCAAACAATAGTGGAAGTTGGGCATGAAAGTGGAGATGGACTCCTTGTTGAAAAATAAGACTTGGGACTTAGTCCCTCTACCTTAAGGGAAAAGACCCTTGCCTAACAAATGGGTTTATAGGTTGAAGAAGGAAGATGGAGGAAAGAAAAGGTATAAGGCCAGACTTGTGGTGAAGGGTTTTGCACAAAAAAGGCTATAGATTTTGATGAAATATTCTCCCCTATTGTAAAAATGACTTTAGTTAGAACTGTACTAAGTCTTGTGGCTGCAAATGACTTGCATCTTGAACAACTAGATGTCAAGACAACTTTTCTCCATGGAGATTTGGAGGAAGAAATTTACATACAACAACTAGAGGGATATGAGGTCAAGGGTAAGGAGAATTTGGTGTGTAGGTTAAGGAAAAGTTTGTATGGCCTAAAGCAGGCACCTCGACAATGGCATTTAAAATTCGATAGTTTCATGGTTGAACAAGGGTACCATGTCATTCTGATCATTGTGTATATTTTAAGAGATTGGATAATGGCAGTTACATTCTCCTATTACTCTATGTTGATGACATGCTTTTTGTTGGGTCTAATGTGCAACAAAAAAAAAAAAACTTAAATAGAAATTAGCAAGTTCATTTGCTATGAAGGATTTGGGTGCTACTAAGCAAATCCTTGGTATGAGGATTACACGAGATAGGAAAAATGGAACCTCAAATTTGTCCCAAAGTGAGTATATAAAGAAGGTGTTCAAAAGATTTAATATGTAGGATGCAAAAGTACTCAGTACACCTTTGGCTAGTCATTTCAAATTGACTAAGGAAATGTGCCCAAAGGCATAGGAAGAGGTAGATAAAATGTCTAACATCCTGTATTCATCAGCAGTTGGAAGTCTGATGTATGCAATGGTATGCACATGGCCAGATATTGCTCATGGAGTGGGAGTTGTCAGCAGGTATATGAGAAATTGGGGTATGGAACATTAGAATTTTGTCAAATGGATTCTTCAATATTTGAAAAGTATTGTGACAAAGGCATTATATTTCACAGGATCAAGTTCTGGTCTGAGTGGATTTGTTGACTCTGATCTTGTAGGAGATATTGATACAAGGAGGAGTACTACAGGGTATGTTTTCACTGTAGGTGGTACTACAATCAGTTGGATTTCTAGATTGTAGAAAGTTGATGCACTTTCAACCACTGAAGTTGAGTATGTAGTTGCTACATAAGCTAGCAAGGAGATGATTTGGTTACTATGTTTTTTGGAGGAATTGGGTCAGAAGTAGGAAGATCGCAGAGTTCCATTCATCTTGCAAAGAATTTTGCTTTTCATTCAAGGACAAAGCACATACAGCTCAGGTACCTTTTTATAAGGTTTGTTTTGGAGGATGGCCAATTGTGGCTTGAAAAGATTCGTGCAAGTGAAAATCCTGTAGACATGTTCACGAAGACAATCCCCAAGGAGAACTTGGTTTCTTGCTCAACTCCTATTGGGCTTCTTGATGATGATCATCGAGGTACTACACAACAAGGCTTTTTATTCGATGGGAGTTGCATGTACTACATTGTGGTATGGGTTTAGTCTCCAAGTGGGAGATTGTTTGGTGCGGAGCCTGATCAATCTCCAATAGGGAGATTGTTGATATTATGGCGACTAATCATGTAGTGGGGGTTGATTTTAGAGGTTTCCCTAAAATGTTGTTATAAGTGGCTGAGATGCATAATGCATTGTAAGTTTGGTAAACATTTTTACTAGATAATAGAAAGGTTGAAGGCTATGTAGGTGGATGCAACCCAGGTTTTGGATGAACCATGTTAAATATGTGTGTTATATGTGTTCTTTGTGTTTTCTTCTATTGTTTCTACATATTACTATTTATTCTTATATTGTTATGGATCTGTCGAATCCTAACAAAAATTGCATTAGAAAATACAAAATGAAACATGAAAAATTATATTTTTAAGTGATAATTATTTGTAATGTAAATGAATTAATTTTAGAATACAAAAATATATCTATTTCCCCAAGGAGAAGTTGGTTTCTTGCTCAGCTTCTATTGGGTTTCTTGATTGATGATTGTGGAGGTACTACACAGCAAGGCTTTTTATCTTATGGGAGTTGCATGTACTACATTATGGTATGGGTTCAGTCTCCAAGTGGGAGATTATTTGGTGCGGAGCTTGATCAATCTCCAACTGGGAGATTGTTGATATTATGGTGACTAATCATGTAGTGGGGGTTGATTTTAGAGATTTCCCTAAAATGTTGTTATAAGTGGCTGAGATGCATAATGCATTGTAAGTTTGGTAAACATTTTTGCTAGATAATAGAAAGGTTGAAGGCTGTGTGGGTGGATGCAGCCCAGGTTTTGGGTGAACCATGTTAAATATGTGTGTTATCTGTGTTCTTTGTGTTTTCTTCTATTGTTTTTGCATATTACTATTTATTCTTATATTGTTTTGGATCTGTCAAATCCTAACAAAAATTGCATTAGAAAATGCAAAATGAAAAATGAAAAATGATATTTTAAAGTGATAATTATTTGTAATGTAAATGAATTAGTTTTAGAATACAAAAATATATCTATATTAATAAATGTAAAGTAATTAAAAAATATAAATTGTTCAGAATATTTTTATAACATATCAAAATGATTAACTTAAGAAAATTATTACATTGAATACATTTGTTTTCATTGTCAGAATGTATTCTTTGTTGTTGATGTTTATCTTTTGAAGATAACCATATCATTCATTTGATTCAATTCATAGACAATGAAATTTTAAGAGAGTTAAATTTATGTATTTTATATAATTGAAGTTTTATAATAGAAATTGTATGAAGAAAATATAATTTAGATGAGAAGTAGAGTGTAGTTGTTGTTAGCCATAGATATGTATTTTTCATTTTTGGTATTGATTTCTCGAAGATGAGTTTTTTGTGGCTCGGAGAAAATATCTACTAAATGAAAATTTGGAAAAGTGAAACTTGTGTATTGTGAAGAATTAAAATAAGTGTGATGGAGAGTGGACTTGGAATTGCATACCTTGATTTCTTAAGGGATTGCATATGGAGAAATTTATATCTTAGACTATCACTTGAACAATAATGTTGGTTGAATGATGAGGTAAAACAATGGTTTGACTCTCGATATAGTTGTAACTATCAATATTTCTCGTTTATTTTTTGCAAAATTGATTATTTATTTTCGTAGTTTATACTTTGTGATTTGTGTATGGTCGCAAACCATGTCATTGTGAGTAGTATTTATCTTTAATTACCTAGTGCTATAGGTATTATTTTGGGGTCGTCTTGATTCTTGAGTAGCCCACTCTAATTATCAATCCTTGTAATAACATACATTGGAGCATTCAGTGGCTTGGAGACGAGACTTCAAATGATATCAATGAATTTTCCAAGAGATCCATTACAAGATCTACTCGTATCCATATGTTGGTTGTGAGCATGATTTATTGGCCTCTATATGATAGCTCTTATTTACCAATATATTCATCATTACCTTCAATGTAAATTTCACTTCTTATAGTTGTAATACTTATTGCAATGATATAGATCAAAAATTTGAGTATTCTTCTAATGTGTAGTTTTACTATATTATTAGTAGTTAAATTGTTCTTTTTAGTTGTGATTTTTTGTGTGTGGTTCATTTATAGTTGTCAATCATCTTGTGTTGGGTTCTACAATTAGTATATTTTGCAATGCTTGAAAATGTTGTGTTTGTAACTTTTTCTTTGTTGACAAAATATTGTTTATAAGATGACACCTATCATAAATTATTCTCACAATGTTTTGACATTTGAATGTGATTTAGATAGGCTTGTCTATTGCAAGTGGTGGTTGCATGAAGTTACTATTTAGAATTATTACAACATCAAAATATACATTTTTTTATGTGGAAAGGCTTCACAAAACCTAGTCCTTATTTTTAGTTGTAGCTTTGACCCTATGGCACTCACTTCATCAATGGGAAAATATATTATGAGTTTTATTTTTGCTAAGAATGTTATTAGTGTATGTTTTAATGGTGGTTTCATTTCTTTAATGTGAATCCTAAATATTATATGTATAGTTCATATGTGTATGTTGAATGTAGAAATTCATGTATCCCTCATTTTCATATCATTATCCTCATATATTCTTTTTCTTTGGAGTTAGCTTCTATTTTGATGATTTGGTTTATGTATCTTACATCATATTTTTAATATAACTAGAGCATATATATTGATGGTAATATATTTTTTATTATTATTAAAATTAAATATTAGGATCAAAAATTGAATTTTGGTTATAAATATTACTATTGTTGAGTTAGAAACAATGTTTTAGATTACAACTGGCAACATGGATAAGCAACTCAAGCAAATGGTTGATAAAGTAACCAATTTCCTGAAGAAGAATGAGGTAGATAAAAGCCAGGATTCTCCCCTGGGGGCTGATTCTCAAGGACCTAGTATGCGTACCCAAGCCCATTCAAAGAAGATCAAGGAAACTAGTAGGAAAGACGAGGTGAAAGCTGCTGCTGAAACCATGCATTCTCTGGTGGACCAGGCTGTGAATTTGATAATACTCCTTAGCTAGTCGATTGTTGTACCTCTGCTAGACTTTTGTTGTCTTTTCCAGCACTATCCTCTGCGACCTCCTTTTGTTGTCTAAGGTCTGTTTCATGTTTTTTCTTGGTTTCTTTTCTCTATTGTTCTTTTATCCTGCTTCTCTCTAGAACTCTACTATTGTAAAGGTTTTGGTTCCTTTCAAACCTATTTTTACTTAATCAAAACAATGTTTTAGATTACAATAAAAGCAAGTTTTGAAGGGACCTGAAACCCTTTACAAACATCTAAAGATAAACATTTAAAACACTACCAGGTTTTACAAGGACCTGAAACCCAAAGTTCAAAAACAACCAAACCATGTTTTACAAGGACCTGAAACCAAGAGTTTAAACCATATAAAAAGATCAAGTTTTATAAGGACTTGGAACCTAGAGTTTAAACAAATAGGAAAAAGGACAAAACTAACAAAATCACCCAGACTAGAAATCAACATGCACGATCCACAGCTCGTACCTATAGCAACTCCTTAATAATATTTGCCACCTCTTTACCTACTTCCACAATAATCTAGATAATGTTAGTAGGAAAAGGAACATGTCCCCCAAGAGCCTCATCATCCTTTTTCCTTGTGCTCTGCCTTGTTCTCTTACTAGGCCCACCAGGACTCTCCACTCCAGCATTACGAGGAGACATAATTTCTTCAGTACTTTTCTCTCCCAGACTGGTCGCCGCTGCACAAAGACTAGAAGTTACCTGTTCCATTTTTAGCCCACTTTCCTTAATAAGGTGACAAAGATCCTATTCATATTCTTTAAGCTTATCAAGAATGCTACTGATTTGTACTTCTAGTTAGGTAATCTTAGCCCATTCAACATCCAAATCTCTCTGCATTATCCCCATTTTTTTTTTGGGAGCCACTAATTCATTATATAGCCATGAATCACTCTTAAGAGAAGTTTATGCCTTAAGCTTTGTAGTGTGAAGAAAGGAGAGCTTAACATCATCCCTCCTATCATCCTCCTGCCTGGGCTCAAAGGAAGTAACAGTATTGATCTGGTATCAACATTTATGTCCATATTCTTTGTCCTCTCCTTGTTCACACCTTTACTCTAGCTATCATCCTTACCAATAGGATCTTTTCCTTCATACTCCTTTCCTATTTCCTCCTCCATTTTCTCCTCACTGGCATTATATGAAGGGTGACCATTCTATTTCTCATCTTCCTCACTGTGGGATTCCAACCCTATATTTCTATCATGACTTCACTCCACATTATCTTTACCAATAGACACTCCTTTACTCCTAGAGTACCCATCCAGGTTAGAACTTAAATTCCCCATTTCCATTTTCTCATCATTGTCCATTTCCATCTTCTCATTATTATCCAATTTCTCAAACTCTGTAATTTCCTTATTATGTTTCTTAGTTCTTTCTTGTTTTGAAACCTTCTTGTTAACAATTGCTCCTTCTTCAACCTTAATTCTCTTAGGGTAGGTCACACTTCCAGTCCCTTTCCTTTTCTCATTGACCAGAGAGGGCTTTATAGCCTTACTTTTACAATAGTTTTCAATAAGTAAAATTAAACCTTCATGCAACACAGGATGAGATTCTTTTTTTTCTATAAGCATAAAGACTAAGAAGCACAGAGTATTTCAAAAAAAATAGGAAGGAAATCCTATCTTTGTGCCTAAAATGATTTAGGAAAACAAAGTGAAATTTATGGACCCTTTTAGCCCTACCATCAATAATAAAATACTCATAGATACAAGAAAACACATCCCTCCAGATAACTTTAATTTGTTTCAATTTGTAGAAATCCCCATTTTTCTCTAGCCTCTTCTCTTTGGCTTCTATCTTTGGAAATTTTTTGAAGGCCGCATTGGAAATGCTAGTCTCCTTACTGAATTTTAACCCTTCATTTGGAAGCCACGTAACATCTGCAATAAAATCTTTAGTCAAATTCACTATGACCCCATGCAAAGTCACCCTATCTTCAAACCAATTTTTGAAGAATGCTTTCGTTATATGAGGTTTATAACCATGGAGCCACTCCAAATAGGTCATCACATTTCCTTTTTGCAAGATTTTCCATACAGAAACCTTTTCCTTCCAAGCCCTACAATTGCTCAACTCTTGCTTTCTAGGTTCACCACCCATCTTGAAAACTTGAAAATCTCTATAGAAAACTAGAGTAGCACAACCCAGAAAATGAAGAAAAGTAATGAATATTACCAAGGAGCTAATAACTATACTTACATGCCAAATGCAAATCATAATAGCATGCTTATGCTTCATTAGGAATCTCAACCTATCCTCCATAAACCCACCACTATTCATAAACTTTCCAATCTTAGGAAATCTTTCCTTCTCTCGAATTTGTCCTATCATTATTAACAATCGTTGTTAGCTCCAAGCTCTTGCTTAGATCAGCATGCCACCTCAGCTTACTTTCTTAATAGATAGCTTGGTTAGCAATCCAGTTAGCAACAAAATTTCCTTCTTGAAAAATATGAGAAAATATCACATTATCAAATTTATTCATTAGGTTTTTGATTTTCGTTAAACTAGCTTCAATAGATCAAGTGATCAGATTCTTGTTATTGAGCGTATTAATAATATTAAGCAAATCTCCTTCCATCCAAAGATTCTAATAACCAGTTTCCATAGCCAGCCTCATAGTATATAGCATTGTCATAGCCTCATCTTTATGGCTAGTAGAGATCCCTATAGGAATAACAATAACATCAAAAATTCTACAAGTATGGTCCCTCAAAACCCCTCCACAACCAGCTTTGCCAGGATTACCTTTATCAGCACCATCAATGTTTCCTTTGATCCATCCTATAGGTGGAGACTTCCATTTGACATTCTATCTTTGATCATCAATCATCATTTTAAAGCCTTTAGTTTGCATAAGATTATTGATTTGGAATTCATCACTAAATTTTTTGTGAGTTGAAGTTTTCTTTGATAGCTCTAATCATGTTATGCCCAAGAACCCACGCATGCATTTCTTTGTCTCTAAAAATTCTATTATTTCTTTCTTTTTAGATTCCCCACCAGAGATGGGGCATAGTAATTTTCCACAAAAAAACCAACATTACCCTCATTAGATGGACAAGTCCAACTCTAGAAGCAATGATCAATTTTATTGTGATGAACCCAATCCAAATTCCAATAGTTAAGGATGTAACTTCACACTTTTTGATTGTAGCTACAATTTAAGAAAATATGGTTTCTTTCTTCATAGTCCTTTTTACATAAGTTGCATCTATTGACCACATTAATTCCTCTTTTTTGCAAATTATCCAAAGTAAGAATTTTGTTTTGAAGCAAGATCCAAAAAAAAAATTGATTTTAGGAGTGAGACCTTTTATCCAATCTTTGGTCCACAAAGGTTGAGGACCTATTTCCTTAGTTCTAAAAACAAAGGAGACTTTAAAGCAACCACTAGCATCAGCACCCCAAATTATTTTCTCTTCAATATGATGATAAAGGCTAAAAGCATTCAAGATTAACTAAGTTTTATGAAAAGCTTGATTAATATCAGCAAGGTTAACCCAATTTTTATTAATCCAATAATGTTCCACAAGAGTACCAAACATCTGTTTAACTTTGCCAATCAGAGTTCTATCCTCAAAATTCTCAATCAAGGGATGATTCAGAATCCAAGCATCATTCTAGAACTTGATCTTTTGCCCGTTACTCACTTTCCAAGAAAAACCTTTAATTAAAATGTTTTTAGCTCCTTGTACTACTCCCCAAATGGTAGAAGGAGATAACATGTTAAGATAAGCAAGAAAATCAGACAAATAAGGAGCATTAAAGAGATATTTAGGTTTCCAGATAGTACTCCATTCCTTATCATCTTGATAAACTCTCCACCCCTGCTTAGCAAGAAGAGATTTATTCATACTTCTCGCCAACCTTATTCCCATACCACCATTCATTTTAGGCTTACAGATTTGATCCCAAGAAATTAAAGCCATTCTCTACCTTTCCTTAGCACTAGAGCAGAGGAAGTTCCTTTGAATTTTATCAATATAATCAACATACTTAGCTAGAATCCTGGAGAGACTCAAGACATACATAGGGATACTTTGGAGACTAGCCTTGAGGAGAATAATTTTACCAACTTAACTCAAAAAAATACCCTTCCATCTTGTCAGTTTCTTGTTGAATTTTTTAACAAGATCATCCCAAAAAGAGTCTGAAGCATTAGGACCCAAAGGGAGGCCTAGATAAATGCAAGCGAAAGAACATATAAAACACCCAAAAATCTTAGGAATTTTACTCTATTTGGATATTGGAGTATTGATAAAATACAAGGAACTCTTATTCCAATTAATCAATTGACCAAATGCAAAAGTATAGAGGTTAAGGGCCATTTTAAGATTCCTAGCTTCCCTAACCTCTGCTTTACCTAGGAAAATAGTATCATCGACAAATTGCTCATGGGAACAAATAAGAGGATGAGAAGAAGGCTGAAATACTTTAATAACCCCTAAAGAAACAAGATTCCCAATGTATCTACCCAAACAGTCAGTCATAATAGTGAATAAGATAGGAGATAAAGGATCTCCCTATCTCAATCCCCTATAAGGTTTAAAGAACTCTAAGGAACAACCATTAACCAAGATAGCTATCAAAGTAGTAGAGATCATCTGTAAGATAATCTTCACTACATTGATACTAAAACCAAAGCCACTAAAATCTTCTGAAGAAAGGGTCATTCAACTCTATCATAAGCTTTTGCAATATCAACTTTCATAATAAAACCCTCATTATTAGAGAGAGATAAAGAATGGGTATTCTCATGCACATAAATAATAGAATTAAGGATTTGTCTACCAGGAACAAAACCATTTTATTTCTCAAAAATAAGTGAGGGTAGCAAAAGCAACAACCTCAAGGTTAGAACTTTTGAGATAATCTTATAAAAAGAGTTGCATAAGTTGATAGGCTTGAATTGTTCCAAAGAGTCAGGCCCAACTTTTTTGGGAATAAGGTATAGGAAAGTGGAATTTATTTCCTCCAACATTTTTTGGCCCTAAATTCTTTAAAAACATCACGCACATCTTTCCCAATCAGTTTCCATTCCTTCTAAAAAAAGAACATAGGAAAACCATCTGGTACTGGAGATTTATCCCCTCCTAAAGAACAAACAACCTTATAAATTTCCTCTTCCTTAGAGTAGAGAACAACATTCTATTTTTCTCTTCAGTAACCAAAGAGAGAATAACATCTAATAACTCAACTTGATGAGTTAGGTCAATGTTAGGATTTGAAGTCATTAAAGAATAAAAAAAGGAGACCATCTCCTCCATGATATCCTTTTCCTCAATTGTCTTCATGTTGCCCTTCTTAAGATTTGAAATACGAGTTTTAGCTCTATGTTTTAGGGTAGATAAATGAAAAAAAAAAGTATTTTTGTCTCCTTCATCCAACCAAATAGATCTAGATCTTTACCTCTAGTAAGTTTCTTCTTTAGTAACAATATCATGATACTCCACCATTTTCTCATTTTCTTCCCTCACTAAAGCCAAAGAATATCCTTCACTTTGAATCCTATCTTGGATTAATTTCATATCCTCTTTGATTATATATTTGTTATAAAAAATGTTACCAACACATCTTTTATTCCAGACTTTTACTTTCTTTTTAACATTTTTGAGTTTAGAAGCTACCCAAAAAAGAGCAATGCCATCAATGTTAATGTTCCACCATTCAGCCAAACGGTCTTCAAACTGTGGATGTTGCAACCACATTTTTTCAAATCTAAAAGGAAATTTTTTATTTGATATGGATATTCTCAACAATGAAAATTAGAGGAAAGTGGTTTGAACCAATCTTCTAAATTGCCTTAAGATTACACAAAAAGTTTTTAATCCAGTCTGGAGAAATAAGAACTCTATCCAAGCAAGCTTGGATACACTCAACACCTATCCTTTTGTTACTCAAAGTAAACTAAATGCCTTGTAGATCTTGATCCATTAAGCTTTCCTTGTTAATAAAATCCATGAAATCCAGCCTCCCATCCAAATGACTAGCATTTCCTCCTTTTTTTCATGCTCATAAAGAGGAACATTAAAATCCCCCCAAAAAATCCATTTTCCATAGAAATCTTTACTCTTTATGTTAGAAAGAGTTTCCCACACCTTTTTTCTAGCATTCTTGATGTTAGGTGCATACATATTGACAATATACCAATCATTATTCTAGTCAATATTTTTAATTTTAATCACCATAAAATGTTTGTTAGCATCCAGCAAGGTTCCTGAGAATAGAGATCTCTTCCACAAAATCATTGTTCCCCTTGAAGCTCCTTTTGAACTACTAGCCATTATACAATAATTGTTAAATGACTTGATCTTCTTAGCCTTCACTTTATCCATTTTAGTTTCTTGGAGCAATAAGATATCTGGTTTATGCTCCCTAACAAGATTTTGAGCAATATCGAGTTTATGGATACTATTCAATCCCCTAATATTCCAAGTTATAATATTCATTATAATTTTTAGGGGTAAAATCCATAATAGTTGCCTATTTCCCATCAACAATATTTTGTAAGCTTTCACTTCCTCTAGTTTTTTTTTTTTTGTTTTCCTTCCAGGTTTCTCTAGGGTACCAACATTTTCCTTTAATTTTGGAAACAACTCCAATTTACTGCTTCGAGTCTTCACTCCTTTTGAAACAGTGTTACCTTTCTTCTCTATTTTTCTTTATGAGTCTATTTTGGTTTAGGTTCCTTTCAGATTTCCCTTCCACTTCAAATCCATCTTTAAAGGATATAATCTCTTTACACAAGGGAGACTCAAGAAATTGGATTACAACAATTTGTTGTTCCTCTAAAGCCAAAGATCTACTCCTTTCCTCAAGAATTTCACCTTCCTCTATCTCTTCTAATTCTTCTAGATATTCCCATTCTAATTCCTTTTTCTAGTAGATAACCAACTGATTCATAGGATCTATCATTTTCTCTTTACTTTGCACAGGAGAGGCCAAAGCTAGGTCTATCTGCATTCTTGACTCTTGATTTTCAAGGATATATTTTTCCCTAGTCACCTCCTTAGATATTGCTTTAGGTTTCCATATCTTTTTCTGGATCTTTACTTCTTTCCTTTTCTCCACATTAGTTATCTTTGGTTGGTTCATGGTTAGGGGTGAGAATATATTTACAATAAGTAGTAACATTAGTTATAAAGTTGGGATTAGGGTTATGGTTTATTCAATTAAGAATAAAATTAAATTTTTATACAATGAGGGTTATGTTTATATTTATAATTTATGATAATGTTCTTGATAAAATATCAACCTAATAAGGGGAGAGCCCTTATAGATTGATGATCATAGGATTGTTAAAGAAATAACAACACTAAAAAGTGTGCTAGGAATTATAAAAAATAATGTCACTAACGACAAACAATGAGCACAAAAAAAAAGTAGAAATTTTACTTATACTATGAAAGACCAAGAGAGGCCAAGTACTATTGGAAATATATATGATAGGCTAAGTTAATGAGAGGGGAGGGGTGAATCAATAACTAATAAAACTTAATCCTTTATTTACCAATTAATCCTTGTGTGTATTTTGATCTAATTGCATGCATAAAAAACTAAAAACATTAAAACATTCATAACACTTTTGACACACAATATGGTGACCCAGAAACCTTCCAAATAGAAAGTAAAACTGAGGTGGCGATGATAACCACAAGCTTTAGTACTACAGTATAAAGTTGGCCTATTAAGGCTTACAATGATCACTTCTGATGATCTGTCCTATTAGGAGCAATAAGGACTGCTAGGTCCACCTTGCAAAAGGATTTACAAACATACAATGGAGTATGCACTCGGTAAAGAGATTTACAAAAGATTGTTAAGTCTACCTTGTGAAAGGATTTAACTAATCCACCTATTAAGATGAAATGATGGTTGATCTCTAATCTGTAACTTGGTTTGCCGAGTGAGATTCTTTTGAGTGTGATGATCACCTTGTTGTGATAGATAAATTTGTGTTGCTCCTTATACTATTGTAGCCTTTGTACTTTGCACTTCTACTCTTCTCTACTTGTTACATTACTTTCATACTTATTTTGGATGTGACACAATACATTACATATATACCAATCCAAATTACAATTCAATAAAGTCGGCTACAATACAAGTTTACACAGAATACACAAAGTCGGTCCAACTGCAAGAACTCAGGTTTTGAAGACTAACTTGGAGAGGTTCTGATACTTGACATTGTCATGTACTTGATAGACATAGAAGCTCAGTTTGTACTGATTAGTTCAAAGTAGTCTAAACTTGGTCTGCACTGGTGACTCAATGAATATTGCAAAACTTGGCGTATAAATTGAATCATTGGATTCATACTACATTGCAAAGTCAATGCTATCACTATGAGCTCAGTATAAACTAAATCACTTGGTTAACACTAAGTGGCTCGGTCAACACTAGATTCACATCACTACAACTGTGAACTCAGTAAGCACTGCACAACTCAGTTTGCATTGAGAAACTTAGTAAATACTAAGAAGCTTAGTTTACACTGCTGATCACCAATCTGGTAGAAACTGCCTAGCACAAACTGAATACTATTCCTTGAATTTGGTAGCAACTGTAGAACTCGGTAAAGCTTCAAATGCTTGGTTAATACTATTAAATAAGCTCAGTAGATACTTACTATCTAAATAAGTGTGTGTCACTAATAACAAACTTGACTGCAATGTCAACAATCTCCCCCTTTGGCATTAGTGACAAAAACACTTATAAAAAAAAACTGAATTCTCAAAAGTTCCAAAACACAATCTTTATTCTTCATCCTTGTGTCTTCAACTCAGTAGCATACACTATTTTTGGGATTTTTCAAAATTGATTTTGTAAGAGATGTTTCTTTGAATATTTGTACATGTATATGTATGATAGTATGATATTATGATGCTCCCCATACATATATATGTAATATTATATACATATTCTCATCTTTTCCCCTTTATACATCACATCTCTTCCCCCTTCACACATGCTTTGCATGTTATATACATTTACATCTTCTTCCCTTTTACAATATGCTTTATATACATCATCTCCCCCTTTTTGACATAAATGCCAAAGGTGTATTCTATATAGTAATACCAAAATGTGACAAAAAATCAGTGTCATTTTCTTATCCCAATTTTCTTGCAACACCTTGCTTGTGTGTAATGCAATCTGAACTTCTTTTGATAGTTCTATCATATGGTTAGCAATAGAGAAGTTGTTATTAGGGATGAGGGTTCTAGCATGTGCAATATGTTTCTGCAATGCATCCATGTTTGAGAGAATCATGCCCTATATGTCTACCAATGTAGCTCTTATCCTGGCTTCGTCTTTTAACAATTCTTCCTGCATATCAATTAGAAATATGATCTTTGTATAGTGGGCAGAGTTGTAGCTCGAGTCAAGTTGCAACTATTTTGCACTTGCCTTTAGATCTTCATCAATCTTTGAAAGTTTATCTTTAATTTCCTTGGTGAAATTGGAAGTGTCAAAGAGTTTACCAAATAAAGAAGTCACATTGTTGCAAGAGGTTTCTAATGAACCTAGAATAGTAGACAATTCTACTTGATGAATTGCAATCTTTTGTGCTACTAGCTCCAAAACTTTATTCTCAAATTTATTCTCTACTCTCTACACTAATTTCTCTTGTCCATTCAAATATTTATTGAATTTTTGGACTACTTCTGCTAACTAAGCCAAAATTGGTTGAAAAGTGTCAACCTCTGTGCTCAGTGCCTCTGTAAGAATGTTTGTTGCATCTTCAAGCACTTGAAATTCTTTATTTCTTTCATCTCTAAGCCTCTACTACTTAGCTTTCTTCTTAAGAAGTTCTCCTATTATGTGCATTTGATCAAGATTAAGATTGAAGATATCCCAATTCGGGATGACTATCTCCTCATTAAGATAAATTTCTTCTTCATTTTCTTAGCCTTTACTTAAAACCTTTTTACTTGGTTGAGGCTTGGTCTCAATTGTCCTTGTACTTATTATTTACATGCTAGGCATACAAACAATAGTAGAAATAGTAGGATTGGTAGAAAAAGTAGATACTACACTTATTGAAGAAATACCTTGTGTGACCAAAATTGATGGTGGAGGAAGTACTGTCTACTTAGTAGATGAAGTGCTTGTCACTTCTATCAATGAAATATTTAGTTGAACAAGTGTGGAGATTGGTTGAGTGTTTGGATTTACAATATTTGATGCAACCAACATGACAATAGATTTCTCTGAGCTTGATGTCTTCAATGTTTTGCTCGGAGAATGAGGAAGTGAGGCTATGACTGCTATTGCAATCTTCTTAGGGTCAGTCTCCTCAATGTTCTGAACCTTAGGGAGATCTTCCTCAGTGGCTTCTTATTCCTATTCCTAGTCCTCATCATCTATATTATCATTATGTGTTACTTGTTCATCATTAATTTCCTCATCCTTGTCATGTTCACCATCATCTTCCTTGTCACTGACATTAACAAAAAAATCACTTTGCTTATGAATATTATAAATGTTTTTCCATGTGTTGGTGGCATTCCTTACCACATGTTCAATGTCATTAATCAATATCAGACAAGTGTTGAATATCAATGTAAGCTTTTCTTCATTCTTCTTGATAGATTCCTTTACATCTTTATCACTTAAACTTGACATAAGTTGCCTCATGGTCTGCTCACAGATGTCTTTAGTAGTTTGTCTTGAATGCTCCCATCTAGGCTTAATCTTCTCCATTAACTCATTTGGATTCTATTGTACAAGTTGATCTGGAGAGTATTTCCATTTTCCCAATTTAGACATGACCATGTCTTCAACTTGCTTCTTCTCCTCTGCAGTTTTGGTTTCATACCTTAATTCTTTGAAGATTGTTATGCTGACACCATAATCAATTTCCTTCAATCTTTCCTAAAAGGTGGGAGGAGGCTTCTTGAAATTATATCCTCTTTCTTCTTCACCCATCTTCAATTTCTTCTTGGAAGTCCTCCTTGTGAACACTGCAATAGATGATTTTGCAGGTTTGGTTATAAGAACCTTACCAAGTTCTTCTTTACACGCTCTTCTTATTCTAACTTCTCTTTATCTTTTGCATCATCTTCCTCAATGCCATCTTATTTACCTTTAGTCAACAGGAGTGTGGTGCTAGTTTGTTTCAACTTTTCTATTCTCTTCTCCCCTTTGTTGATCGCCTGAGGGAGTTTTATCTCTAATTCAATTTTTGCTTTTGCTTCCTCATATGTGCCAAAAAATGTAGCTTTTGGATCAATAGGCTCATTTAATAATGCTTCAATGATATCCTTGGTTTCATCAATATTAACCTCATAACCTAGAGGCTTGACCCATACAATTCTTGGTCTTACTACTTGTATCTACACTTTATCACAATTAATCATGAAAAAAAAATCATCTTTGTAGTCTTCAACAAGTTTCTAATGGATTCTAAATTTTTTATTCATATAATTGTTAAATGCATCAAAATAATTATCCATAATACTAACATAGTTATCTCCCATTTTTGCTATATATTCATTAATTTGATAGAGAATGGATACATCTTTTCTTCACACAACTATACCTTTTTATGGGAAGAACTTTTGCACAAAGAAAAATAGACAAGTTAAGAGTGAACCAAACTTACAAGGGTTGTTCTTTGAGGTTCTTATGCTCTCCATATTCTTGTTGAACTATTCAACATCAACTCGACTAGGTCAAATGACATATTGTTCTCGACCACTTTGAATGCGAGATGCACTGCTTCACAAGATACACTATCTAGTCTGCTTGAGCTATATATCTTATGTGCAATGACATGTATACTGAACTTTAGTTCCATATCTTAGTTCCATATCTATGACATAATTGATCTTCATTCCCCTTCCATCCCACTCAGCAAGGGTTTTCTTCTCTAATTCTACTCGACTTAGGGTTTTGGTCATTTTAGCTTTTGCCAACATTAGAAGCCCTATTATCTAATGGATCATTTTATTTGTTATCAAAATAGGTTGCTCTATCCATAGCTACCCATTATGCACACAACTAAGAATAAATATTATCCACTTAATCTAAAAGTCTCATGGCATGTGAGGAATGTGAGTCAAACCCTTAGCTTCAAGGTGTTGATCTTCTACTTTTAATATGACATTCACACACAATTTTTCCAACAACTCATCCATTTCTAGAGTTCCAATATCTTGAATTGAACATAAAAAATATGAATAAATATTGTTAATCAATAGTACCTTGGATGGAATCTAGGATTGTGCTCTAGTTGGATCTAGGGTTTTTGCAATAGCTAGACTAAGCTTGAAATCTTGTGCTTTCTATTCAATGCATCGAACCAACATTTCTTATCCTTTCTTTGTCTTACTGTTGGAGGATGTCATTTTCTCAGTAGGGTTTGCAAAGACATGGAAATCTTTAACATTAATTCTCATAGATCGCTTGGATACACTAAAATCATTCTGCACAAATAGCTCTTGAAAATTCACGGTGACAAATGAATTCAATTTTTCCTTTTAAACAACTTTCTCCTTTCAATCACCATAAATGCCTCTACAATCACTTGTTAGATGATAGATTGTCTTCCACTTGGCTTGCATTAAATGATCAGTACTTGGTATCCTCATAAAACTTAGTTACTCCCGACCTTGCTCAACAGGGTCTTGCAACTCGACCTTGCTCGGTAATAACTAACATTTTCTGTGATACTCAGTGATCCCTTTGCATATTTAATGCTGATATGGATCTTTCTATTTTGACTAGAACTGATGTAAGATGTTTGCTTTAGAATCCTAGTTCTAGTTCTCCTTGTGGGAGATCAAGAGGAAATGCTTGAGTGACCCAATTCTTGAGTGACATTTGCTTCATTGCTTGGACTAGCATTCTCAAAAGATTTTTGAATCCATTGTTGTCTCATCCGCTTTCTAATATTATCATCTTTTGCCTTCTTTTCATCTTCAATTCTTCTAGTATTCATACAGTTCTTGGCAAGATGCCCAAGTTCTGTGCAAATGAAACATCTTCTAGTGGAGTCTCTTGTCCTCATGTGATGTTTTACACAATTCATTCCAATGTGTCCAAATTCTCCATAGTAATGACATCTGCACCAATTTTTATAGTCCCAACCAAATATAGCTTTTACAATCTGTTCTGTTGGATTCAATATCTTAGTTTTGCATTCAAAGGATTTGTGCCCATGCTTCTTGCATTTGTGACATTTGCCTTCAAATTTAGGTGTTTCTTCGCATTCATTATCTCTATGACCATGTTGATTACAATTGTAGCATTTTCCATTGAATTTTGCTTTCCCATTGCTCCAACATTTGTTTGATATATGTCCTATGTTACCACAGTGATTGCAAGTAGGTCTTTGATTCTTTTGAGCTCCTTGATTTGATGAATCACCTTCTTCTGTATATCTAATTCTTGTCTATATTGGATTTTCTCATTTATTTGATCCATGTCTGCTTGATATTTCATCATTCTCTCATTGGTTTTCTTTCCAGTGTTTAGATCATTCTACAATCTTTGATTCTCTTATCTTAGATTCATGATTTCTTCATTTGTATTGGCGAGATGATTAATGAAGTCTGCCTGCTGAAGGGATAAATGTTGAATTTCATTATTCTTTCCTTCTAACTCTTCTTTTATCTTATTTTTCTCTTCCATGAATTTAGACAATCTTATTGACTGGATTTCTTGCTCTCTTCTCAACTTTCTTACTTCTTCTTGAAGGTTACTATTTTTCTCTAACAATTCTCTGATTGCTTCATTGGCTTCGTCTGAATTGCTTTTTGAATTGATGTCTTCAATTCTTTCTTCAATATGGAGTTTGTCATTCATCAGAATTGCAAGATCTTTTCTTCTTTTCAAGGATTGAGAAAGTTACTCATTTTCTTTCTTGAGTTGCCCAATAGCCAATTCCATATCTAGCTTATCATTGTCAATAGCCTTGTCAAGTTTGAATACCTCCATAGCTTCTAATCTTTGCTCAAGCTATTAAACTTTTCTCTGAGAACCAAAAAGCTCTGATACTGATTGTTGCAAATATATATGATAGACTAAGTTACTAAGAGGGGAGGGGTGAATCACTAGCTAATAAAACTTAATCATTTATTTACCAATTAATCCTTGTGTGTATTCTAATCTAATTGCATGCAAAAGAAATTGAAAGCATTAAAACATTCATAACACTTTTGACACACAATATGGTGACCCAAAAAACTTCCAAATAGAAAGTAAAGCTGGGGTGGGGAGGATACCCACAAGCTTTAGTACTGTAGTATAGAGTTGGCCTATTAAGGCTTATAATTATCACTTCTAATGATTTGCCCAATTAGGAGCAATAAGGATTGCTAGGTATACCTTGCAAAAGGATTTACAAATATACAATGAAGTATGCACTTGGTAAAAAGATTTACAAAATACTGTTAAGTCTACTTTGTGAAAGGATTTAACTAATCCACCTATTAGGATGAAACAATAGCTGATCTCTAATCTGCAACTTGGTTTGCTGAGCAAGATTCCTTTGAGTGTGATGATCACCTTGCTGTGATAGATAAGTCTTTTTTGCTCCTTATACTACTATAGCCTTTGTACTTCACACTTTTGTTGTTCTCTTCTTGTTACATTACTTTCATAATTATTTTGGATGTGACACAATACATTACATACATACCAATCCAAATTACAATTCAACAAAGTCGGCTACAATACAAGTTTACACAAAATACACAAAGTCAACCCAACCACAGGAACTCAGGTTCCGAAGACTAACTTAGTGAGGTTCTGATACTCAACATCTACTATCAATGCTCAACAATCATGCACTCGGTAAATGTAGAAGCTTCGTCCATATTGATCACTTCCAAGTAGCCTAAATTTGGTCTGCATTGGTGACTTGGTGAATACAGTGAAAGTCGACATATAAATTGAATCACTAGATTCATACTGCTTAGATCAGTCAATGCTATCACTATGAGCTTAGTATAAACTGAATCAATTGGTTAACACTCAATGGCTTAGTCAAAACTAGATTCACATCACTACAATTGCAAACTCGGTAAGCATCGCACAACTCAATTTGCACAAAGAAACTTGGTAAATACCACAAAGCTCAGTTTACACCGTTGATCGTCAATCTGGTAGAAACTACTCAATGCAAATTGAATACTATTCCTTGAGTTCGATAGCAACTATAGAACTTAGTAAAGCCTAAAATTCTTGGTTAATACTGTTAAATAAGCTCGGTAGATACTTACTATTTGAATAAGTGTGTGTCACTAATAACATACTTGACTATAATGTCAACAAGTACAACATCGAGTCAAAGGCTCTAATTGACCATCACAAAGCAAGTTCCAAAAGAGGCAATTGTTATCACATTGTTGCCCATTTATAAGAAATGGACCATTCCACATTCCTTTAGTAAAGACAAGGATGGCATAGGTCTTCTTGTGCATAACAACAACACCTTGATTATCAAATCAAGCACCAACTACAATCTCCTTTTGCATATTAATAGTAAAGGGTCCCACATTAATAGGAAAAACAAGGAAAATCATCAACACAAGAAGGAACAAACCATTATACCCCTATCAACATACCCAAAACAAGAAGCCTAGGAAATATCTACCTCAAAAGGAAACTTTTCCACCTCTAAATTTGCAAAAGTAATCTCCACCTCAATAGGATATTATACCACCTCTATAAAACCATGAAAAAATAATTTGATAGAGAGTACCAAGTCCACCTTTTGAAAAACAACACACTATACATTACCAAAGGCTTGAAAGAATTCTCCAACCTAGTTGCAAACTTCAACAAAAAAATGAAACCCCAAAGTGAGCCCTTGAAAACTATCAACATTCACTTGGCCACCAGAGAAAGAAACATTGTTGTCACAACCAAATAAAAAGGATAGTCCCACACAAAGAAGAAAAGGGATGAAAGAGAAGAATATGTTCATTAAATCAAATTCAATAACTTAGACTATGAGGAGCCTATTAGTCAAAATAATAGCTTGTGCTAGAAAACTGCCATCATTCTCCAAATCCTAATATAGCTTCCAAACGTCTCCTTAAAATACCAACAACTAGGGTAACCAAAATGAGCTCCTCTACCAATATTGTCATTCAAAGAAAGATGTAATCACACATGTGATTGAAGCACATCATGGCATACACCAAATCTCATTGAACAAGAAGCCTAGTGCAAGTATACACCTTTATGACCCACACCCGCCACATTCCTAGGGGAGACAAAAGGAACCCCAAGAATCCTTCAAAATAAGTAACGAGCCTCCTCACAACTAAAATTGTACCATCATAAATAACACTTCCATAAAATAAGAGTATAACTCTATTTTTAGTTATCTCGACACTTCTTTCACACCATATATCATCAAAAGATCATTCTCCCTTACAAACACCAGTTTCTTAGAATCAAACAAAACCAAAAATTCTACAAATTGAAACTAGGCTCTTAAAAAAAACAACTGTTCTTATTGGAAACTATCCCCTCATGAGTCCACCCACTACCATAATAAGCATGTAGCTAGGGAGCCCTAGGAAGACTAGTGAAAAGTATGCATCTAGGAACACAAATGAAAAATGACATAACATATATAAGAATATTTGCCATCAAAACTATAGAAGTGGCTAAGATGGACATCTCCATCACAAGAACTACAATACCCTCTACTATTATTGTACATTGTAATGTCAAACATTTTCAAACCACTCTTTGTGTGCATGCTATATATTTTGTGATATTTGATGTTTTTTTAATGTTATTACAATATCTATGGATTTTCCATAGTATCAATATTGAGGTTATTTGGTTTGTATCATCTTCAATTAGAAGCACTTCAATTTATGACCTTTTAGCTCCTCTTTAGTGTGTTTACATTGCACAATTGCACTTGGAGCACACACTTTCCCCATTTCTCTCTCTCTCTCTCCTAGGTAGGATCTAATTTGTAAGAATCCTCATTTCCCTTTCCTAATATCAGTTTAT
The DNA here is from genome assembly GCA_028749045.1 of Cupressus sempervirens. Lineage (NCBI taxonomy): Eukaryota > Viridiplantae > Streptophyta > Pinopsida > Cupressales > Cupressaceae > Cupressus > Cupressus sempervirens. The sequence goes on from CM053785.1 coordinate 408,446,146, forward strand.
CAATTCCCATGTGCATTATACCTGGACCTTTTATAGTCCTAAAATCCTTGGTTACAAACCCAAGACCCTAGCCTCCTAGGGAATAGATCAACCTAGTCAACCTCTTTCAAAATGAGTTGACCCAAGTTGACATGTTCCCTAGTGGTCACACAAATTCGGTCCCTATCCTATTTTAAATGTTGATTAATTCCTTCTCACTATAGGTGGCTCCCAGAAGGGTAAATTTAGAAATTTACTGTGAAAGGGCATCAAGGGCCTCATTTGCACATGATGGAAGCAAGGTAAAAGCACACATGGACATCCCAATCTGACATAAATAAATTGCGAGGTGGAAGCTAAGGGTTGAATCTAATTTTTTCATTGTAAAGTGAGGTCTTCATCAACATTTCTTTAATTCAAGCATTTAATCATTACATGGCAACATGGAAATGTAAGGGGATCATGAAGAAGGGTAGAGTACTTTTAGCCTTGGGGGCTTGGTATACTTTCTATACCATGTTCAGACGTGATCTTTTTCTCTTCATATTTTGCACACATTTACATTTACATGCTAAGGTTTCACTCCTAGAGTATATTATTAGCATTTCCTAGCTCTTTTACATTCTAGATCTATAATCTAGGACCCACAAGCACTACATATACACATAACATTTTTTTTCTAATGGCTACTCATGGAGGTAGAATTCACCAAAAGTGGGGTTGACTAAGGGAAACCCCTTTATAGCCATCCACACACACCAATTCTATAACAAACTTGGAGGTTATCAAATTTGTGACCAGAGATCTAGAAAGTACTCATCGAAACTTTTTCAAAGAAGTTGGGTTGACTTTGTTGTGGTGTCCTAGGAACATGTCCATCTTCTCGTAAAGTGTTCAGACACTTTACCACCAACTTGACATCTTCTTGGAAGTCTAAGAAAAATAACATTTTTTGGGTTTTCTATCATGATTGTGATCTGCAATCAAAAGTTTAGTCACTATCTCAAATCCATGATTTTTGAAGTAAAAAGGCACATTCCCTTGCACATCTTGAGGTGAGTACTTTATTATTTATTTCATCTTTTAGAGTGGGCCTATTTATATATCTTAATTAGGTTGATTGTATATATTTAATAACTAGACCTATCTTATACTTCTCATTTAATCAAATAGTTCAATTTTTCATTTACATTGAGTATCTTTAATCAAATTACATTGCATGAAAGATGCCTTTCTTGTGTATGTCCTCAATATAGCTTGGGTTTAGTATTGGAATCTCTTTATCATACTTGAGTTTTACTTATCTAGCCTAGGTCATACTGAGAGTTATGTTTGGAAGACACTCTTTCTCTTGTATTGAATGACTTAGGGAGAATGTGTTAGCCTCATGTTTGCACTATTAGACTCATTGATGGGAATTTCCCCCCAGATATGTTTATATCTTGATAGTTGGATAATGATGATGATTACTTGTGTATGATGATAATATTTATATTTATGATGTTATTGATCCCATACTCGCATGTGTATAGTCATCATGTATGTTTTATATTTATGTTTGATGTTTTTGATGTGGTTGAGGGTAGAGTCACATTAACCTACTTGTGAGTAAAATTCTCTAGTCCCCACCATTTTCTATTATATATGTATATACACACTTGAATTTTATGTAAGTTTGTAGGTACTAGACATCAACTTCTCTAAATTGTGAGGATGAGTGTGTGTTATCAGATTATCTCAATGATAAGAGAGAGGAGGTAGCATGCATGCCTAAATCCTAATTTGGCTATTATTTATCTTGAAATAGTCAGCAAATATCTAATTGACTACCCATTCAAATTCATCAAGGTGACATGAATTCACGAACTCTTCCTTGAGCATAGATTCACATTTTTGAATTTAGTTAGTTTTCTCACTTGTCATATGTCATGTGGTTTGTGTTATTAAGAGAGCTAAAGAAAATAAATAAGATTAGTTAAATATTAAACTAATTATATTCTGTTGAAATGTAGAAATGCTAAATATAAGGTTATTTTATTAATGAAAACCAAGTAAATAGTTTATATTTAATTAAGGGACTTAGTCAAAATGTCTAATTATAAAATTTGAAAATTTAATTAAACAGTACAGATATGTTGAAATTTAATGCATAATTAATATAATATGAATTAACTATGAGCTTGCATATCATTAGCATATTATAAATATTAATTGTGTAATTTAACTATGCTTACATTAATAAAGTGAGAAATTAATAAAATTAAATTAGCATGCAAAGGAGAGAATAAATTTTTAAAAAAATTATTATTTAATTTTAAGTTGAGTTCTCCCTTTATAGATTTTGCAAATCTAGAAATCCTAGAGGGTTAGGTTTATTAGAGTTATTTTTGGTCATTTTACACATACATATTTTGGAGTCATCTTTCAAAGTCAAAATTTTTAGGTTTACACAAAGGTTACATGTTTTTGAACTAACAATGAAGTTAGAGAGTTATTAAAAAGCTTGAGTATTTTGGATTGTGAATGTTTGGTTTGTGTTACATCATATTCAACTGGTGTAAATCTTTAAAAAAAATTACTTTCAAAAAACTTGTCTTGTGTCTTTCAAGTTGTACTTAATTCAATTGTTAGAATATTGTGAATTAGTTTTGTCTATTAATTTTTGGATTTTGTTTTGAGATTTATTATTTTTAAAAAATTGGGAAAAAAAGATTTATTATTTTCTTGTATAAACAATTCTAGTAAAATCTACAAATCTATAATTTTATTATTATTTGTTAAGCTCAAGTAGACTCAAACCCAAGACCTCCCAAATAAGAGGCTCACCATTACCATTATATTGTAGATTGTTGTATAAAATATATTTATATATTTTATAATTAAAATAAACTATATAAAATAAATTGTACTGACAAAGGGTTATTTTTTCAAAAAAAAAAAAAAAAAAATGTCCGTGTGTAAATCAATGTTGATATGCATGTAAATAATATATGTATACATGTAAATAAATATATTTATACATGTAAAAATATACATATGCATGTCAAAAAATAAGTATATCATTCTTACATGGTTCAAGGGCACATAGGCACGTATAAATAATATTTGCAAGCTTACTTTATATTGAAAATCGTTTACGTGAAATTTACATTGAGTCTATCATTTATCTTAAAATAGTGGGAAAATATCTAATTGAATACCCATTCAAATTCATCAAGGTGACGTGAATTCGTGAACTCTTTCTTGGGCATAGTTTTACATTTTTGGATTTAGTTAGTCTTGTTTGTCATATGTCATGTGGTTTGTGTTATTAAGATAGCTAAAGAAAATAAATAAGATTAATTAAATTCTAAATTAATTATATTTTTTTGGAACATAGAAATAATAAATATAAGGTTATTTAATTAATGAAAATTAAATAAGTACTTATATTTGATTAAGAGGCTTAGTTAAAATATTTAATTGTGGAATTTAAAATAATCGAACGTTAGAAATATAGGCAATTAGTTTTGTCTATGATTTTTATTTTTAAAGAAATGTTTTGAGATTTATTCTTTTTCAAAAATAGGTAAAATAGATATTATTATTTTCTTATATAAAAAATTCTAGTGAAATCTTCAAATCTTGAAATTAATTATTATTGTTATTATTTTTTAAGCTCAAGTAGATTCGAATCTAAGACCTCCCAAATAAGAGCATCACAATTTAACATTATCTTGTAGGTTGTTGCCTAAAATATATTTGTATATTTCATAATTAAAATAAAATGTATAAAATAAATTGTGTTTGTTGAGCGGTCATTTTGCATGATGTCGATGATATAAATTCTTATAAATTTGTCTCTTGAAAAGTTGACTGATTTAACCAACTCCAAGGTTCGAGATGGTTATTTTTTAATGCACTAGGTAGCTCAATTGAAGATAAATGTGAATGTTCACAAGGAGGCATTTGTTGGTATCTTTAATTTGCAAAAACTCTTTAGAAGAAATGCAACCACAAATTGATATAATTTTTTGTTTTTCAATTTTATGATGTATGTGAATTCTATGAATGCAACTATATGAGTTCCTATTATGACCACATGTTTAAAAGAAAATAACAGAGATAAGGTAGCAAAAAGTTAAAGTAAATTGCTGAAAATAAAATTCCTAATGGACATGAGTCATAGCCACAATGCATTTGTGAATTAATTTTTTGAAAGAGATCAAGAATAAAACCAATGAAATTAGGAGTAGTGCATCCTCAACTTTGTCGATGCAATTGTCACGGGAAACAATGAAAACCATCGGATGTTTCACAACTCATCAAATCATATAGCCATGAAAAGTGCACTTACATGAGGCAAATTTTTATGCAAGAACTCAAAGGTGATCATTTCTCCAATTTGTCACGCTAGATGAATTTGTTAGCAAATGACAAACACTGAGACTAATTGATCGCACGAGTGCTAACATACAATAAAACCATTGGCACTATCAGTATTCAATAACATAAAATTCATAAAGGAAATGCACATTACAACAAGAAACACAACACACAGAATGAGGGCACCAATAACATACTTTATTACATCAAAATATAGGCCTTGAGTATATAATACATCTCTATATTTATAGGAAATCCCATCCTTAATGCAATTTTTGTATATAGGGATTTTTCCTTGCAAAACACATGCTAAAATCACTAATTTTAAGTAAAATGTGTACAAACATACTTGTAACTAGGTGCTAAGTAGGCCCACACTCTTTATTTTATTAATTACATGGCGCATGGACCTTTACATGACTCAAAAACTCATAAAGAAGGAGAAGGTAAGAAGAGAGGAGACTTGGGATGATTTGGGAGTATTTGGCACTTCTTTAGATGCAAACTCAGGCTCCATTGTGTGTCTCTATCAGTTAAGCTACCGCCAAAACACATTTTTGGTGCATGAAAGACTCAAAAAATAGAACTAGAAGTTAACTGTTGACACTACCATAACTAATCCAAAACTATTGGTGCACTTGTGCACCTTCCCACTAGCACATGTGCGTAACTTCAAAGGTGGCAAGACCAAAATTGGCAAAATTTGTCTAAGTCCCAAAATTTCAATTTTTAGCATTTGGGTTTTCTCACCCTTCTTCCAAAATGATGTATGGATGTGTCACTTTAAACTTTTGGATAAAAATGGCAATCTCTTGATAATCTAGAAAGTCAAGGGACTCATACTTGGTTCTTACTTCTTGGTGGTCTTTGCTAACCTCTTGCCTATTTTCATTAAAATCTTCTAGATTGGAGTCCAACTCTTTTAATGATTCATTGGTCTTGAAAATGTGCCTAACATCACCTTTGGAGGATGATGTCTAAAATAATACTCAAAATGATTGTACATCTATTTTGACTAAACACAATTGTGCCCTATAGTCATCTCCAAAAATCTCCAAGCTAGCAATTCTATAATATTTATCTACTTCCAAAAATTGATCAAGATCCCTCTTCTTCACATCCTAGATATCTTCATACAATTCAATCATAACCCTTTACTCATTGCTATTTTTTTCCATCCAATCATCTACTTTATCCAATTACTCCTTCGAATATATATCTAATAGCATATGGTATGTTTGACCCTTTATGATCTTTAGTGCTTCCAAGTCATTGGTCCAGGTGGCCACTTCATCCATCAACCCAAAATATTGGTCAGCCACTATAACCAACTTGCCAACATTCCTTTGGATATTGTGTAACAGGTTCATGTTTCCTTCAATTATCTATACACCTCTATCCTCAAAACTATATTGCCATATTTTACACAAGTCCAAAAATGAATGACTATGTACTACGGCCAAAACTTGTTTGTCAAGGGTAGCCGCTAAAGTGATCTCAGGATGATCAAGGTCCAAAGGACCTACTATCTCCTTTATATACTCCCACAATAGATCATTATATTTCTTGAATTCAAAGATCTTTGCCTCATCTTGATCCAAGTATTAAAATACTTTCTTGAGGCCCATGATAGTCAAAACTTTGGTTGTATCTCTGGTGGCCTTCCCCAATACTACTTCCTTCATATGATAATCCTTTGGGGAAACATATTCTATATCCACATGAGGAGGGGAAATAACAATATGCATCATTTTGGTTCTTCATGATGAAGGTCAATTTCTTAGGATCACTATGAACAAGTGCTGGTATTCTTATTGCCTTCGTCAAGGCATCCAATCCTTCTACTTTGTATACTCCACATACCTTTTTTGACAAGATGATATTTATTGTTTCAACCATGTTGGAGTCATACCCATAAGAGACATATACTAACCTAATGATAAAGTTGTCTCTGAAGCTTGCTCTTTCCCCCTACCACTCCTCTCTGGGGTTTTCTCTATTCTTAGTGGCTCCACTACTAAGGCAACCATCGTGGTTCTCAAACAAGAGGATCTTGATTCTTCCATTGGTGGTATTTTTTTCTCCCTCTCCAACAATGTGCCCCTCTTTTGAGACATCATCTTTGTGTAGTTGGACATATTCATCCCCCACTACCATCTGACTTTTAGGCTCTATGATTGTAGCGGGTACTAGGGTGATCTACTATTCTAGTAGAGGAGGAAGTAGAGAATGTGGATTCATTGGAGGTGGAGGAGGTATGCCTAATGGATCTTGTAGGAGTGGAAGCAGTTTATTCCAACCCTTGCCCAATGATTATCTATGTAGAGTATCCTTTATCACCCCTCCTTCCAAATGAGTCCCTATGAGCATACAATCAAAATCTATAAGATCAAAGACATCTGGGCCATCTCCCTCCACAAACTCAGTCCAACCTTCCTATTCTTGGTTCGTAGACTCTTCAACCCAAATTAGCTATCCTTGGGTGTCTAATGGCATTTGCATCAAACTTGTCCTTTTTTCTTCTTTGGCCCTTGTTGATTGGGTCCTCTTGTTTAGAGGGAGATATTCAATTTCTTCTTCTTTCTCTTCACCCTTTTCCTTGGGTATGGTTTTAGGAATCCAGGGTGAAGGAATGCTTTTCTTCTTCAATTTCCTCTTCTTCACCCCTACCACCACCATTTTTGTCCTAGCCTTCTAGAGCATTGACGAGGATGCCTCTATTTGTGTAGGGGCTTCTTCATGTTGGGTTTATTCTAGTTGGACCTCTTCCTCTTCTTCTTCTACTTCATTTTGTCATTGTGAAAGCATGCCACTTCTATCTCGTGCTTATATATGATTTCTATCCTAACAGGGGACTTCTCTTGGTGTGTTGGAATTGTGACCTTAGTTCCTTTACCCTTCTTAGGTTGTCTAGGAACTTGTAAGGTTGGCACATTGGGAACTTGTTCCAAGTAGAATGACTTCTTAACCCAATCCTTTTTTAGTTGAATGACATGCCTTTCCTAATATTGTATATCATCATTTTCCTCTTGACCAATCTCTGTATTCATTATGGGTCTTTCAAAGACTTTGTCTCTTTTTTAGAGGAGGTCCAATACATTGAGGCTATCCTTGTTCCACACCTTTAGGGGTATAGTCAAATTGAGTGCCTTGTTTTTAAGTTACAGACTCATCCTATAACAATTCTTGACTCAAACATCATAGTCATCTATACAGTTCATCGAATGACCTTCAATTTTTGCATCAGGTATAAACCCCCTTTCCACAAGATGCTAGAACAACCCAATGTTGTTAAAGTAGGGGTGGGGCACTAGATAATCATCTAAGGGGTATTGGTCCCATTTAATTTCATATGTGGAAATGTCTTATTTTTGCTTCAGCTCAAAATGCCCTATGGTGATTGGTCATACCCATGTTTGCTTGTGCATCTTCCCTAGTTTGTTATAGGCTGAAGCCAACTATCTAACAACTTCAAAGAGTATAAGTCAATGGTTATACCCATGTTTTCTTATGTATCACCCTAAAGCCAAAGTTAATGGTTTTTGTTTTATTTGCAAAAAACACGGTCATCAAGCACATAAGTGTAGATCAAAGGTCAATAAAGCACCAACTGCTTCTAGATTTGAAGGTTAATGTTAAATATGTTAGGAGTACAGTCATAAGGATCAAGACAAACCACCTAAGAAAGGTAATACCATAAATTGGGATTAAAATACTTGGGTAAATTATTAATATTGTGGACAAGTATGGACACATTGCAAAAAAATTGTGCTAGCATACATCCCAGAGGAAGATCTAGCAATCGAAGAAATTTTGGACCAGCATGTTTCAATTGTTCGAAGGTCCGTCATCTAAGCAATGATTGTATGAACTAAGCACTAGCACCAAATGTTGAGGTAAGCGATGGAAAGGAAAAGGTAAAATTTGAAGAAGTAAGGAATGAAATGAATCAAACATGGAAAAAGAAGTCAGATGGAGGCAGTAGTGCAAATGAAGAAGTTGTGATCACTGAATCCAATGGATTAGGTGATTCCCTCACCTCAAACTAGATGACAAGGTATGTATGGAACTATGTTTCAAATTTCCAAATCATGCATTAGTTCTTCATACTGTATGCATGTAAGTCCAAATTTGTATGATAGATGCACAAGGACAAATCCAATGTTTCAAAAGAGAAGTGATTTTTGGTACCGAGTTGAAAATTTGGTAGAGACCAAGTGCCAATATTGAATGTGTGTATGAACTGAGCCATGAAATTGACTAGGAAAAGTTGAAGGATGTATGTGCACCAAGTTTTATTGGGTAAGTCAAGAAAACTATTATGCACTTACTGTACACCTAATAATCATATAGAACATTTAATGGATACTAAACTTGATTGTTTGAGCCTATATAGTGGATTTTGAAGCTCATTTCTATTCACCAAGTTTTTAAATTTACAGAGAAATTTTTTTAGACAATTGCAGAGCAATTTATTTGAAGTTGCAATGAGATTCAAGTGTGTGTCATTAGCTTAACGAGTAAGTTGTGCAAGATTATTTGAGCTAGGTTGTGAAGTTGTTTGGTTTAGAAAACCTAGATTGTGAAGATGGTATCATCGACATTTGCTAGTGAGAAGGAGGTATTGAAGGATAGAAATGCATAGATTATTGAAAATGATGCACGTCCTCCATGAAAATTGAAGGCATACCCAGATATTGAATTAATAGGAGATTCTTTAGAGGCGTTGTTTTTAATTACACCTAGAGTGATCATGGTACACAATGTTAGGTCATATTATATGTGTAAGATTGAAGAAATAGGTGACTTCAAGTTGAGGAGTGCTTATGATAAATCGTGTGACAATGGTAGGTTGAAAGACAAGATCAAGGTCATGAATGAGAAAAGGTTAACTCTTTCCCTAGCATTTCCAAAGGTATTTAAGGTTGAATGGATAAAAATTGTGCTAAGATGAACATATGGCATGAAATTGTGGTTGGAGAGTGGACCAGTTAGAATCACAAAGTAAATCATTCATCATGTGACTGGATACCCTATTTTGGACAAAGTGAAGACTATTTGATGTCAAGAAAGGGATGTGATTGAAAACTTCACAAAGGAAAAATGGAATGGTAGAGGCATGTTGATCAACACCATAGAAGATCATGTGATTTATTTTGTTGTTCGAGTAATTGCATACAAGTTTTATCGGTCGAGTCAATTGAATAGTGTGACATGCATAGGTTTTTACATGGGATACAAACTTTTCAAGAAGAATCACAGTTATGATATGACTAAGTTATAACTAATCCAACAGGTAGAGAACCTAGGAAGTGAAGACCGTTTGATGTCAAGAAAGGGATGTAATTGAAAACCTTGCAAAGGAAAAATGGAATGGTGGAGTCATGTCAATCAACACCATAGAAGATCATGTGATTGATTTTGTTTTTCGAGTAATTGCATACAACTTTTATCGGTCGAGTCAATTGAATAGTGTGACATGCATAGGTTTTTACATGGGATACAAACTTTTCAAGAAGAATCACAGTTATGATATGACTAAGTTATAACTAATCCAACTGGTAGAGAACCTAGGAGTGATAAGGAAGGAAAAAAAATACTTCATGTAATAAGTTATAACTAATCCGACTAGTAGAGAACTTAGGAGTGATAAGGAAGGAAAAAAATACTTCATGTAAGTTTGGTTCTTTCATTGTATATATATTCTTCTACGCACAAAATTAATTTCCCACTATTAGAGATGTAGTATGGGATAGAAAGAGGCTAGTCACCAAATAGATAAATGATTTCATCAATTAGTTAGGTGATAACTTTGAAACAATTATGGATGAATATTTTAAAGATTCAAAAAAAAAGATGAAGAACAAGCTCAAAATGCCTAAGTCAGTCATGGACCAATATTATGATCACATATATTTTCTTGTTGATACTAATTACACATATGTTTAGGCTGTAATTCCTAGAGTGGCATGGCTAAGACCTTTAAATTATGAGGTAAATATTGATCAAGTATCAACTTTCATTACAACATTACTAACTAAGGAGATTAAAAAGAATGTTGAACCCTTTGACACATATGAGACAAATAAGATTAAAATGATGATGAAAACAAAGGTTCCCAAAATGGATAGAAAAATAAAGAAAATGATTCAAGACTTGGAAGGTAAACTCAGTGAAGCACCACTATAGATTACAGAGGGTAAATGTGAAGACCTCAAGAGTAAAGGAGGAGATGAAGGTGATGAAGAAGAAGAACATGAAGGTTAAGGAAAATAACTGGTAGTTTTTGAGCCTAAGGAATCCAAAGGAAAGGAGATTTTTGTGGGTGATCCAAAAGTGAAGAAAAGTTTGAAGAAGGTGAAAGTTAAGCCCACAACCACACCGCAGAGGATAACTAGGCAAAGATCCAAGGCAACAAGTTATGTAGCTACTGAGACATCAAAGAAAAGAATTGTAAAGATCACAAGGTTACTTAAAGGAAAAATTCCAAGGAAGAGGTTATCAGATGCAACAGGGGTCGAGCAAAACCAACAGAAGAAGAAACTGAAAGAAAATTGGTAGTTAAGCCTAATGACGATGAGGATGAGGTAGAACTGACTGGATCTAATGACTTGATTCAATTCCAAATTATTCCAAGGAAAGAGCCTCAAGATATTGATAATGTATGTGAAAACTTGAGAGGTTTAGCATGTTTAGCAGGATTTAGTTAGATAAAATATGATACCTTAGAAAAGATGGATAAAGAAAAGGTTGAAAAAACTATTATTGACATGATGGTGAATTTTAAGTATACACCAATAGAATTAGGCCAAGGATTACCTAAAGAACTGTATAATAAGATAGATTGTAAGTGGAAATGAGCACTAACCACATAAAAACAAATGAGAGAGGCCACATTATCCCAAGTTATGCCTAATTTAGGCAAAGATCACATGTCAATAGCTATGAAGGATTATGCTAAGAAGTTTGTGCTAAAGGGAAGGGCATATAAGATTATTTAAAATAAACTAGGAGAAGTTGTACATGAGAGTAAGATAGTATGGAAGAATGTTTTTGGTCTTATGCCTGGAGATGAGGAGCAAGAAGAAAGGAAGAGAAGGATGCAAGGGAAGTAGAGTTAGATAACAAAGAAGATATCTATGATGAAGCCAAGAAGTTGGTTGAATTAATTCATAAGATGACACAAGCAAGTGAGAAGTAGACTAAAGTAGTCACTATAGAAGATCAAACTCTATAAAATATATTACCACATGTGAATACTACTGAGAAAGAGTTAGAAAGGAATGCGTTTGTTGAGTAAGAAAAGAAGGAACAAGCTCCTAAATCAATCAAAGATGCATTGATAGAAACCAATCCAGTGGTTGTACGGATCAAGGAATATCCTAAGATTGATGAGTAGCAACAATATAAATAGGTAAAAATTAGTCTAATTGATACAACTACAATTACTATTGATACTAATGTGCATGTACCAACAAAGGCAAAAAATGTTGCTATAGTCGAGTAGTGGAGTGCTTTGGAAAATGAAAGAAGAGATCAAACATATGTTTCCAAAAAGGGAAATCAAGATGTGATTAAGGAGAAAGAGAGCCAAAATGAAAAAGTAGAGAAATCTACTCCTAGTAGTGAAAGGAAAAATGTCTCAAGACCTTAGATTGAGGGAAAAAAGGAGATGGTTCAGCTAAGTTCCATTGTTGAGCTCACAATGATCAAGGAGCAAAAACCACAAGATGAACCAAACAATTTTGAGGGCATACAAGCAATTATTTAAAGACTGAGTAATGTATGGAAAATCTTTCTCAGTAACCCTATTTTACTTAGGGTCTTCTCTAAAATACTACTCTAGCCTATTAGGGTTCTTCATTGCCCTAACTCAAGAGGGTTCCTAAATGTAACCTCACCTCTTCAATTTGTCAACATCACCATTAGAAACAACTCAACCATATACTTGCCCTTGGATATCTTCTTGCATCCCCTATACTGAATAACCAAAATGTGATAAAAAATAATCAACCATGGAGAGGGAGGCTTATTTCTAAGGTTTTGGGTCCATTACAACACCAAACAACCATACTTGCATTGAAATCCCTATCGATTTCAAGATCTAGCACCAAACTATCCTAACTTGGGCTAAAAGGAATTAGGCCTACTTTCTTACTATTTGACCAATAACTCCAAATTTTATCAAATAGAGTGTCAAATTTTTTTCACTTCCTAATACCCTTTATGGAGCCCTTCAATGTTTTATTGGTCTCAACTCAAACTCTCCGTACAATGGAATGCTATATTATAGCCTAAAAATAAGGTTTCAAGGACCCTGAATAGTTTACACAACGGTTTACTTTTTCACCTTCCAAAACTCATCACCTAAACTTCTCCTTGGGTATGGCACCTCCTCACACTTCTTTCTTCTTATCCAAATGCTTAAATTGAATCATTCAATGCATTCAATCCACTAAAAGACTCTTACAATGCTCTGTGTTCCCTAGCCATGCCCTACTGGCTCACTTAGGGGATCACTACAAAAATAGGTAACCATCATTCTAGGGCCCAAATTCTCCTCACATATGGTACAAGTATTCTCTCACCAATTCCAAGAGCCTGTAAAGATACTAGGGCGGAATGGTGAGTTATGATCCCATTTACACAAACTGCCTGTTATAGACTAGCTATAGTACACAAAACTAAAGAATTTACAAAAATAATGAAAATGAAAAAAAAACACTAACTAAACACACACATAATCTACTAATTACAAGGACAATCCCATTCACATGTCATAGTGTTGAGTTCAATCTATCGAGACACCATTAACAAGGAAATACATCAAAATGCTCAGAAAACTTGCTCATTCATAAGTTACTCTTCCTCCAAAACTACATTCAAACCCTTTGACAGGTTAGGGGAGGCCTTATATAGGTCTATCACCTTTGATACAATCACTTAGAGGTGGTTACACAACCATCTGAATGATGTTGCTATTTTGGAAGGAAAGTTGTCCTAACAATTTTTGTGATTTTGCAAAATTGTCAAGCAACTTTACAATTTTTGTCCTAGTTAGGTCAAACTTGGTCCAAATCCCATGAAACTCCACCTAGTGCTTAATTATGTCACTTATTACATGAGAACATCATTCCACCTCTTAGTTTCATAATCTAGCCCTCTAGATCCACAATTTCCATTCTTATCAACAATGGTAACAATTTGACTACACTAAGCAACTTGGATGACTAGGTAGTAATGAAGACCCAATTAGACCTCCTAATGGCTAAGTACTACCCTAGTAATCTCTATTCCTCTTATTCCACTAGTGGCTTGACTAAGAACACTACAATCCAAAACTCAACTAGGAACCCTAGGTTGTTAGTTAACCTTACCTAAGCACTCCTACACCATGCTCCCCACAAGAGAAAATCATGTCACTCTTGTAGACATTATGTCATAAGCTATTCCCATCTTCTTGAAATATGTGTCAACAACCCATGTTGCCTCTGATTCTAGCTTACTCCTCCACTTGATGAGGTGTTCAATGTACACCTTGTGCCTAGTAGTCTTTTTGACTCTTGAATCCAATACCTGCTCTGACTCTAGATGTATCTTGGGAGGTAGAAAATCAGATGTTACATCCTTGTTGGCCTCATGTATGTTTCCATATACTTCACTTAGAGGCCTCTTGAACTTGGTTAGATCTGCTACATTGAAGACTGGTGAGATGTTCAATTCTTTAGGTAGATCCACCTTGTATGCATTGGCTTCATAGTTAGCCATGATCTTGCAAGGTCCCACTCTCTTCATCTGTAGTTTGATAGGTACCCCCCTCTTCAATATAAACTTGTTCAAATGTACCATGAATTAGTCACCTACTACAAATTGAACATCCCTTCTCTTCTCATCCACTTTAGCCTTCAACTTTTATGTAGTTTCTTGTATAGTCTTCTTAACCTATTCTTGAATATCCTTCATGGTTTGAGTGAAGTATTTATCTTGTCCACTCTTGTATTTTATAGCCCAAAGGTCCCTAAGTTTACACACACCCCTTGGATGCATCCCATAAATAATCTCAAATGGGCTCCTACCTGTTGTCCTGTTCATATTATCATTATATGCATATTCTGCTTGAGGAATAATCACATCCCACATCTGACCATATTCTTTGGTTAGGCACCTTAATAAGTTACCCAATGTCCTATTAAACATGTTAGTTTGACCATAAGTTTGAGGATGGTAAGCTCATCCAATAGATAGGTTAGTTCCCAACCTACTCCACAAGGTTTTCCAAGAATGACACATAAACTTGACATCCCTATCTGACACAATGCTTAGGGGTAGTCCATGGATCCTTGCAATCTCCTTGAAGAACATATGTGCTATATGGATAGCATCATGAGAAGTCTTACAAGATATATCAAGTATCCCATCTTGCTAAATTTCTCTACCACTACATAGATGCCATCATAGCCATATTTTGTCTTGGGTAGTAACATAATGAAGTCCATGCTAACACACTCCCATTGTCTACTAGGGATTGGTAAAGGTTGGTATAACCTTGCATTACTAGCTCCTCCTTTTGCCTTCATGCATACTATACACTGCTCAACATATCTTGTCACATCCCTTGACAACTTTGGCCAAAAGTAAAACCTTTGAACTAGCTCTAGGATCTTGTTGATGCCAAAATGTCTGCTTAGGCTTCCATTATGATTTTCTTGGAAAAGGTTCTCTCTTATAGAATCCTTAGGAACACATAACTAGTTTCCTTTGAACAATAGTCCACTCTACAATGTATAATCAACAAAATAGCTATGAAAATGATTTTGAAACTCAGAGCATACCTTGTAGGCTTCAAAAAATTCTTCATCATCCTTGTAGAGGTCTTTGAAACTCTCCATACCAATTCTATGGAGTTGAACTTCTTGGATGGTCAACATCCTCCTTCTTAGTGCATCTACAACCTTGTTCATCTGCCCTTTCTTATGATTGATGGTGAATGTGAATGCTTGAAGATATTCCATCCACTTTAAATGTCTATTTCTTAACTTTTCTTGGGTATTGATGTAGCTAAGGGCTTGGTTGTTAGTAAATACCAAAAACTCTTTGGGTATAAGGTAATGCCTCCATTTCCTAAGAGGTTGAACCAAAGCATATGAATCCAAGTAATAAGAAGAGTACTTCTTCTTAGCTTCATTTAGCTTATCACTGAAGAAGTCTACTGGCCTACCTTCTTGACTCAACACCTCCCTACTTCCATCCCACTTGCATCACACTCTAGGGTAAACAATTGATAAAAAATAGATAGTTTTAGGATAGGTTGTGTGGCTATTTTTTCTTTCAACTTTCAAATGCATTTCCTTCTTCAAGAGTCCACCTAAACTTGGTTTTCACTCCACCCTTAATGGTATCTAGTACTGGTGCACAAATACCAGTGAAATTCCTAATAATTTTCCTATAGAATTGATCTAACCCATGGGAAATTCTTAACTTTGTTGCTATAGTTGGAGGTGGAAAATTTAGGATAGTTGTAACCTTGTCTTGGTCCATCTTCAGAGACCCCTTGGATACTACAAATCCTAGGTATACAAGCTCTTGCTTCATGAATTCACACTTCTCCAAATTGATTTCCAATTTCTCCTCATGTAACTTCCTTAACACCATCTCCACATGCTCTAGGTTTTCTTCTTTTGTCTTGCTAAAAATGAGTATATCATCAAGATACACAACCACAAACCTTCCATTGTAATACTTCAATACTTCATTCATGAGCCTCATGAATGTTCTAGGAGCATTTGAGAGCCCAAATGGCATCACAATCCACTCGTACAATCCATCTATGGTCTTAAACATTGTCTTCCACTCATCACCTTCCTTTATCCTTATCTGATGGTAACCACTTTTGAGGTCCAACTTGGTGAAACATTGAGCTCCTCCAAGACAATCTATCAAGTCTTCAATTCTTAGTATGGGAAACCTATACCTTATTGTGATCTTGTTGATGGCCCTTGAATCTATACAAAGCCTCCATTTCCCTCCTTTCTTGGATGCTAAAACTACTAACACTACACAAGGGCTAATGCTCTTCTTTATCGGACCATGATCTAGGAGTTCATACACTTTCCTACCTACCTCTATGTTCTGATCTAGGATAAGCTTATAGGTTATCTTATTAGGTAATGAAGAACTAGGCACAAATTTAATCTAATGACTTATCACTTTCCTTGGAGGTAAAGTTGTAGGTGTCCCATCACTTACCATGTCCTTATATTTCTGAAGCATATCTTGGATTTTAGTAGGTAAGGGCTCTTGCTTATTTTTCTCTTCATCCTTAGGCTTAAGGAGTATGGCATATCCCTTATTGTCTTAATGCTTAAGAGCCTTGATGAACTCTTTCCCAATACTCAACAACACACTAGGAGTCTTGGACTATGATTCATTCTCCTTCAATAAAGATTGAATCATAAAAGTCTTTCCATCCTTCTTGAAAGAAATAGAATTCTCCTTCCCATCATAGACAACACCTTTGTCATATTGCCAAGGTCTTCCCAATAGTAGATGGAATGCATCCATAAGCAATATGTCACGAAGTAATTTGTCCTTGTAGCCTGTAATTGAAAACTCAACCAAAGTTTACTCATTCACCAACACACTTTGTCCTTTGTTCAACCATGTAACTTTGTATGGGTTGACACAAGGTACCTTCTTATACTTGAGCTTCTCCACTAATTCTTCTTATATGATATTTCCATGGAGCCTAAATGCACAAGCACCTTGCACACCTTGCCCAAAATCTTGCACCTAATTCTAAACAAGGCCCTCCTATGCTTAGGTTCATCATTAGCTGGTTGTTTGATCAACACTCTCTTGAAAATTAAGTTCTCTCCTCTCTCTAACTCAATATGATCCACCTCAAATACCTTAGAACTCAAGGAGTCCTCTTGAGCATAGGCAACTTTCTTATCACCACTTGAAGAAGTAGGTTTATCAGGACATTTATAGGCAGGGTGGCCCAATTGACCACAAGTATATCACTTCATGTTTTAAAAATATGAGTTTCTCCTACTTGTACCTCTTCCTCTATTTAAGCCTCCTTGATTGCATCTTCCTCTTGAATAACCTCCCCTTGGAGTAGTTTTACTGCCCTACTCTACTAGTTTAGACTCACCTTGGTTTCTCTTATCACTACCTCTGCCTTGGTATCCACCTCTATGCCCTCTTTTGTCTCTTCCTCTACCTCTACCTTTGAATTTTCAATCACCCTTCTTCATGTTCTTCTCTTCCACCTTAAGTGCCAATTGATGACACTTCTCAATAGTGGTAGGGGTCCATAGACTTAGCTCCACTTGGATGCCCCATTTAAGTCCACCCAAGTATCTTTCTATCTTAAAAGGTTCATCTTCTTGAATTTTGGACCTTAAGCATAGTCTTTAAAATTCCTCAGCATAAGAGGCCACATCCAAGTCCTTCTACTTTAGACCTTGCCTCTTTATATGTAATTGTACTTCATAATCTTTTAGCAGATAGTTCTCCTTAACTTTGGTCACCATAGCATTCCAATTAGCTATAAGCTTCTTTCTCATGCTGACTGTTTCATCTTGCAAATATTTCCACCATGTCAATGTTGATCCTTTAAGTCTTGATTTGGAAACCTTCACCTTTCGTGCCTCTGTGACACCTTCACATTCAAAATGGTTCTCCACCCCCTCAATCTATTCCATCACTATATTAGTGTCCATCTTTCCATTAAATAATGGAATTCCTTCTAGGGATTTTCCTCCTAGTGCTTTGATGGCCTTCAAGAATGGTTCTTCATTCAATGGAGGGTCTGGTTTAGGTATGATGTCCTCCTCATCAACCTTTGCCTTTACTTTTTCACTGCTTCCACCTTCTTCATCTTTATTCTTGGCTGCTTCCACAACTTCTTTGAACTTAGTCTTCATTTCTTCTACGGCTTCTTCAGGGATCTTATTTTTCCCCTTTTTCTCACCCATCTTCTTGGCTAACTCTGCATTAGTCACCATGTTTATTTCACCTAATGACTCTTCTACAGTTTAAAACATCTATCCACAATCCCAAATCTTTTGGGGCTCTGATACCACTTTGATGTATGAAAAATATTGCTCACTGACCCTATTTGTCTTATCATCTTCTCTAGGCCACTACTCTAGTCTATCAGGGTTCTTCACTACCTTAACTCAAGAGGGTTCCTAACTTGAACCTCATCTCTTAAATTTTTCAACATCATCATTAGAACCAACTAAACCATAAACTTGCCCTTGGATGTCTTCTTGCATCCCCTATACTGAATACCCTATACTGAATAACCAAAATATGGTAAAAAAATCAACCATGGAGAGGAAGGCATATTTATAAGCTTTTTAGTCCATTACAACACCAAACAACCCTACTTGCATTGAAATCCCTATCGGTTTCAAAATCTAGCACCAAACTATCCTGATTTGGGCTACAAGGAATTAGGCCTACTTTCTTAATATTTGATCAATAACTCCAAATTTTATGAAACAAAAAGTCAAAAAAGTTTCACTTCCTGATACCCTTTATGGATCCCTTCAATATTTTATTGGTCTCCACTTATCAAATTGTCTGTACACTAGAATATTTTATTATAGCCTAAAAATAAGGGTTTTAAAGACTTTGAGCAGTTTGCACAAGGGTTTACTTTTTCATCTTCCAAAAATCATCACCAAAAATTCTCCTTGGGAATGGAGCCTCCTCACACTTCTTTCTTCCTCTCCAAATGCTCAGATTGAAGCATCCAGTGCATTTAATCCACTAAAAGACTCTTGCAGTGCTTTGTGTTCCCTAGCCATGCTCTACTGGCTCGCCTAGGGCATCATTGCAAAAATAGGTAACCACCTTTCCAAGGCCTAAAATTATCCTCACATATGGTACAAGGAGTCATCTCACCAATTGTAAGAGCCTGTATACATGCCAAGGTGGAATGGTGAGTTATAACCCCATTTACACAAGCTACCTATTTCAAACCAACGATAATGCACAAAACTAAATATTTTACAAAATAAATGAAATTGAACCAAACATAATAAATGAAGACACACATAATCTAATAATTACAAGGAATATCTCATTCAAAAGTCACAATTCTAAGTTCAATTTGTCGAGACACCATTAATAAGGAAATACATCAAAATGCTCAAAAAACTTGCTCGTTTAGAAGGTACTCTTCCTCCAAAACTACATCCAAACCCTGTGACAAGTCATGGGAGGACTTATAAAGGTCTATCACCTCTAATAAAACTACTTAGAGGTGGTTACAGAACCATCTAAATGAAGTTTCACTTTTGTAAGAAAAGTTGTCATGACAATATTTGCAATTTTGTAAAATTGTCAAGCAACTTTACCATTTTTGTCCTAGTTAGGCCAAACTTGGTCCGAATCCCATGAAACTCCACCAAGTGCCTAGTTATGTCACTTATGACATGAGAACATCATTCCACCCCTTATTTTCCTACTCTAGCCCTATAGATGCATAATTTTCATTCTATAAAAAATGACAATAATTTGAATACCTTAAGCAACTTGGATGACTAGGTAGTAATGAAGGCCCAATTAGATCTCCTAATGGCTAAGTCCTACCCTAGGACTCTCTATCAATTTTTATTCTAGTAGTGGCTTGGCTAAGGCTACTATAAGCCAAAACTCAACTAGGAATTCTAGGTTGTTAGTTAACCTTACCTAGGTGTTCCTGCACCACCAAGTTTGGAGCTCCAAAAACAAAGCTTTCAAGTATCCATGTTGAGCTCCAAAACTGCATGTAAAAGGACTAAGAAGAAGAAAGTCTAGTCCCCTATTTCATTTCAAGCCAAGTCTACAATGCTTGATGAGGACATAGTTAAACCAAATTGGGACAAGTCAACTTTGACTAAACACCAAATGAAAATATTAAGTGAACTATTTTCATGGAAGGAAAAACAAGCCAACCTAAGAAGAGAGCACCAACAAAAACAAACACAAAATAGGTGCTATATGACATAAAATATTTTTTTTTTGATTCTTTTGTTATTGATAATTTGGATGAGAATGCTTCCATTTTTTATTAGTTGATTAAAATTGTAGAAAAAATAAATGACCCTGATTTTGATAGAAATGAGAAATTTATGCAATGGTTAAAAGAAAAGTTTAAAAAGAAAGTGATGGAAAAGGTAGCAGTAGAAATTTTTGTAAGATAGGTTGAGCTATCTAAACTTGTGAGCAATTTGGAACAAGTTTCAAATAATGTAAATATAATGTTAAGAAATTTGTATGATAGCTCAAATTACACAAAGGATATTACAGAGAGGATGGATCAATTAGAAGCTAACTTGCAGTATAGTGTAAATGCACTAACCATAGATTCGAATTCTAGTGTTTTCCACCTATCTTAGGTAAATTTTCAATAGGAAAGGATTACAAAGTTTAGTGTTGAGTATAGCAGGATTAGAGTAAAATTAATCTCCATACAAGCAATGATGACACCTCACCTTGAGGTTATGTAGTTGCATTTGAAGAATGCAAAGGAGTTAGTCCACGTTGATCCAAAATTTTCATTTGTAGATAATTTGGTGGATCTTGCAGTAAAATTGGAGCTAGAGATTCAAGCTATTGAGTCGATAAGGACTGACTGGGATAATACTTTGAGCAGTATTTTGCAAATTAAAAAACCATTTTGGGATAATTTTTGTTTGACATCTCCACCCTGACATACATATGTGACAAAAAAGGGGGATAGATTGGGAGTTTACAATTTTTGAAAATTTGAACTTTTGCAATTTTGAACAAGTATATACCAAGTGTAGAGCCAAAATATGTATAGTGTATACTGAGTTAAGGTATGGATTATATTCTAAGGGGGAGTACTTGTGTTTTAGTTTTGTAATGAAAATTTTTGATCATGACACAATTTTTTTCCCACCACTACTTCATTTGACCTCATTTTTCTACCAAAATTTTTGACCATCAACTAAAAAAGTTTAGGTTGGTTAGAATGTAGAAGGCAATTTTTTTTTTTCACATTTTAGGCCTGTGCTGGTTGAAATTTTGACCAACACATATAGGTTAGAATGTGTTGATCAAAATTTTGACCAACACAGGGATGGAATTTGAAAAACAAAAAACATTTCCTATTTGTTGTTTTTCATGCAGGATCATTTGCATTTTTTTGGAGTTGGAAACTTGATGCGCTTGCTCTAGTTCTACCCTTGCTTGCTCATGGTTGGAGTTGAAAACTTGATATTTTGAAGAGGATGCTGCTCAGTGCAAACAAGTTTGGACCACAGAGGGTCACCGTGTTAGAGTAGGGGCATTAGCTTGGAGTTCCAACATATTATCTTTAGGAAGCAGGGATTGAAACATCCTTCAACGTGATAGTCGTGCTCAAGATGACTTTGTCAGCAAGCTTGTAGGCCACAAGTCAGAGGTAAACCCATAATATTGACAAAGTGACTAGAGATTTGCTTGTATATATAAATCTCCATTTATTGTGGCATTTAAGTCCCAATCACATTCTTTGCAAATGAAAATTGAGTCATGGCCTACTTTTATATTAGTTCACAGGTATGTGGGCTGAAATGGTTGTATGATAATCAGTAGCTTGCATTAGGTGGAAATGATAATCAGGTTATATGTTTTTTCCTTGCAACAAAATATTACTGATGTGGTTGACACATTGCTTAGGTTGACAAAATATTAATGTCATTGCAAAGACAACTTGTTTCTAAAATCCAAACTTTTAACTCATACCATATCAACAAAATAGATTCAGCGCTACCATCTTCAAAAGCACATGTTTACAAAAAGGAATTCATAGGATTTTGTGTTTATAGTTATACCACCTAAATGTGAATCCTCCTGGGTTAAATCTACCACTGTGGGCAGCCCATTAACCCCACCCTCCACATACACCCATCCTCTGATGTAAGTTACTTGGATGTTTGTGCACTTTATGATCTAGAATCAAGATTATTTGAAGAGATGGTTGTGCTGAGTGTATTTCTTTTGTATCAAACTTGAACCATATTTCATGTTGTGTTGATTGAGAGATGAATTGTCGTTACTGGCAACTATTACCCATAAAATGAAATATACCAAAGACATTGTCAAATATTATGGAAGTTAAAAGTCATTTTCTGGCTATGTAGTTTGAAAAAACATGATAAAATTAGTTTAAGAAATGAAAACTCAAATTCTTATACAATAAAAAAATTGAAAAATATGGAGGATTGTATTTTTCTTTGGCTTGTGAGTGACTACATCAAAAAATCGAATATAAAATTGCAAGCTAGTATCTAAATTCTACAAAAATGGCATGAACATTATGGTTGATAAAAGAGGGTAGAGTTTTTTGGAAAATATTAAGTTTGTAGATGTTATTTTCATAGTCAAAGAGCATTCTAGATCTTGGGATAGCAATTAAAAATCTGGATGTTTTTATCTACCCTCTGTATTGAAAAGGTACCTTTATGATGATCTGATGGGATGATTCTATGTTTTAGCAGTATGCCAAGAGCTAAGAAACATTCTCTCTAATTTTGAGGATAGTCTACTTGTAATGTATATCCTCTGTTTCATTAAAAGAATAAAAAAAAAGGGTTATCAAGTTTTTTTGATTTTCCATTCCTTATTCTTATCTGTGATGTTAAATACTGGGCCATTGTGGCACCATCTGAACAACTTGATATGGGAGCTCCTATTTGTTTTGAGACTAAGCTTAAAATCTTTTTAAGTAATGAAAATTATCCATACTTATTTCTTACCATTTTCTTTACCAATGTTCTAAGGCCTAATGCTTACATGAATCAATTGTGGTTGAATAATTGGTATGGTAACAATTTTTGTTATTGTGGGTGTAAGATGACAATTATTATTGTAATTGTACATTTAATTCTATCTAGGGACTAAAAATCATCTATGGTGGAAGGCTACTATTCTTAAGAGTATGTTGGTAGAAGGCTACATAATTAGAAAAGACTTCACTAAACCATTATGTAGATAATAGTCATATTATATTCCATGTATTAAAATACACTGTTCATTAAAGACTTTACTTCTATTTTTTATTCATCTTGATTGGTCACTTCATCACACTCAAGTTGATCTTCGTAGAGGTGTTATGTCAAATGGTTAGCATGATTGGCTCATATCTTATCTGATATCTTACATTATAAACATTTCATTCTATTCCAAACAAAAAGGCATGGATGAGTACTGGTCAACAATAACCATGAGTTTGCTATCTTTCAATTTGGGTAGATGCTTGAGAGTAGTGGATAGTAACATTGGGTTTGAGAAGTATGCAATATTAAAATCTTGAGAATTTCCACATATTCTCATTTTGAATTTCCACATAACAAATATTGTGAATTTGAGTTATAACTAAAGAAGTCTAGCTCGGGATGATGGGTTTTTTTCAGTGCTATTTTGAGTCTTATTGAATTTGGATTTGGCATTTCAATTGGCTTATTCATTGGATATTTCATGTTCATATATTTTCAGGAAAATGATGTGAAGGTGAGTGCCCGATTGACTATTTTTTGAATGTATTCATTTTAGATATTTATACAAATTTCCATGGATGTTGTGTTGATTTGGGTATTCACAAGCATTGCTTATTATCCATTTATAGCTGAAGATGGATGTAGTGTTTTTTTTTTAACTCTTTTAATTCGCTGGGTAAACTTTTTAACGTGACCGGTAGCACTGGCGCAACATGCCCACCGGTACCACGGGGACGGGGGAGATTAGAACCCGTGACCAACCCCCTGCAACAGGGAAGATTTAGCCAACCGAGCTAGGGCCCCCGCCCAAAGACGGATGTAGTGTTGATTTGAGTATATGTAATGATTATTTCTTATTCACTAATATTTAGAGTTCTGGCACAGTCAATTGCCCTATTTATTTTGGTTGTTGGATCTTCAGTTTGTGTGTACAAGCATATATATTAATTGGTTTGTTCATTTCCCATGTTTGAATTTTTAGTTAAGTGTAATTGTAAGGTAGCGATATTATTGTGTATATGCATGGATACATGTATATGTGCATTGATTTTGGTTTTAAAAAGGATTACTCCTCATATATACAAGTCATCTGCACTATTAATTTGAGTGTTTGAATTTTCAGCATGTATGTCTATGTTTTGATTTTCGATTTTTATGTGTGTGCAAATGGGTCTAATTATTGTGTGTATATGTATATGGATGTATCCATAGACTTGGGGTTTTTGTAAGGATTTTTCCTTGTATCATTTGATGTTTTGGCAGTGGGCTGGCTTGTTTCTTTAGGTATTTAAATTCTTAGACTTCATGAAATTATTTTCGCTCTACTGATTTGATTAATTGATTGCTTATTGATATATGCATGTGTGTGGAAACTATTGTGTGTGGGAAATATAGGTATTTGACATTATAGTTTCAATGTATATATATTCCTTTTGCATTTATTTTATTGGCAATTGTAACATATTGGTTGCTGATATATGTATCAATGGGATGATTATTATCTCGATAGGTTGCTAACAGGTTGATTGCGTTGATTTGGATTCCATTAGGATTGTATTTATCCCTTGATATTTGACATTTTGGTAGACCATGCAATCTATTGTTTGATAAGTATGAGATATTTTCCATAGTAAGTCAAATTTGTGACTTTGCTACCAGGATTTAATTCTGTAGTTTTTGAGTCAAACTCATTGACCCATGTTTCATGAGTAGTGATTGACATGATTCCATCTCTCATGAGAATAAATGTAACACTTAGCACTCATTGGATCTAGGTGATGCTCATAGAGGTGAAGCACTTGGACTTTCGGGAGGTCACCCATCCTAGCACTACTCTAGCTTGAGCATGCTTAACTACATAGGTCCCTCAATGAGTTTGACTCAAAAACTATATAGTTAAATCTTGATAGCAATATCACAATCTATTGTTTGTTAAATTTGGTCTTTAAATTCTTAATGTGCACATACATCCATATAAAGCTATGTGCATTATGCATGCATCAATAAGGATTGTGTCTCTTCTCTTGATATCAAAATTATAGCCAAGTGAATGTATAATTTGGTACTTTTATTCTGGTCTTGGTGTACTTATCTTATTGGAAATTTTAGTTTTGTTGTTGTTGATATATAGACGTGTGGTGGTTATTTTATTTGAAGGTTGATGACTGGGAGCATGTTTTGATTTTGGGTTTCCTTTGGGATTGTCCTCATCCCTTGATTTTTGATGTTTTGCCAAAAC
This sequence comes from Cupressus sempervirens, assembly GCA_028749045.1. Lineage (NCBI taxonomy): Eukaryota > Viridiplantae > Streptophyta > Pinopsida > Cupressales > Cupressaceae > Cupressus > Cupressus sempervirens. The sequence continues at coordinate 408,471,733 of CM053785.1, forward strand.
TGATAGGCTTGTCAATTTGGGAAATGTTATCCTTGATGTGCTTCTATATACATAGAAATATGTGTGCATGCATCAATACATAGATAGATCATGAATTTAGGTTTATGTACAAATCCTTCCTCATTCCCAAATATTTCAATTCCTAGCAACATCAAGTGGCTCTTAGTTTGGCTATTAGCATTCTTAGTTTTGGTTAACTTATTATAGTTGTGTTGGTCGTTATCAGTATGTGTACATACATAATGATTTTTTTTTTTGAGTCAATACATGGACATGCACATAATTTTGGGTTCCTTTAAGGATTAAACCTCTTCCCCTGATATTTGTTCTAGCAAAGACAACTGGCTTGTTGATTTGACAATTTTCTCTCTTAGTCCCAACAAACCTTGTTGTTGTAAAAATTGGATTGAGTTGACTATTAGATTGACACGTTTTTTTATTAATCTCTGTATATATACAATAATGAGTTATATGTGGTGTGGCTATTTCACACATATATGAATTCATGTATTAATTTCCCATCCATAAAGACAGTTTCTCATATAGTGAGAAGTAGAACCAAAATTTTGCCATAATCAATTGAATTTATAATTTGTGATTAGCAAATATTCTTTGCAGTTAGACCTTGGTCTTAGATATTGTGACAAAGGGGCACCCCTTCCATCAAATCACCATGGAATTCCACCAACCTTGCCTATTGAGGTATACCATACACAACAAATTGGATGTGACATTTTACCCCATTTGAACACTTTATCATGTTTCTTCCATTAGGATATGCCACATGCAACAAGTTGGACGTGGTTTCTTACCTAGTTTGAACATTTAGTCAATTATTTTGGAAGTTTTAACTTGGGGCTCTTCCTTGAATATCCAATATTTCTGCATATAATTTGACACTGTTTATGTTCTTCTTGCTGTTCTATTGATTTGATGGTAATTAATTGGCATCCTTGTATATTCACAAGTTTTGAGTTTATGACTGATTTTTTTAAATTAGTTTGTTTATCATTGAGAAAGACACTCTTAGTATTGATTCTTAATGTTTGTTTGCATTTGAAAACTCTTGTTATTTTCCTTAGAGATTATGAGTAGAGGAGAATTTAATTCTTGTGTATCGTGAACAATATTCATGTCATCACCAATTGTTGGAGACTTCTATTTATTCTGGAATATTGCAATGACCCAATGTTGTTTATGAACCTCACACAAAAAGGAGTAATCATCTTGTTGTGAGGAATGAGCTAGCAAGTGATTTTGTTTGGTGAAAGAGGTGTGTTCTTTATATTGTGAAGAAATAGTGGGTAGGGTAGGCTGCATATTGTTGATGTGAGTTGTATTCCAAACAATCATCTCTTATATAAGGTCACTTCTTATGCTATTCTTGCAAAGTAAGATCAATAAATGTCTTCAAGGTTCCTTCAATTGTGGATTTTAACTCTGTTTAATTATCTCACATGTTGGTTATTTGGCATCCTTTCTATTTCTCCTCGTAGTGCTAACAATTTAATGTGAAGTGACATTAGTTCCCGAGGTTGCTATTCTATTAGGGCTGGCACTCATTCCTTGCAGGTTGGAGAATATATTGATTGCTACTTATATAACATATGGAATTTGAGTATTAATCCCAATTTTAAAATATTTTAGTGGTTTGTCTGATAGACTAAGATATATGGCTAGTTCTATAAAAGATGGAATGAAATGCAAACCATATATGGGTGGTTCTGTAAAAGCTTTACCAAGTCTTTGTTCTTTTATGTGATGTCCCCTTTTCAGAATTGTCCTATATAATTCATGCCTTTTAGTCTACTAGTGTGATATAGATAGATTTGATTTGATACTGTTTTGTTCTTCAATGCTATTGCCACTCCTTGAATGAATGCTTATTGCTGAATGATTCAATCTATCAATTGGTTTGTTCAATATCATCTACTTTCTTATGATGTTCAATGCCCCTTTGGGAATAATTTTGTAATAATATTTCTAGAGATGACTTCTTCTAGTCTAATCCTATGTGTTGTATGTTCTGTTCACAATGATCTTTGTCTAATTTGGATGAGTGCCGAGATGTTCAAACCTATGGATGTTCTTCTCCCCAATATTTTTTTGATATAACAAATGTGGATCCACTTCTTTTAATTGATTGCTATATGTATAAATCTCTATTTATGATCTTCCATGCCCTTTTTCTCTCCTATCCGGTCCTGGCTTTATATCTTCTCATTCTCCTCAAGATGTGCACTCTACAAGTTCTATGAGTGGTAGACTTTTCTGTTAATCAGTATTGTATCAAAGTTTCAAACTAATTACATATTGAATTAAGCTTGATAAACAATAGGCTAATGCGAAAACAAGAAATTGAAACAAAATCATAAATCTTAATTAAGGTCCTTAGCTACGATGCTCTCTTATGAGTACTTGGTACTTGGGGTACATGTACCCAGTACTTGCGCATGCATACCCATGCAACCAAGTTAGATTTATATTAGAGAAAATGAGTTGGGAGGTCTAAATATTTCACAATATCTAGCAGAATCCTTGCTATTTGTGTGAAAATGTGAGCTTTAGTTTGAGTATGGATATCCTCAAAGCATAAATAATAAAGATTTTGTTGCATGTTGCAGTTGCCACTAGCCTGGTGGACATGTATGCAAGTTGTGGAAGAATACACACGGCATGTATGTGTATGTGTATGTATGCATGTTTTTTTATGTATGTACATATATAATATCTATATGTATGTATATAGCTGTGTGTGTACATCAATGTATACCATTTTTAATGGAATGCCTTAAAGAAATGTGGTTTTATAGCATTCCATAATTGTAGGATATGCACAAATTGGGATATATATGTGGATACATGCATGCACTACAATCACATGTATGTATGTAGATTTATATGGGCATGTGTGTTGCATCTATGTATACATATGTGCATACATACACACATAAATATATACATATATTTATGCACACATATATATAGAATTTTTGTGTTTATAATTATATTCAAGCAAATGCAATTGGTAGATGTGAAGCTTAATTCCACAATCTCTGCCAACATTCTTCTAGTTTATGCGAAGCTAAATTACACAATCTCTGCCAACATTCTTCCAGTTTATGTGAAGCTGAATTCCACAATCTCTGCTAGAAATATCAACACTGCAAGCCCACATATGATTACACTACCTAGGTAAGGATGTGTACTGCTTCAAGTTTATGTGATGTGAAAATGTAATTGCTTGAAACTTGTTTTATGTGATTTGAAAATGAAATTGTTTGAAACCTGATTTTATTTGAATATGAAATTGCTTGAAACCATAAAAAATTCATGCAAAAATAGCATCAATTACACCCTAAGAACACTATAACCCTTGTCGCATTTGAGCAACACAATTTGTGGCACCAATCTTTTTGGTATTGACTTCCTGTCAGCACTAAGTTGTAGCACAATTGCAAACCCCTACCCCAACTGTACAACATTCCCATGGCATTCATATATTAATTTAGTATATCTATTGACACTGATTATGGTTTTTGTTTTCCTGCTTTGTGAGGTTTTGATGTATAAAGATAGGTAAGATTTGATGTGAAATAGTTGGGATTTTTCTAAGCTAGGTAAGAATATAAAGTCATGAATGACCAGGCATTGAACAATGTAGTTCATTGCTATACATGGATTTGATGTGTTGTTCTGACCGTAGTCTCTTCTATCTCTCCGTTTTTCATACACACAAATCAATGATAAAGAGAAACTAGGGGCTACACAATGGAAGCTTTTGTTGAGTCAGGGGAATGGAACGAGAATTAAAAGTCATTAAATTTTAATTGATTGTGTTATAAATTATTCTTCCACCTAGTTTTTCCCTTCATTCATTCATTTATGATTCAAGAGTGGATATATATTTTGTCTTTTGCTGTGCCCTTGTGATCTATGTTACTATAGTGATCTTTTTTAGTGGAGAAGGAAGAAAGGGAAAAGGAAAAGGAAGGGTCTTGTATACACTGTATAGTAGAAGTGGCTTACATACAATACTTTAGTTGCCAGCAGGAGCAGTAGGAGGCTAGATCAGTTAGTAGTAGTGGTAGTAGTAGTAAAAGTACTAACTATACCATGCTATACTATGTAGAGGTAGACTATGATTCCACATTTTGCATGCATTTCTTCCAAGCTAATGGAAACAACATCCAACAATAGTTCTCTATCATTTATGCTTTGAGAGATGTCTATAACCCATTTCAAAGGTTCCATTTTGGCATAGATGAGAGATGTTGGCAAAACACATATATTTAACTCATTTTCTCTGATATAAATACACACACACATATGTGCATATGTGTGTGTGTGTGTGTGTGTGTGTGTGTGTGTGAAAATATATTCAACAAATCAATATGCATATCCTATAATATTGGCTTGCCATTAGATGACATTTCATGGAGGTAGTCAATAAAATAGTTAAAACACCTTACCTATGATTCCACATTTTGCATGCATGTCTACCAGGGTAGTTGCAACTTAAACAAATATATTCTCTCAATATATCTATTTTGTGCATATCCAACAACCATGGCTTTTGATGACCGCATTACATTTAGACATCCTGTCAAACAGTTCACATGACTTATCTATGGTTCCATTTTGCAAGCATATACACTCACATATACACTAAATAGAGACACACAATCGAAATGAGGCCAAAATGGAGATGCAAAAGTATTTAATTTTCATCCTTACAATTACACACACACACACACATTCATTTTGACATGTATGTGAATTTCTTTGTAAGGGAAAATAAAATACTTGCATAAAATATAATATCTAGGTTAATGAAATACATAAAGCATAAAAGAAAAATATCTATGGTAATAAAAACAAATGAAGCATTTAATAAACAACTAACTTACATATATCAGAAGTTTTTTAATGTGATAATTTTTTTGTTGTAGCTTATGTCGTCTGGATTAGATTTGAAGTGCATATTAGCTTTTAATTGCATCATGCTATGTGGTATTAGTTAGGCATGGCATTGCTAGCTTATTGAGATCTGTTCAGATTCATGTTCTTGTATCATTGTTTTCTCAATTCTGTTGAAATGTCAAAGCAAAATAGATGTCTATTTTTCTATTATCTATAAGACTACAACATATATAACTCTTCTTCTCTTGAGTTAGTTTCTCTACAAGAAGGGACTGCCTCATTTGAATTCTGCATTCAATGGTTTCTCTAGAAGTAAGATTTGTGTTGACATGGTTTTAACAATAACAAATTAATGAATGGTGGTCTGACATATGGTGTTGATGTTTATCTTGCTCCTACCCAAGGTATGAAAAATTATGTTCAAAGGTGATGTCTTTGATGGGGATTTCTTTTAAATGTTTGAATTCTAGAATATTCTTTCCTTAATACGCATATTCTTTATTTAAGAAGGAATGTTTGACTGACTATTATTGCTTATTCTTTACAGTGTTCCATTTTTAGACTTGGACATTAATGGGGAACAATATGCTATGTTGTGTTGAGTTATTTTGGGGAATGTTGAGGAAGTTCCTCTTGGCTCTCTTTAGTTTCATTTGAGTTGTGAAAAGTTTGATTCTGACATTAACAATATCACCAATCCAAAGCATTACATTATTTGGAGCACTCACATGAATACACACATTTTGCCATAATATGTTGTCAATTTTAAGCCTCCTCACCAGTCTCCTATTATGGTTGAATTGTGCTTTTTAATACCATCTAAATTATGCTAAGTGATCTACAATCTGGACAATTGTATGTTTTGTTTACCCTGAGTAATAACATGTTTTGAATGTTAGAACTTGTTCAAATGGATTGGGAGCAAGTGAATCTACTTCTGATGTTTGCAGAAATGCAAGGAGTGATGCTCATGTAGCTAATGGATTTTCTGTTTATGAGATGGTAATCTAAAATGGTCTAATTTCATAATTATGTTGATGAATATGTGTGACATACTTATTTTTTGTAAGAGCTTTCCCACAAGTGGCTTATTGAGTAGGTACTTTCTTAACTGGTTTCTAGGAGCCATGCACAAACACAAACAAAGAAAACTAATATAAGGTAGAGGCACCTAGAAGAGAACTTGTGCGAGATCCCAACATGGGGAACATGCCATTTATGAAGTTACTGTCTATCATCAGTAAGTTTCTTCCCACAGCTAAAATAAAATTATTGGAACATCAATACAATGTGTACAAGGTAGATCATTGTTTATCAAAGTTTCTATAGTCATTGAGGTAGTATTATAGTTTCAAGAGAAAATGCACATAAGACTAGATCTATACATTGCCTATAATTGTGAGGCAGGAAGAATTAGCAAAGATACATTCATAAGGAGGGTGAGGACAGTTACCACTAATAAGTTGCTAATTGAAGTTATTCAAAACTTAAAAGAGTAGATATTTTAGTTTTAAGCATAATTTGATATGGGTTTGTTGGTTGCATTGAGTTATTCTCCTTAAAATCTTGTGGAAATTGATTTATCTAACAATTTATTGCTGCTTTCCAACAATACTTCAGAAGTGATGTGCATGAGATTGAAACATGAGAAGGCTTTTCATCATTTGACAAATTTCACTATTTTCCAACATGCTTTGCTTAGGTATTAAAATCGGATGTAGAGTCCACTCTCAAAGTCCTCAATTTTGTAATATACCATACAGAGCTGATAGATATGGAGCAAAGGGAGCAAGGAAGACAATGATAAATTGATAGGATGTCGTGTTGATGGTGATTTTGCCAATGGTAGACATGATGATAATAATGATGATAATGATGACGGTGATCATCCTAAATGGGTCAGGAAACAGAGGAAGTTAGAATTTGTTTTCACTTTTGCTATCTTTCATTGTAAAATCTGATGAAGCAGAGAAGCAACATAAGATATGGATATTGACTCAACAACTATGCCAACTATGATGGACATTTCATCTAAAAAGTCTCTTGTTTTCACCTATTCTACCAACATTTTTCATTTTTGTTTTTGATGTCTGAAATTGCAAACTAAGATTGTTGGACTGCATAAAAAAGCATGCTGATTTAATCTACTCTTAGACACAACCTGACAATTCCTATTTCTAAAATAGTTTTCTTTTTATATAAGGATTTTCAGTTTTGTATACCTGAAAGTAAAATAGAAATAGTATTCATTATGGATTTTCTTGGATTTTTGAATGTGATATTGCTGCTGGTTCTTACTAGGATAATATGCATATCCTGCAATATTGACTTGCCATTAGATGACATTTCATGGAGGTAGTCAATAAAATAGTTCAAACGCCTTACCTATGATTCCACATTTTGCATGCATGTCTACCAGGGCATTTGCAACTTAAACAGATATATTCTCTCAATATATCTATTTTGTGCATATCCAACAACCATGGCTTTTGATGACCACATTACATTCAGGGATCTTGTCAAATAGTTCACATGACTTATCTATGCTTCCATTTTGCAAGCATGTCTCCTAAGGAAAATGCTACTACTTCATCTACACCGTCTGACAAAATCCTTTATGCTTTGATGGATGCCTATAGCTTATCCCAAAGCTCTCATTCAACAGTTATGAGATGATCAATCAAGAGGAAACAATTGAGAGCTTAGAGTGACACCATTTTTAGATGATCATATGAAATGGAATGGGCGTGCGAGCAGAAAGAAACTAGAAAGACATTGTGTATAGATCAAGACATGAAATGGATGGTTTTGGAGCACTCAACATAGACACTCAACATTCAGTACATGTCATCATTCGAGATCAAATGGGTGCATGGGATTATATGCATAGTGAATAATAAAGGAGGGAATTGAACCCTCCCTAAGGCTCACACTTGTTGAGATCCACTTCAACAATGGCCCTTCTTGTGAAATTGCTGTCTGAAACCTTTCTAATGAGATAATGTGTTATGAGATCTTCATTAGTGGGATGGAATGTGAATCCAAGAGGCAGTTGTGTATCACCCATATCATGACTATAACTAAAGTTAAGAGCCTCTATTATTGAATTCTCTTCCCTATCACCCATAAGCAAAGGAAATGAGTTTTCTACCAAGCATTGGTAAAAATTTTGACCAATGCTTGGCAGAAATTGTGCCAACAATTTTGAAAGTTTTCGACCAATGTATTGGTCAAAATTTTGACCAACCAGTAAGTTGGTCAAAATTTTTACGAGAAATTTTTTGACCAATTGGTTGGTCCAAATTTTGACCAACTTGGGTCAAAATTTTGAACAGTAATGGTCAAAAAATGAGCCCAAATGTACTAGTGCACTAATGTCAAAGGGGTAGATTGTTGATCCCTTAGTCGTGTTCTCTATTAGTGTTGAACACTTAGTCATTCAAAAGGCATGATTATTTGGTCATCACTTCAACAGAGTCATCCTATATAGGCCGAGATAAGGAGTGAAGACTTGTAAATAGTCCAAGTCATGTGCTGAGTAGTAGTTACTACCGAGCAAGCTAATGGTCACCAAGTACTTCAATGATTGTCGAGTTTGATAGGGATAGTATTTGATGCTAAGTGATGCATAGGTTGAGTCATTCAATTTATGCTAAGTAGAATCAAGGCCGGGGGACAATGTGAAGAAATACTTTATTCTGAGCACAATTAAGGCTAAGGAAAAACATGAATAAATAGTTTATGTTGAGCGTCAGTGTGATGTAGATGTCAATTAAAATAATTTAATATATTTGTTTGGAATAGCACAAAATCTTTTGTTAACCATTTTTATCGAGTCAGAAGCATGTTTTGAAGATCAAGGAGGTAATCAAGGAGTTGATTACACATTCAAAGGAAGATCATTAATCCCTAGGTGAGGCAATCCACCAATAAGAAAAATGCAAGGACTAAGTGGCAAAAGGATTGATTCTAGATCATAGATTTGGATCTAGAAGGCTAACCCAAACATATATTTAAGGAGGGTCTATGACCTAGTTTGTATGTATGAGCGTCTATAAGTGTAATTTTGTTCTATTGTCAATTCTTTCTTTGGAAATCATTGTTGCGATTAGGAGGATTGGAATTGTTTCCTCCATTGTTGTTTCCTACATTGTTGTTTCCACTAAAATTCCTATTGTTGTTCTAACCGTAATTTTTGTTGTTGTAAGGACCAGCATTTGTTCTTTGAAATTTGTTATTCTATCCTTGTGACAACCTCAAATAGATCAGCTCAATTGTAATTTGAGACATAGTCCTCTCTAATTGAACAATCTCAGACACAACTTTATTCTCTATTTTAGTGGATGCTACTACCTTTTACTCAAAGAAAGCAACTTTTGGAGGTTCTTATCCTGGGTATGTTAGAGATGGAACTTGTGGAGCAAGTTCCTATTGTACTAGACTTGGATTCATTGGTATGAATTAGGGATGACACCCACAAAATCTTGACTACCGCAACAATAAAGTTGTTCCTATTAAAGCTACAATGTTTTGATCACTTTGGATGATCTTCCCCTCAAGAGGTCTGCCTTGTTAAAGACTAAAATAATTGCTAGGTTCTACCTTTATTAAAGGATTTTTATATCACAACTAAGTAAGCACTTTGTTAGGAGATTTACATAAGCTTATTAAAGCTACTTTGTTAAGAGATTTAAACCCTGAAACACTTGTTAGAATATTCAATACCTAATCCTTCGATTAGCACTTCAATGTTTGATAACATATCTCCTCGATGCAATATAATATCACCTTAGTGTGTTACATGTTCTCTATCTCTACTCAAAACTATTCACTACACTGCCTAATCTCTATTGTCTTAACACTCTGATTAACCTCCAAAACTTCACATGTAATAGAATCTTCAATTCATACATGTTGAAATGTCATTTTGCATGATGCTTAACAACATGAATCCTTTCAAATTCCTCTCTTGAAAAGCTAATCTGGGATCAACTCCAAGGTTCTAGAAGATCTTGTGACCTACTACAGTCCACTTCGTTAAAGATAAATGTGTTTGTTCATAGGGAGGCCTTTGCTGGTTTTGACCAATTTTGGATAAGATATTCAATCTACTTGTTGTTTCAAAACTAACCACAAAAAGAGATATGTTTTTGGCATTTTCTATTTTTAAGTGAACACAATCTAACAATGCAACTATATCTATTCCTAATTTAATCAAGGGTTAGAAAAGTAAATAAAAAAGATAAGGTAACAAGAGATAAGAGCAAATAGCATGGAAGGGAAATTCCTAATGGACATAAACCATAGAAACAACACATCTATGAGTTAAATTGTTGAAAACATTGGGTAGGAAACTAATGAAAGTAGGAGTAACACTTCCTGAAATCCACTAATTCAATCATCAATGGGAATTTAGTAAAACTAAAAGATGTTTCACTTCTTATAGAATCATAAGGCAATAGAAAGTACACTCATATGAGACAAGAAGCTATGTAGGAACAATAGGGTGATATCTTCTCCAACTCTGTATGTCAGCAAAATTCATCAACATGCGACAAACACCATAACTAAAATATCGCACAATCAAATCAACACAACAAAACTATTGGCTCCATTATTATCATGAACAAGAATTCACAAAAAATAAACACACTCAGAATGAGAGCATCAATAGCATGTATTATTGCATCAAAATAATAGCCTAGAATACATGTTAAATTCTTGAATTTATAAGAAATCATCTCCTTAATTTGTGTTGAGAGTGAGAGATCTCTTATTGCAAACATATACTTCTAAGCTAATATTTTTTTAAAAAATTATGTACAAATTAATTCTCTAAATGGTGCTAAGTAGGATTTCACCCTTTTTAATATCAATTAATGGGTGCATGAGCCTATACATGTCTTAAAAAAAGAATGAAGCAACATATAAGAAGAAGGAAGCTATAAGAGGATATGAGAGTCACTAGAAACTACAAAAATGGAAACTTGACCTTCTCTAGGGGTTTTCGGGAGTCAAACTATCATCATAATGCATTTCTAGAGCATGAAAAGCCCTAAATTTGGAACTGGTAGTTAAATACTGGTGCACCTATGGAATAGCACACCTTGTGCACCTTGGTGGTAGGCTCAAAAAATCCAAAATTTTTGCAAGTGTCAAAATTGAATTTCTAGCTTTTGGGTTTTCTTCCCTTTTTATACCAGAGCTATGTCTAGATATTTGCTCTTGAATATCTCTATAATCTCTGCTACTTGGGAAGCTTCTATTAAATCTAATGATTTATACTTGTGTTTATCTATATATCAGTAGTTACTAATCTCCATAAGAATATCCACAAAATCATCCAGTTTAGTGTCTAACTTCAACAATACCTCTTCTATCCTAAAAACTTGTCTAATATCTTCTTCTGACAAAGTATGTTCAACAGTTTCTTAGAACTATTGAACCAATGATTGTACTAGAATGAATTTAGTTCTCAACTCATCTTCAAAAATATCAAGGCAGGCATCACAATAATACTTCTCAGCTTCCAAAATGTACCCTTGTGTTTGGTCTTTCAATTTTTGAATATCTTCGTGAAATCCTTCCATTACCTTATTTCCAATAGCTATCTTCTCAATCCAATATTCTAATTTATCAATCTCATCCATTGCATACACCTCTGTGAGTGTACAATATCTTTGACCCTTTATTGTTTGAAGTACTTGAAGGCCTTTTCCCCAGGTATTAACCTCATCCATCAAACCAAAATCCTAGTCAACTATGGATACTAGTTTATCCACATTAGATTGAACATGGTGTAATAGGTTCAAATTAGCCTGTATAATTTGTACATCTTTATCCTCAATATTGTCATGCCATTTCTGACATGCACCCAAAAATGAATCTAACTGTACACTTTTCTTATCTCTCCTCTCAAATGCCACAACAAGAGTGATTTATAGATTATCTAGGTTAATGGGGCCCAAAATTTCATGCAACTAGCCTCTCAAGAGCTCTTTTTTTCCTTAATGTCACCAATTCTAACACATATCTATCCAGGTACTTAAAGACCTCCTTCATGCATGTAGTGATCAAAACTTTAGCAGTGTCTATTGTGGGCTTTCCTAAGAGGACCTCCTTGATTTGGTAATCACTAGGAGTCAAATACTCAATGTCAGCATGTGGAGGAGGGATGGAAACATGTGCAAACAAGTCCTAATCTTGGTTCATCATTATGAAGACCAATGTTTGTGCATCACTTGTAGGTGGCATAGGCTTCTTGATGGATTCCACTAGGTCATTCATACTCTCCTCTTTGTTCAAGTTCAACTGCCTCTTTTGTCTAACCATAACCTCCCTCTTCAACTAGACTAGTGTAATGCTCATAGGAGACATGTATTTGGATGAAGAGGGAGTTTGTCTTGCCAACCCTTTTCCCTTATCACTCCTTTCCAGAGTCTTCTCCTTCTGAGAGAGATCTACGTTTGGAGTTCCTATATCTTTTGTAATCATAATTCTTGCCTCTATATCCTGGGAAGTTTGCTAAGGTTCTTCATGTATATGCCCCTCCTTTGGTACTTTATTGGCTAGCCTTTGTTCTAACTCTTATCCATTAACTACTTGTCCTTTTTCTCTAGTGATAGGAGGAAGAGGAGTGGCTGAACCTTTGTCTAAGAAAGACAAGTCCTGAAATGGTGGGGGTGATGTACCTAGAGACCCTTATGGATGAGGTGACATTTGTTTCCAATTCTCTCCCAAAACTTGGTTCATAGGTTTATCTCATTTCTTAGCACCCACCATTTTGGTTCCCATGGGTGTAAAATCAAAATCATATATGTTGAAAATGTATGTTTCTTGCCCCTCTTGTTCATCAATCCACAATTTCTACTCATCTTCAGAAATAGTAACTTGAATAGGTTCCTTAGGAATGGATGGTGATGTCACCATGGAGCTTCTTCTTCTCTCTTCTTGAGTAGCCTTGGCTAAATGAGTCCTCTAACTCAAAGGGAGATTATCTTCTTCTTCTTCTTCTTCATCCACCTTAGGGATAGTTTTGGGCACTTGAGGGATGGGAATAAACCTTTTTTGTAACTTTTTCCTTCTTTTCCTTTTTACAATAGGTCTAACCCTAGCTTTCTTAGGAGATGAAGGAGAGACTTCTTCCTCTTGAGCTAGTGGTGTCACCTCTTGTGCTTCCTGCTATGGTTCCTTCTTCTATTCCTATTCCTATTCCTGTTCAGGTGGGGGCACTTGTGCGATATCTTGAACTTGACTCACTTCTTCTTGAGGCTCTTCATTCTTCGGTGCTTAAGTTGGCTCTTCTTGAAGTGCTTGAGATTTAGGCTCAACTTGTTTTGGGGAATCTCTTTTCCTCTTATTTTTACCTTTATCTACTCTGAAGCACCCAATATCTGTGTCATGTTTACATACCATTTTTGACCTAACTGGAGATCGAGTAGGGAATGTTAGCACTGTAACTTTTTCACCTTTACCCTTTACCGAGCATGTTGTGTCTTGGAAGATGATAGTCTATGGAACTAGGTCAAGTTTAAAAGGTTTCTTTATCCAATCCCTTATCAACTGAATTATGTGCCTAGCCTTGTGTTTTATATCGACATTTTCATCCATATTGATCTTTCCATTCATAATGGGTCTATCATATATCTTGTATCTATTATATAAGGGAACTTTATCTTTAAGGTGCTCCCTACCAAATATAGAGTCATCCTATAATAATCCCTTATTCAAATATCATACTCATCTATTGCGTTCATCCAATGATCTTCAATGGCATCTTTGTGTACAAATTATTTCCCTACCAAATGCTGAACTCTACCAATATTGCCAAAATAGGGACAAGGGGGTTGTAATCTTCCAAGGGATATTGATCCCACTTTGAGTCAAAAGTTAGGATATCCTACTTCTACTTCACCTCAAATGTACCAATAGTAATAGGCCATACCCATGTCTTCTTATGTTTTTTTCTCACTCTATCATATGCAAATGTGAGTTGTCTTAGAATCTCTAATAGAATTAGCCTATCCAATAGATATCTTGGGAGTTTCTTCAGATTTTCCATTATACCAGCTACTCTTAGGTAAGTGAATATTTTAAATTGGATGTAATTGGTGCCGATCTCTATGATCCTTGCTACTACCTCTACTGACATCCTCTTAGCATAATCACCCTCTACAAAATAGATAATTGCAAATACAAAAGCATCTTTCACTATCCAAAATTCCTTGCTCTGATCTAAGAGCTTCTTCTTTACCAATTGAGGATATACCACATAGGGCCAAGCATTGACATCTTGCATGCTTCCCTTCTTATGCAGTCCTAGATAGTTAGTTGTCCTTGCTACCAATAAGTACACCAAATATGATGTCATGTAAAATTTGGGATTGACTTTAACTCCTACCAATTGGTCATCTAAGTTTTCACTTAGTATTATGGCCCAATTAATTGGCATTTTGGTTGTTCTGATGGTCTATATGAAATGTACCATCTAGATGTGAAGGTTCCCAACTATAGATCCATGATCCTGCTCAAAAGTATAATAGCATAATTGATGTCATCCTTCATATACCCTCTAGTCATGTCTACCTTTCCTTCTTTCCATCCAAATGGTGTTCTATCAATAAAAAATGATGATTGTATTATGTCTGTGGCCTTCTTTCATTCTCCTTATAACATCTTTCTACTTGATGATAAGTTATCTTTGCATATTGATCTTCTCTAGGAAGATGGAAAAATTTCTCAATATTCCTTGGTCTTAGGTATAGGAATATCTTTCTTATGATACTTTTAACAACTCTTTCCTTTGACACATAATTCTCTACCAGAGTCGTAATAAGCTCAAAAGACTGCACCGATGTAGGATGTGATACAACATTCACCAACCGCAATCTAATTAGTGTCAATACCATCAGGGACCTCTCTTTAGGTTTATTGCAGAGTACAAGGAATACATTCTAGTCAATATGTCCCAAATTAGTATCTCTGATCTTTGAATGTTCATCTTGAAGACATTATTTCTTTGGTGCTCCTTGGATTTTGAATACTACAAGTATTGGAGCAATCTTTTCTATAGTGAGGATGATGAGGAAGACATCTTATCTACACATAATAGAAAATTATCAATCTAAAAAACTACAAATTAAACCTTAAACAAACCCTAATTACCAAAAAATTAGACCCAAAATACCAAAAGAAAATTATCTCAATCCCCCTTAAAAATCCCTAAAATGCGATTTAGCGCACCTTGATAGGTGCACTTAACACCTTGAAAATATTATTTGGTGTGTAGTTGCACACCTTCATAATAGTGCACATTGCATTTGACCATTACAAAGGGGGACTTGCGTTAGTCTTCAAAAGTGTTAAGGGTGGACACATGCACACCTTGATGGGGTGCGCATGTGCACACCCTCACTTGGTCCTCTTACTTTGTGTGAGAAAGTGGCGTGAAAATGCACACCTTGACAAGGTGCCCATCTGTTGACCATTACCTTAGTGTGCTTTCAAGTGTTTTGCTTTTGAAAGGTGTGCATGTGCGCACCTTTACTTAGGTGTCTTTATAGTTTGTTTAGGTTTTGGAGTTATAAATAGAGGTGCACATGTGCACACCTTTATAGTGTCTTTAACTTTTTTGTTGTTGTTGTATTCTTGAAGGTTTATGCACCTTCAATGGTGTGGAGGTGTAGGATCAGGAGCACATAAAGAATAATTCAAGGAGGAGGGAAGGTGGTCCCAGGTATTTATAGACCTAGGATCATGTGCACCCTTTTCCTCCAAAGGAAAGTGCAAACACATGATCATCTAGTGCACTTGTGCACCTAGGATAGGTGCACATGTGTGCTAGTGTGCACCTTAACACAAATATCACCCTTTTAACTCCAAATTTCTCAATTGTAGTACCTAAGTTTTCATAGGTGGAGGATAAAAATAGGACCCAGATTCCAGGTAGAGTCCAAACAATGACTCAAACATTGGACTAGGGATCTTGGAAAATGAATTTTTTTTACTAGGGGGTCCCCATTTCTAGGAGAAATGGGGTGTGTGTTCTAAAATCATAATAAATTTAATTGGTATATTAATTTATTTCCAAGATGAATCAGAGACTGGGACACTCAATTCAAAAATTTCATCAACCTGGCTGTGATACATCATTAATTCATATCAATCAAAAGGGACCCAGTTGAAATGGTTTCAATTTTCAATCATTGCTTTCATATGGCATACCACAAGCTGGAAATGCCATACACTATACCAGTTGAAGTCACAATTTATATTCATTTGAATTCTATGGACCATCTTACAACTATTTTCCTAAGAAGACTTCTTGCTGCAAATATTGACACATTGGATAAGGTCATCTCGAAAGTGATTAACTTCATGAAATAAGCCAATCCTAATGGAGGAGGATTGATGCCCCCAACTCAAGCTATTAACACAATACCAATGTATCCTATTGGAGTACTAGGGATGCCTAGCCAATTCATACCAATGAATTCAACTCCATTATAGTAGGCACCCACTCTAGAAGTTCTAGCTCTAACATACCTAGGATACAAACCTCCAAAAGCTACTTTCTTTGAGCAAAAGGTAGTAGCATCCACTGAAACATAGAATAACATTGCATCTAAGCTTGGTCAAATGAAGAAGACTATGTCTTAAATTAAAAATGAGCTGACCCATTTGAGGTTGTCACAAGGAAAAAATAAAAACTTTCAAAGAACAAATGTTGGTCCTTACAACAACAATAATTATGATTAGAACTACAATAGGAATTTCAACGGAAACAACAATGCACAAAATAAAAATGTAGGAAACAATAATGGAGGAAATAATTCCAATCCTCTTGATTGCAACAATGGTTTTCAAAGACATAATTGACAATGGAACACTCATCCAAACAATGAAAGAATTCTTGCAGATAATAAAAATAACAATGCCCAATATGTGGACATTAATTGATATGACATGAATCACAATATACCTAATGATGATGGCTCATATTATAATGGAAATCAGCAAGTGAATCAAAATTCATAGAGCAATAGTAATGAGTCCCCTATGAAATTCAATGCCATGCTGCTAGAATCTTATGATTCTTCATAGAATATGGTAATGGAACAAAAAGCCAACGAATAATTTTCTTTTCCATTCAATCAAGAGCTAGATACTCAACCTGAAGAAGTGTTTTCCTTTTGAAATAATAATCAAAATACCTACAATTTGTAGAGTCAAAAGGAACCCATGAAGGATGGTATTCCTCTTGCATTAAAACCAACTTCCCCCAAATATGAGAGCAAGTAACAATCTAATACCTATCAAACCCCCATATGGAGGACAACAAAATCAAAATCGAGGAAATGTACCTACAATCTTGAAGAATCCTACATGGTCTACTAAAAAGTATAGTGTAGTGGAAGATTTGAAATGAAAAAAGGCCAACATGTCCATGTTCAACCTACTACAAAACTATCCTAATCAGTGGGAAACACTAATGAAAACTCTCGATCATATGAAGTTACCCATAATGCAATACTATTCCTCAAAAGATAGTATTGCAACAGGTCAATGCTTTGGAGGCCATGTCAACTATGTTTAAAGGCAAGGTTGAGGTGCCTCCCTTTTTTCTTAGCATCATAATATATGTGAAGAATCTCCACAATTGCCTAATTGGTTAAGGAACTTCTTGTAATGTTATGCCACTTTTGATAGCACAAAGGTTGGGAGTCACTCCCTAGCCATCTAATTGAATAGTGATACAATTGATAAAATAGAAGTAAAGGTTATCAATGTGTTGAAAGATGTTCAGATACAGTTGACAGTTGACCCCCAAATTCAAGACATCATAGATATACATGTGGTTGAAATTCTTGAAACATATGAATTACTACTAAGTAGAAAGTGGACAAAATGCTTAAGAGGATGGTTTTCAACTAATTTTACTCAGCTGTAGCTACCTTGGAAAGGGTTGAATAATTAGATCATGATTGATGCAGAGCCAAAATTGAAAATGATGTTTATGAAATATAATGCACCAAATCAGATGACATTTTTACAATATGATTTAGGCTCTTACAAAGTGATGGCTTTCGATACAACTTTAACTAAAACATCAAATGATCAAAATGGAAGATCCATGATTCCAATCCCAAAAGAAGAGATCGTAACATAGTTCATAGATAGCATGGTGGTCAACTTACAATTTTTAGGTGAAGAAGCAGACCCAAGTGTGTTGCTCCTTCCTAGATTTCATAGATTACATAAAGTTAGTCATTCAAAATTTGAATGTTCATATTGCAAAAAAGTTGTTGCTCAGGTATTAACTTAGATAATGGAAATAAAGAGTGGTCACATTCCAAAAGAAATACCTATAGAAAATCTAGGTTCCACATACATATCTAAAGCCATGGGGAAGGATAGAGAAGAGGTAGAAGATATCAATGCATCCTATAGTGATACCTCTTTAGATGGTGGAGGTTTATCTTCTCCTCCATCCAGAATAATTAAGATCCAAAGAAGAAGATGTTTCATAAAAGGCCAAGGTTGGACTTCGACAGTATTTTATCCTAAGCCTAAAGTTTACAAAATTACAGAATTGATTTGGGAAATTCAATATCAACAAGAGAAACATACATTCCCCATATCAAAGATAAACAATGAAAAATCATCAAGTCCACTATGGGAGAGATTAAAATAGATCTAGAAGAAACAATCCTTTAAGGTTAAATTAAAAGAAAATCTACGAATGAACACACATAAGTCCAGGAAGCCCAAAGAAGAACCAATCTAGACACTCCAGTTTGACGACTCTAAATGCAAATTAGGAGTTGGTGCATGTATTGAATTAATCAACCCAAAAGGTAGGTCTTTTTATGAATCATATCAATTACAATATAGATTTACTAACAATGTTGTAGAGTACAAAGCCTTGATTCATGGACTTCTCTTCGCATAAGAGAAGGGAGTCAAAGCTCTCATAATCGAAGGAGATTCCCAGTTAGTGACTAGACAAGTGAAATCAATTTATTCTTTCAATGATAGGAGATTACTCACTTACCAAAAGAGAGTATGGGATCTAATGGATGAATTCAAAGCTTTGAACATAAGGTCCATCCCCAGAAGGAGAAACATGGTAGTAGATGCCTTGGCAATTTCAGCTAGTGCATTACAACCCATCAAGAGAGAAAAATTGAAAAGATTTCTAGAAGAATTGGTTTTTTCCCCATCTATCCCAAACAACATTACAAACTTCAAAGTTTTCTAGGATGACCAACACATACTTGAGTTTATCATGTGCAACAACCATTTTAAGGGACAAGTGATTGATGATACTTTGGATGAAAAACTAGAGGATGACGAACTTGAAGATGAAGATGGGATTCTAAATTTGAAAACCAAAACTATCCCTAAGGGAATGGTTGAGTTGGAATGCATATTTGATCTTGATGAGTCAACACTTAGCAAGAGAACAATCAAAGGAAACGGGATCGAGGAATATGATGCATATAATTTGGGTACAGATCAAGATCCTAAAATTGTAAGGGTTGGCAAGATGTGCAATGCTTAGGAAAGGGAAGATATGCTCCAATTTATTAGGGAAAGATGTCATTACTTGGAGTTATGAAGAACTCAAAATATATGATCCTAATATCATCACATGTGACATTTCATTGAAACCAGATACCAAACCTTTTTGACAAAGGAAAAGACCTGTTAATCCCATTATTGAAACCTTGATAATGAAGGAAGTCAAGAAATTTCTTGATGCTAAGATTATATTCCCCATTTTCCATTGTACATGGGTGGCTAACTTAGTTCTAGTAAGGAAAGAGACTGGAGAGATCCGTCTTTGCATGGATTTTCACAATTTGAACCTAACATCTCAAAAGGATAACTACCCTTTGTCTTTACTAGATGAAGTATTACAAATTGTCAATGGATCCAAAATTATGTCATTCTTAGATGGATATTTTGGATACAACCAGGTGATGGTTGATGAAGAAGATAGACTAAAGACTACTTTCATGATAAAATGGGGGACTTTTTCCTATAGAAGAATTCCCTTTGGGTTGATCAACACAGGGGATACCTTCCAAAAAGCCATGGATGAAGCTTTCAAGGGACTAATAAAAAAATGTATAGTTATCTACATGGATGACTTAACTATCTTTTCAAAAGATTGAATCACTCATATTGCTGATTTAAGATAGGTGTTCAATAGATGTCAGAAATATGGCATATCACTTAATCCCAAGAAGTGTTCATTTGGGGTCACTAAAGGAAAGCTCCTAGGTTACATTATCTCTAAAGCCAAAATATCCATTAATCCTAAGAGAATTGAATCCATTCTAAAATTTGCACCTCCACACAGTCGTAAAGAACTCAAATCTTTCTCCAAGAAGATAAATTTTGTGTGCAAGTTTATAAATGGATTTGTTGAGATAGTGCACCCCCTTAATGATTTTATCAAGAAGGCAAAAAAAATAGAATGGGTTCCATAAATTAAGAAATCATTTGAAGATATCAAAATGGCCATTTCTATAGCTCCAAAACTTGTCAGTCTAGATTATGAGCTACCATTTAAAATATACTCTTTTGCTTCAAAACATTCATGTGCTAGGAACCTTACTCAGAAGAAATATAAAGAGGACGAAAGACCCATTTTTTTCATGAGTTTTCCTCTAAAGAATGCTGAGTTGAAATATTCTAATCTTGAAAAATAGTCTTTCTCTTTGATAAAGGCGATCAATAAATTTTTTCGTTATATATTAAGGAGCAAGGTATATGGAATTATGCTTGATCCTATGGTTAAGACATTACTGATGCAAAATGAATTGGTGAAAGATGAGGATAATGGATGGTGATACTACAAGAGTTTGATTTAGAGATTAAACCAATGAATTTGGTGAGAAGGCAAGGATTGAAAAAGATGATAGGTAATAACAAGATAAAAAATGAGAATGAATTCAAATTTGATGACAAAATCAACACAAAAGATCAAAAAAAGAAGATTATAGTATCTCAAGTTGATATTGATCAAGGTATAATAACAGATGTTTGGTATTAGGATATTGTTTACTATCTTTTACAAAATCAATACCCCAATTGGATGAATAATTCCCAACATAGAGGTCTCAAGATAAAGTGTGAATCATACTTGCTACAAAATAGGAAACTATATAAAAAGAACTATGAAGGAATCTACCTAAATTGTTTGGGACAAGAAGAAGTAAAAGAGGTTTTGGAGCAATTTCATGACAAGTATGTCAGAGGACATGGATCAAAAAAAGCTATGACCCATATGATTTTAAGATCAGGTTATTTTTGGCCTACGATCTTCAAGGATACTTTTGAACATGTGCGTACTTGCCACATTTGTTAGACTAGTGCTAATAGAGAGAGACATCCGACAATGTCATTACAACCAGTGTTTGAGGTATGCCCTTTTGCAAAGTGAGGGTTGGATTTTATTGGTCCAGTAAACCCACCATCATTGATAGGACATACATTCGTTCTCACAGCTACAAACTATTGCACATGCTAGACAGAAGCTGAAACCTTTAGAAATTGTACGACAAAGGTGGTTATAGATTTCTTGGAAGAACACATTGTTACTAGATTTGGTATGCCGTTCTTCCTAGTTTGTGATAATGGATCAGCTTTTGCATCAATATTCCTTACCTAGTGGACATTGGATAATTAGGTTATAATCAAATTCTCTTCAAATTACTATCCACAAGGAAATGGTGTGGCTGAATCTACGAATTAGAACTTGATCATAGTGATAAGACATTTGTTGAAGGAAAATCCTTAAGACTAGCATACTCAACTCAAATATGCATTATGGATGGACTGAGTTAGGGTCAAGAATTCTTTGGGAGCATCCTCATTTCTGCTCATCTACAAAAAAGAGCTAGTGTTGCCACTTAACCTCAGGGTTCTTGTTTTGAAATTCATGAGTAAGTATGCTAAAGATGCTGATAGGGTTCAAATTATATTAATGAATCTCTTGGAAGTGGATGAGAAATAGACAGTTGCTTTAGAGCATATGGAAAAAATCAGGTTATCATTAAAAGGTGGTTCAATAAAGCAAGCCACAATCAAGTCTTTCAAAATATCTGATCTTGTTCTTTTATGGGATAAGGTGAAAGAAAATCTAGGAAACCACACTAAGTTTCAACACTTGTGGATTGGTCCTTATCAAATTGTGGAAATTCTGGGAGAAAACACTTTTAAGCTAAGTTTCCTACAAGGGGAATTGGTTCTATTTCCACTTAATGAGCTATTCCTGAAACAATACTTTGAGGCCTAAAAGTGGAAAACATTTCATAAATTTTTTTTTTTTTTTTTGCAAGTGTGTTTTCTTTCAATTATGTGTTCAATTTTAGGTGTGTGTTTGCTTTCAAAGTTGTGTCAGTCAAGGGGTTAGGTGCAATGAAGATTCTATCTTGATTGCATTTCATAAACTACTTTTTTCTAGTTTCAACTTTTGGGAAGAGGTATTTCTTTGTAAAAGCATTCAGATGATTTTGTTTCTTGTATGAATTGAAGAATGAATGTTACTTGCAGTAATAGAGGAATTTCAGTCTTGAAATTAGAATTGTAGGTCAACAATTCTCAACACTTTGTAAATTTAAAAGATTGACTATCTTGATGATTTCAAATCAAAGTTGATGGTAGCAAGGGATATTTTGAAGCTTACTAGTTCAAATAGAAGGTCGTTTCAAGGAATTGCTAAGGTCACTATTTGGCATGGGAGTTTCCATAAAGTTCTTAAAAAAGGAACACAGATGTTATCAACTAAAGCAAGAATCTGAGAAATGACACCAATGCCTTGATCACATAGTCTAAGCGTGGTTAGGGTATGTAAATAAAATTAAAAAAAAAAGATGGTAATAAGAATGAAAGGTTCCAAATGGTAATCTAACATTAGGGATATGCACTCCAAAATGGCTATCGAACATCTATACAAATTATTTCATAGAAGAATCAAATGGAAACATGCAAGCTACGTGAAGCACAATTCAGAAGATTACCAGGATCTCAAATGTAAAAGTGATAACCCATAAAGAGCCCTAAGAATGGATTCTCTCATTTGGTTAGATAAGTGATTGATAAACATGTTTTATGAGAATTATTGATGAATGGACCAATGAGATAAAAGATTTTCTCCAAGTTGCTATAAGCCCATGACAAAATGCATCTAAGACATCGAAGGAAATGAATACACTGAGCACACACTGAGCTTGAAGATTTGAGATTCTGAATTATTGACTATGAAGTAACTTAAAACATGCTTGTAATGTTTGGGATTCAGTTGGTATTCAAAACATTAGAAGAATGCTTATTGATGAAGTAATTCCTTTGTCATTTCTTCCCTTTTTTGTTGGTGCTATTTTTTGTGATTTCACAATGCATGCCCCATTTCTCCTAGAAATAGGGACCCCCTAGTAATTTTTGTTCATTTTCCTAGATCCCTAGTCCAGGGTCTAAGTCATTGTTTGGACTCTACCTGAAGTCTACATCCTCATTTTTCCCTCTAAGTGGGAAAACCCAAGTGCCAGATTTGAGAAACTTGGAGTTAAAAGGGTGATTTTGTGTTAAGGTGTGCACAACACATGTGCACCTATCCTAGGTGTGAAAGTGTGCTAGATAAGCATGCACTTGCACTTTCCTTTAGAGGTATTGTGAAAGTGTGCTAGAACATATCAGACAAGCATTAGGACAGAAGAGGTATTGTTGGAGTTAGACATTAAGCTTGATGATTTTGTGGATATTCATAATGTGAAGTTGCCTAGCTACCGGTAGACCCATGATCCTACTCAAAAGTATAATAGCATAACCAATGTCATCCTTCATATACCCTCTAGACATGTCTACCTTTCCTACTTCCCATCCCAACGATGTTCTTTCAATAAAAAATGATGATTGTATTATCTTTGCGGCCTTCTTCTCATTCTTCCTATACCATCTTTCAGCTTGATGATAAGTTATCTTCACATATTGATCTTCTCTAGGAAGATAGAAAACTTTCTCAATATTCCTTGATCTTAGGTATAGGACTATCTTGCTTATGATACTTTTAACAACTCTTTCCTCTAACACATTGTTCTCTGCCAAAGTCATAATAAGCTCAGAAGACTGCATTGATGTAGGATGTGATGTGGCATTCACCAACCTTGATCTAATTAGTGTTGATACCATCGAGGACCCCTTTTAAGGTTTATTGCAAAGTACAAGGAATGTATTTCATTCAATGTGTCCCAACTTAGTATCTCTGATCTCTGAATGTTCATCTTGAAGATGTAATTTCTTTGGTGCTCCTTGGAATTTGAATACAACAAGTTTTGGAGCAATCTTTTCTACAAACAAGGATGATGAGGAAGACATCTCATCTACACATAATAGAAAATCATCAGTCCAAAAAGATACAAATTAAACCTTAAATAAACCCTAATTACCAAAAAATTAGACCTTAAACACCAAAACTTAACAAAATCAGCTCAATCTCCTTAAAAAGCCCTGAAATATAATTTAGTGCACCTTGATAGGTGTGCTAGGTGCACTTAACAACCTTGAAAAGATTATTTGGTTCATAGTTGTGCACCTTCGTAGGTGTGCACCCTGATAGTGTGCATACGTGCACATGTGTGAAACTATGCACATTTTTTTTGACCATGTGCAATGGGGAACTTGAGTTAGTCTTCAAAATTGTTAAGGGTGTGCATATTCACACTCTCACTTGGTCCTCTTGCTTGTGTGAGAAAGTGGTGCCTAGATGCACACATTGAAAAGGTGCTCATGTGTGCACCATTACCTTAGTGTTATTTCAAGTTTTTTTTCTTTTGAAAGGTTCGCACATGCACACCTCGGATAAGTGTGCATGTGTGCACCTTTACTTAGATTTCGTTATAGTTTGCTTAGGTTCTAGAGTTATAAATAAAGGTGTGAATGTGTTAATGTGTTATGTGTTTATGAGTTTACATTTATGTAGTTAGAAGGTAGATATGATATTATGTTGATGTGAATAGTTACATTGATGTGAGATGAATTCTTAAATGAGAGTTTATGTGGTGATATCAAATATGTTTCATGTGTGAAAAGTTTTATAGATCCTAATTCACCCTCTTGCCAATATCTCTTTTCCCTATTAGATTCCAAAAACTACCTTGCTTATTTAGATCTCCTTTCTACTTAGTCTCTTTCTAATCTCTATCCTTTAATCTCTTTACTTGACTGATTCAATCCTCTCTTTCACTTTCCTTCAACTCTACTTTGATCTTCTCTCTTCTCTACTCTATTCACCTAGATCTTCTTCTTTCAAACTTCAACAATTTCTCACTTCAATCTCCAAAAATTCTACCAATATTCACCCACCTTAAAACTTGCTCAACTCCTCTTGAAATAGTCATATCTATTCTTACAAATTCTTCAAATTATTGCTGCTTGATCACAGTCATTGGTCTCAAGTTCATTGCATGTAATCACTTAGAGAATAAAACTTTCATTGAACATTGTGCTCATCCTGATATTTATTTAATCTCCATCACTAAAACTTCCTTGCATTTTCCTAGTCATTGATCTTGTGACAAACTTTGACTCATGCTTTTGAACTTCTCAAACATTCTTTATTTTCATCAAAACTTAGTCTTAGATTCCATCTTTACAAATTTTTTCTTCTTACTATTATTGGATGAACATAAAATCACACTTCGATAATATAACACTTGGTCAATACTAACTTAGGAAATATTGAAGTTTCACTTCCTTAGCCAAATGCTAAATGCTCGGTGAATATTGTAGTCACTCGATGAACACAATCTTCCTTCTTTAACCTTGTTACTTGGTATAGCTTGTATAGCTCATTGCATTAAAAAATTACATGATTGTAAAAAAATTAAACCAACATTACATTACCACTATCCAATTCATTCAAGTTCCCATTGAATACCATACTTATCAACTTTGTCTTTAACATATTTTTTTCAAGTCCTCTTTATCAATCATATTGATATAGCATTCTAATGAGTTAGCATAATATCTATCCAACTAAGAATTAATATCATTGACAACATAACAACTGATATGACTCTTTTACATACATTCATAACATCATCAACTACATTATTAGTTGGGGATAATAATCTCCCCTTTTTTCATTGATGGAAACACATAACATATAATTTTACATTACAAAATATTTCATAAGATAATCAAATATATGCATTGAAAACAATACAACTTTTTATCTTTTTGTCTTCATCATCAGGTTCTTTGTAACTCGTTTTGTATCTTCAATAACAATAATATTCATTCAACATTTCTCCCTCTTAGGATACAATCTTTCTTTATTTATCTTTATCTTCATGTTTACTCCCTATTTGTATATCATTCTTATGATTCTCATTTTTTTAACTGATCCTCTCCCTTCTGTATACTTCTCTTCTTTATATATTCTTCTCCCTACTAGATCTCTCCCTACTTGATTTCTTCCCCTTTGACAAAAATGCCAAAGGTCACTATAAGTTCCAATGTGAAACTTATAAAACTTGTAGTTATCCATGCACTTTGTATGTGCAATTTACATTAGTTTTATCATAGTCTCTTCACAACTTCAAAAATGTTCCTACAATATGAACTCTTTGATCAAATCCATTAAGATACTTCTATTCATCCATGAATTGATGCATCATGCATCTTCACCTAATGAATTTTGTATAGGGGTAGGACCCCCACTTTACCTCTTACATACTCAAAAGCATCCTTAGAAAATGGTTTATTATTCATGTCTACAATTTTCTCTTTAGACTGCACATATTCAAGCCGTACTTCTCTTAATAATGATACTTTATTGATATATGCTTTGTTTTTGCATGCATCACTAGATTTTTTAATATATTTATTGCACTAGTGTTATCATAGCATATAACAATAGACTTGATTATATTTTCTTGCATGCCTTCCAATAATTGCTTAATCCATACAATATTTAAACAATTGATTGCAGCAACAACATATTCTCTTTAGTAGTAGATTGTGAAAAATAATATTTCTTTCTTATCCATGTCATCAATCTTTCTCTTAAAAATAAAGCTCCACACTTGTGCTCTTTCTATCATCAACATTACTAGCCCAATCAATATTAGTGTAGAATTTCAGATTAAATTCATTATCTTGTTTATAGTATAGGCCATAATCTTTAGTTCCTTTCATATATTTGAATATCTTCTTAACAATAGTCATGCATGTCTTCTTTGGATTTGATGAAAACCTTGCAACTATACCAACAACATGTGCCATATTTGGTCTACTATGCACAAAATATTGTAATTTTCCAATCATGGATCTATATTGTGTTTTATTTACCTCTCCAATGGTGCCTTCCTTTGATAATTTTGCTCCAGTCACCATATGTGTACCGATTAACATAGACTCATCCATTTCAAATGTTTTCAAGTTTTCTTTCACATATTTAGATTGGGGCACATAAATACCTTTTCTTCTTTGATCAACTTGTAAACCAATAAAATTTTGATCTCACCAAACATTGACATTTCAAGTTTGAACTTATTTGATCAACAAATAACTTACATAACATGTCATTTCCTCCAAATATAATATCATCCACAAATATTTCAGCAATTAACACCATATTTTCAGATTCTCATTTCAAATATAGATTATTATTCTCACTTTCTATAGTAAATCCAATCTTTATATAATCAAATAAGAATGTAACCTTTCATACCATGCTCTCAATGCTTATTTTAGTCCATACAATGTCTTGTTTAATTTTCAAACCATGTTCCTCTTGTCAGGTTCAATAAATCCTTCTGGTTCTTCAATATAGACTTCCTCTTCAAGTATTCCATTCAAAAATGTAGATTTGACATCCATTTGATAAAATTTTAACTTCTTATAGGTAGCATAAGGAAACAATGTTCTTACTCCTAATCTCACGAGAGGTGCAAAAGTCTCTCCATTATCTATTCTTTGTTCTTGAGCATAACCTTTGCAAGCTAACCTTGCTTTGTTTCTTACTGCTTCTTCATTTTAATTTAGCTTATTTCTGAAAATTTATTTGGTTCCTATTATGTTCTTTTCAGCAAGGCTCGGTACTAATGTCCATGTATTTTTTTTTTTCAATTTTATCAATCTCTTCATACATAGAATTTATCCAATCCTCATTGTCCAATGCAACCTTTCCTATTCTTGGTTCAAAATCAATAATCAAATAGGTACTATCTCTTAACTTACTTCTTGTCTATACTCCAACACTTTTGTCACCAATGATATGTTCAGGGGAATGATTATTTCTCACATATTTTCCCAATATAGGTTTAGTTCTCTAATTTTCAATAGTTTCTCCCCTCAATAGGGGTTCAACTTCTTTCTCAAGTAGTACTATCTAGTGCTCAGGAAAAACAATCTATAACTTGGGTGATATTGTCTGGTGCTTGGTGTTCCTCTGCTATAACTTGGGTAGTGTGTCTGGCTCATCTCCATACACATACTCACACTTATAGTAATCTACAGGTTCCTTCTTGCTTTCCACATCATTCTTCTTTGCAAACTCATCAATTCTTACATTTGCACTTCCAACCATTTTGTTACTACTTTGTCCAAACATTTATAAGCTTTTCTCTTAGATGAATAGCCAAGGAATATACCTTCATCTACTTTAAAATCAACCATTCCATTCTTTGCATCTTTATGAATGTAACACCTAGATCTTAAAATAAATTACATTCGGTATATGACTATACCAAAGTTCATAGGGTGTCTTATTTTTTCATTTATTTAAATGAACTTAGTTGAGTGTGTAAACAATAGTGCTAACAACTTCTCTCTAGAATAAATATGAAACATCTTTTTCAATCATCAATGTCCTTGCACAATCAATAATTGATCTATTTCCTCTCTTAGAAATACCATTTTGTTGTGGTGTCCTCAGTGCAGATAACTATCTCTTAATACCATTTTAAACACAAAAGTTAGTGAATTCAACAGACATAAACTCACTACCTCTATCATATCTTAAAAATTTAAATGATTTACTAGTTTCTTTGTCAAATCTATCTTCATACCATTTGAACATATCAAAAGAATATGATTTCACCTTCATGAACATAATAGTCATCAACAAACAACAAAAATATTCATTTCCATAATAACTCTCTATACCAATATGTCCATGCAAGTCAATATGCATATGTTCCACATCACCGTTTGAACTGTGTGCCTTTCTTGAAAAAATTTACTTTTTCATCTTACTAAGCTAACATTATTTACACATAGCATTCTTAGGATTTTGCAGATTCAGTAAACCTCTAACTCTTTTCTTTCTACTAACCTTCACCATGTTCTCAAAGTTTACTTGACGCAATATTTTATGCCATAACCCTACATCCTCAAATTTAGAAAATTAGCATGTTTCAATAGTAGGATCAAGATAAAAAAAGTTATCTCTTGTTTTCATCCTTGTTGCAATCATATTTCTTTCATCATCATAGATCTTAACTTTTCTATTATGAAATTTTGGCTTGTGACCTGAATTATTCAATTAAGTAGTACTTAAAATATTATACTTAGTCCTTGTACCCAATATGCATCCTCACATCTGATCTTATCATTTGAAATTAGTTATCCTTTACTTTTCAGTAGACATGAAATATCATACCTATCTTTGTTGACATTGTAGTCAAGTTTGTTATTAGTGACACATACACATATTTGGATAGTTAGTATCTACCGAGCTTATTGTATAGTTAATAGTGTTAACCAAGTAATTGAGACTCTACTAAGTTCTATAGTTGCTACTAAATTCAAGGAATAATATTTAGTTTGCGCCAAGAAGTTTCTACAAGGTTGGTAATTATCAGTGTAAACTGAGCTTCTGAGTGTTTACCATGTTTCTTAGTGCAAACCAAGTTCTATAGTGGATACCAAGTTTAATGTTATAGTAATGTGAATCCAGTGTTGACCAAGCCACACTGTATCAACCAAGTGATTCTATTTATACCAAGCTAGTAGTGATAGCATTAACCAAGCTATACAATGTGAATCAAGTGATTTAGTTTATACGTCGAGTTTCACAATATTCAATGAGTCACTAGTGCAAACCAAATTTAGAATACTTAGAGGTGTATGCCAAAAATGTGAGCACACTTCTATGAGTCATTTTTGGATATTTTTGGAGCTAACCCTCTTATGTGCATTTGTTTGGAGATTAAAAAAACCCCTAGATCTTAAAGATTTGATCATATCTCCCAAAAGGCTTGGTGTTTTTGTCTAAATTCGTGCTTTTAGGTTGGTGACATATCAAAGAATCTTTAAGAAAATTTTTAGATTTTTTTGATGTATTTTCTATTTTTAATAATTTTTTCTTGATCTTTCCTGAAAAATCATTTTAGGGCACAAATTAGCAATTTTTCAAAAAAGTCTACATTATTAGAAAGGTGTTCAAATTCTAAATAAGGTTGGTTCTTTTTATTTTGATTTTAGAGAGCATATTAAGGCTCAATAATTTTATTTGAAAAAACTAAGGGCACAAATGACAAGATCTTTTCAAAATTTTGACATTTTTGAAAATCTATCTAATTTTTGATAGGGGTCTATTTTATATTTTAGGGTTTTGGATTTGAATTCATATCATATAGGTCCAATCTTGTTGACTACATCAAAATTCAATATTAAATAAAAAGAATTTAATGAATAGCTTGCATTTAATTTTCACATGGATCAATAGATGATGTGAGCTTTCATTTGGGTTATTTGCTAGTTATTATAACTCTTAAAAATTAGATTTTTAGATCTAACCCTAGTTTTGCATAAGTTGGATATATATTGCATATCTTGTGTTTGCTTGTTGCTTTATTTGTTGTGAGTGTTCAAGCATAAATGAAAGGTACAATAGAGAAAAGATGCATTGCAAGGATTACTAGGTATTTTGCTAGATCTCTATAACATTTGGATTTGGAAATTAAATGAACCCTCTCATGTGTTTGGCTTGAGTGCTTTTACATGCTTTCATAGATTCACACTTCATTTGGTGCTCTAAAATTGGATCTAGAATTAGTTTCATGCATATGTTTTTCACATAGTAATTAGGCCTTATGAACACTATTTGTGGAGTTCTTGAGGGAATGTGCTTCATTCTCTTTCCTTACATGCAAAGCTCTTCTCGATGATAGATCTACTTATAGGTAGGGAAGGATATTTGTTATTATCTCACTATTCCTCTTGGGTTTGTCCTCAACATCCATTAGTACTTTTTTTTTTTGAGATTGGTGGTGTATGTTGTTGGCTTTTCCAAAAAAATGGTGAGGTGATTTCAAATTAGCATGTCAAAGAATCTTGTTTACTATGTTTGGGTAAGGTGAAGAGGCTAGAGGAGTTTTCTCTATTCCCTTTTGGACACATTAGAAACTTAGAACCCTTGAATCCAAACCAAGTCCCCATGTGGTACAAATTTGTGAGTCTTCCTTGATTAGATAGGGTTAACCATAGTGGACATTCTCTTTATTGGGTCAACTATGTGGATGAAACCTCAAGTGGTAATATCTATTTTTGACATGGTAGTAGCAACCGCTATATAAATGTCCTTGTGGGGGAAATCCTCACAAGTGTAGTCTTTTGTTGGGTTGTTGGATCTCCTCAGTATCTTTGATTGATTAAATTCTCAAAATAAGTCAAAGCTATAAGAATTTGGTATAACTTTGATACCATGTAAGAATTTTCCTTAGGGAAAAATTCACCCAAGACCAAGAAGCTCAACAACTAGCACAAAATAGACCAATAGAGTATGATTAGAATATTGATATGAATAATTAATTGATTTGATGTGATATGATATATACATACACTAGAGGCCCCTATATATAAAGGCCTCTAAAATGCATCTAGAATTTTTCTAGAATGAGCTAGGAGATAAGCATGACAACTAAGCACACATCCACCAGAAGTGGATTATCCTCCATTGTGGATGAATGCATGTGCATCAATGAGAGGATAAGTATGAAAAGGTGTATCTCATGTAGAGATTTTGTAGACACCATGTGCTTAAATTAGATGCTAACTCCTGTGTTGTAGACACCATGTGCTAAAATAGAGTTGCTTACTCCTGTGTTGTCAACATGACAACTCATATGAGTATGAAAAATCATAGGTGTCTAACCTAGTAAATAATAAAATAATTCATTTATCCTAAGTAAAAATGCATCTGTGGCTGGAACTGGATCAATAGAATCAACATAAGTATCAGGAGGTGGGATCTCATCTAGAGTTGGAGGTACCATAACTAGAGTGACTGGAGATAGAATGTCTTCTGGAATGGGAGGAATATTTGAATCTCCATATGCTTCCCAAAGAGCCATCCAAACATCATGAGGAAAACTTTCCATACTAAGAGGAGCAAAAGTTTCCTCACTCATACTGTTATATAGAAAGTGAAGAAGTTTACAAAGATGTTTCCAAGTAGGATTAGGTGGCAATATCTTCAAACATAGATAAGGAAACACTTCTTGATGTTTTCTTAGATGATCAAGCATCAAAGCACTCCATTTGTGATAGTTCCTCATTGTCAACTTTGGTCTTAAACTAGACTGACATATGTGAGAAGACTCTATGAGATCAAATAATGTATGCACCCCCCAAAATGCAAGAGAGAATCAAAGAAACCCCCCCTAATGTATGATTTAGGCACTTTATAGCCACTTGCCAATTTAGGGCTTATTTATGAAAGTAGTATTTTTATCTATAGAAGCCTATAATCTAATTGTAGATCTGGAAAGTAGACAAAAAATTATGCACTTTAAAAAAAAAAAAACTTAATTATGTGTCCAAATGAGCCTGTACCAAGCATTTGAAGTGGAAAAAATTGAGATTTGAAATTTGTAGAAAAATCCAGGAATAGAGATCTCAAACAACGTGCACCAATGTATAGATCATGAAATTCTACACCAAAACAAAAAAAATTGCTTGAAAAAAGGAATCTGTATCAGGGAGATATCGCTATTTGAAAATTACTGTTGTTATTATTTTTCTTGAATCACTGCCGTTGCGCCTCCAAAAATCAAATGACTATATTTCACCTTAGATGTCCGATTTTGGTGAAAAAAAAGTCAATTTGGGGGTTCTTTGACCTTTTGAATATGATGCCAATATATGATTAGCACTAGCAAGCTCCAATAGTCACCTGCAAAAAATCTCTCCTACTAGCCTAATGGCCAAAATTTTTCTAGAATATAATAGAGATTTGAAAAAAATAGAAGAAATGCAAATGATAAAATATGCAGATCTAAAATTTAAATTCAAAGATCTAAAATGATCATACCAATTCTACAAATTGGGTCTTTGGTTGCCGGTGTGCAAAAAAAATTTGCCTCAATTTTGACTATTGCCCAACATAGGCAAATTTATATTCAATTTTCACCGAATCGATGCTCTAGACACAATGGTGAGGTCCACTTTGGCTCTAGATGCTCCCAAGAGCTACAAATACTCCAGATCTGAATCAAGGTATCCTTAGAGAGGTGAAGCAAGAATGGTCTCCAATGGCTATGAAATGTCACTCCTATGGCTCTGATACCATGTAAGAATTTGGTATAGCTCTGATACCATGTAAGAATTTTTCTTAGGACAAAATTCACCCAAGGCCAAGAAGCTCAACAACTAGCACAAAATAGACCAATAGAGTATGATCAGAATATTGATATGAATAATGAATTGATTTGAATATGATATGATGTATACATACACTAGAGGTGATTGTATATAAAGGCCTCTAAGATGCATCTATAATGTCTCTAGAATGAGCTAGGAGATAAACATGACAACTAAGCACACATCCACCAGAAGTGGATTATCCTCCATTGTGCATGAATGTATGTGCATCAATGAGAGGATAAGTATGACAAGGTCTATCTCATGTAGGGATGTTGTAGGCACCATGTGCTTAAATTAGATGCTAACTCCTGTGTTGTAGAAACCATGAGCAAAAATAGAGTTGCTTACTCCTATGTTGCCAACATGACAACTCATATGAGTACACAAATTCCTAGGTGACTAACCTAATTAATAATAAAATAATTCATTTATCCTAAGTAAACTTAAGTAAAGTTTAAATAATAATTATTTACACTAACAAAAATCGTGGTGCGCCAGGATTGGATTTCGCCCATCTAGATTGCAAAAGCTGTAGAGTTGAACATTACTAAGAACCATAGTGCTGGCAAATTTTCTTTTCTAGAACTATGTGCATGAGTGGAAAACATTTTGAGAACATACGTAGTGATGGTTCTAGGGATTAGACTGATACTACGACACTATTCTTGTTCATGTGCATGGTTGCTTTGTCCCTTGCTCATTGTTTGAAGATGTTTGCTTGAAATTATTGATTGTTGTTTTATGTGCCTAGTTCATGATTCAAAATTTATCACACCTGGTTGTATATTTAAAATGAATAAAATCTAAGTTCTTGAGTCGAGACTTTATGATCAAACTACTTTGCTATCCTGTTATTTCCAGTCTCCCTAGGTTGATCCTGTTCATATTAGGCTACTTAACTTGTTGTTAGAATCTTGTTTGCATCTTCGGTTATTGTGATTTTACCCCTTGAATTAGTGATCTTTGATTTCACAAGTGACCTTGTTTGGAGTCGGTGAGTTAGAGACCATCCTTGTTGAGAAATATATACCTTTGAATTATTTGATATTATGCTTGGAGAGTCTAAGTAATCTCTTATCCATCCACTTTCATAAAAATTATTTATAATTTGGGTAAATCATCCTCCTAGTACATATATGCTAGGGTATTCACCCAAAGTTGTGGGCACCTCTATGGCAGTGTTGGTTTATGCTTATTGCAAAATTCTATCTTATCACATCTCTTTTGGACAAGTGAGTGCTTTTACTATCCTAGTTTGGTACCAACATTTCTTAGGGTTATCCTATCACCTAGTACCTTTTATTTTATGCTAGTTATAAAAATATATCAAGTAGATCAAGGAAAGCAACTCAAGTCATCTTTTAAATAATTACCTCTAGTTCAAACTTGTCAAAAATGCAAGGAAAAGAACCTGTGTTTGTTTAATCACCTAAGAATATTATAGAAGCTTTGTTTGACCCTAGTAGTGACCTTATTGAGTTGAGTAAACCCTTAGCATCACCTCACTCAAATATGGATATGAATTTTATAATGGCTCCACAATAGAAGAATTAAAGTGTTGAATATTGTGTTGACCTTTTGAATGGTGATCCTACTCATAAAAATGACCAGCCTCGTCCTATATTGAGGATAGATATTTGGATGCACACCAAAGGGATGAGAAAGGTAAGAATTACACCTATAAAGAAGAGAAATTCTAATATGATAATCAAATTAGTGAGCCTTCTAGTGCTCATTGGAATGCAACATTTACTGGTAACCAGTTTAGATAGTCAAGACCGTCTACACCACTCATGACAACTTTAGGTTATGTGAGTGGTAGACTCAAAGTACTTGAGCATGAGAGAAAATCCCTTATAGAAGAACAAGCTAAGAAGGAAGAACAATTTAGACACCTAGAGGAAGAAAGGAAAGTTATGATTGAGATCAAAAGGAAATCCCGTCAAGAATCACAAGACCTTCTCGTGGCTCCGCAACTTGACAATAAATTCAACAATGTGCATATTGATGGTGGAAACAAATCTCCTCCATCCACCCCTCCTAAGACTCCATGAAGTTGAAGACACTCAAGAACACCTTCACAATCTCCTAGCCCTAGAGGAAGGAGAGCTTCAAGACATGGTGACTATAAGAGACCAACACCTCCTAGAGTTTCAAGAAAACCTTCACAACAAGCTCATCATGGTACACAATATGGAGGTGGTAGCTCAAACTTTGACTGCAATTCTTATGATTTCATGGATATGCAACAAGACCAACATTTTCAGCAACATATGGAAGCATATATGTAAGAAAATAAAGATGCATGCTTTCAATATTTAATCAAAAAGGGTGCTAAATTCCTTTACAACTTTGATGTAGACAAAAAGATTCAAAAGCATGATCCTTCAATGAAAGAAGAAATTGACTAATTGAAGAAACAACTGAAGCAAATATTGACACCCAAGAGTTCCTTTTCACTTGATTTAGTTTGTCCTAATCCTTTTGATAAGAGTGTTGACATGAATGATTTTCCTAGAAAAATTGAGATCCCCCAATATGACAAATATAGTGGAAATGGGGATTCGAATGATCATGTGTGTCAGTACTATATTATGATTTTTTAGTTTCATCATGAGGACTCATACCTTATGATATTATTTCCAAGGAGTCTTAAGGGTCAAGCAATGAAATGGTTTACCAATATAACTCCTCCTGTTAAGACATTCCCTAAGTTAATTCAGAGATTTTTTCAAAACTTTGCATACAATCTTTCATGATCTGTCTCACTATTGGACTTATGTCACACAAAGAAAAATCAAGGAGAATCCTTTGATACTTTCTTGCAAATATGGAGACAATAGTGCTCTTGCTATTCTAGGAGTATTCCTAAGAAAGAAAATATTGAAATCCTTATTAGTAACATGGCTCCTGAGATGAAGTACAAAGTTAGGAAGATGGTTTTTGAGTCCTTTGATACCATGGTTGAAGCCACATTTAGAATTGAGGATGTTTTGAGAGAGCAAGGTATTTTGGAAAAAAAAAGAAACAACAACAATGGTTAGAATAACAACAATAATAACAAGGATAAAGGAAATAACACATTTTGAAATAAGAACAAACAAGTGGTTAATGATGGAGTTGTGGATTCCTCTAAGCCTAAAGACCAAGCTGTTCTCCATTTTGCTAGTGCCAATCAACAAACTAACAAGCCAAGATATCAAGAAAGGCCTAAAGGAGAGAAACATAACTTTACTCAATTGGGCGAGTAATATGAAGAGATATTCATGAAGCTCCTTGCTCATAATCTTGTGTGCCCTTATGATGTCACAAAGTTTCACATAGTTGAAGTTTAGCCATGGCAGTGGGATGAGAATTCCTATTGCAAACTTTACAATGGAATTGGACACAATATTGAAAACTATGGGAGATTTAAGCATATTCTTCAAGATCTTGTTAAGAATGGAAAACTTGAAATAGATGGATTAAATACCAATTTTGATCACACAACATTCAAAGAGCCTTTCCCAAGTATGAAAAAGGGGAAGCTTCCCAACCTAAGAATGGAAAGGCTGCAATCAATTACACTTATGCAAATGTAAAAAATGTTGCCAATATGCTTGAGGTTGCAGAAGAAAATGTCAACATGATGGAAGATAAAGATCCTAGTGGTGATGATTTAAATTTGAGTTCTCCTATCCTTGGTGAAAAACATATTTTGGTGCTAAGGGATGCTTACTCTAGAGAGTCATCTCAAGGTCCCCTTGTCATTAGAGGACCCAATTCAAACCAGTCAAGTAAATCTAAGCAAGTGTCTTCCCAAAGTCTCAATGTTATTATTGGAAGTCAAGGTCCCCTTGTCATTAGAGGACCCAATTCAAACCAATCAAGTAAACCTAAGAAAGTGTCTTCCCAAAGTCTAGTTCAAGTCAACCAAGTAAGCCAAAACAAGTGCAATCCAAGTATGTTCCTTCAAAACTAGTGGTTAAGATCAATTGCAAAGAACCCCCGCTCGAATTTCAATCTTTGAGCTTTTAGAGTTATCTTCAAGACACAAAAAAATCCTTAAGGATGCTTTGTGCATGGCGAATGTCCTCAAAAATTTAGATGTCGATCAACTCTAGAACATGGTTAACCATATTGATAGCCCTCATTACCTTTCCTTTTCAGAGGAAGATGAAAATCTTTGAGCCATCTGCACAATCTTGCCCTTCATATTGAGGTCATGATCCATAAAACCTGTGTTAGGTGTGTGTTGATAGATGGTGGTGCTGGGCTTAATATTTTTTCTTTGAGTCTTTTAAAGACATTAGGTTATTATAAACAAGTTATTGATACCATAAGGAAGATTATTATCAAAACCTATGATGAGGCAGAGAGAAGTTCAAAGGGGTTGGTTGTCCTTCCTGTTAGGATTAGTCCTATTGAAAAAGATATTTTATTCCAAATAGTTCATGTTGGAACCCTTCTATATAATATTTTACATGGTAGACCATGGATCCATGATATGCAAGCAGTGCCATCTACCTATCATTAGTGTGTTAAGTTCCCCTTAGAATGAAACAAATATTTGTATACCTAGGGATAATACTTTGTCTATTAACTCAATTTCAAGAAGTACTTATGTTTCCCTCAATAGAGAAGAAAATTATTTTGATGCAACTTTAGTTGAATGTAAAGAAAATTCAAATCCATAGACCTTGGCATGGGGGGATATCAACTCAACTCCCTCACAACATTACCAGTTTCACCTAGGTCTTATGGTAAACCTTCAAAAGAGATGAAACCTTCCTCTTCAACTATAACATTATTTGACACATTTGGATAGTCATTAGTGCCTATTCAATATGAGAAAGAAGATGTGGCTATTAGAGATTGGATTTATAGAGAAGTATATGCATAATGAGAACTTCACTCCCTCTCCTAAAGCTTATGGAAGAGGGTATACTTTTGTCAAGAAGATGGGCTATCCTAGACATGGTCCATTTAGTAATAGATTGGATCCTAGAGCCAAACTCCTTGATCATGATCTTTTCGGACACAAGTCTAAGAAGCCAATTGGCCTAGGATATGAATATTGCTCAAATCAGAATAAGAATGTTACTCCTATTCTTGATATGTCAAATAGTGAAGAAGAAAAAGAGTACCTACCTAATCTAGAAAATCAACAAGATATGTGTGAAGATTGGGTCCCTTCTACTAATCTCTTTTGGGGAGATTTAGATAGTCCAATATCTCATGAGACAGTTACAAATTTAGAACAAGAGAGTGTGACCCTTGATGATATTGAGGCTTCTACGTCTAGGTGACTTGAGCCTTCATGGTGTACACATCCTAGTCAAGATTCAAAAACAAATTTCAATGAGTATGAATGGGACTCCTTGGATCCTTCTATAGTTGATGTGGATATTGATGTTGTTCATACATATAGATCTCAACCCAAGTTAGTTGAAAATTCACATGTAGGATTAGATGATTTGAACTCACATGTTACCTTAGTGGACGATTCTTCACTTGTTAGGATGAATCCCAATTTGGGTAGTTTAGGAAGTTACTTTATAGACTCTAACTCTTTGGTGACTAGAGATACCATTCATATTCATAACCTTGAACCAATCATTCATTTGCCCCTTATTTATCCTAATTTGATTGATTTGTCCCAACGTAATCACGAACCTGAGCTTTTAATGTTTCAAAATGATTATGAGAAAACCTACTATTTGAATGCCATTGAACCCATAGTCTCTTCCACCAATGTGTTGGGTGATGCGACGCGCTCCCCTGCCCACAAGTGGTTAATTATGTGGTGTTCCATGTTCACTAATAGTCATGGCTTTTGGTGCAACGGCATATGGGCCCTACAATTGGTATCAGAGCCTGGTTTTGGCCTGGTCATGGGTTCAAATCTCCCCGGTGCCTTCCCGACCCGCGTAAGCACCTGGTATGTGTGTCGAGGGGGAGATTGTTGGGTGATGCGACACACTCCCCTGCCCACAGGTGGTTAATTATGTGGTGTTCCATGTTCACTAATAGTCATGGCTTTTGGTGCAACGGCAGATGGGCCCCACACAATGAACTAGCTACCAACATGATAGAGCCAAACATCAAGTACCTTAGTTTCAAAATAAAAAGAAAAGAAAAGAAAAATAATAGGAGTTCTAAAGGAAAAAACCACTATGTAGCAGTGTCAGAACCAAAAAAGGTAAAAAGAAAGGACATATTTGGGGGTGAAAACCTCTCGAAGGTGCTTGAGGATGAGATACTTGATCATCTTCAGTGCTTATTGGACCAACACAAACAATCAATTTGGGTATGGATGAAGCTCCACAAATGGTACATTTGGCTCAGTATTTGTCATCACAAGAAAATGTAGCCTACATTAAGTTCTTACAAGAAAAGAATATCAATTTTGCATGGAATTATTCAAATATGCCAGAGTTGGACACTAATCTTATTATGCATCACTTATCCATAGCTCCAAGTGTTAAACTAGTTAAGCAAGAATTGAGAAAGATGCATCCTCACATAGCTGTCCTAGTTAAGGCAAAATTAGAGAAACTCATTGGTGCAAAATTCATAAGAGCTATTGACTATGTTGAATGGATATCAAACATTGTAGTAGTTTCAAAACATGACAAAGCCATTTGAGTTTGCATAGATTTTAGAGATGTTAATAGAGCATGCCTAAAGGATGATTTTCCACTTCCTAATATAGACATGATAGTGGATATGATTGTGGGTTATGAGATTTATTCTTTAATGGATGGTTTTTCCAGATATAATCAGATTAAGATAGCTCCTAAAGATCAAGAAAATAATACATTCACTTGTGCATGGGGTACCTATTGTTGGAACATTATGCCTTTTGGATTAAAAAATGGAGGAGCCACCTATCAATGAGCTATGATAACTATTTTTCATGATATGATGCATAAAAGGATGGAAGTTTATGTGGATTACACCTTGGCTAAGTCTAAGAAAAGAGATACACACTTAACTGATTTAGAAGTCATTCTAGATCGCATGGAACAATTTCAACTAAGGTTAAATCCTAAAAAGTGTGCACTTGGAGTCACCTCTAGAAAATTACTAGGATTCATTATTTTAGAAAAAGGAATAGAAGTGGACCCTAAAAAAGTTTTAGAAATTATGGATATGCCACCTCCTAAAAACATTAGTCAAATGAGGATTCTTCAAGGGCGTCTTCAATCTATAAGGAGGTTTATTTCATAGTTGGTAGATAGAGCTCAACCTTTCAACAAGAACTTACATTAAGGAGCAAAATGTGTATGGAATGAAGAGTGTCAAAAGAACATAGATCAAATCAAGAAATACTTGGAAAATCCTCCTATTTTAATGCCTCCTATCCCAGGGAAACCACTTATTCCATACATTTCAGCGATAGAGTCTTCCTTGGGGGCATTATTAGCTCAACTAGATGAACATGGGAAAGAAAGAGCGATTAGTCATACTCTTGTTTCATATGAGTTTAATTACACTAGTATTGAGAAAGCTTGCCTTGCAGTTGTTTTTGCTTCCCAAAAGTTGCGACATTATATGGTTGCACATACTATACACCTCATAGAAAAAATTGACCCACTTAAGTATTTACTAGGTAAGGCTACCCTCATGGGTAGGCTTGCTAAATGGATGATGATCCTTTTAGAGTTTGACATA
The DNA here is from genome assembly GCA_028749045.1 of Cupressus sempervirens. NCBI lineage: Eukaryota > Viridiplantae > Streptophyta > Pinopsida > Cupressales > Cupressaceae > Cupressus > Cupressus sempervirens. The sequence continues at coordinate 408,512,974 of CM053785.1, forward strand.
GATTATGTTGAGTGTAAATAAATCAAAGGGAAAGCCATAGCATATCAATTGGTTGATTTCCACTACAAGATGATGCACCTATTCAAGTTGATTGCCCATATGAGAACCTCATGTATATGACTAAAAGAACATGGAAGATGTTCTTTGATGGATCAAATGGTTTCAGAGCTATGGTGTTGTTTATTTCTCCTCATGGGTACACAATTCCTAAATCTTACAAGTTATTATTTCCATGTACAAATAACATTGTTGAGTATGAAGCTTTAAAAAATGGACTTAAGATGGCTATAGAATGGAGAATTATAGAGTTACACATCTATGTGGATTCATAGCTGATAATCAACCAAGTCAATGACAATTAGTTAACAAAAAATGAGAAATTGATACCTTATAAGAAAATGGTTGATTCCTTGAGATGCTACTTCACATTTGTCTCATTTCAACAAATCCCTAGAGCAAAAAACAATGTAGCTGATGCTATGACTACCCTTGCTTCACTTCTTTAATTAGAGCAACATGAATCAAAATTTGACTTTTGGAGGAAGAGCTACATCACCCTATCTATGATTCCCAAGGAAGTCATGTTATTTGTACCCTTTTTGGTCATGAGTCATCCCGTTACAGTGCCATTTATTCATACCTTCATAATAGCATTATACTTGAAACCTTTAAGTGATCTAAATGCAGAAACCTTATTTGAAATACCTATCACCATTCCCTTATCTCTGAAGATTTGTATAGGAGAGGTCTAGATGGAACACCTCTTAGATGCTTAGAAAAGGAAGAATATAATCAAGAATTAGTTGACATCCATGAGGGCATCTGTGGGGAACATTCTAATGGTCTTTCCATGGCTCAAAGTTTGCTTAGGGTAGGGGACTATTGGCCCATGTTGCAGTAGCTTTTGCAAAGTCATGTGAAAAGTGTCAAAAACATGGTAACCTAATACATGCTTAGGGAAGGGAACTCATTCCTTCTATCTCTCATTGGCCATTTTAGTTTTGGGCCTTTGATCTTGTTGGGCAGATTCATCCCAACTCATCATGTGGACACAAGTTTATTATCATTACTACTGATTACTTCACTAAATGGGTAGAAGCTGTCCCACTTTTTATTGCCTTGGGCAAGATAATTTCTCTATTTATTCTGAATCATATTATTTGTAGATATGAAGTTCTTTCTAAGATGATCATTGAAAATGGAGGCCAGTTTAAAAATAAGGACCTAAAACAACTTTGTAAGAAATTCAAGATAAAAAAACATTGGTTCTCTATTTACTTTCTGCAAGGAAATGGTCAAGCAGAAGTATCAAATAAAACCATTCTCAAATATTACATAGAATAGTTCATAAGAATGGTAGAGATTGACACTTAAAAATAAATCTGGCTTTGTGCGCCTATAGAATGAGTATTCATACTCCTACTGGGGCTACTCCTTTTGTCCTTACATATGGTGCTAAAGTAGTGTTACGTTTAGAGGTTGAGATTCCTTTAGTAAGAGTTTCCCTCAAAGGTCTAGTTATAGATGAATACTACCATGCCATGAGACTTCAAGAGTTAGAACTTCTAGATGAGAAATGCCAAGCATCATTTGAGCATATGAGGGTCTATCAAAAGTGCATGTCAAAAGCGTTCAACAAAAAGGTTCACCCTAGAGAATTCTAGATGGGAGATCTTGTCCTATGTAAAAATCCTAAGAATCAATAGAGTAGAGATCAAAAGGGTAAATTTGAACCTAATTGGCTTGGACCTTACATTATTACAACAACTTTTGGATATGGTGCCTATTTACTATCTACAACAGAAGGAGAGCTCCTCCCTAATCCTATCAATGTCTTGCACTTGAAGAAGTTCTATCCATGATGCTCATTCTCTCTGGGGGCATCTTTGTACATATTTATTGATCCTAAAAAAATACAAAAAAATGATATACTATCAAAATTCTAAAAAATGGAAAATGTCTTGAAAAATGATCATCTTAGTAATAAGCACTTTGATGTATCTCCAAAAAAATTATATATTCCAAAAAAAAAAATCCAAGTGGTGAAAACCTAGAAATGGGTGCTACTTGAGGCCTTTGCACCCCTATTTCTTAGAGCGTGTCCTTAATACTTGGTCTTTCTCCATCATGCCTTATCCTTATTGCTTTGGTTTGGAATTGGTCTTTGTCTAGGGGGAATAACTGTGTTAGCTTCGGTCTCTTGACTGTGTTAGTCTTTAGGACACCTCGTAAATGGTGTTTTTCAACACCACCCTAACTGTATTTTTCAATACAACCCCTGACATTGAGTGTTTTTCAACACTTATCAGTTTGGTCTTACCCAGTTTTGTCATGTGTTCTTACTGACTTGCAAGCATTCGATCCTTATCCTCGGAACTCAGTACTAGTTAACACACTTAAAATTTTAAATATGACACTTAATGCTTGACCTATGTCATGATCTTTTCTTTGTGTGCTGACTGTTATTGATTTTTGTTGAGTGTCTTTTTCTAATAAGTCTCTCTGGGATGCATAGCTAGAGGACTTGGGGCATGAGGCATATTTTTATTTGTTTTCTACTTGTGGGTGTGGTCTTGAAACTCTAGAGTGTCTCTTGTTGTTCCCTTGAAACACTTAGGATAATTGAGGCATGATCCTTGACTATTTTTGTACAACTATTCTTATGGTCATCCTGGCATCTATGCCTTGATGCGAGCATGGTTTTGCTACATTAAATTGGGTAAGCTAACATTAAAGTCATATTGACCTTTATGTCTTTGATGCTTATGTTAAAATCTTTCCACATTCCAATATGATATAAATCACATTCATATCTTCACAGTTACGCTTGTAATTAGTGATGATTGTGTAATTTTTTGATGTCTGTTAATGATGACCCAATGATGAAAATAAGTTCTTATATTCTCTAATGAATGATGAACATACAATCCTATGTTATAGTTTCTCTATTGAAAGTACAAATTTGCATTTTCATGTAGCTTGTATTATTAGACTTCATGTTAGTTTGCATTTTTAGGCTACATTATGAGTTTGAGAGGGTTTTCCCTTCATCTTTCTTGTGGACTTTTAATCAACTGTGGTAATGTTTTGATCTTCATTTCCTTATTTTCTTTCATGATCTCAATCAAAATTTCTATCTTAAATAGTTGATTGATTTTGGGACATTCTATTTCTTACGAAATTTTTTATTTTCTTCTTTCTATTTCTTTCCATATCTTCCAAATTTCTACCTTCCATTCACTTTCACCTCACTTCTTTTCTTGTAATTCAATTTTGGGGCATAATATTTGATTCTTTTTGATCTACCTTGGTTATGTGAGTCTTATATCTTTCATCTTACATCAAGAACTTTATCTTTTGTTTGATTTGATCAAATTTATCAATTTGTTGTTTCTCCTCTATCTCATTTCAATTTCGATCACGAGGGGGTAGTATCTATCAACTTCAATCCTTGATGCAGTTTTATCAATTTTATCCTCAACTTTTTAAAGTCAAGATTCATTTGTATTCTTTATCCTAATGTGTTCTCGAATCAACCACACATCTAGGTTTTTTTGTGATCCCAAATCGATCTCACACTTCAATTTCTTTCTTTGACTACATGTGTTCCCAAATTGATCACACATTAGTCAAAGAGGGGCAAATGTATGCACTGTAAAATGGTTGCCTAGACTATGGGCCCCCATTATTCAATTTATCAGATTTCTTGAATCAATGCATTGCAATATTTTATTAAATCAATTCAAATCAATTTCTTTAATCAAATTGTAATTAATTTAATTATTTCAATATTTCCTAAGGTTTGATCATTTTATCCTAACTCCTATTTAATTAAAAGAAAACCTATTTTTTAATTAAATAATTAGTCTACATTTAATTAATTAAGAGAACCCCCCTCCCCTCATTTTTAAAAAAAAAATGGTAAATGGCCAAAGCCTTTGATTATATTAATTAAATGAAAATAAATACAAAGGAGTATCTCCGTTCAAATGGGCATTGGTAGGAAAGAACGAAGAAGAAAACCTCCAATCTTGCTCGGGACCTAAGTCCTTTATTATTACAAAATAAAAGGGGCATACCCTAGTTTAAACATAGAAATTTATTACAAAATAGCAGACATCAATCATATTCTACCTTCAATTTATTCTAATTAGTCCACTTTTGATGAATTCCTGATCTAAGAGAACCTCTCTAGCCAAAGCATTAGTTTTCGATGAGCATCACTGCTTTCCTAAATTATCTTTATCACATATGCCTTATTGATCTGCTTAAACAAGAGATTACTAAGAGGATATAGTTAGTATTCTTACTATGAAAACTTAAAAATTGACCTCCCTAGATGGATAATGCAGAGCTTTGCAATCCAATTAAACTGAGAAATCATTTCATGCTTAATTAAAACTTGTCAAAATTTTGTAAAAAAATTTGGTCCTATCATTAATAAGTTCAAATAATATTGAAAACCTTCTGAGACTAAGTTTTAATTTAACTTTTGGAAACCATAGAGTAGTTAAAGTAGGGAATTTTCATGTAGCAGTTACCGAGTAGGATGCCTTGGTCATAGCCCTATAAACATAGATCTTGTTGGGAAAGATTTAAAACTCCTTAAATAAAATAATTTAGAAGTAATCCTTATCTAGGAATAACTTATCCAAATAATTGATGAATTAGTATGATCATTATCTTGATTGCAACCTCAAACAAGCCTCTTTCTAGCTAGCAGTGCTACAACCTTTATTTAGGGTAAGAGAGAAATAGAAAGGACTACTACTCCATCTATAATTTTGAGATTTTGCTAAACTTAAATTAACACAAAATAATGAAACTTTAGAGATTTTGATTCATTTAGTAATTACTTGAAGCTGATCACATCACCACCATTATGCTAAAAGAAAAAAAACATCTTATCTCTTTAAAGCAGAAGCAAGAAGCAGGACCTCACCATTAATAGAGATCGAACAGGGCCAATAAATTGAGAGAATGTAACCTTAAATTTATGAACTGTCTATATATATATTTAAAGAACAATATTTATGATTTGAAAAGATACAGGGGAAAGCAAAACCTTGAGAGCAAATAGAAACAAAAAGGAACCAGGTAGCAGGGTGCAACCAGAATAAATTCCTTCCAAGCTATTTAGTAGCTAGATACATAAAAGGAAGGAGAGAAAGAGAAAAAAAAATGTAAACCCATTAAAACTAAAACCATCAACCCTGTGACTAGACCAAGATAGAGACAAAGAACTAACATACAACCATAGAGAGAATAGGGAACAAATAGGGGAACTCACACCCAACCTGGCAAGAGGAGACACAAAATGACATAAAAGAGCCTGCCTATTGCCAATAAACCATGATGACCTCTAAGATGTCGTTAGGCTCCTCCAGTTGGAAGAAATTTGGGAATTCAAACTCTATCTTCTCCTTGCTAGTCTTCTTTGCATTTGGAGTACAAAATTTCAAGGCCTCAATGTTATCCAGAGCCACCCCCAGATGGATGTAGGCATTGAAAATATTAAGGTAGTTCCTCAGCCACTCTTTGTTGTCATCTTTGATAATCCCTCTCCACTGAAGGAGGAACTGTATACTGGCCTCCATTCATGACCATTCCTTGTAGAAGGCCAAGTTCTCATGGATGACTAGAGCAGGGCACCAATAAGCTACCTTCAATTTGGGACTGCCCAGAGAGTGTGACATGTACTTTTTTGGAAGGGCGATCCTACATTTATCGTCAATGCTACTGATGGCTTCTTCCAATCCATTTCACCATACTAGTTCAAAAATATTTTAACAAAGCCTGGTCATGGCTCACGGTTCCACCCTAGCTTTGGCCAAGCAACTGATAAAAGACCCAATAATGTCACTGTTGGTCTACCATGTATAACTATAGTTGAAAGAACCTTCACTGATGGCCCTACTGACCACTATCTTGGTCATATCATCAACATGGTTCAAAACTCTACTCCATCTTTTTAGTTTAACATTACCTTGGAATGCCATTATCCTCTCCTCTGTGGTATGAAAGAGATAGATATTTAAATCCATTTCAAAAGGAAAAAGCTCACAATGCTAGGGAAATAAAATGGTGGCAATGCTAAAATAGAAGGAAAAAACATGGAAGGATCTAGAAACACCTAGAGGTAGTGACATCATGCATTGATGATGCTAGAATGTAAAAATCACAAGGAAGGCCATAGGCCAATTGATGATGAAATTTAGTGAAGATAAATAACAAGTTAATCATGAAGAGATAGTGCTGGAAGCCATACAAGGGTTGACTTGAAAGGGGCCTACAACTAAGCCTATGGGAAAATCAAGGAAAATGGGGGGCAACATTAAATTAATATCTAGACATAACTAAAGATATGACCACATAATTAATACTAGTCTACCATGTGTTTGAAGGGGGGGAACAAAAAGAGAAGTATAGGGAAAACAAAACATATAAGAATAAAGGAGAAAAAGAAAGAAACTTTAGAACCCTTGAGAGAAATATAAGGTGATATTACCTATCTCTTATAACCAAGAAGGTTTTACCATTAGCCCCCTCATTTGCCAATAGGTCAACCTTCTTATTTCCTTCCCAAAAGATGTGGTGAATTTGAGTGTCTTTAAACCTATCTAGAATGTTAAGAACCTCTTCTAATTTTGAGTTCAAAACCTAGTTGGATGTGGCTCTCCTTAAAGAATTTAATACAATTTGGGAGTCTTCTTCAATGATAATATTGGATAGTTTTAGTTCTTGGAAAAGTTGGAGCCTTTCTGGCAGAGCTTCTAGCTCAGCTAACTTGATCGTAGTAGGATTAATAGATTTGGCCCTTTTAGCTATCCAATTACTTGAATTGTTAGTAGTAATGCAACTGATATCTACTAAACCTGGGTTACCTCTAGAGGCACCATCAAAATTTAACTTGGACCATCCATTAGGAGGGGGAGGCTATCTACAATTTTCCCTAGCCTCCTTGTTCTTCTTTTAATTAATGAGTGGGGGGTTAATGAGATTAGACCAATTTTTCTTAATGAGGCCATCCCATATTAGAATGATCCTTCTTCTTTTTGGGACTTTCTGAGATAGGATTTTAGTGTCTCGAGTATGCTTGCTTCTATCTTCTTAATAATCTCTTCTAGGTGCAATACTTGGTCTTGAACAATCCTCCACTTCTCTCTTTCCATACCTCCTATGTGAGGATATATGGGAAAATATTCCAAATGTTATTGTGAAAACCTCTACAGATATTAGTAGGCCAACCTTTAACAAGATCCACAAGTGAGTTTGGCAAAGGGGCATACCAGCACAACATACAATCCCAACAATGTTGGGTGTAAGGGCAACTAAATAAGATCTAGTTTGTATCTTTACTATTTTGTCTACATAACACACATCTAGAGGGGCCTTCATACCCAAGTTCACAGAATCTATTAGCTGTGAGGATCCTATTTTGATATGCCAACCATAAAAAGAACCCATCCTTTGGTAGACAAGATGAGTCCCAACATAGATTGAGTGGGAGATCCACTTCATCCTAGTTTTGGGTGTTAATAAGAGATTTATATCCATTTTTCATGCTATACTTTCCATCTTTATATGCTGCCCAAACTAGTTTATCATTCCTCTCTACTTTTTTAAATTTTTCTACTTATCATGATCTTTTCATATTTCTCTTTTGCCGAGGGTTCTAAATCTATATTATCCAAAAGATTTCCACACCTAACAAGTAGTACCATTTGTTGAGATCTTGGTTTTATAGTTACTAACCTTGCAACCCCATAAGGAGATTAGCTTCACTTTGAGCTCTATAGGAATCTCCAAGCTATCTATGGGAGGAAGTCCATCCCATGAGTTCTCCTAGAATAAGGCTTCATCTCCTTTACCAGTATCCTACATGAGATATTTACTAATGAGGGGTTTGCATCTAGCAATATAATTCTAGATCTCTAATCCTTTGAGGAGAGTCTTCATCCTAAAAATGGACAAGGGGTCCATCACATTAAGATAATTACAATATATAATTTAAGCCCATTTTCTAATGCTTTCCATAAAGAGACACCATAACAGTTTGGCCCCAAATGCTTCATTCTACCAAAGTAAGATTTTAATGCCTAGACCTCCAGATTCCTTAGGTTTACAAATTTTGTCCCACCTTATGAGTGTTAGATTATTGGAGTCCTCACTATTATTCTAGAGGAAGCTTCTAAGAATTGTTTCCAACTTCTTATTAATATTCTTAGGTAGTGGGAGATAGGATAAAGGATAATTAGGGATGGCAGATAGGACAGATTTAATCTTGGTAATTTTACCCACTTTTGTGAGCCATTTATTCTTCCACCCGCCTATCTTAGATTCTAATTTGTCCAAAATATTTTTCCATACCTTCTTGGATTTTCTTTCTTTTTCCAAATTAATTCCCAAATAATTACAAGGAAATTCACCCTTCTTGAAGCCCATGATATGATAGATCTTCTTTTCTAATTTTGGATTTGTGTTAATGAATTTTTTTAAAGATTTTCCTGCATTTACTTTTTGACCTAAGGCTGCCATATATAATTGAATGATAGACCTAATATTCAGAGCCTCCTTTGGAGTGCTTTCACTTGGCATAATAGTATCATCTACAAATTGTTGATGAGTAATATTAGGGATATCATCTGTTATAGTTATTCCCTTAATATCCCCTTTATTGTAAGCATTGGTGATTGCTCTCTGGAAGGCTTTTTCCATAATTATGAATAGGAATGGAGAGAGGGGGTCTCCCTGTCTGATCCCTCTTGAGGTTTTGAAGAAGCCTTCTAGGGTGTCATTTATAAGGATGAAGAACTTAGCGATTGAGATACATTGATAAATGAGATTGATCCATTGGCAGGAAAAACCAAAAGCTTCAAGGGTTTTACATAGGAATCTCCAATCCACCATGTCATTTATCTTTTGGATATCTAACTTCATAAACATGCTTGTCCTTTTATTCTTGTGTGCTAAATGGATTGTTTCTTGTATAATAAGAATACCATCTAAGATTGACCTACCTAGAACAAAACCGGTTTGTTCTTTAGAAATAATTTTTGGAAGAAATTGTTTAAGTCTATTTGCTGAAATTTTAGCAAAATTTTTATATATAGTATTACATAAGGCAATCGGTCTAAAATCCCTTGGATATTTGGGGTCCTCCTTCTTGGTAATCAGAGTAAGAAAGGTGTGGTTGATTCAAACAGTAGAAAACCACCATTTCTAGAGGCTTCAATAGCTTTCTAGAGGTATTCCCCCAAGATATCCTAGCATTTCTAATAGAAAAATTCCTGCAAACCATCAAGACTTGGCGATTTCTTAGGGTTCATGTCAAATACTACCAATCTGACTTCTTCCAAGGTGATGGGTTTGTATAATAGTTTATTCTCCTCAAAAGATAATACTTTGGGATTACCTTCCAACATTTTTGATTGAGCTATTTTGTTGGAGTAGTCATAATTATTTAATATATTCTTGAAATGATTAACTAGGATTTCTGATAGTTTGTCGGGATCCTCAATAGTAGTACCCATATAATCTTTAATTTTAACTATTTTACTTTTAGCTCTATTAAGGAGAATGGAGTTATGGAAGAACTTAGTGTTTTGATCTCCTTCATCTAGCCATTTTTCTCTTGACTTTTTTCTCTAGAAAACTTCCTCCTTAGCTAATATGTTTTCTTTTTTGGTGAGTAATTCTTTTTCCAACAGATAAGTGCCATTGCTAATACCTTTCTTGATTACTTATGTATTAAAATCTTTCAGTCTTTCCTCAATTTCTAGTTTTTCTTTAAAAATGTTATTGAAATGACCTTTGTTATATTTAAGGATATATTCTTTGAGCATTTTCATTTTAGAGACAAAGATATACATTTTAGATTCTTTAAAGCTACCTATATTTCACCAATCTCTAATGTGTTCTAGAAAATTTGAGTCTAAAAACTACAAATTTTCACACTTGAATGGGTTTCTAGTTGGTTTGGAAGGTTTTGAAACAAATAGTCTAACTGGAAAGTGATTAGATCCAACTATTGGTAGGATTGAGCATTGGATGTTAGCATTAATTTCACTCAATTCACCTTTGAGGAGAAACCTATCCAGCTTCTCAGCAATATACATAAAGTCCTTCCTTCTATTATTCCATGTATAATTTCCATCATTAAGTGGGATATCAATTAGATTATTGGTATCACAACAATGTTTGAAGTCTTTAGAAGCTTGAGAGGCTTGTTGAGTACCTCCCACTTTCTCATCGATGTTTAATATAGTGTTAAAGTCTCCTTGTAGAAGGATTAGATCATTCTTATGATTATTAATAAATAAGGTGATTTCTTCCCATAAGTGTTTCTTGTCTATATTATAGGTTGGACCATATATATTCACCAAAATGAATTGAAGGTTAGATTTGGTACTTTTGACACTACAGCCTCACCAATTTTTGTTGGAGTTAAAAATTTCTAAAGTGACTTTCCTAGGGTTCCATATAAATCCTAAACCTTTGGAACCCTTCTAGATTTGTGGAAGATAGTATTCCAGCTCCCTATTTTCTTTTCTAACTTAGTACCTTCTTCTTTATTTAACTTAGTTCCCTGAATTAGAATAATTTTAGATTCAAATAATTTTAAATTTTGTTTTAGTAATCTTTTCTTGCTAGGGGTGTTTAAGCCCCTAGCATTCCAAGTGGCGATGTTCATAGTTCCTTGGGAAGGATCTTCCCCTTCCTTGAGTTGAATAATTGACTGACCTTTTGTTATTCTCTAGCTTGACCATCTACTTCTTTGAGTTCCTTGAGGGATTTTCTACCTCTTTTAGGTTTCACCTTGCCATATTTAGGGGATTTGAGTCCTTCCTGATTCATTTGGATACCCAACTATTCTATATTTCCTTGTGCCCTTAAAGCAATTTCAAATTGATTACCTTCTTTACCATCCATTTCTTCACTTACCATCTCCTGTAATAACTGCTCTACTATGTTTACGTGGTCATTTATGGCTCTATCCTTTGTAGATGTATATCTTTTGAGCTTAGTTTCCTCATGATCCTCATCTTGCATGATCTCTAGAACTGCATCGATTAGTAGTAACATTTCCTCATTTTTGTCTTCACCTTCAATTTTGTAATAAGTCTCTTTTTAGATCTTCATAGGTATAATTATCTCCTCCTAATTTTAGAAATTTTTGAGTCAAACTCTCCTTTTATGCTTCATTACTCCTATCAATATTCTCAAAGTTGAAGACTTCAATTAATTCCTCAATTAAGGATTCTAGATTGTCTTCTTTAGCCTTATCTAGATACAAATTTTCTAGCTCTTCCTCCCTGATCGAGTCTCTATGTAAGAAATCTTGAAATTCTTGTGTTATCCATCTTTTTATTTTAGATTGATCACTGCTCTTCTCCTTATAATTGCTACCAAAGTGAGTAATTGAGTTTGATATGGCTGGTGGTGTTTACCAAAATTTGGAACACCATCTGATTGGTTCTTCATTAGTAGTTGCTGATTTTTCCCCATTTTTTAATGTATACTCCTAAGGAGATTCCATATCCTCATCTGATTCCATAGTCACCCCTTTTCTTGGTTTTGTCCCACTGAATAGAAGGATGTTTTCTATTTCTTCTATGCTTCCAACTTCCAACCCCAACAACTTCTTGATAGGCTGTATCTCCAATTTCTTTGGTGATTCAACCTCTTTGATTGAAGGAATACTTTTCTTATTCTTCATTGATTGCTTCAATCCAACTTTCATTATCCAAAGCATCTTTAACTGATCTAGGTTCAAATTTAGTAAGCAAACATGTACCTTTTAGTTTGTTTCTTGTCATTTTTCCATCTAACTTGTCTCAAATAATTTGGTTAGGTGTCTGGTGCCTTGTGACATATCTTTCTAGCACAAGTACTTTAGATTTATAACTTGTTCCACTTGCCTCATCATGATCTTCTGTATCAATCTTGGGTCCCATTGTCTGTGACTTAGGTACTTTAGACTCAATTTTCTTTGGCATCATCTCAGTAGCCTCTAATTGCAACTTGGGTACATTAGACTATGACTCAGGTTGCACTAGATGCAACTCAATTGCTTCTAGAGATTTTGAGGACTCGGGAGGTGAACTCTATTGACTTCACTTTAGATTTTGCAATGTATTAGGTTCATAGTAGATAAAGTTTTTGTAGTCCTTAGGTTCTTTATTGCTCTATTCTTCACTCTTTTCTAGAAACTAATCAATTCTCACATGTGCTCTTTCTATGATTTTATGAGTAGACAAATTCAAACATTTGTATGCTTTTCTTCTAGATGAATATCCTAGGAATATGCCTTCATCACCTTTGGCATCAAATTTACCTTTCACAATTCCTTTAAGAGATAACATTGGCTACCAAATACTTTCAAGTAACTTACATTAGGTTTGTAGCCATACCATAGTGCATTAGGTTTTTTAGTGCTTACTATACCCTTTTCTTGGATCTAATCCATATTTTTGGAGATGTCCCAGTGAGCCTGAAGTGAATCCTTCTTTTGGATAGAATCCTTTAGTTGTTCTTTTTGGTTTCTAAATTTCATCATAGGGAATGTGCTTTTGAGGTTTGTAGTTGGTTGTAATGTTTTGAATATAATTTTATTATCATTATCTAATTTGATTGTTTATGCTATCTTGCATTCATATTTGTGTAGTTTTAATCTATATATTGCTTTGTTAGTTTTAATTTTAACCTTGTTAAATTCTAGAATATTAGATTTACATTTGATTAGGAGCTTGCTATTGTTACAAAATTGAAAGGAGGAATCTAAGCCTATTAATTCACTTAGAGATGACCCTATTTCCTTAATAATGTCTAGGTGAAGGAGTTCCAGAGGAAGGGATTGGATGCTAAACTAGGTTGGGATAACAAAGTCTAACATCCCTTCCTTATAGTCTAGAGACCAATCAAAAAATCTCACAGCATAACCTTTAAAAAAGTAATCAGAAACATAAAGAAAGTCCTTTTTAACTAATTCATCACTACAGTGCAAGTATATTAGTCTATCAGAATGGTGAGAAATACTTACCTGATTCTTGCAATAATCTTCTAACCAGTTGTTGAGGTTGATCAGTTTGTATTTTGGACCATTCCAATATGAAAATATACCCACTTTTTGATATTCTTTCCATCTCTCTTCACTTTCTTAGATATTGATGGCAACAATATTTTCTTTAGGGTTGGGAGAATGAGAAATAGGTGAAGATTTGGAAACTTTGATTGACACCTAATGGGCTCGTAGTAGGGGATTTGTGATGGGGGAGACATAGGAGCTGGGTGAGCCACTGGAGGATGACATAACTGAGGAATCTTACCTCCTAGGATGGATCTTACTAGAGAGGCTCATGGTATTATTGAAATGAAGCCCTGTATGCTATGAAGATAAATTATACTTTTTATTGCTTGAATATTTGGTAAGATTGAAAACCCTAATTTGGTTATCTAGGCTAGTCGTAGAAAAAATAATGGGGTGGGGGAATGAAGACCTAAGATAAGAAATATCAAAATAATAAAAATTATCCTTTAATTTATGGTCTAACCTCTGAAGGGCATGTGGCTGAGGTTTCTAGACACAAGCATTTGATAGCTCACTACCACCCCCCTTAATGATATGAGTAGGTTTGTCTCCTTTTCTGGCTGGAGAAAACAATGAGCAGGCTGGATGAGCCTTTGTTTGATTTTGACATGCTTGATTTTTTTGGGGTGCTCCTATTCATAATACTCACTAAGGACTTCAAAATGGTTTGAAGTTTCTATTGAATATCTCTTGGGAGGTTTGGGTTTTGGAGGCAGAGTAGTGCTTGTGATGCTCTATAATTAAATCCTCTTCCTATCAAAATAGCAGAGATTTGGAGTAGTGTTTGTTGCTATGAATTCTTTGGAGGAGGGAACTACCATAGGGTATCTCAAATTCTTTTCAACTCACTGGTAAGTCCTTCGTTGATATCCTTTTGTCGCTTGTTTTGAATAATTCACTGGATTACTGCTTGCTTTTTTAATTTAATTAAATATTTGATATTTAATTAAAAGAACTTGCTCCATTTTAATTAAATAAAATACCACTTGAAAAAAGGAAATAAATTAAATAAAAATAAATAAATCTTATTTTCTCTACACTTAAATGCACATATCTCTAAATGGGATTCCTCTTTTTCCTCTTTCCACTTTCTTCTCAAACACTCCTCTTTTCTAATTGGTGGAATTTTTCATACATGGATCAAACTCTATTATCCTATATTGGTTGTGAGAAGCCTCCCATGTTCACATTTTCCTTTATAAGGAGCCCTCTCCTTCTCATTTTCATATATAGAGAGATATAGAGAAAATACTCTGTTGCTATCGTATTGTTATGCTACAGGTTTAGAGAGTGATTTTAGAGGAGTTTGAGCCTTAAGGTTTGGACATTGTAGCTTCATTGAAACTTCTCTCTTCTTGTCTTATTCTCTCTTGCATCCATGGCTTCCATCATGAGGTTTCATCCTTGCATTTTCGTATTATCTTAGAGTCATATTTGTTTTCATAGATTAATATTGTATTGATATTTACTTTCATAGATTAGATTTCCTTTCTTACATTGTTATCATTTATATTACCTTGCATCTTCATTTGCATTCATATTTTGAGCTTTGGATCTATCATTTTATGGTGTACTTGCATGGGCACAAACTAGGTCAAATTGAGGACCTCCATCACAAACCCTTGCACTTCATGAATAGAGAGCTATGAGCTACCATTCGAGACCTCATTCTTGAGCAATCTTAGATATAATGACTCATAGAAGTGTGCTCACATTTTGGGCATACAGGAAGTGATCTGTATGGATCGAGCTTCTATGCCTACCGAGTGCATGATGATGCTGAGCATTGATAGTGGATATCGAGTATCAGAACTTCACCGAGTTAGTCTTTAGAACCTGATTACCTATAGTTGGGCTGACCTTGTGTATTTTGTGTAAACTTGTATTGTAGCCAACTCTGTTGAATTGTAATTTGGACTAGTATATATGTATCACATCTAGAGGTAAGAAATAATAGTATAAGATGCAAGATAAAAAGAGAAGAAGTGCAAAAGCTTACAACAGTATAAGGAGCAACAAATATTTATCTATCATTGCAAGGTGATCATTACACTCAAAAGAATCTCATTCAACAAATCAAGTTGCAGATCAGAGATTAGCCACTGGTTCATCCTAATAGGTGGAATAGTTAAATCCTTTCACAAGGTAGACTTAACAATCTTTTGTAAATCTCTTTATCAAGTGCATAATTTATTGTATTTTTGTAAATTCTTTTGCAAGGTGGACCTAGCAGTCCTTATTGATCCTAATAGGGTAGATCATTAGAAGTGATCATTGTAAGCCTTAACATGTCAACTTTATACTGCACTACTAAAGCTTATGGATATCATCCCCACCCCAGTTTTACTTTCTATTTGAAAGGTTTCTAGGTCACCATATTGTGTGTTAAAGTGTTATGAATGTTTTAATGCTTTAAGTTTCTCATGCATGCAATTAGATCAAAATACACATGAAGGATTAATTGGTAAATAAAGATTAAATTTTATTGGTTACTGATTCACCCCTCCCCTCTCAGTAACTTAGCCTATCATATATATTTCCAATGAGCTTAACAATTCCATAATCAATTTCCTCAAATCTTTCAAACTTACTTAAGTCACCAGTCATGTGATGTGAGCATTCACTATCTATAATCCATGAATCATTCTTGCTAACATGTGAAATGAGGGCAGTTTTATTTTCATGCCTTTCTCCATTGGGATATTCCTTGATTGCAACATATACCATCTCAACTACTTCTCTCCATCATTACTAGACACAATATGCTATTCTTTAGCAATGTAACATGATTTGTTCCTTTGTCTTTGTAATCCATGTTTTTTCTATACTTGGTATATTTCTTATCATTTCTATCACTCTTACTTATGTTAGGACACTTAGAATAAAAATGACTAGCTTCATTGCACTTAAAACAAATTAGAGGTAGTTTACCTTTGTATTTACCTTTACCTCTTGACAATATTCTAGCAAGCAATGCATTATCCTTAGATTATGAATCACTTTCTTCTTTACTTTACTTTTCTTTCTTGGAACTTCTAATGGTTAGTAAAGATTAAATTTTTTTTCCAATTGTAACCATATTGTTATAATAATTGCTCAATTGAAATACAGTCAACCGACCAACTAATTTGTCAAGTGTTAAAACAGTACCAAGAATGACTCACAATTCTTTAATAGTAGAAAATTTGGTAGCATAAATAGGCAGAAGAGTCCTAAGAACTTTATGAATGATTTCATTGTCACTAATAATTCCTCCAGCAACTTTGATTGCACTGATAGCTTCTTTGATTTGCTTCACATACAATGCAACATTCTCACCTTCTTTCATTCTCATTTCATCATACTTGCCTCTCAAAATTTTAGCATTAGCACACAATACATTTGGATCTCTATCATGCATAAGTGTCAATTTATCCCACATCTATTTAACATTTGTGAAATTCTTGATATCATCAAACTTGACATCATTGAGTGCATATGCAACCTTAATCATTATATTATTATGGTCCCTCTTTTCTATCACTTGTTCCATTGTCATAGGAGCAAAAGGTGCAACATATTCATGGTCTAACCACTAAGTAATACTATCTCTAATTCTAGATAGGTGCAACCTTATTTTGTCTTTCCATGATGAAATTTTTTCCTTGTTTAGCTTTGGTACCTCTCTCTTATACATCTGGTGATCTTTAGCTCAAGTTCCTTTAAGCGTCTTTCTCCAAGCACTATGCTCTGATACCAATTATTAGATAACTAGGGGGGAGGGTGAATTAGTTATGTCTAGTTATCTTGTAGTCCTTTCAAATAATTTAAATACCAAAAAAACATCATTAAAATCATAAGAACTCACTTGATGTACTCATTCAACTTCTATATTTAATCACTCAATCACTTTACTCCAAACTATTCATTCATTGCTTTGTTATTACTGACTAATAGTAATAAAACTTTGTTATCACCAAACATGATGCAGGGGCATTTGAGGTTCCTAAAGATTTTGGCATTTTTGGTGGAAGACTAGATATGCTTGGTTATGTCCATGGTATTTCTTGGTTGAAGGCTTGACTGAATGGGCTTGGTGGAGAAGCTTGCTGCTTGGTTGAAGAAGAACGATGGATGCTCAATCATTACTTGGTGTAGTATTGACCAAGGTACTCAGTCCTTGTGGTGCTTAACTGCTGAAGGAAATTGGCATAGTTTCTAGTGCTTAGTAGAACTTGTTCTTGATGATGCTTGTGGGAGCTTGGTGGCACTTGTAGTGGTTTTTGATGCTCAACAATGTTGCTTGTAGGATGCAATTCTTACAGATTGGATAAACCAACTTGGTGTATTTAATGCATGTAGTAGGTGATCATGATGTGGATTGATCTAGAAGTGTGTGAGGACCTATGTGTGGTCTTTCTTATCTCTCATATGTAAATTTAATCTATATTGTAAACTTGGGGGCTTGTCCTGAGCATCTTTGTGTGGTTATCATTGATTAACACATAGGTTAACATTTTGTATTTAATATTTGTTGTAAGCCAACTTGTGCCTTAAATATGCATTTAACGTAAGGGTTTATTTAATTTGGAACTTTCTAGGATGACTGGTGACTTAGTTGGGTATAAGTGAGTGGGTTTAGGGGAGTCTTAAGTGATAATCATCCAACTTAGAGAAGAGGATGTGGAAGAGGAGAAAAGTTTGAGAAGAGCTAGTAGCTATGGCTTGGGAAACAAGGAGATTTATTGTTGGATTTGTTAGGGTTTGACAGATCCAAAACAATATATGAATAAATAGTATATGCAGAAACAATAGAAAAAAATACAAAGAACAAGATAACACATAGATTTAACATGGTTCACCCAAAACTTGGGCTATGTCCACCTACACAGCCTTTAACCTTCCTATTATCCCATAATGCATCATGCATCTCAGCCTCTTATAACAACATCTTAGGGAAACCTCTAAAAATCAACCATTTTAGGGTTTTAACTATGAGAGAAGGCACCAAAACATCAACCCCCACTACATGATCAATCACCACAATATCAACAATCTCCCACTTGGAGACTAATTAGGCTCCACACCAAACAATCTCTCACTTGGAGACTAGAATCAGACAACAATGTAGTACATGCAATTCCAATTGGATAAAAGACTTTGCTATGTATTACCTCCATGATCATCAGTCAAGAAGCCCAATAGAAGATGAGAAAGAAACCAAATTCTCCTTGCAGATTTCCTTCATGAACATGTCTATAGGATTTTCACTTGTGGAAATATTTTCAAGCCACAATTTCCCATCCTCCAAAATAGACCACAAAATTCTTTGTAAGATGAATGGAAATCTAGCTACCACTATACAATGGACAATCTTCCTACTTCTAACCAAATTCCTCTAGAAAACATTGTGACGAAATCATCTCTTTACTAGCTTCTATAGCAGCTACATACTCAACTTAAGTGGTTGAAATTGCATTAATCTTTTGTAATCTTGAAACCCAACCGATTGTAGTACCCCCTACAATGAAAATATACCTTGTAGTACTCCTCCTTGTATAAATATCTCTTGCTAGATTAGAGTCAAAAAATCCACTCAGAGAAGAACTAGATCTTGTGAAACATAATGCATTTGTAGTAGTACCTTTCAAATATCAAAGAATCCATTTGACAACATTCTAATATTCCATACCTAGATTGCTCATATACCTGCTGACAACTCCCACTACATGAGCAATATCTGGCCATGTGCATACCACTGCATACATCAGACTGCCAAGTACTGATGAATACAAGATGTTAGAATTTTTATCTACCTCTTCTTGTACCTTTGGGCACATTTCCTTAGTAAATTTGAAATGACTAGCCAAAGGTGTACTGACTAATTTTGCATCCTACATATTAAATCTTTTCAACACCTTCTTTATATATCTCACTTTGGGACATATTCAAGGTTCTATTTTTTATAACCTGTGTAATCCTCATGCCAAGGATTTTCCTAGCAATACCCAAATTCTTCATAGTAAATGAATTTGCTAATTTCTATTTAAGTTCATTTATATGTTGCAAATTTGACTAAAAAAAAAAAATGTCATCAACATAGAGTAACATGATAATGTAACTTCCATTATACAATCTCTTAAAATATACACAATGATCAAAATGACATCTATGGTACTCTTGTTCAGCCATGAAACTATCAAATTTTGAATATCATTATCACGGTGCCCACTTTAGGTCATACAAATTTTTCCTTAACCTGCACAACAAATTCTCCTTAACCTTGACCTCATATTCCTTTGGTTGATGCATGTAAATTTCTTCCTCCAAGTCTCCATGGAGAAAAGCGATCTTGACATCTAGTTGTTCAAGATGCAAATTATTTGCAACCATAAGATTTAGTATAGTTCTAATTGAAGTCATTTTTACAACAAGGGAGAATATTTTATCAAAATCTATACCCTTTTTCTATGCAAAACCCTTTGTCACAAGTCTATCCTTATACCTTTTCTTTCCTCAATCTTCCTCCTTCAGCCTGTAAACCCATTTGTTAGGCAAGGTTGTTTTTCCTTTAGGTAAAGGGACCAAGTCCCAAGCTTCATTCTTCAACAAGGAGTCCATCTCCTCTTTCATGGCCAACTTCAACTATTGTTTGACATTAACCTACATTGCTTCTTCATATTCTTTTGGTTCACTAGAATCAGTCAATAAAATGGAATACAAAGAAGGAGAAAACCTTTTAGGAGGTCTACTTGACCTTGTAGAATGTGTAACACTTATATGAGTTTGTGGGATAACTTGTTCTTTTTGAGCATCAAGCACCAGTGGCTTTTTAGTTTTAGGAGTCTCATCCAACACCACATATTCCTGTTTAACTTGTTCATAGTTCTTTTCCTATAAATGTTCTTTATATATGATCTTCTCAATGAATATAACATCTATACTTTTGATTATTTTAAGATTTTCAAAATCCCATAAGTGATAACCATAGTCATCTACTCCACATATTATAAAGATAAATTTTAGAGATTTAGCATCAAGCTTGGTTATATTTTCTTTATCAACATGGACAAAAGCTTCACAACCAAAAGTTTTCAGAAATGAATAATTTACCTTTTTTCTTGTCCATGCTTCCTCTAGAATACCACCATCCAAAGGGGATGAAGGTCCTCTTTTTATCAAATAAAGAGTAGTGTTTACAATATCTTCCTAGAAATGAAGAGGCAAACCACCATGCAATCTCATGCTCCTTGCATGTTCTATGATTGTCCTATTAATTCTTTCTAACACAACATTCTCTTGTGGGGTTCCTGGAACTATCTTCTACTTTTGAATTTCATTAATAGAATAATAATCTTCAAAAGGATGTGTTGCAATACTCACCTCAATTATCATATCTGAGACACTTTAACTTCTTTCCTGTCTCATTGTCAACCAAAGATTTCCATTTCTTAAATATTTGAAAAAAATCAAATTTCTGTTTCAAGAAATATAGATATGTTTTCCTAGTTGAATCATCTTTACAAATAACATAATAATGAGAGCCACCAAGAGATGATACCTAAGCTAGTCCCCATACATCTAAATGCACTAGCTCTAAATTCTCACTCTTGTTTTCTTTCCCAACTCTGAGAAATCTAACTCTTTTCTTTTTGCAATAAACACAATTTTCAAAAAACTCTAAATCAATATTTTTCAATCCTGGAAATAAATTTTTAGAGTGAAGGATTTTCATCCCTTTCTCACTCATGTGCCCAGGCCTATGGTGCCACATTTTTGGATCTATTCTTGGAACACCTATAATAGCTTTCCTTGCATTAAAATTATTAGTTGCAGCTAAGGTAGAATAATTGTTACTAGTACATAGATATAATGTGCATACCTTTGCACCTTTAGCTACTACTAATGAACCCTTAGTGAACTTTTAGATATTTTTTGAAAACATGACTATGCATCCTTCACTACCCAGTTATCCATTATAAATTATATTTCTTCCTAAATTAGGGACATGCCTTACCTCTTGTAGTATCCAATCATTTCTATTTGGCAATGGGACAGGGCTCATCATCACCCAAAAATAGAAGCCAAGGGTTTAACCCAAATTCCTCACATGCCTTGAGACTTTAAGATAAAGTGGATAAGATTTATCCTTAGTCATATACACAACAAGAAATTATGGTTGGAACAAACTATCTTGATAACAAAGAAGATAATTCATCAAATAATAGGACTCTTGATGTTGGCCAAGGTAAAGATGACTAAAACCCTAAGTTGGGTAGAACTAGAAAAGAAAACTCTTTCCAAATGGGATGGAAGAGGTATGAAGATCAACTGTGTAGCTAACATGGAGCTAAAGTTTATAATTCATGTAATTGCACACAAAATATATAACTCTAGTCGACCGAACAATGAATCATGTGAAGCAGTGGATTTCACTCTCAAGGTGGTGAAGAACAACATGTCCTTTGACCTTGCTGAGTTGATGTTGAACTAATTCAAAAAAAACATGGAGAGCATCAAGACATCAAAAAATAACCCATGTAAGTTTGGTTCACTTTTAACCTTTCTATTCTTCATTGTGCAATAGTTTTTCCATTCAAAAGGTACAATTTTATGGAGAAAAGATGTGCCTATACTCTATCAAATCAATGAGTACATAGCAAAGATGGGAGAAAATTATGTCAGTATCATGGATAGCTATTTTGATTCTTTCAAAGAAAAGATGAATAATAGATTCAGAATCCCCAAGAAACTTGTAGAAGATTATAAGGATGATATTTGTTTTATGGTAGATTGTCACAAAGTATATATATATATATATATATATATATATATATATATATATATATATATATATATATATATATATATATATATATATATAAAAGCATAAGCAATCAGACCTAGAGTGGTATGGATCATGCCTCTAGGCTATGAGGTTAATATTGATGACACCAGGGATATTATTGAGGCATTGGTGAATGAACCTATGGATCTAAAGGCTACATTTTTTGGTACATATGATGAAGCCAAAGCTAGAATAGAACTAGAAATAAAGCTTCTTTAGGCTGTAAGAAAAGGAAAGAAGAGGATAGAAAAACTGAGAGAAACTAGTTCTACTCTCCTATTGACAAAAAGTAAAGTAGATGATATAATAGAAGATGATGTAGAAGATGAGGCAAATGAAGCAAAATCAGAAGAAGAAGATCCAGTCAAGAAGAAAGGTAAGGTTATCATAAACGAACCTACCAAGTCATCTATTGTAGTGTTTACAACAAGAACATATAGAAAGAAACTAAAATTGGGTGAAGAAGCAAATGATGTGATTTTTAAATGGCCTACACCCAAATTTTAAGAGAAAGTGAAAGAGATTGATTCTAGAGCTGGCATGACAAATTTTAAGTCATTGAGATATGAAACTAGAAATGCAGAGGAAAGGTAGCAAGTTGAAGACATGGTTATGTCTAAACTAGGTAAATGGAAATATTCACCAAACCAACTTCTACAACAAATTCCCAATGACCTAATGGAGAAAATCAAGACAAGATGGGAACATACCAAGCAAGCTACAAAGGACATATATGAGCAAACTTTGAGGCAACTCATGCCGAGTCTTAATGACAAAGAAGTAAAAGAGTCAATCAAGCAGAATGAAGTGAAACTTACTTTGAAATTTAAAACCTACTTGATACTGGTTAATGACATTGAACATGTGGTGAGTAATTCCACCAATACATGGAAAAATATCTACAATCTTCATAAGCAGAGTGATTTTGTTGTTCAAGTTAGTGATAAGGAAGATGATGGTGAAGATAACAAGGAAGAGGATAATGATGATGAAGAAGAAATAAATTATGAAAATATAGATGATGAGGAAAAAGAATGGGAAGTCACTGAGGAGAATCTCCCTGAGATTTAGAGCATTAAGGAAATTGACCCTAAAAAGATTGCAACAATAGTTATAGCCTCACTTCCTCACTCTTCCAGAAAATATTTAAAGCCATCAAGCTCAGAGAAAGCTGCTACTAAGTTGGTTATGAAAAACACTGCAAATCCAAGCACTCAACCAATCTCCACACCTATTCATCTCAGTACTTTATCGATTGAAGTGATCAACATTTCATCTACCGAGTAGTCAGTGCTTCCTCCTTCATCAGATGTGACTACTCAGCAAAAAGGTATTTCTTCAATTAGTGCAATATCTACTTTTGTTGCTAGTCCTCCCATTTCCACCAATGTTACTATTCTAAGTATGCAAATAATAAGTACAAAGATAATTGAGAGAAAGCCTCAATCGAGTACAAAAGCTTCTAGCAAAGGCAAAGATAAGGAAGAAGACATTGATCATGATGAAGATATAGTTATTTTGAATTGGGATATATCTACTCTGAATCCTAATCAAATGCATACAATAGGTGAGCTATTATAGAAATAATCTAAGCAACAGTGGCTTAGAGAGGAAATAAATAGAGAAAATCAAGTGCTAGAAGATGTAAAGAACATTCTTGCAGATGCACTTAGCACCTAGGTTGATACTTCTCAACCCATTTTGGCTTAATTAGTAGAAGTGGTCCAAAAATTTAATGAAGACTTGAATGGACAAGAGAAATTGTTGCAAAGAGCAGAGAAGAAATTTAAAAACAAAGTATTGGAGCTAGTTGCATAGAAGAATGCAATATATCAAGTAGACTTGTCAACTATTCTAGGCTCATTAGAAACCTCTACCAACAATGTCACTTATCTATTCAGTAAACTATGTGATACATCTATATTTACACAAGAAATCAAAGATAAAATTTCTAAGATAGATAAAGATCTAAAGGCAAGTGCACACCAATTGTCACTTAACCCAAGCTATAGTTCTATTCATTACACAAAGATTAGATTTCTGACTGATATGCAAGAAAAATTACTAAGGGAATAAGCCAGGATAAGGGCTACACTTGTAAAAATATGAGGCATGATTCTTCCAAACATGGATGCATTGAAAAAATATATTGCACATGCCAAAACTCTCATCCATGATAACAACTTCTCCATAGTTGATCACATGATGGAACTATCAGCTGAAGTTCATATTACATTGTATGCAAGCAAGGTATTGTAAGAAAATTGGGACAAGAAAATGTCACTAATTTTAAAGGTACATTCTGACTTCTTGTCACATTTTGGCATTACCATATAGCATACACCTTTGGAATTTATGTCAAAAAGGGGGAGAAGATGTAATATAAGATGTGATATGTAAAAAGGGGAGAATATGTGATCATGTAATAAAAGGGGAGAGGATGTATATAATGTGTAAAGTATATTGAATATATATGTATGGGGAGCATCGTAATATTATACATGTACATATATTTAGATAAACATCTTCTACAAAAGCAATTTTGAAAAATTTCAAAAATAGAGTACATTACTGAGTTGAAGACATAGGATGTAGACTAAAGATTGTTTTGAACTTTTTGAAAATTCATTTTTGATTGATAAGTGTTTATGTCACTAATGCCAAAGGGGGAGATTGTTGACATTTCAGTCAAATTTGTTTATTTGTGATACACACTTATTCAGATGGTTAGTAATTACCAAGCTTATAGTACAATTAACAGTGTTAACCAAGTAATTTAGACTCTACCAAGTTCTCCAATGCTTACTAATTTTACAGCTTCAGTAATGTGAATCTAGTGTTGACCGATCTATATAGTGTCAACCAAGTGATTCAATTTATATTGAGATCATAGTGATAGTGTTGACCAAGCTATGCAGTTTCAACTAAGTGATTCAGTTTATATGACAAGTTTCACAGTGTTCACTGAGTCACTAGTGTAGACCAAGTTCAGAGTACTTGGAAGTGATTAGTATGAACTAAGCTTCTATGTCTACCAAGTGCATGTTGATGCTAAGCATTGAAAATGATTTTTGAGTGTTAGAACCTCACCAAGTTTGTCTTTAGAAACTAAGTACCTGTAGTTGGGATGACTTTGTGTATTTTGGTGAAACTTGTATTGTAGCTAATTTTGATGAATTTTAAATTGGATTGGTATATATGTAATGTATTATATCACATTCAGATATGATATATGAAATGGAATGATGAGAATACACACTAAGAGAAGAAGTGCAAAGTAAAAGGCTATAAGTAGTATAAGGAGCAACAAAGATTTATCCATCACAACAAGGTGATCATTACACTCAAAAGGAATCTCATTCAACAAATCAAGGTTGTAGATCAGAGATCAGACACTAGTTCATCCTAAAAGGTGGAATAGTTAAATCCTTTAACAAGGTAGACTTAACAATATTTTGTAAATCTCTTTACCAAGTGCATACTTCATTATATGTTTGTAAATCCTTTTGCAAGGTGGACCAAGTAGTCCTTATTGCTCCTAAGGAGGTAGATCTCATAAGTGATCATTGTAAGCCTTAATATACCAACTTTATACCATTGTACTAAAACTTGTGGGTATCATCATTACCCCAGTTTTACTTTCTATTTGGAAGGTTTTTGGGTTACCATATTGTGTGTCAAAGTGTTATGAATGTTTTAATGCTTTTAGTTTTTCATGCTTGCAATTAGATCATAATACATATGAAGGATTAATTGGTGAATTAAGATTAAGTTTTATAAGTTACTAATTCACCCCTCCCCTCTTAGTAACTTAGCCTATCTTATATTTCCAACATGTCCATGTCTTGTTCTTCTCTTTTTGATCAATTTCCTCATTCATTGGCATAATCCAATATTTATTCTCCAAAGCATCCTTAACTGATTTAGGTTCAACCTCACATAATATACATGTATCATTGTTCAAATCACTTATTTTCATGACTCGAGAATATTTTCTTCCAATGATTTGGTTTGGTGTATGATTCATTCTTAATTACTTTTCCAAGATAGGTTCAGGTCGTCTTTCTTCTTACCATGATTCACTTAGTTTTGCATGTTCATCTTCATCATGTATCTCTAGCTACAACCCAATGTTGTTTGTTTGATGTTCAATTTCCTCTCTTTGATGTTTGGATTCATCATTCTATGACTCATCTCCTACAACTTGATGCTTGACAACATGCAAATGCTTGGTAGAGATTTTTTGCTAACCCTCAACAGTGCCTAGTTGTTGATGCTCAGTAAACTATTTCTTTGGTTTAGGTAATGTACTTGGTTATCCTTCACAAATATAGACAAAATTTATGTAATATTTAGGTTCTTTCTTTCATTCCCCTTTATTATTTTCTATGAATTCATCAACTCTAACATTTGCACTATCCACAATTTTTTTAGTGTTAGAATTCAAACACTTGTATGCCTTTCTTTTAGTGGAATATCCTAGGAATATACCTTCATGAATCTTGCATCAAGTTTTCCTTTCCTTGTATCTTTCAATATGTAACATTTTCTTCCAAAGACTTTGAAATAACTGACATTAGGTGCACATCCATACCAAAGTTCAAAAGGTGTTTTTTTTATACCTTTCTTAACTTGAACTCGGTTTCAAATATAGACTATTGTACTTACAAATTCTCTCCAATATTTTTGTGAAACATTCTTTGCCATCATCAATATTCTTGCACAATCCATGATTGATTTATTCCTTCTTTCAGCTATCCCATTCTATGGTGGAGTCCTTGGTGCACTCATTTTTCTCTTCATTCCTTTGTCATTGTAGAATATAGTGAGCTCATCTGATATGAATTCACCTCCTCTATTTGATCTCAAGAACTTTAGACTTTTTTCTGTTTCTTTTTCTACTCTAGCCAAATACCACTTAAACATTTGAAATGCATCAAATTTTTATTTAATAAAAATTACAATCATCATTCTATAGAAATCATCAACAAATAGAATAAAGTTTTTATCACCATAATAGCTTTGCACTCCAATAGAACCATATAAATAAATATATACCAATTCCAATATGTATGTGTATATATATATATATATATATATATATATATATATATATATATATATATCATTTGATTATGCTCTTACTTTTCTTTCATTTGTTCAATAGTCATGAGTCTAGGAACTTCAAGGAGCTTCAATATATTTATTTTCTAGGTAGTACAATGTACAATCTCCAACTCTAGATAAATGCAATTTCATCAATCATTGCCATGGTGGGAAGTTCTCCTTGTTTAGTAATTCTCTCTTGCACATCTTGATCTTTAGTTTAAGTCCTTCAAAATTTCCTTACAAGAACCAAAGATTTGATACCAGGTCTTAAAATGATAGAATAATTGAGGCAGGGTACTTGAAACAACAATTGGAACAATTTTTGTGTTGTCATTGATGTCAAATCTATTGGTGAGAAAATTTTCTATCTGATCTAAATGTCATATCTATTTGATTGTTGCAGAGGATTTGAGAAGTTCATAACAAAAAAATCTAGAGGAAAGATTGAGTTATGAAGAGGAAACTACAAATACACATTTGATAAGTTAGACTTTGACAAGACAAAGTGGTTTTTTAAATCATGTTGATAGAGGAAAATATAGTAATGTCCAAATCTTGAAGGTGTGAGAAAAGATAGATAACTTGTGTAGGCTTGACTAAGAAATAGAGTAAAAGACTAAGGAATTTTGATGAACATGTTGAGTGATTCTAGTATCAAATGAGCCACAATAAATGCTAAGAAAATTAATTATTGATTGAGCATCGGTATTGACTGAGTGATAGTGTTGATGCTGAGTGGGAAGTTTTTTAGCTACTGAGTAATTGATTAGTGATGACCAAGTGTCAGAACTTAGTGTTGGCCAAGGAACAATATTTTAATTGTTTGTAAGGAATCACAATTTTCAGTCAAATAAGTTGATTTCTAGGATATAGAAAACACATTGAAGATATTGATTGATGAGTTGGATCATTTAATATCAAGAGAGGATTAGGTAAATGATCTAAGAGATGAATTCAAGGAGAAGTTTCTAGAAAAGGAGAGATAAATAGAATTTCAATTAGATCCATTGTTTTTGATGGATTGAATCATGAACCTTAAGATCTATGGTGTTGATTAAGCAACAAAAGATCAGAACTGTACATTTAAGAAGGTATAGAGGTGAACTTTCAACTTGCATAGAAGAGAGAGTGTAGAGTGCAAAGAATTTGTGTACATGTGAAGGAGTTCTAGAGAGTTGGAGATTTTACTAATGTTGTTGACTGACAAATCTAAGAAGAAGGATTACTTGTGTTGAGAAGAAGTGAAGGGTGATTTCTTGAAGGGTTGCCAAGTGAATATGACATGAGATAACAATGGAGGCTAGATAGTGAATCAGCATGAGGAGCTGAACATAGATCTAAATATGTACAGTGAGTTGTACTTAATAGATCAAACCAACTGTTACTTTCTAACCATTGTGAATAATATTTGAAATCCTTTAATCAAGGTTGACCTAATAGTCATAAGGACCTAATAGTCTATGTAAAATCTTTAACTAGGTGATATTCTAATGGAATGTTCTAAAGTCCTATAGGAAGGCCACTCCTAATAGGATGATTAATATCCTTTAAGAAGGTCACAATTAATAGTGTGTATTGTAACCTTTAATAGGGTTGTATCTTAACATGGCTTACTTAAAAAGAGTGAAAATTGGTGACATGTTGCTAGCAATTTTTCCCAAATTGGGTTTTCATCTAAAATCCCTATGTCAAACTTGTGTGGATGTTATTATGATGCTTTATTGATTTAAGTTTACATTCTAGAAGTTTGTTATCTTTAGAACAATGGACAACCAGTTAATGTTGCAAATAGTTTTCAATAGAGGTTGAGCAATAGAATGATAAGATCTCAAATTATTTAAGTGTTTGTTATTTCAATTGGTATATCTAGACCTTGGATAGCTAGTTCACCCCCACCCCCCCTCAGTTATTCTAAATATTATAATAATTGGTATTAGAGCATTAGTGCTTATAGAGAGAACATGTTAGAAGTTGATGAGGCTACATATAGCTAGTATTGCTGATGTTGCATTAGATTTTCTGGACAATGCATATGTGGACATAACAACAGTCCTTTTGACTACTCAACAACTAAAAGAAAATAAAGAACATAATCAATCAATGTTGGAGATTGCTTCGGCCCTAAGCTATGTTGAGTTTGATGACCTAGAGTAATGCAATAATTCAAAGAAAATGTGGGATAAACTAAAGACCATGTATAGAGGAGATGTCAATGTTTTGAGAGACAAATAAAAAAGTCTAAGAGGTAAGTTTGATGAAATGAGAATGACAGGAGGTGAGAACATAGTGCAATATTATAGAAAAATTAAAGAAGTTTT
This sequence comes from Cupressus sempervirens, assembly GCA_028749045.1. NCBI lineage: Eukaryota > Viridiplantae > Streptophyta > Pinopsida > Cupressales > Cupressaceae > Cupressus > Cupressus sempervirens. The sequence continues at coordinate 408,542,318 of CM053785.1, forward strand.
TAATCTTATTAGAGGAACAAATGGAAATATTGAAGATGAAACAATAATCAACAAGGTATTGAGAACTCCACTTCCTATTTATGCTATTAGGGTTTCTACAATACAAGAGCTAAGATGTACACTAGGTATTAACCTAACTCTAGAAGGTGTGATTAGTAGGCTTACTACTTTTGAGATGTTAAATTTTTATAATTACACTCCTACTACTATTGAATCTATTTTTAAATCACAACTCATTCTTAGCAAGAAGGAAAAGGGAAAACATGTGAAAAATGATAGTGATAGTTCTGATGATGAAATTCATGAACTTGAGGCAATGATAGCTAGGAGATTTGGAAGAGGCAAGGAAAATACAAAGATAAACTTCCCATAATCTATTTTTCATGCAACAAGGTTTGTCATATTGTTGCAAGGTGTCCTAACAAAGAAGACAAGGATGAAAGAAAAGAAGGCAAGTACAAAGGAGGAAGATATGACCAAAACTTCAAGAAGAACAAGGACTAAATTGCTAAAGAAGAAACTGATACTAAATTTGAAAGTAATGATGAAGAGGTAGTTTACATTTCTATGAAAGAAGATTTTGACGAAGATGAGAAAATTGATTTAATCTCTAATGTGAACAAAAGTGATAAATGAATAATTGATAGTAGTTTCTCTAATCACATGAGTGGTGATAGATGTAAATTTGAGGACATTGGACCATACAAGGGTGGTTTTGTTAAATTTGGTAATTATGATCCATGTCTTGTGAAAGGTAAAAGGACAATTCAAATAACTAATAAAATTAAATGTGACAATATTTACTGGGTTAAAGGAGTTAACTATAATCTGTTGAATGTTTCCAAGTTAAACAAATTAGGTTATAGAGTTGAATTCCATCACATAAAGACCAAAATATTTGATATTGATCGTAAACTAATTGGAAGTGGTGATCAAACAAGAAGTAACTTGTTCTACCTAGAGTTTTCTAACGAGACATGTTTTTTTGCACAATATGAAGATATTTGGTTATGGCACAAAAGGTTATGTCATGTAAACTTTAAAAATTTGGTTAGCATTAGTAAAATAAAAAGAGTAAGAGGTTTGTCAAAACTAAAGAAACCTAACAATGCTATCTATAAATAATGTCAATTGGGAAAATGATAAAGTCTAGTTTCAAGAGAAAAACATATTCATCTGATGAAATTTTAGAATTGGTTCATATTGACTTATGTGGACCTATTGGAGTTTAAAGATACTATGGAGATAAATATTTTATTTTATTTTTTGATGACTACTCTAGAATGATGGTTGTGATGTTTCTTAAAGGAAAACCTAACACTTTTCAATTTTTTAAGTGGTATTTGGTTAGAGTTGAAAATGAGATAGGGAAGAGTCTGATGTTCTTGAGATCTAACAGAGGTGGTGAATTCATTTCCAATGAGTTCAACATATTCTACAATGATAGAGGAATGAAAAGAAAAATGTTTACACCTAGGACTCCTCCTTGTAATGGAATAGCTAAAAGGAGAAATAGATCAATTATAGATTGTGATAGAACAATGATTATGGAGAGAATGTGTCATAGAAATACTAGAGATAAATTGTAAGTACAACTATTTATACTTTGAAAAAAGTGCAAGCCAAGAAATGTACAATGCTACACCTTTTGAATTATTGTATGGTTATGCACCTAATGTGAAATATTTCAAAAATTTTGGAAGAAAATCCTACATACTTAACAAAAATAGGAATGGAAACTTGATGCTAAAAGTGATGAAGATATATTCCTAGGATATTCTACCAAGAGTAAAACTTATAAGTGTTTGAACTCTAACACTAATAAAGTTGTGGAAAGTGCATATATAAACGTTGATGAAGACTTAGAGAAAAAAAAAGTTGAATGCAAGATAGAACCTAAAGATTAGAGTTCATTCATATATGTGAATGATAGTGCTCCAAACACTCCATCTAAATAAGAAACCAAAGCTGCAAATCCTTAGCACACTAGGAATGTCGAGTTGCAATAGCCAGTTGTTGAGCAACAAACTGTGGGTGCTGAGTAAAAAATAAATGATGACAAGTCATAGATAGAGGAATCCAAATAATAGGAAGGGAATGTTGAGTGTGTAGAGCCTGAACCTAAACCTGAACAAAAAAGAGATGAAGAGCTTGAAATTATTTTTCAAGATGAACCTATTTAAGAACAAAGAAGGAAAGAGCATGTGTTTGCAAAATATGTGAGAAGACATCATGGACTTGAAAAAATCATCATAGATAAAGAGTATGGTGTTATAATAAGAAAAATACTCAGAAGTGATACATGCTTACTTTGTGAGTTTGAGCCCAAATCTATGAAAAATGCTTTGGAGAATGAAGATTAGATACAATATATGAATGAATAAATTAAATAGATTGAAAAGAATAAAACTATTAGCATGAATGATGATGATACTACATCAGGGGAGTATCTTGATCATTGGAGAGTATTGATATGTTGCATTCATGACTATGTTTTTCATTGATGTCAACATAGAATTATTTCTATAATGACTGGTAGAGTAGAAGATAGAGATATTGATGGTACAAAAGATGATTTGATTGTCTAGTCATGCAAAATTATGGACATGTAAAGTACAATGTCTTGATGATGTGGTTAAGTGTGCAGAGTCTAATTCAATGGTGTACAAAAGTTGTACTTGATTTCCATAGAGTATTTCAAAGACAGAGTGTTGGAAATGCAATTCTTGATGTTTGTTGTCTATCTTACATCCTAGATGTAATGAAGTGATGCATAGTTGAGTAGTGATAAAGGATAGTTAGATGATGATGTCAACAAGTACACAAGTCTTAGTATCGCACGTGTGAAATTGTGTATAGATTGTGAGCCAACAATGCTATTGTAATTGTAATTGTAATTAAATTAATTATCTTATTATAATTAATTGGGAAAGCCTTAAGGTCAACTCAAGGAATCATTATGAAGATATGGTATAAAGGAAATATGTTTTCCTTGATTATAATGTGTGTTCAAGTATTGTGATCATTATTCAAGTGTGAATTATGAAAAGGAGGATAGTGCTTATTGAACACATTCAAGCAATCTAAGGGATTATTGGATGCAAGATTGGAGATTTGGTTTTAAGATTTGAAGGAGCAAAAGTCAAGTTGATAGGATAGTGATAGAGGAAGGAAGTAAATTTTAGTTCTATTATTCTAAAAGGAATAATAAAATGATCATTTGGACAATGGATTCATTGGTCTTTCCCTTGAAGCTATTTGGGTAGTGGATCTAGCTATCTTCCACAACTTCTAATAGGGTTGGAATCTCCTAATAGGGATTCAAAGTCTTTGAATAGGGACTCATATGTACTAAATTTTGTAATAGACTCCTAACAAGTTTTATCCTCTAATAAGGAATATTTTTATTAGTATATCATCTTGTGGGTACCATCCCCATCAAGGTTTTCCCTCTGATCAAGGGTTTCTCTAATTAACATATCTAGTGTTATTGTGTATGAGTATCTTGTTGTAGTTTCTATTTACATTACTCATATGGTTAAAATTGTTTAAGGTTTTAAATTTTTATATTAGTTGTATAACTGATTCACCCTCCCCCCCCACCCCACCCCATGCCATAATATCAGTGGACTATATATATTCAAACAATTAGTATCAGAGCTTCAGGTCCTTAAAGAAAAGGCTAAGTAGTTTTGGGAGATCAATGGTGAATATGTTCAGGAAGGATATCCAAGATTCTATGGGGCCAACTATGGTAGTTGGAAGGAGAAGATGAAGGTTCATCTATGATGCATGGGTCTAGGATATTGGATCTTGACAAAAAATCAAAAGACAATTGGTAAAGAAGAATATCTTGAAGGTTATAGTGAAGAAGAGAGAGATCTATTCATGTATAATGTGAGAGCAAGAGAAGCCCTAATGAAAAAACTTCCAGAGAATGAGTGTATTCAGGTAAAATCACTTGTAACATCTCATGAAATTTAGAAAGCTTTAGAGTCTACTTTTGAAGGGGATGATCATGCAAAAATAACAAGATTACATAATTCGATATGTGCATTTAAAGATGCTAGAATGATGGAAGATGAATATGTAAGAAATTATATTGGTAGAATATCAGAAATGGTTGCAAGTATTTAGTCTCATGGTTGAACTAAGGAAGATTATGGAGTCATATGGAAGATCTTGAAAATTTTGACACCACAATTCAAGCCAATAGCACAAATGATTCAGCTAGTGATGCCTTGCATTAAGGATTTTACTAAGGAAATTTTACTCGAAAGATTAGAATCAGCAGAAGAAGATCTAAGAAAGTTTGGTGAACTTGCACGAGTCAAAACAACCTTTAGTGCCCTAAACATTTGACCTAATTTAACAAGGAGTGCAAGTACCCATAGAGATTTTATTGGTAGTAGCAGAGCTGATGAAGACAAGAAGATAGAGGAAGGAATAGACCTTCTGGTGAGAAGAGAAAAAGATGGTAAATTTTTTTTAAAATGTTGGACTTGTAATGAATTTGGTCATTATGCATCTAAATATCCTAAAAGAGAGAAAAAGTATAAAGGGAGATTTAACCCTAGAAGAGATAGACATAGAAATTGTTTATATGCAAATGAAGATGAAGAATCTAATGAGAAAGGTCAAAGTGAGAGTGATGATGAATTAGGATTTGTGGCTATCAAGGAAGATGATCTTGAAAAAGAAATTAGAGAAGAAAGAGCTCTATTTGCTGAAGTGGAAAATAAGTTTGAGTGGATATATAATTGATAGTGGTTGTTCACATCACATGACTAGTGATATGAATAAGTTTGTCAAGTTTAAGAATCATGATGGAGGTATTGTTAGAGTTGGTAATAATGCAACCTATCATATAATAGGAATTGGATCCATTACTCTTGATGGTAAAACTAATACTAATGATGTGTATTTTTTTGATGGATTGAAGCATAATTTTTTGAGTGTTGGATAGTTGGTGGAAAAAGGTTATCAGTTGTAGTTTACTGAGAAGACTTGCACTATTGAAGACAAAGATGGTAAGATGATTGGAACTAGCACTAGATCTAGACGTAATGTGTTTCATTTGAATCCTACTAAGATGAAATGTTTGGTAGATAAAGTGGAGAATAGTTGGTTGTGGCATAGAAAATTCTATCACATAAGCTTTGATAACATTGTGAAGGTTAGTAGCACTTTTGTAGTTAGATATTTTCCTAATATTATCAAGCCTACTAATGTTGTGTGTAAGGAATGTACTTTGGCTAACCAAAAGAAAGTATCATTACCTAGCAAGAAGTTCACTACCACAAAGAAGCTGGAGATCATTCACATAGATCTGAGTGGTCCTTGTACAATAGGAGGATTCTATGGTGAAAGGTATTTTATGATTTTTGTGGATGATTTCATTAGAATGATGTGGGTAGCATTTCTTGAAGAGAAATATGAAGCTTTTGAGAAGTTTAAGATATTTAAGATTAGAGTTGAGAATGAATATGGTGTTAAGATTAAGTTTTTGAGATCTAATAGAGGAGTATAATTCACCTCTAGAGAATTTAACATGTTTTGAGAAGAAAATGGAATCAAAAGACAACTATCTACACCTAGAACACCTGAGAAAAATGGGATTGTTGAGAGAAGAAATAAATGTTTAGTAGAGGAAGCTAGAGTGATGCTATTTGAGAATGATGTTTCTAAGACATTTTGGAGAGAAGAAGTAAATTCAATAGTATATACTCTGAATAGAGTATAGATTACAAAAGGTATGAACAAGACACCTTATGAACTATGGTTTGGACATTCACCATTGGTCAAATATTTTAGGATGTTTGGGAGAAAATATTATATTAAGAGTTACAATGACATTGGTAAGTTTGATCCAAGAAATGATGAATGTATGTTTCTTAGCTTTGAAAAGTAAGGCTTACAGATGTTTCAACTATAGAAATAAGACAATAGTTGAATGCACAAATTTAACAATTAAAGAGAAGTTTGGAACTATAGAAAAGATGGCAGATTATAATTCAGATGAAGAAGAAAACAAATATGGAATTGTTAGACAAAATGTTGAAAGTTTGTTTAAGACTAACAATGACTTGTAGAATGATGTGCTAAATTTTGAGCATAGAGGAGAAGAGATAAGAGATGAGAGTTGAGATGTTAACTCCTACCCCAAACAAAAATTTGACAAGGAATCACCCTCTAGAGTAGATAATTGGAAATAAAGACAAAGGAGTTATGAAAAGGAACAAAGTAAATGAGGAGATTGTTTGATATCTTAAGTTGAACCCAAGTGTGTAGATGAAGTAGTCAAAGATAAGAATTGGATCTAATAAATGAAGGAAGAATTGGATCAAATAAAAAAGAATGATACATGGGAGTTAGTTCCTAGTTCCTAGACTGAAAGACAATAATGTGATAGGAACAAAATGGGTTTTTAGGAATAAAATGAATGAGCAAGGAGAAGTTGTGAGAAATAAGCCATACTTGTTTGTAAAGGCTATCCACAACAAGAAGACATTGATTATGAGGAAACATGTGCACCTCTAGCAAGAATAGAAGCTATAAGGATGTTCCTAGCTTATGCAATGAATAGGAAATTCAAGGTTTATCAGATGGATGTAAATCTGCCTTTCTAAATGGAGAATTAGAATAAGAGTTTTATATTGAGTAGCTTGAAGGTTTTTCTTTATCAAAAGACAAATGCATGGTATGAAAATTGAAGAAATCTCTTTATGGTCTAAAGCAAACATCAAGAACCTAGTATGTAAGGTTGGATAGTTACTTGGCAAAACTTAGATTTGCTAAAGGTACAAAAAACAATAATTTATATCTAAAAGAAATTGAAGATGGTTTGTTGATCATTGTAATATTTTTTTATGACATTATTTTTGGAGGTAATTATGAAGCTAGTGATAAATTTTATGAGGAGATGAAGAATGAATTTGAAATGAGCATGATAGGAGAAATGTAGTTTTTCCTAGGCTTGTAGATTATGCATAATAATGATGGTATATTCATTTCACAAGCTAAGTATCTAAAAAAATTGTTGAAAAGGTTTGGTTTGGAAGTTGTAAACCTATTGGCACACCTATGATAATTGGTCACAAGTTATCCAACAAAGATGAGAGACTTGTAGTAGAACAAAAGAAGTATAGATCAATGATTGGAGGTTTGCAGTATCTGACTAACACCAAACTAGATATAGAAAATGTAGTTGAGATTGTAGCTATATTTAAAGATGATCCTAAGGAATATCATTTTGTAGAAGTTAAGAGAATATTTAGATATCTAAAAGGGACATTTGATTGTGGAATTTGGTATGACAAATCAAGTAATTTCACACTTTGTGCATATACTAATACTGATTGGGTAGGCAATATGGATGATATAAAGAGAACCAGTGGTGAAGCATTCTTTCTTGGAAGAATATTGGTTTCTTGGTTGTGCAAGAAGAAAGATTGAATTTCATAGAGCACTGCTGAGGCAGAGTATGTTGCAACAAAAAATAACTATAATTGGCTTATGTGGATGAGCCAATGCTGAAGAATAGCAGAATTGAGATCAAAGAGCATGCTATCATTTACTGTGATAACACAAGTACAATGAGTATGTCTAAGAATCTTGTATTGCATTATAAGACAAAGCATATATCTATTAAGTATCATGTGCTGACCCAACAGAAAAGGAGATCATATTGGAGTATGTAATTACTAAGGATCAAATTGTAGATATCTTTACAAAGTTGTTGCCTAAAGATACATTTGAATACTTGAGAGGTATGCTTGGGGTTATGCCCCTATCTACTTCTGAATAGTTGATGAAAAAAGTGCATTAGTCTAGTGGCACAAAGCACTATTATTTTATTGGATTGAATGATGACGCTTCCTGAATGGGGGAGTATCTAGTATGTACTGAGTCATTGAGGACTCTTGGTATTTTGTATTTGGTATTGAAAGTGTCTTTAGACACTTGACCTAGTTGATGACTTGAAGTAGTTGATTGACCATTGGTGTTGAGATTGACACCTTTGACATTGATGTCAATGGGGGAGAGAATAATCATGAAAGACATTTCCTAAAGCATGGGGGAGAATATGCATAAAAATGAGGACATAAGCAACAAAAGAGTACTACTTTGTATTCTTGGAACTTAGATGTTTTTCATCTATGTTTCCATCAATTCCAAAGGGGAAGATTGTTAGCATGAATTCTACTAATAATACATTGGGGGAGTACCCTGAGCATTCGAGAGTATTGATATGTTTCATTCATGACTATGCTTGTCATTGATGTCAACATAGCATTGTTTCTATAATGACTGACATAGTAGCATACATAGATCTTGATGGTATAGATAATGGTTTGATTTTATGGTCATGCATAGTTATGGGCATGTACAATACAGTGTCCTGATGACATGGTTAAGTGCGCAGAGTCTATGTTGATGGACTACGAAAGTTGTACCTAATTTTCAGAGAGGAGTTCAGAGACAAAGTATTAGGAAAATAGTTTTCAATGTTTGTTGTTTATCTTCAACCCACATGTAATGAAGTGATGTGCACTCATGAAATAATAAAGGATATTAAGGTGATGACATCATTGAGTGTGTAGGTCTTAGTATCACACGTGTGAAATTTTGTATAGACTATAAGCTGACAGTGCTATTGTAATAGTATTTTAATTAATTATCTTGTTTTAATTAATTGGGAAAGCCTCAAGGCCAATTCAAGGAATTATTATGAAGATATGGTATAAAGGAAAGATTTTTTCCTTGATTTTAATGTGTGTTCAAGTATTGTGATCATTATTCAAGTGAAAATTGTGAAAAGAAGTAGAATGCTTACTAAATGCAGGTAAGCGATCCAAGGGATTATTGGATGTGAGATAGGAGATTTGGTTTCAAGATTTGAAGGAGCAAAAGTTTGGATGACATGATAGAGACAAAGGAAGGAAGTACATTTTAGTTCTATTATTTTGTAAGGAATAATATAGAGATCATTTGGACAATGGGTTCATTGATCTTTCCCTTGAATCTATTTGGGTAGTGGGTCCAGCTATCTTCCACAACTCCTAATAAGGTTGGAATCTCCTAACAAGGATTCAAAGTCTCCTACTAGGTACTCATATGTACTAAATGTTGTAACAAACTCCTATCAGGGTCTATCCTCTAACAAGGAATATTTATATTAGTATATCTTCTTGTGGGTACCATCCCTACCAAGGTTTTCTTTCTGATCAAGGGTTTCCCTAGTTAACATATTTGGTGTTATTGTGTATGAGTATCTTGTTGTGGTTTTAATTTACATTACTCATATGGTTAAGATTTTTGAAGATTGTAAATTGTGATATTAGTTGTATAACTGATTCACCCCCCACCTCCCCTCTTAGTTATATCAGTGGACTATATATTCTAACAAAAGAATGATCTCTAGTACCCAAACCTAAAGACAAAAATGTTATTGGAAAAAAGTGGGTATTTAGGAACAAGCTAAATGAGAAAGGTGAAGTCACAATAAATAAAGGTAGATTGATATGCAAAGAATATGCACAAGAGGAAGGTGTTGACTATGGGGAAACATTTTCCCTTGTAGAAATATTAGAATTAGTAAGGAAACTACATGCATATTCTACTTACAATGGATTCAAGGTATATCAAATGGATGTCAAATCTACATTTTTGAATGAGATACTAGAAGAAGAAGTATACATAAAACATCCCAAAGGATTTGTGGACCCTAATAAGAACATGGTATGGAAGTTTCATAAATTTTTATATGGTTTGAAACAGCCCTTAGAGCATGGTATGAAAGGTTTTATAATTATTTGGTAAAGGTTCATTTTGAAAGGACAAATGATAACGACAATCTATATTTGAAGACTGGAAAGAACAATGAAGAATCATTATTTGAAATTTTTGTTGATGATATCATATTTGGAGGAAAGAGAACATTATGCAATTTTTTTTTTGATAAAATGAAGAAGAAATGTGAAATGTCAATGTTTAGTGAGATCAAATTCTTTGTTGGTTTACAACTATATCAAATAAATCAAGGTATCTTCATTACTCAGTCCAAATATATCAAGGAGATATTGAAAACTTTTTGGATGGAAGATTCCAAACCAATAGGAACACCTATGGTTATTGGACACAAACTATCTAAGAATGATAATTCTATTGATGTATACAAAACACAATACAAATTAATGATTGGTAAACTGCAATATATTATTCATAGTAGACTAGATATTGCATTAGCTGTTGGGACAGTTTTTATATTTTCAAAAAATCCTAAGGACAATAATATGATGGTAGTAAAGAGAATACTGAGATATTATGAAAGGAACATAAGACTATGGATTTTACTACAAGAAGAATGATAAGTTTGAACTAAAGGTATTTATTGATTTTGATTGGGCAAGAAATATTGATGATACGAAGAGAATAAGTGGTGGTGCATTATGTATAGAAAAAATACTAGTTTTATGGACAAGAAAGAAGCATAACTACATTTTCCAATCAAAAATTAAACCCGAGTATGTGGCAACAACACTAAATCATTCAAATATCATTTGGATCAAACAATTGTTGAAAGGTATTAAGGAAGAGATTACTGATCTAGTGGTTATATATTGTGATAACACAAGTGCTATTAATATATCAAAGAACCCTACTATGCACACAAAGACAAAGCACATTGCTATCAAGTATCATTACTTAAGAGAGCTAGTTCAAGACAAAGAAGTGAAATTGGAATATGTGAACACAAAAGAGAAGATTGCTGATATATTCACTAAAGCTTTACCTAAGGATTCTCATGAATATCTTAGAGCTAAACTAAGGGTGATTCCCCTAGACAAAGCTACTTAAGCTACATAGAAGCATTGCATCAAATGTGTTGATTAGACTATCTTACACATTGATGAATGTAGTTCTACTTTAGGAGTTTCCTAAGGTATTGGTGAAGAAGAAGAACATTATAATAGATCAGTTATACAAAGATGATAGATGAAGAATTTAGACTTGATATGCAATTATATACATAATCAAGATGTATGAGAAAGAGATAGTATCTTTGGCATTGTTGTTAAAGAGGGATAGATTTCATAAAATATTCATAAAACATTAGTGGGAGAGTTCACAAATATTAACGAGGGAGAGATTATCTTCAAAGAGGGAGATTCAAGAAAGGAGAAATTGGATGCTGGTATAGACATACTAAGTAAGAAGGAGTGATTACTTAGAGGGAGTTCATAAACTTTTGAGAAGTTTTACCAGTTCAAAGATATGCATAAAAATGAAACTAAGGATATTAATAAAAGATTTGATACATTGAGAGTGACTACTTGAAGTTTATAGAAATCTTGGATTGTATAACTTGAAGTGCTTTTGCAAATATTTTTGTTAAGGTGTTTCCATTAATGCCAAAGTGGAAGATTTTTGGAAACTACAATTAGAACAATTATTGTGTTGTTATTGATTTCAAATCTATTGGTGAGACAATTTGTTATCTGATCTAAATGTCATATCTATTTGATTGATGAAGAGGATTTGAGAAATTATTCATAACAAAATAATCTAGAGGAAAGTTTGATTTATGAAGAGGAAACTAAAAATGGACATTTGATTAGTCAGACTTTGACAAGACAAAGTGGTTGTTTAAACCATATTGATAGAGGAAAAGACAGTAATGTTCAAGTCTTGAAGGTGTGAGCAAAGATAGATCACTTGTGTAGGCTTGACTGAGCAACATAGTAAAAGACTAAGGAATTTTGATGAACATGTTGAATGATGCTAGTGTCAAATGAGCCACAGTAAGTGCCAAAAATTTTTAGTGTTGACTGAGCATCAATATTGACCAAGTGATAGTGTTGATTCGAGTGAGAAGTTTTATAGAGACCGAGTAATTCACTAGTACAAAAATAGCAATATGTGACTAAAAAAACCACTAAAATTTGTATGTATGTGATTAAACTTAGTCACGTGACTAATAGTAATTAATATCCAATCATTTATAACACTACTAACATTTTTTAGTCATTTATTTGATCACTGATTTTTATTATTGATTTAGTGGTATATTTAGTAATTGATTTAGTAGTATATTTAATCATGTGGCTAGTCTCAAATTTTGTTGTATATTTAATCACATATTTAGTTGTATATTTGATAGCTGATATAGTCACATATTTAGCAATATATTTAGTAGCATATTTAATTATATATTTGATCACATAATTAGTTTATTTAGTCACATGTTTAGTGGTATATTTAGTTGCATATTTGATCAAATATTTAGTAGCATATTTAATAGTGTATTTGGTCATAATATGGCATGATAGAATCGAACCACCATCCATCTTCTTGTAAAGAATGCACTCTTCCATTGAGCTAGTACCCTTTAAAGAATTATCATACAATGTGTCAAATTTCTACATTATCTTGGTTCTTATTTTTTGAGTTAATCCCAATCATTTCTTTACTGATTCATACCCAATTTCTATTTATAATTAGTGTACCTTTATGTTGATTTTTCTTAGATGGAAGTATAATTGATTATTCTACTTAGAAATAGCTAAATTTCCTCTATCTATATGATATATATTTCTCCTTAAGTTCTACATCATACAGTTAGAAATATCAATCCACATATTAATTAAACATCACCATTGTAAAAAATTGTTTAAACATCTAATCATGACCCATAATTAGTACAAAGAAACAAAGCTTAGATATCATAGAAATTAGATGCACAAAATCTTTGAAATTTAGTTATTTAGAAACACAAAGTGTACAATTGATTTTCATAAATTTATTGATTTTTCAAAAATGGAATATAATTTTTTTCTACAATGACCTTAGGGTAGTGTGGTTCCCAAAATATTAATATTTTGGTTCTTACATCAAATTATGAGTAAATTAAAATTGTGAAGGTACAACCAATACCAAGACTATTGCAGACCAAATTTGAACACGATGTAGGTTTGGAGTATCATTTGGTTCCAACAAGCATTGGATTTCATCAACACTCCTACACTTTTCACTATCAAACAAAAGTTATAGGGCAGCCAAGTTCCTACCAAAGATGGTATGGAAGGATGGTAGAAGTTTTATGCTAGAATGCAAAGTTTCTAGGTCTAACTATAGTCGAAGGAAATTTCAAAATGGTCAAGTGTATATGTGGTATTAGGGAGATTGGGTGAGTGCACCAAGATGGTGTACAAAAAGGGGGGTATAAGTGGACATCTCTCTCTCTCTCTCTCTCTCTCTCTCTCTCTCTCTCTCTCCCCCTCCCTCCCTCCCTCCCTCCCTCCCTCTCTCTCTCTCTCTCTCTCTCTCTCTCTCTCTCTCTCTCTCTCTCTCTCTCTCTTTTCTTTTTCTAAAATTAGGTAAACCTGAACTTGAACAAGACATTTAAGGGTCATCCACTAAAAATGACAAGATATGTAAAACATATGAATTGTATTACTCTGAATCTACTTTCTAAACTACTAGAGTTTTTACAAAATGGATAAGATTAGGTGGGTTGAACCCTGTGCACATGAAAATTAGTTCCTGAATTTTTTAGAAAACATAACATAGTTATTTTTGTGTGCAACACAAAAGACAGTTATATTTAGTATTTTGCATATCCCTTTGGTAAGATGATAGTTAAGAGTCATATCAATAAGTTGTGTATTTTTTTGTAATTTAATGATGTTAATTTTTATAATGTATTATTGAATAGACTACATCCTAAAATTTTGGTACCTATTCATGTGCTGAGCATAATTTGAACCAAAATAATTGAAAATAGAAACTTTATTTTTTCAAATGTGTATATAATTAAGTATAGAATATTAATATGTAATTTATTTTGAATTTGGTTAAGTATATGAAAATTTATTAAAAAAATGGTAGACATATGTCTGTGAGGAATGTCAAGGTATTGGTAAAACTAATTAAAGTTTACAATGTTAATGTTGTCCAAAAAGAAAAAATTATATGGTTAGAAAGCTAAGAAGATGTGTAAGATTATGGTTGTGATTTTAGAGATACCCATTTCACCATTAGTGTACCTAATGAAGACAAAGACAATAGTTCATCTTAGAAGATGAAAAAATGTCTAAAGGAAAAAAATGGAGAGAAAATAGTCTCCCAAGCCTTTGGGTCATTTTCCTAGGCTATCACCAAGGCATAACCCAATTGGGTTCTATAAAACCAGATCAGGTTCTATAAAACCTAATCGAGTTTAGTATTACTATTTCACAAGGTTACATTGAGGGAGAGAGAGAGATATATTAGGTTATGTATTATCCTAAACAAGTGTTTATCATATCCCCCAATCCTTGTCTCCATCCCATCCTCTCTCTCTCCCTCCCTCTCTCTCATTTTCACTCTTTATCCTATCCCCATCTCTCTTTCTCCTATCCCCTTCTCTCTCTCTCTCTCTCTCTCTCTCTCTCTCTCATCTCCCCTCCCTCTTTCTCCTATCCCCTTCTCACTCTTTCTATCCTTTCCCCAAATCTCTTTCCCCTCCCTCTTTGCATCTCTCTCTCTCTCATCCCTTTCTCTCTCACTCATTTCTCCATCTCTCTCTCACTCTTTCTATCATATCCCCTAATCTCTCTCTTCCTCCCTCCCTCCCTCTCTCTTTCCACTATCCCCTTCTCTCTCTCACTCTTTCTATCATATCCTCTAATTCTTCTCTCCATCCCATCCTCTTTCTCTCTCATTCTCACTTTTTCCTATCCTCTCTCTCTCTCTCTCACATTCTCTCCATCTCTCTCACTCTTTCTATCTATCCCTAATCTCTCTCTCTCTCTCTCTCACTATTTATATCATATCTCCTAATCTCTCTCTCTTTGTCTCTCTCTGTCCCTCTCTCTCCATCTCTACCACACTCTTTCTATCATATCCCTAATCTCTCTCTCTCTCTCTCTCTCACACACACACACACACACACACACACACACACACACACACACACACACACACACACACACACACACACACACACACACACACACACAATTTCTATCATATCCCCTCTCTCTCTTTCTCCTATCTACTTCTCTCTCACTCATTCTCTCCACCTTTGTCTCACTCTTTCTATCATATCCCCTAATCTCTCTCTCTCTCTCTCTCTCTCTCTCTCTCTCTCTCTCTCTCTCCTATCCCCTCCCTCTATTTCTCCTATCCCCTAATCCTTTCTCCATCCTACATATCTCTCTCTCTCTCTCTCTCTCTCTCTCTCTCTCTCTCTCTCTCTCTCTCTCCTCCCCCCCCTTATTTCCTCTCCATATTTGTATCCCCTTGTATCTCTTTATCCTAGCCTCACCATCTCTCTCATTCTCTCCATCACTCCCTCCATCTTTCAATATATTTTTGTGCAGTAGTAATATAGAACCTGATTAGGTTACACAAAATTTGATTGGTTATACAAAATTCGATGGGTTTATTTGTCCATATGATAATGCAGTTAGAACTCAATAACCCAATTAGGCTTTTGAGAACTGTAAATAAAACAACATGTCAATGGTTATTATGTTGTTTTAGTGTGGTCCACCCATTTCTACTATTGTTTCATATGTATTTCTATACTAGGTATGCAAGTGTAAGGTTTTTTGTGCTTGGAAATGCTAAATTATATATTTTTCATGTGCCAACATCTTATTTTATATTAGTATTTTATGATTGAGCATAAAATAATCATGCAAATTTGTTTAGATTTTTATTTTATTATTTATTTTATTCATGTTATTATTTTAGATTACGGTAAAATCAAGTTTTGAAGGGACTTGAAACCCTTTACAATAAACTAAAGATAAGCATTAAGCACTACCAAGTTTTACAAGGACCTGAAACCTAAAGTTTTAAACAAAGAAACCAAGTTTTATAGGGACCTAAAAAAAAAAGTTTAAACCATAAAAAACAACCAAGTTTTACAAGGACTTAGAACCTAAAGTTTTAAACAAGCTGGAAAACAAAAAGAAAAAACCAGAAAAAAAATTGGACTAGCACCCAACACACTTGCTCCATAATCAGTGCCAACAACAACTCTTTGATGATATTCGCCACCTCTTTTCCTTCTTTTGTAGTACTTTGGATAATGAACGCTGAAGCTAAAATAGGAGCCTCAAGAGGCTTAGTGGCCTTTTTCCTTGTGATTTGCCTATTTCTCTTATTAGGACCACCTAGACTCCCCAACCCCACATTACAAGGAGAAATTATCTCCTTGTTACTCTTCTTACTCAGATTGGCCACCATAGTAAACATACTAGAAGTGACCTATTCCATTCTTTGACCACTTTCCTTAATTAGGTAATACAAATCCTACTCATAATCTTTGAGCTTTTCAGGGATGTTACCAATTTGTACTTCCATTTGAGCTCTCATGGTGGGTTTGTAGTCCAACTCTTTTTACATAACCCCCATTATCTCCATGAGAATCATTATTTCATTATAAAGTCAGGAATCACCCTGAAGAGAAGCCTCCACTCTAAGCTTTGCAGTGTGAAGAAAGGATAATTTAGCATCATAAGAATCTTCCCTCCCATCAACAATAGCCCTAATCTTAGAATCAATGGAAATAGTAACAGTATTGATCTAGATATCAGAATTGATATCCTACTTCTCCATCCTCTCCTCCTTTTCCTCTTTACTCAGGTTGCTTTCCTTAGTAGCAAGGTCTTTATCCTCTATATTCTTACCAGTTTCCTCCTCCATTTTCTCCTAGTTGGCATTCCTCTTTGGGTGGGTAGGGTGAGCACTCTGTTTCTCTTCATCCTCCCCAAGGGCTTTCAAACCAACATTTGAGTTAGTAATTCTATCCTTACTACCCTCCACATTATCTTTACACTTGACACCCCTTTACTCCTAGAATATCCATCCAAATTAGAACTAAGTTTCCCCATTTTTGTCTTGTCATTATTATTAGAATTCTCAAATTCAGTGATCTCCTCCACAATTTTCTTATTTCTCTCTCATTTGATAACCTTTTTAGTCTCACTAGTACCCTCCTTACTTTTAATCTTAATTCTCTTAGAATGAGGATCATTACTAGACCCTTTCCTCTTCTTTGAAACTAGAGAGGGCTTAATGGCTTTTATTTTACAAAAGTTTTCAATAAGTAAAATTAAACCTTCACGAAGCATAGGATGAGAATCTTTATTCCTATGACCATAGAGGCTTTGAAGTAGATAATATTTTAGATAAAATAGAAAGGAAATCCTATCTTTCTGCCTAAAATGATTTAGGAAAATAGAGTGAAATTTATGGACTCTCTTTGCCCTACCATCAAGAATGAAGTACCCATAGATACATGATAGCACATCCCTCCAGATGAACTTAATTTGTTTTAGGTCATAGAAATCACCATTTTTCTCTTCAACTTCCATCTTTGGGAATTTCTTAAAAGCTGCATTTGGAATACTAGTCTCCTTACTAAATTTTATCCCTTCCATGGGAAGCCCCATAAGCTTAGAAATAAACTCTTTAGTCAAGTTCACCATGACCCCATGCAAAGTAACCCTTTCTTCAAACCAATTTTTGAAAAAGGCCTCTATAATGTGAGGTTTATACCCATGGAGTCTCTCAATGTAAGTTATCACTTTTCCTTTCTACAGAATCTGTCACACAGAAGCATTATCCTTCCATTCCCTGTAATTGCTCGGTTCTTGCTTTCTAGGTTCCCCTCCCATCTCAAAATCTTGTTTTCCCCTATAATTCACCTAAGAAATGGAAACCAGAAAAAAGATTAAAGTTTTTATGATTATTGAGGAGATATTTACCTTACATATGTGTTGAGTGCAAGTCATAAAAGCACCAAAGTACTTCCTAGGGAAACTCAAGTTGTCCTCTGTAAACCCATCACTCCGCTTGATAAATTTTCCTATCTTAGAAAATATTTCCTTCTCTAGCATGTGTCTTGTCATAATTAGCTATCACCATTAGCTCCACTTCCTTCCATAGGTTAGCTTTCCAACTCAACTTACTTTCCTTATAATCAACTTGGTTGGGTATCCAGTTAGCAACTGAATTGCCCTCCAAAAAAATGAGAAAATAAAACATTATCAAATTTATTAATAAGGTTTTTAAATTTCCATTATACTTCCCTCAATAGTCCAAGTAATTAGGCTCTTATTATTAAGTATATTAATGATGTTGAATGAATCTCCTTCCAACCAAAGATTCCAATAACTAGAATCCATTACCAACCTCATAGTATACAAAGCAGTCATAGCCTCTGCTTTATGGCTAGTAGATATCCTTATAAGAATGGTAATATCATCAACAATTCTACTAGAATGGTCCCTCAACACCCCTCAACAACTAGCTTTATAGGATTGCCTTTTGTAGCACCATCAAAATTACCTTTAATATAGACCATAGGTGGGGATTCTCATTTAAAATTTTGTCTTTGATCATCAATTTTGGTTTTATAGCTTTTAGTCTTCATAGGATTGTTAATTTGAGTTTCATCACTTAGTTTTCTATAAGACTTGAAATTTTCCTTGATATATCTGATAATATTATGATCGAAAAATCACTCAGGAATTTCTTTGTCTCTAAATTTTTTATTATTTATTTCTTTCTAGATTCCCACTAGAGATGGCATAGAGAAATTTTCCACAAAAAACCAATATCAACATCCTTTGAAGGACAAGTCCAACTCTGGAAGCATTGATCAATATTATTATGGTGAACCCAATCTAAGTTCTAGTAGAGAAGGATATAACTCCAAACTTTCTGACTGAACCTACAATTTAAGAAGAGGTGATTCCTATCTTTAGAATCTCTTTTACATAGACAACATCTGTTAACCACATAAAACCCCCTCTTTTGTAGATTGTCCAAGGTTAATATTTTGTTTTGGAGCAAGATCCAAAAGAAAATATTAATTTTAGGAGTAAGCCCTTTAATCCAAGCTATAGCCCATAAAGGTCTCATTCCCTTTTCCTCAATTCTAAAAATAGAAGAGACTTTAAAACAACCGCTTGGATCAATCCCCCAAACCATTTTATCTTCAATATGAGGATAAAGACTAAAAGCATTCATAATTAACTAGATACTAGTAAAGGCTGTATTGATTTCAGTAAGATTGACCCATTCATCATTAATGCAATAATTCTCTACTAATAAACCAAATCTCTATTTACATCTATCCACAAGAATTATATCCTAAAAATCCTCAATTAGAGGATGATCTAATAGCCACACATCATCCCAAAACCTGATCTTATGCCCATTGCCCACTTGCCAGATGCATCCTTTGATTGAGATATTTTTGGCTCCCTAAACAACACCCCAAATAGCAAAAGATGACTAGACATTAGGGTAAGATAGAAAATTAGGCAAAGAAGGAGCAACAAAGACACATTTATGTTTCCAGATAGAACTCCACTCCTTATTTTCATGATAAACTCTCCAACCCTACTTTGCAAGTAAATCTTTATTCATACTCCTAACGGACCTAATGCCTAATCCACCATCCAATTTAGGCTTACAAATTTTCTCCCAAGAAATTAAAGCCATTCTCTTCTTCTCCTTAGATCTAGACCAAAGGAAATTCCTTTGGATTTTGTCAATATTATCAGCATATTTAGTTGGAATCTTGAAGAGACTCAAAGCATAGGAAGAGATACTTTGGAGGTAAGCATTAAGAAAAGTAACTTTACCAATTTGACTCAACAAATTACCTTTCTAACCTACCAATTTCTTGTTGAATTTCTTAACAGGCTCCTCCCAAAAAGAATCTGAGGGATTAAAAGACAATGGGAGACCTAGGTAAATCCAAGGAAAATACCTTATAGAGTATCCAAGGATATTAACAATATTTCTCTTTCTAGAGACAGGGGTATTAATAAAATACAAAGAACTCTCGTTCCAATTAATCAATTGACCAAAAGAAAAAGAATAAAGATTTAGGGCCTTTTTGAGATTCCAAACCTCCCTAACCTCAACTTTACCTAGAAAAATAGTATCATCCACAAATTATTCATGAGAATAAATAAGAGGATGAGAAGAAGGTCTCAAGCCTTTAATTTCCCCTAAAGAGACTAGTTTCCCAATCCATCTACCTAGACAATCAACCATAATTGTGAAGATGATAGGAGATAAATGATCTCCCTATCTCAACCCCCTTGTTGGTTTAAAGAAAGTAGTAGAATGCCCATTAACCAGAACAAAAATTGTAGTAGTAGAGATCCTTTGAATAGTAAGCTTAATCAAATTGACACTAAAACCAAAACATAAAAAAGATCTTATGAAGAAAGGACCATTCTACTCTATCATAGGCTTTAGCAATATCAACTTTCATAAAAAACCCCTGATTATTTGAGAGAGATAAAGAATGGATATTCTCATGCATAGAGATAATAGAGTCAAGGATTTGTCTACCATGAATAAAACCATTTTTTTGTTCATAAATAAGAGAAGAAAGCATATGCAACAATCTCAAAGTTAGGACTTCAGAAATAATTTTGTAAATTAAATTGCAAAGACTGATAAACATGAATTGATCTAGGGAATCACCACCAATTTCCTTAGAAATTAGACATAGGAAAGTAGAATTAATTTACTTCAGCATCCTTTTAGCCCCATAGAATTCTTTAACAACATCACACACATCTTTACCAACTAGATTCCATTCTTTTTGAAAAAACAACATGGGAAAACCATCCGGTCCTAGTGACTTATCCACCTAGTGAAAAAATAGCTTTATAAATTTTCTCTTCCTTAGGAATAGTGTACATCAATCTAATCTGATCTTCAATAATCAAAGAAGGGATGATATCCAACAACTCAGCTAGATGATTCAAATCAATTCTAGGATCAGAGGCCATCAAAGAAGAAAAAAAGGAAACCATTTCCTCTAAAATTTCCTTTTCATCAGTTAACTTAGTTCCTCCCTTATTAAGATTTGAAATTTGAGTTTTGGCTCTCTGTTTTAAAGTTGGAAAATGATTTTTTTTGTATTTCTGTCACCTTCATCTAGCCAAGTAGATCTGGATCCCTGCCTCTAGTAAATCTCTTCTTTGGTAATAGTATCATGATACTCCACCATCTTCTCATTTTCTTCCATTACCAAATCCTTAGAATACCCTTCCACTTGTATTCTATTTTGGATAGTTAGCAAATCCTCTTTAATTTCAGTTTTTCTATAAAAAATATTCCCAACAAATCTTTTTTCTCAAACTCTAACTTTCTTTTTAACATTCCCAATTTTAGAAGCCACTCAAAATAGAGTCATTCCTTCAATATTTATGTTCTACCATTCAAGCAATTGATCCTCAAACTGTGGATGATGCATCCACATTTTCTCAAATCTAAAAGGAAAATTCTTTTGTTTTTTTAGAATAGCCTCAACTCTAAATATTAAAGGAAAATGATTAGAACTAATCTTCTGGATAGCCCTTAGATTACATAGAAAAGATTTAGTCCAATATGATGATATAAGAACTCTATCCAATCAAGCTTGGATACAGTCATTACCAACCCTTTTGTTACTCAAGTGAAATCAATCCCAAGAAGATCTAAATCCATTAATCCTTTCATGTTTATGAAATCCATAAAATCTAGTCCTTCATCCAGCTGACTAATATTTCTCCTTTTTTTCATGCTCATAAACTAGAACATTAAAATCCTCTAAAAAGATCAATCTACCATAGTATTCATTACTCTTAATGTTAGAAAAAGTATCCAACAACCTTTTTTTAACATTCTTGACATTCAGTGCATACACATTCACAATATACCATTCATTGTTCAGAGCAACATTCTTGATCTAGACCACCATAAAATGTTTGTTAGCATTCAAAAAAATACCCAAAAAAAATGAGTGCCTCCACATTATCATCATTCCTCTTGAAGCTCCTTCTGAGCTACTAGCCATTATACAATAGTTATTAAAAGATTTAAGCTTTTCAGCTTTCTCTTTATCCATTTTGGTTTCCTGAAGCACTAAAAATCTAGTTTTTGCTCTCTAAAAAAATTTCAAACAATATCTAATTTATGAGTACTATTCAACCCTCTATTCTTCCAAGTAATAATATTCATCATAAAATTTTAGGGGTAAAATCAAGAAGAGTTTCCTATTTCCCATCAACAATATTTTGTAAATTTTCACTTTCTTTGATTTTGTTAGACATTTTCCTTCCAAGTTTCTCTATAGTACCAACATCCAATTTTAGTTTTGGAAAACACATTTCCAATTTACTACTTCAAATCTCAACTCCTTTAGATAAAATGTTACTTTTCTTCTCTATTTTCTTTCTTTGACTCTATTTATACTTACATTCTTTCTTATTTGAAATCACATCCATACCTTTGGGTTCAAGGGTATTCTCAATGGATATAATCTCTTGAAAAAGCGGTGATATTTGAATCTGAGATTCAAACACCTGAATACTTTGTAATGCCATACTATGACTCCTTACTTCAAGAATTTCTCCTTCCTCTGTCTCTTCTAATTCTTCTATATCTTCCCAATCTAGCTCTTTTTTTTGGTAAATGACCATTTGATTCATTGGAACTGCATCCTCCTCTTTTTCCTACAAACTTGAAGTCTCCTCTACTTCCTTTTGCACTCTTGAAAGTCAATTATCTAGGATATCTTTACCTTCGATCACCTTCTTAGGCATTTCTTTAGGTCTCCATACCCTTTCCCTTTCCTGGATCTTAGTTTCTTTCATTTTTTCCACATTTACCAGCTTAGGTTAATTCTTAATTTTTAAAGGACAACTTTTCACCCAATGTCCCTATTTTTTACAGACAAAACAAGCATTTGGAAGATCTTCAAAGATTATCTCTTGCATCCTTTTACCAAGTTCTGAATTAAATTTGACCTTTTTGGGAAGGTTCTTCAAATGAGTGACTTTCACGTAGATTCTAGCACAGTGGAGTTTTGATCTTGAGGCCGTAACAATGTCAATAGCTACAAGTTCACCAAAAGATCTACCTATCCCCTTGAGAGGTAGAAAAGACAAAAAAAAAGGGAGCATATGAGGAGATTACATGAAGGTACATCATAAAATGTCTCCAATGTAAGTGATGAAGATCTACCTATTGAAATTGATGTTGCAAACACACCTAATTTGACAAATGAAAATGTTCAACATACCCTAATTGAAATGATTATGAAAAATACACTTATGTCACCTAATGCCCCTAATGCGACACCTCAAGTTGAAATGATGAATGCACATGATGTAAGTAATGAAAATATAGAGCATGCGCATACATCAACATATCCTAGAATAATTCGTAGAAAACCAAAGTTTTTAATTGGCATTGATAAAAATACTTTGAATCCAATGCATGATAAAATGTCAACAAGAAATTGTAGGAGAATTGTTCAAAAGATTTGGAATAACTATTTTAAAAATTTATATCAAAGTGGAAGATGCCAACTTGTTGTTGAAATGGTTAAAAATCTAAAATTTAGAGAGACAATGAGAACTTTGGGGTTAAGAACATCTAAAAATAGTAGTGAAAAAGTATTGTTATAAATCTCTTTGATGCATACCAATTCATTGGTTCAAAAGCATGTACTAAAGATTCTAATACAAGTTGATGGGTCCTCACATCAACTATAATGGGAAAGGAAATGAAAAAAACTCATATAGTAAGCAAAAAAATAAAATCATTGAGGATAAGTAGAACACCGTTATTAAAAATCTTAGTGAGGTGAGAGAAAATTGAGAATTCTAATGAGACTTCTTTTTGGTCATTCCAAGGTAGATTCCCATGTAAGGATAAAGTTATTGTTGATAAGAACATTAGGAGAAATTTTTTGGCATAACAAAATTAGGGCTTCACCAAACTAAAAAGATATTTTCAAAAGACAAAGTGGGAAAACAAACCATGAGCCACATGTAAAACATTTTTTGGTTATGACTCAAACACAATTTTATGAAATGTTTCTTCAAAAATTTCCTCAAATTGAAATTAGACAAAGGTTTTTTGAGATGACAAAACCATTCTATATTAAGATAAATCATACATGTACTACATGTTGTTGTAGGGTTCATGTTGTTTTTTCTATGCATTACGATGTTTATCATTATATATATTTTACTTTGCATACTAATGGAATATTGTAGGAATGTGGTCTACAATTACCTTCTAAGTCACTAAGAGAATCTATTGCAAGTATACTATGTAAATGAGATGATAGGTGCATTTATTATAAGACCATGTGTTTGAAAGGTTTTTTCCCTCAATGTGGTGGTTTGCAAAAGTTGCATAGATGCCTATAGATGCCTATATCTAGATAGCTCACATGAAATTGGTAAGACACTAGTTTCTCTTGGAAAGTAAAAGTTAATTATATATGGTGTTAAAGATGGAAAAGAATTAAGGAGGTGTAAATTAGTAAAAAGTGATGTATGTGTAGCTGATTTTATGAAATTATTTCAAGAGAAAATAGTTTATGAATAGATAGGTCATACACATATAGCTAGATGGTTAGATGAGCAATTCAAATTGTGTAAGGACACTTTTCCCTTGGGTACAATTGTGTTGATTATTGAATTTTCTGAAAACTATACACTAAAAACTCAAAATAAAGTGTAACCAATGTATTACAACTCTATACAAGTGTAAATTTATGTACACATAGAATTTAGTCACACACATGATAGCATAGAGGATGACATAATGGTATTAAGAGAATGATCAAACTCATTCATTAAAGTTTGTGCAAGGATGTTTTAGAGTTTTCTATGAAAATTTGAGGGAAAGAAATGAAAGATAAAATCAACACATTCTATGGTTGGACAATTGCACCACACAATTCAAGAATGCAAGGATGTTCTATTGGTCAAGTAGGATGCATGTGAAAAGTGGAGTGCAACATATTTGGAATTTAATTGAGGTGGGACATGGAAAGGGAGAACATGATGGTGCTGGAGCATGTGTGAAAAGAGCTCTTAGTAAATAGGAATTAAAGTATGAAGGCGGCACAATATTAGAAAATGCTGAAACAATTGTCTAATGGTGTAAATCTATGATGGGACTAGATAATATAGGTAATTCTATGGTTTCTAGATATTTTTGGTTGATATGTGAACCTAACATTAAATTTTTTTAAGATTGTTGTACACTTATAGGATCAAGTAAGATGCATTCATTTCAAAGTTCAAATGTAACGTCACTAGCTATTCATACTAGAAAGCTTGCATGTTTTTTCTCTTTGTGTACACATCATTTATGGGATGAATGCAAATCAAAGTAGCAGGTTGACCAATGGTATTGTCGACCTTTGCATCCAATTGATTCATATCAATTTCCTACAACACTACAACTCAACCAGGTTAAAGCATCAATAGATTTTGAGCATGTATTTGACCTAGTTGAACTAGGTACTAAGTTATTAATCTTGGTTAAAATAGATTACTTTCACTTTTGCCATTAACTTATCCTTCTATATAATGCAGGTCATGTATATGTAGTTATTGCATATATGAATAATGATGAAGGAATACATTACTTTCTATATCGGTGTATTGAGCCCAAAAAGAAACTGATAGTTGCAACCATTGATGGTGAGGATATTGAGTACCCAATAAGATATGTTGTTGTGATAGGCACATGGCTTAAAAAGTAGTATTTTTTTGTCTCCTGCCATGAAGATATCTTTAAGTAATTTCTTCATGTATAACGTATCAATTTTGACTTTAAATTTTCTTTACAATTAAATGTAGGTACCCTATCAAGAATTCTACCATGTGGTTATTTGAGGATTTTGAGACCAACAAACATATTCTTCATTACTCTAACCTTATTGTTGCAACATATATTGATTTGATACCATATCATGGTAGGGATATTAACAAATAGTTGTTGGAAGTATGTGAATCTAATCATAAGGCAATACTTGATACGATAAGGGTTGGAATTGATCCAGAAGGTTCCCTTGATTGATTGTGTGCTATATAGTTGAATCATTCTACATATGGTAGAATGATTTTGAAAATTTTGTACATATGTTATGAGAAATGTTGCAACTTCATAGTGATATGAATATGTAGATGCCAAATTTTGTATATAAGTCTGATAAGAGATGTCACATGTGCATATTTAGATGTCAAATTTTGTATGTAAAACTAATAAGACATGTAACATGTGCATATTTATATGCCGTATTTTGTACAAAAATCTGATAAGAGATGTCACATGTGCATATTTAGATGCCAAATTTTGTATATAAAAAAGAGGACATGTAACATGTGCATATTTAGATGCAATATTTTGTATAAAAAATTGATAAGAGATTTTGAACATGTGCATATTTAGATGCCATATTTTGTATATAAAATTGATAAGAGATATAATATTGGGCATTATTGTTATAAATTTGTCTCTTGAACTCTTTTTTATGGGTTTAATGATATGCTTAAAAAAATATTCAATTAATTTTCACCTTATATGGATTTAGACGATAGTCCTCTTTCATTTTGCTCCCAAATTTCCAAAAACATCAAAAAATAAATTATAGATTTGGATACCCATTTTGCTTCTCTATAACATATGAAAATCTTGGATAGGGTTGTTTTGGACTGCTTACTTTTTGTCACACTATGTCACCCCTTTTTAGGCTTAAAATAGCCCTCTAATTGGAACAAGGCATGATGATGATGTCATCATGAGGTCAATAGGGCCTACCAGGAGTTAGGGTTAGGTTTTAATCATAGGTAAGTTTTGTGGTTAAGTTTGAGATGATAGGAAGGTCATTTCACCAAATTGGTGAAAAGTTGCAAAAAAATGTAAAAGTTGCATTGTGCAACTTTGCAACTTTTAAAAATTTGCTTGAGCAACTTTTGGAAAGAAAGTTGCAAAGCGTTGAAGAAGAGTTCCAAAATATTTTCCCCATGCTCATATACTCAAGAATGGGTAGTTACAAATTCCCAAAACTCAATTTGAAACTTATTGCAAAAATTGCAAAAGTTGCTCAAGCAACTATTTGAGAAACTTTACGACTTTTGAGCAATTTTTGCTCTTGACATCTTTTGGTCAAATGGGTTCATCTAGGACTATACTAGGACCCTAGTTAAGATTCCTAGGAACTATTAAGTAACCTGATACCTTAGTTTCCCATCCCTAATAAATTTTAACCTATTGAACAACTTTTGGCTCATTCAAAAACTTTTCACCAACTTAGGACCTAACGAACAATTTTGGATTTTCCTAGGAATCCATGACTGCTCTGTTAGCTCCGATTGTTCAGGTTTAGGGTAGGATCAACTTCATTTCAGCAACAATGTCCCTCCAATAGTATCAAACACACTGAATGGAAGCATCCCTAAGGGTCTGTAAGCACCATTAGGTTGTAATCTTTGATCGGGCATTCCTCTGAGCTCATGTGAGATATTGATTCCTCTGAGCTCATGTTAGATATTGACAAAATGTTAGGTGCTACAGGATCAAGTTATCTAGGCCTACAAAAATTTGTCTCAATTTTTAGAGATTCAACTTTGTTTGGATTTGGCATCCATATCTGGTCTATTACCAAAAGTTGCAATGTTGCTCAGTTAAAATAAGCAAGGTTTATATATTTCGAACTATTGGTCTTAGAATTGAATTCTCTACTTTGTTAGCTCTGATTGGTTGGGTTTAGGCTAGGACCAACCTCATTTCAGCCACAACATCCCTTTGACAGTATCAACTACATTGAATGAAAGTATCCCTAAGGGTCTCTAAGCACCATTGAGTTGCGATCTTTGATCAAGAATTTCTATGAGCTCATGTGAGGTATTGACAAACTATCAGGTGCTACAGGATCACATCATCTAAACCTAAAACAAACTATCTAGGTTTTTAGAGATTCAACTTTTTTTTGGATTTGGCATTTGTATCTCACCTATTGAGAAAAGTTGCAATCTTGATCAGTTAAAATGAGAAAGGTTGTGTATATTTCAAACCATTGGTCCTAGGATCGAATTATCTACTCTATTAGCTTTGGCTACTTAGGTTTAGACTAGGACTAACCTCATTTTAGTCACAATGTCCCTCTGATGACATTGACCACACTGAATGGAAGTGTCCCTAAGGGTCTTTAAGCACTATCGGGCAATGATCTTTGACAAAAATAAAAAAATCATGACATGTTTTTACTTTTCATGTCTTTTTACATCAAAATAAGTGACATATGATTACATGCAATAATGGATTTGATAAACATGTTACATTTTCTATATAAAATAAGGAACATTCATGTGTTTGATTAATTTCAAGAAAGTAAACTGAAATACAAGTTTGTATGCACACATTGAACAAGTTGGATGGAAATCCAAGTTTAATGTATATCAAAATGAACAATATATTCTGTCATATGAATCATATAGTTACAAAAAGATGTTATTTCTCATCAGTATAATACAAAAGTTGAATACCCAACAAATGCCAAATGTGTACAATAGAAATGTCGAATGTGCACAATACAAATCTCGAATATATATAATAGAAAAGTTGAATACTTGACTTATGTCAAATGTGTACAATAGAAATGTTGAATGTACACAAGAAAAATCTCAAATATATACATTACAAAAATCAAATATATGTCAATGTCATGTGATGACCACAACTACATATGTGTATTAGTATTAATATCTATGACTGTGCAAGATCATCAAAGTTGAGCCTCTTTGATGAAGTTTGTGGTTCACCAAGTGTCTGTAGAAGAAAAACTAAAATACACTATCAAATATCTTATCTATAAGTAATATGAAAATAAATAAAAATTGGGTTCTAAATTGTAGATAGTGTAGTTGTTCATTACCTCCTCCCTTTGTCTTATAGTTAGACTGAATGATAACTATAATGGGCTCCTTCGTCGATGGCTGAGATTCCTAATAAGATGATGAGGTAGAGTAACAATGCAAGACACAACTACTGATGAATCAATTCTCACAAGAGGCACAAGCACCGATGAATCATTACTCATATGAGACACAACCTGTATTGTAAGTGATAAAATGTTGGCATTAGGAATTCCAAATAGAGTAAACTAAAATAAAATGTATTGCAACCTAAGCTAGATCTCCCATGCTAGCAGGAGGTAAAACCATTGATGAAGTAGAGCTGGTATGAGGCATAACTTTTGTGGTAAGTGATAAAATATTAACATTATAGAGTGGCATTAGGGATTCCAAATAGAGTAAAAAAACATAAAAATGCATTGTAGCCTGAGCTAGATCTCCCATGCTAGGAGCAAGTACAACTATTAATGAATCAATGCTAGTACGAGGCACAACTTGTATGGTAAGTGATAAAATGTTAGAATTGTAGAGTAGGTGTTAGGGATTTGTTGAGTTGTCATTTTTCACGATGCTTAATGGTAGGAATCCTTTCAAACTCCACTCTTAAAAAGATGATCTGGGATCAACTCCAATGTTTCAGGCAATCTTGTAACCTACTGGAATCTGCTCAGTAGAAGATAAATGTGAGTGCTCATGAGGATGCCTTTGTTGGTTCTGAACAATTTTGGATAAAATGTGGAATTTGGTTGCTATCTCAAAAAAAGTAACCACACAAAAAGAAATTTTTAAATTTTTTTTTTTGTATTTTTATCTATGCAACTATATGAATTCCTAAATTAACCAAGTTTTTGTAAAAGAAAATAGTGAAGATAGGGTAGCAAGAAGTTTTAAAAAATGACATGAAAAGTAAATCCCTAATGGACATAAGCCACAAAAACAACACATCTATGAGTTAAGCCTTTGAAAAGGTCAATAGGTAACCAATGAAAATAGGACCAACACTTCCTTAATTCCACTTATGCAATCATCGATGGGGATTCAGTAACTGTAAGATGTTTCACCTTTCACCAGATTGCAAGGCCACAGAAAGTGCACTAATGTGAGACAAAAAGCTTTGGAGGAACAATAGGGTGATCTCCTCTCTAACCAAGTATGTTAGTGGAATTTGCAAACACGTGGCAAACACCAAAATTAAAATATTGCTCAATCAAAATAATAAAATAAAACTATTGGCTCAATTACACTCTGTACATTCACAAAATATAACACATTCGAGCAAGAATGATTACACTCTGAATGAGAGTAACACTTGCATATATTATTACATCAAAATAATGGCCTAGAATACATGTTACATTCCTCAATTTATAAGAAAGCATCTCCTTAATTTGTGTTGAGAGTGAGATATCTCTTTATGCAAACATATGCTTCTAAACTAATAAAACAAATCAAAATATGTACAAATTGACTCTCTAACTGGTGCTAAGTAAGACTTCATCCTTATTTATATCATTTAATGGATGCATGAGCCTTTACATGTCTTAAAACAAAGAAATCATGAGAAAATAAGAAGAAGAAAGCCATTAGATGATGTAGGAGTATCTGAAGGTGCAAAAAATAGAAGCTCAACCTTCTTTGGATGTTTGTAGGAGTTAAAATGCCGTCAGAATGCATTTTTAATGCATGGAAAGCTCTAAATTTGGAACTAGCAGTTAACTATCGGTGCACCTCTAAATTTTTCAAAAAAATTTGGCACACCATTGGAGAAGCACACCTTGGGAGAAGTGCACCTTACACACCTTGTGTTTCTTGTGCACCTTGGAAGCTTGCACACCTTGGAAGATAGGTTCAAAAAATGTAAAATTTTACCAAGTGTCAAAACTGAAATTCTAGCTTTTGGGTTTTGTTCCCCTTCATACCAGAGCTATGTCTAGGTATTTATGTTGGATACAATTGATTAATTGTGTGTTGTCCTTGATGTTATAAAAATGTCATATCAGTTGATAGTTAGTGCATGCCTATCTCACTTGGTCAGCGAAGACAATTTTCCTAGTCTACCGAGCGTTCTTGAGTTTACTCCATGCAGAAGGTAGTATCTACTGAGCTCACTCAGGCATCAAATGAAGTTATGTAGAAAAGAATGTTAACTAAGCTCACTCAACTAATAAGGGGAAAGTTGAATAGAGTTAGTGTTAACCAATTTCACTCAGTTACGAAAGGAATTTTGTAAGTTTGCAATGCTAACTAAGCTTTTGTTGGTTAACATAGGAAATCACTTTAGAATCAGTTTCCATTGAGTTGGATCAGCTACCAAAAGATTTTCTTGTTTTACCTATTGCTTCTAGCTAACTGAGGTGATGAATATTGGTTATTATAATTTGTATTTGAGCTGACTTGACAATCTAAAAGGTATAAGTCAAAGGTCAAATTGTAATTCCAAAGTGTGTGAGATGCAAGTTGAATGAGTTGAGAAAGATAAGAAGAAGAAATGAATTTGAAGGATAAGTAGATATCCTTGTGGAACAAAAAGGTATCATTTGATTAGGAAGGATCAAGTATGAACCAAAGTAGAGATCTGTAATCAGCAATTCAGTTGCATCACAATTAGGTCATTTCATTGTTACTCTCTAACCATTATAGTAGTAATCTAAAATCTCTTAACAGAGTTGGTTTAACAGCTATTTGTGAATCCTCTAATAAGGTGGCAATTCTATTGAATTATTTCAAGACCTTTTGCAAGGCCACTCCTAACAGGGTGATTAAATCCTTTAATAGGGTCACACCTAACAATGTGTTTTGTAATATTTAACAAGGTTGGCTCCTAATAGGGCTCACTTCAGAAGAGTGAAAAATAGTAACTAGTTACAGTGGTGGTTTTTTCCAAATTGGGTTTCCATGTTAAATCTTGGTGTCTCATGTGTTCATGTTATTTCTTTCATGCTTGCAATTAATTTTTGATAACATCTTAAGATTTTCTAAGGTAATTCACACTATGCATTTATCGAGTTACAACAATTTCTGTGTGTTTATCGATTATCAACAGTAATCTATTTTATTAATCTAAATTTTAGAGTTGACATCTAAGGGATCTAGGATTTATTTTAGAATAATTGATTCACCCCCCCTCTCAGTTACTCCTCTTATATTTCCAACAATTTTCTCTTGAATTTCTCTATAATCTCCATCACTTGGGTTGCATCCAAAAAATCTAAAGCATCATATTTATCCTTTACTTTTTGCCTATAGTTTCCCACCTCTATGTGAGTCTCTACAAAATATCCCAAATTTACATCCAATTCTAGCAATGCCTCTTCGGCCTTAAATGCTTGTCTAATATCCTCATTAGTGGAAGCTTCTTCAAAAGTCTTCCAAAATTGTTCAACAATTGCTTGTATAGTCATTAATTTATCTCTTTAATCATCTCCAAAAATGTCCAAGCAAGCATCATTGTAATGTCTCTCTGCCTCCATAATTTTCTCTTAGGTTTGATCCTAGAGCTTATGAATATCCATATGTAATGTTTCCATTATTTTATTACCCTGGTGTAGCAATTTAATATTTCCTTGTATGATCTGTGCACCTTTCTCTTCAAAACTTTCCCACCATTGTTGACAAGCCTTCAAAAATAGATCTAATTGTGTAGTCTCCTTATCCCTCTTATCAAGTGTCACATTTAGAATCTCCTCAATATTTTTAGGATCCAACAAACCAAATACTTCAAATATCCTCTCAGGATTTCATTCTTCTTCCATAGGTTTAACAACTCAGATTCATACTATTCTAAGTGCCTAAACACTTCTTTGATTCACATAGTAACCATTAATTTGGCATTATCCACAATGGGTTTTCTAAGCAAGACCTCCTTGATTTGACAATATTTTGGGGTCAAATCCTCAATATTTGTATGTAGAGGAGGGATAGAAACATGGGCAAACAAGTCTTGATTTTTATCACTCATGACAAAGGCCAATGTTTGTGTATCACCTACAGGTGGCTCAAGTTTCTTGAGAGCTTCAATTAATTCTCCCATTCCCTCTTCCTTAGTACAATATAGTTTCCTTTTGTGTCTAAAAATCACCTCTTTTCTCAACCATCTTGGAGTATCTTCCCTCAAAGATCTACCTTTAGATGAAGAAGGAGCTTGTATTGCTAGGCTTTTTACCTTATCACTTATCTTTGGAGTCTTCTCTTTTTGTGAGAGATCCACCTTAGGCATCTTTGTGTTTGTTGAGTCCATAGTCCTCACTTTTGTATCTTGGGAAGTCTATTGAGTTTCTTCATATATTTGTCCCTCCTCTAATAACTCATCGATAGGTATTTGTTGTGGCTCTTCTTCCTATTCAGCTTACACCTGTTCTTCATTACCCTAAGGGAGAGGAATAACTGAACCTTTATCCAAGTAAGATAAATCTTGACTTGGTGATGGTGGAACACTTAAAGGTCCTTGTGACTAAGGTGGAAATTGATTCCAATCCTCCTGTGGAGGTTGATTTGTCGATGTATCACTTATCTTTTTGCCTACCAATTTAGTGCCCATTGGCATGAAATCATAATCCGATATCTGAAAGACATCAACCCCTTCATCCTCTTACTCATTGATCCATTGTTGTAATTCATCCTCCAAATTTGTAGCCTAAATAGGTTGTGTAGGAATGATGGTGGTGTTATAGTGGAGCTTCTTCTCTGCTCTACCTCTATAGTCCTAGCAAGATGAGTCCTTTAACTCAAGGGAAGGTTATCCTCTTCATCTTCACCATCCTCTTCTTCCTCTTCTAGAATAAGTTCTAGGATTGATGGAAAAGGAATAGCCTTTCTTATCACCTTTTGTCTCCTTTTAACTAGAGTTTTTATCTTTCTTTTCTTGGGAGTTGACAGAGGTGCTTCTTCCTCTTGTTCAGGAAGAGACACTTCCCATGTTTCTATTTCAGCTCCTTTCCCTTGTTCTAATGGTGGGACTAGTAGATTATCCTAAGTATGGATGACTTCTCTATCTTTTTCCCCTTGTACATTCTCTGCCTCTTGTTCTGGTGCTTGAGTTTCCCCTTCTTCAAGCTCAACTTGCCGAGGGGAAGTTCTTTTCTTTTTATTTTTACCCTTCTCTACCTTGAAGTATCCAACCTCTCTATCAAGTTGGTGCACTATTTCTAGCCTTACTAGAGATTGAGTTGTGAATGTTGGCACTATCACCTTCACTCCTCTACCTTTTACTAGGTGGGTTGTAGCTTGGAAAACTACATTTTATGGAATTTGATCTATCTTGAATGGTCTCTTGATCCAATCCTTGGTTAATTGGATGACATGCCTTCCCCTATGATTGATATCTTCATTTTCTTCTTGATCAATCTCTACATTCATGATATGTCGATCAGATATCTTATCTCTATTATGTAAGGGATCTAAGAATTCTTTAATGTCTTGCTGCAAGATCTTTAATGGGACCTTCATTTTCAAGGCATTGCCTGCCAAATAGAGAGTCATCCTACAATAATCCCTTATTTAAATTTCGTAGTCATCCACTATATTCATCCAATGATCCTTTATGGAATCTTCATGTTTGAATTATTTTCTTGCTAAGTACTAAACTCTGCCAATGTTGCTTCCTTACTCTCTCATATGCAGACAAGAGTTGTCATGCAATCTCCAACAATATAAGTCTATCACATGGATATCTAGGGAGATTCTTTGGATTAACAGTCGTACCCACTACCCTTAGATAGGTGAATATCTTATATTGGATGTAGTAGGAACTAATTTCTATAATCTTTGTTGCTACCTCTTTTGACATCCTTTTCACATATTCTCCTTCAATGAACTGGATGATTGAAAACATGAAGGCATCATTCACTATTCTGTATTCCTTACTATGCTCTGAAAGATTTTTCCTTACCAACTAGGGGTATACCACATAAGGCCATGAATTTGCATCTTTCAAGTTGTCCTTTTTGAACAATCCTAGATAATCTATTGTTCTTGTAACCAACAGGTACACCGAATAGGATTTCATATAGAACCTTTGGTTTTTCTTTACCACCACTAGTTGTTCATCTAAATTCTCACTAAGAATTGAAGCCCAACCAATTAGCATCTTCACTGTTTTGATGGTCTCAATGAAGTGTATCATCCATATATTCACATGTCCAGCTATTGGTAATCCCATGACTCTACTTAGGAGCACTATAGAATGCCCAATATCATCTTTCATATAGCCCCTTGTCATATCTACTTTGCCTTCTTTATGTCCAAGAGGAGTCTTATAAATAAGCTATGAGGATTGAATGATTTTTGATGCTTCCTCTCCCTGCTCTCTATACCACCTTTCTACTTGATGATATGATAGCCTAATGTACTGATCTACTCTTGGAAGATGGAATACCTTCTCTATATTCTTAGGCCTTAGATCTAGGATGATCTCTCTAGTTATGCTTTTCACAACCCCTTCCTTTGAAACATAGTTATCTGCTAATGCCATAATCAACTCTGAATATTGTATTGACATTGAGTGTGATGCTATGTTCACTAGTCCTAATTTGATAAGATAAAATACCATAGGGAACCTTTCATTTGGCTTCTTTCATAGCACCATGAATGTGTTCCAGTGAATATGGCCTAACTCAGTATCTCAAATTTATGAATATTCATCCTAGAAGTGTGACTTCAATGGAACACATTGAAATTTGAAGACCACTAGTTTCAAAGCCATCTTTGTAGTGAGGAGGGATAAGGAGGAAGCCATTTAATCTACCCAAAACAAACATTCATTAGTCTAGAAGGTCAAAAAAAATAATTTAAATAAACCCTAATTATGACAAAAAATAAATCTAGAAACCTTAAATCCTATAAAAATAGCTAAAAACACCTAAAACCCCTTAAAAGACCTTTAGAAGACAAGTATTTGGTGCACCTTGCACACCTTAAGGGTGTGCTAGGTGTATGTTTCCCCTTGGTTATACCTTCAACACTTAGGGTGTGCACCTAGACCTTATGGGGTGCATTAGGTGCACACCATTATAGTGCAAAACTTATGTTTGATAATATAAAGAGTGCACATATGCACCTTGTCGAGTGAGCTATATGTGCACCCTTACTTAAAATGTAGGGATGCTTTTCCTTAGTAAAGGTGTGCATGTGTACAACTTGGATAGGTGTGCACCTGCGCACCTTTATCTTGGGTGAAGGCTTTATTCGTTGTTATGTTTTACTAAAGTTTTTTGGTTTGTTAGGTTTTACAAAAAAGGGTGTGCACATGGTACATGCCTTTCCCTTTTAATGTTTAACATATTTGTGTTGTGTGTGTAGGCGATGAAGATCTAGCACACCTCTGGAGGTGCAAAGTTGTGCTCGTCGAAGGATCGAGGGAGAAAATAATGTAAGGAAAGGGGTGGGGTCTTGGGCTTTCATAGGCCTGGGATGGAGTACACCTTTGGAGGTGTGCACCTCCACATGTGCATAGGTGTGCATTTCAAAAGGAAAGTGCTCCCCAGTAGCATATTTGGCACACTAGTGCACCTTGAAGGGTGTGCTAGGTGTGCTAAGTGCGCTAGTGTTCCCTTCTATAAAAAAATGATTTTTCCTCCTCAGAACCTCATGTTTTTGGAAAAATGGGTTTTCACGCAGAGACCTAGACTAAGCAAAATTACTATATGAAACTCTAAAAATGCCTCAAACCCTAGAATAGGGATCTAGAAGCTAAAAAATATACTAGGAGGTCCCCATTTCTCCTAGAAATGGGGCATGTGTTGTGAAACCACAAAAAACAACCCCAACAATAAGTGAAGAAATGACAAAACAATTTCTTCATCAGCAAACAATCTCCTAACATGTGTCAAACATTAACTGAATCCTGAATACTCCAAGTATATTTTGAGTTAGTTTGTAGTCAAAACCTCAGAATCTCAAATCTCCAAGTTCAGTGTGTGTTCAATGTATCCATTTCCTTTGACATCTCAGAATGCAATCTATCAAAAGCTTTCGACAACTTGGAAACAATCTTCCACCCTTCTGGTCCATTCATTGGGAATCCTAATGAAAGTTGTTTATTAATCCCTTATTTGACTAGATGAGAGAATCAATCCTAAGGGCTCTTAATGGGTTATCAATTTTTCATTTGAAGTCCTGGGTAATTTTCTAAATACTTTCTTTACATAGCTCACATGTCACCATTTGATTCTTCGATGAAGAAATTATTTTGAAACTAGATAACCTATTTGAAGTGCATATCCCTATAGTCAAATTACCTGTCTCAGACCTTGTAGAATCTTTCATTCTATAGTTGAATTACCATTTTTCCCTTTATATTTTATTTTTTCACCTTGACCACACTTAGACTATGTGGCCAAGACATTGGTGTCATTTCTTAGATTCAATCTTTAGTGAACATCCCTTGCATTCCTCTTTTAAGAACTTTTTGGAAACTCTCACACCAAACAACGATCTTAGAAATTCCTTTGAGAAGACCCTTTTGTTTGAACTAGTAGGGTTTCGACTATCCCATGCTACCATCGACCTTAGTTCCAAAACACCTAAGATAGTCGATCTTTAAAGTTGCAAAGTGTTGAAAATTTATTGATCTACAATTCTAAATTTAAGATTGAAAGTCCTCTATTACTGCAAGTAACATCCATCCCTCAGTTGGTGTAAGAAACAAAATCATTTAAATGTTTTGACAAAGAAATACCTCTTCCCCAAAAGTCAAAACCAAAAAGTGGTTTAATGAGATACATCCAAATAAAATCTTAAGTGCACCTAACCCCTAGACTGACACAACTTTAAAAATAAAAACACAATTGAAAGAAAATACACAACTAAAATAAACACACTTATAGAAACAAACACACTTGTAGAAATAAACACACTTGCAAAAAGTTTTTTTTTTTTTTTTTTTGTTGCTTTGAGGCCCCAAAGTAATATTCTAGGAACTACCCATTGACTAGAAATGGAGCCAATTCCCCTTGTAAGGAACTTAGCCTAAAAGTATTTTCTCCTATAATTTCTACAATTTGATAAGGACCAATCCACAAGCATTGAAACTTAATGTGGCTACCCGATTTTTCTTTTGCCTTATTCTAGAGAAGAACAAGGTCAAATATTCTAAAATATTTTATCATGGCCCTCTTTTTGAACCACCTCTTAACAACAACCTGATGTTTCACCATATGATCCAAATCAACTATTTGTTTCTCATCCATCTCCAAAAGATTCATCAATCTAATGTGAACCTTATCAACTCTTCAATGTACCCACTCATGAATTTCAAAATAGGAATCCTAAGGTTAAGTGGGAATATCGGCTCTTGTCCATAGACAAGCATATATGGAGATGTCCCCAAAGGATTCTTGGCCATATCTTTGTCTATCCATAGTGCATATTTGAGTTGAGTATGCCAATATTTATGATTTTCCTTTGACAAATGTCTTATTACCATGAACAAGTTTTTATTTGTAGATTCGGCCACACCATTTCCCTATGGATAATAATTTGAAGAGAACTTGATAATAACCTAATTTTCCAGTGCCCATTGAGTAAGGAATACCAATGTAAAAGATGATCCATTATCGCACACTAGAAAGAATGACATCCCAAATCTAGTAACAATGTGTTCTTCCAAGAAGTCTATAACCACCTTTGCTGTGCAATTTCTAAAAGTCTCTGCTTCTATCTTGCACATACAATAATCAGTAGTTGTGAGAACAAAAGTATGTCCATTTGACAATGGTGGGTTCAATAGACCAATGAAATCTAGCCCCCTCTTTTCAAAGGGGCATACCTCAAGCACTGGTTGTAATG
Source organism: Cupressus sempervirens (assembly GCA_028749045.1). Lineage (NCBI taxonomy): Eukaryota > Viridiplantae > Streptophyta > Pinopsida > Cupressales > Cupressaceae > Cupressus > Cupressus sempervirens. The sequence goes on from CM053785.1 coordinate 408,580,834, forward strand.
GAATTAAAAAATGTATTTCTCTATTGGTTCTAGTTTGATAAATGTGGTAAGTATGCACATGTTCAAATATATCTTTAAAAATCATAGGCTAGAAATAACCTAATCTTAAAATCATATGGGTCGTAGCCTCTGTTGAACCATGTATTGTACTGTAATTATTGTGAAACTATTCCAAAACTTCTTTTACTTCTTCATGCCCCAAAAAATTTAGATAAATCCCTTCGTAGTTCCTTTTATATAATTTTCTATCATGTAGCATGTAGGGTTCACACTTCATTTTGAGTTCTCTATGCTATGAACTATTCATCCAATTGGGGCACTAATTTTGTGAAAGATAGTAAATAATATCTTGGTACCAAAAATCTATTATTATACCTTGGTCAATATCAACTTGAGATACTACAATCTTCTTCTGATCTTCTACATCTATTTCACCATCAAATCTGAATTTCTTTTCATCCTCGATTTGGTTATCAGCTATCATTTTTTATAATCCTTATCCTCTTACCAATTTCATGGGTTGAATCTCTAAATCAAAATTTTGAAGGATTTCCATCCATTTTTTTTGCCTTTCACCTAGTTCATTTTGCATCAGTAATGTCTTAATCGTAGGATTAGGCACAATCACATATATCGTGCTCCTTAGTATATAATGGTAGAATTTCTTTACCACTTTGATTAATGCAAAAGACTGCTTATTGAGGTTAGAATAATTTAACTTAGCATTTTTCATAGGGAAACTCATAAAGGCAATGGGAATTTCATCTTCTTTATCCTTCTTCTACATAGGAATCTTGACACATGAATGTTCTAAAGCAAAAGAGTACATTTTGAAAGGTAATCCATAATCTAGACTCACTAATATTGGGGTCATGGAAATGACCACTTTGATATCCTCAAATGATTTCTTAATCTCTAGAACCCATTCTATTTTTGCTCCCTTTTTGAGTAAATCTTAAGGGGACAAACTATCTCTGCAAATCCTCTTATAAAATTTTGCACAAAATTTGTCTTTCCAAAGAAAGACTTAAGTTATTTTCGAATGTGAGAAGGTGACAACTTTAGAATGGCTTAAGTTCTATTACGATCAATGAAGATTCTAGCTTTAGAGATGATATGACCTAGGAGCTTTCCTTTAGTAATCCCAAATAGACATTTCTTGGGATTGAGTGATATGCCATATTTATGACATCTGTTGAAATCCTATCTTAAATCAGTAATGTGAGTGCTTTGATCATCGAAAAAGATAGTTAAGTCATCCATGTATATGACTATACACTTGTTCATTAATCCCTTAAAATCTTCATCCATATCACATTGAAATGTAGCCCCTGTATTAATCAGCCCAAAAGGAATTCTTCTGTAAGAAAAAGTTCCCCATTTGGTCGTGAAGGTTATCTTTAGCCTACCCTCTTCATCAACCATTACCTAGTTATATCCAAAATATCCATCCAAGAAAGACATCATCTTGGAACCATTAATAATTTTGCAAAACGTCATCTAGTGAGGGAAAAGGGTAGTTATCCTTCTGAGACGCCTACACAAAGACAAATCTCCCTAGTATTTTTCTGCACAGGAACCAAGTTAGCCACTCACGTAGAATGAAAAATGGAGAAGATGATCTTGGCATCAAGCAACTTCTTTACTTCCTTCTTTATCAACGGTTCAATAATAGGAAGGGTTTGGAATCTAGTTTTAATAGGATGTCATGTGTAATGATTTTAGGATCATATGTTTTGAGCTCTTCATAGCTCCAAGCAATGATATCCTTGTATTTTGTAAGCAATTTGAGCATATCTTCCCTTTCCTAAGTGTTGCATGAATTTTTGACTCTTACCATTTTAGTATCTTCATCAGTACCCAAATTATGTGAATCACTTTCCTTGATCCCCTTTTCTTTGACCATTCTCTTATTAAGTGCTGATTCATCATGATAAAAAATGCATTCCAATTCAACCATCCCCTTAGGAATAGTATTGGTTTTAAAGTTTAGGATCCCATCGTTATCTTCAAGTTCATCATTCTTAGGTTTATTGTTCAGAGTGTCAAAAATCTCTTTCCCTTTAAAATGAACATTGCACATGATAAATTTGAGTATATGTTGATCATCTTGAAACACTTCAAAGTTTGTAATAATGTACACGATTGATGGAGTAGCCATCGGTTCTACTGAAAATATTTTCAATTTTTTTCTTGACTAGTTGTAATGTGCTAGTTCAAATGATGAGGGCATCTGCTACCATTTTTTTCCTCCTTGGAATTGACTTTATATTCAAAGTTTCAAAATCATCCATTAGATCACATGCTCTTTTTCTATAAGAAAGAACCCTCTATTATTGCAAGAATATACCAACTTCACTTGTCTTTTCACTAACTAAGAATCTCCCTCAATTATGAGAGCTATGATTCCTTTCTCCAGTGTGAAAAGAAGTCCTTAGATCAATGCTTCATACTTTGTAACATTATTAGTACATCTAAACTATAATTGATATTCTGCATAGAAAGACTTACCTTTTGGGTTGATTAACTCAAAACCTACACCAACTGCTAATTTGCATGTGGAGCTATCAAAGTGGAGTGTCCAAATTAGACCTTCTTTGGGTTTCACATATTTATGCTTATTCATCTTTAGCTTTTCCTTTATTTGGGCCTAAAAGGATCATTTCTTGGGGATCCACTATAGTCTTTCGTGAGGTGGACTTGATGATTTTCCATTGTTACTCCTTGATACAGGAAGTGTATGTTTTTCTTGTCTATCCTAAATTTCCCCAATTAATTCTATGATTTCATCCACTTTGGGTTTAGGATGAATGACTACTAAAGTCCATCCTTAACCTGTTATATAACATCTTCTTCTTTAGACTTTGATCATTCCTAGTGGAGGAGAAGAAAAACCCCCATCATCTAAAGTGGTATCACTGTATGATGCATTTAAATCTTCAATTTCCTCTTCAACTTTTTCCAAAAATTTAGATATGTTTGTAGAATTTTGACTTTCTGTGGGTTCATCTTTTGGAATGTTAGTACTCTTTATTTCCATTATCTGTGTCAATACTTTAGTCACTACTTCTTAGCAATGTGAACATTTGAACTCTCTCTGAATGACTAACTTTATGCAATCTACAAAATCTTGGGAAAAGTAGAATATCGAGATCAACTTCTTCTCCTAAACATTGCAAGTTAGCCACCATGTTGTCTATGAATTGTCTCTTGCTTTGGGATTGAAGTCGGGGATTTTCTATCTTGATCATTTGATATTTTGGTTGAAGTTGTATCAAATCCACCACTTTGTAAGAGCCCAAATCGGATTGTAAAAATGCAACCTCATTCAGTGCATTGTATTCTATAATCATTTCTTTTAGCTTTGGCTCTACATCTATCTTGATCTGATTACTCAACCCTTTCCATGGTAACCATAATTGAGTAAAATATGTAGAAAACCATCCTCTTAGGTATTTTGTCCATTCTCTGTTTAGTAGCAATCCGCATGTCTTAAGAATCTCAACCACATGTATATCAATTATGTATTGAATTTGAGGGTCAACTATCAATTGTATCTGAACATATTTCAACACACCAATGACTTTTACTTCTATTTTATCCAATTGTGTCACTATTCGATTAGAAGGTTGAGGAGTGACTCCCAACCTTTGTGCTACCAATAGTGGCATAACATTACAAGAGGCTTCTGAATCAATTAGGTAATTAAGAAGATTCTTCCCATATATTTTGATGCTAAGAAAAAATGGGGGCACCTCAACCTTGTCTGTAAACATAGTTGGCATTGCCTCTAAAGCATTGACTTGTTGAGACACTGCCTTTTGAGGAATAATACTTGTATTATGGGGTGCCTTTGTATGATCAAGAGTTTTCATCAATGCTTCATGTTGATGAGGATAGTTTTGTAGCATGTCAAACATGGAGATGTTGGCCTTTGTTCATTTCAAATCTTCCACTCCACTGTACTTTTTAGTAGACCGGGCATGATTTTTCAAGATTGTAGGTACATTTCCCTGATTCTAATTTTTGCTATCTTCCATACGAGGGTTTGATTGGTACCAGATTGTTACTCACTTTTGGATCAGGAGGAGTTAGTTGTAATGCTGGGGGAATCCCATCTATCATAGGTTCTTTTCAACTTCATAGATTGTATGTATTCTGATTGTCATTTCAAAAAGAAAGCATCCGTTCGGGTTGAATATCTAGTTCCTAACTGAATGGAAAAGATAATTATTCATTGACTGGTTGTTCCAATTCCATGCTCTATGCAAAATCATAGGATTCTAGTAGAATTGCATTAAATTGCACAAGAAACACATTACTATTTGCTTGTGAATTCTGATTCATTTCTTGATTTCCATTGTAATATGAACCATCATTTTTAGGTGCATTCTAACTGTCATCATACTAATTAATGTTCACATTTTAAGTATTATTATTATTGTTACATATAGGAATGCTTCCATTGTTCAGACAAATGTTCCATTGTTGATTATGTCTTTGGAAACCATTATTGCAATTAGGAGGATTGAAATTATTTCCTTCATTATTGAAATTGTTTCTTCCATTATTGTTTTTATTAAAAAATAGAGAAATAGAGAAATATATTTATTTTCGTGTGGTTACTTTTTTTGAGATAGCAAGAAAATTCCACATCTTTTCTAAAATTGTTTAGAACAACCAAAGGTCTCCTTGTGAACACTCACATTTATCTTCTACTAAGTGAATTACAATAGGTTGCAAGATCACCTGAAACCTTAGAGTTGATCCTAGATAAGCTTTTCAAGGGAGGAGTTCGAAAGTATACAATATAGCTACCTTTTTTATCTAACCATTACCTCTTTTCTCAACCATCTCAGAGTATCTTCCATTAGAGATTTACCTTTATATGAAGAAGGAGCTTGTACCGCTGGGCTTTTTCCCTTATCACTTCTCTCTAGAGTCTTCTCTTTTATGAGAGATCCACCTCATGCATCTATGTGTCTGTTGAGTCCACAATCCTCACCTCTATATCTTGGGAAGATTATTGAGGTTCTTCGTATATTTTTCCCTCCACTTATACTTCATCAGAGGGTATTTGTTGTGGCTTTTCTTCCTATTCAGCTTGCACCCATTCTTCATTACCTAGAGGGAGAGGAGTAACTGAACCTTTATCCAAGCAAGATAAATCTTGACTTGGTGATGGTGGAGCACTTGAAGGTCCTTGTGATTGAGGTGGCAATTGATTCCAATCTTCTTGTGCAGGTTATTTTTTGCTGTATCTCTTATCTTGTTGTCTACCAACTCAGTGCCTACCATCATGAAATCAAAATTTGACAACTTAAAGACATCAATCCCTTCATCCTCTTGCTCATCAATCCATTTTTGTAATTCATCCTCTAAAGTTGTAGCCTAGATAGGCTGTGTAGGAATGGATGGTGGTGTTATAGTGGAGCTTCTCCTCTACTCTACCTTTGTAGCCCTAGCAAGATGAGTCCTTTGACTCAAGGGAAGGTTATCCTCTTCATCTTTATCATCCTCTTCTTCCTCTTCTGGGATAAATTTTGGGACTCATGGAAAATGAATAACCTTTCTTATAACGTTTTGTCTCCTTTTAACTAGATTTTTCATCTTTATTTTCTTGGAAGCTAATGGAGATGCTCCTTCCTCTTGTGCAAGTAGAGACACTTCCCGTGCTTCTGTTTTAGCTCCTTGCCCTTGTTTTGATGGTGGCACTAGCAGATTATCTTGAGTCTGGATGACTGCTATATTTTTTGCCCCTTGTACATTCTCTACCCCTTGTTGTTTTGGTGGTTGAGTTGCCTCTTATTCAAGCTCAAATTATTGAGGGGAAGTTCTTTTCCTTTTATTTTTATCCTTCTTTTCCCTTAAGTACCACACTTCTCTATCAAGTTGATGCACTATTTTTGGCCTTACTAGAGACTGAGCTATAGATGTTGGCACTATCACCTTCACTCCTCTACCTTTTACTAGGTAGGTTGTATCTTTGAAAACTACAATTTGTGGAATCAGATCTAGCTTGAATGGTCTCTTGATCCAATCCTTGGTTAATTGGATGACATGCCTTGCCCTATGATTGATATCTGTGTTTTCTTCTTGACCAATCTCTGCATTCATGATAGGTCAATAAGATATCTTATCTTTATTAAATAAGGGATCTAAGACCTCTTTAGTTTCTTGTTGCATGATCTTTAATGAGATCTTCATTTTCAAGGCACTGCCTCTCAAATACAGAGTCATCCTACAATAATCCCTTATTTGGATTTCATAGTCATCTACTGCATTCATCCAATGATCCTTTATGGCATCTTCATGTTGGAATTATTTTCCTTCCAAGTACTTAACTCTACCAATGTCATCAAAATAGGGACGAGGAGAGTTATAATCCGCCAAGGGATATTGATCCTACTTAGACTCAAAAGTCACAATATACTACTTTCTATTAACAATAAATGGACCTATAGTGATGTACCATACCTAGGTCTTCTTATGTTGCTTCCTTATTCTCTCATTTGCATACAACAATTTTTGTGCAATCTCCAACAATATGTATCTATCACATAGATACCTAGGGAGCTAATTTGGATTAATAGTCATACCTACTACCAATTGTTCATCTAAATTCTTACTGAGAATTGAGCCCAATCAATTGGCATCTTCATTATTTGATGGTCTCAATGAAGTGTACCATCCATTTATTCAGATGTCCAATTGCTAGTAATCCCATGACTCTACTTAGGAGCACTATAGAATTTCCAATATCATATTTCATATAGCCCCTCGTCATATCTACTTTTCCTTCTTTTAGTCCAAGAGGAGTCTTATGAATGAGATACAAGGATTGAATAATTTTTTATGCTTCCTCCCATGCTCTCTATACCACATTTCTACTTGATGATATGTTAACCTAATGTACTAATCTTCTCTTAGAAGATGTAATACCTTCTCTATATTCTTATGCCTCATATCTAGGATGATCTCTCTAGTTATGCTTTTCACAACCCTTTCCTTCAAAACATAGTTTTCTGCTAGTGCTATAATCAACTTTGAAGACTATACTTACACCGGGTGTAACGCTGTATTTACTAGTCTTAATCTAATAAGTGCAAATACCAAGGGGGCCTTTCATTTGGCTTGTTGCATAGCACCATGAATGTGTTCTAGTCAATATGGCCTAGCTTAGTATCTCAAATTTTTGAATATTCATTCTAGAAGCGTGACTTTGATTGAACACCTTGAAATTTGAAGACCACTAGTTTTAGAGCCATCTTTGCAGTGAAGGAGGATGAGGAGAAAGCCATTTAATCTTCCCAAAATAAACATCCATTAGTTTGGAAGGCCAAAAAAAATCAATTTAAATAAACCCTAATTATGAAAAAAAAATAAATCTAAAAATCCTAAATCCTATAAAAATAGCTAAAAACACCTAAAAGTCCTTAAAAAACTTCTAGAAGACAAGTATTTGGTGCACTTTATGCACCTTAAGGGTTCACTAGGTGTTCCTTTCCCCTTGGTTATACCTTCAACACTAATGGTGTACACCTAACAAACCTTATGGGGTGCGCTAGGTGCACACCCTTATAGTGTAAAACTTATGTTTGTAAATACAATGAGTGTGCATATGGCGTACCTTGTGGGGTGTAATATATACGCACACACTTATTTAGAATGTAGGGATGTTTTGTCTTAGTAAAGGTGTGCATGTGCACACCTTGGATAGTTTTGCACCTGTGCACCTTTATCTTAGGTGAAGGCTTTTTTTTTTGTTATGTTTTATTAACATTTTTTGGTTTGTTAGGTTTTGCAAATAAAGGTTTGTACCTTGAGGGTGTGCATGGTGTGCACCTTACCCTTTTAATGTTTAATATTTTTGTGTTATGTGTATAGGTGATAAAGATCTAGCATACATTTGGAGGTGCGGAGGTGCACTCGTTAGAGAATAGAGGGAGAAAATAACATAAGGAAAGGGATGGGGTCTTGAGATTTTATAGGCCCAGGATGGAGTGCACCTATTGAGGTGTGCACCTACACATGTGTACAGGTGCACAACTCTAAAGGCAAGTGCTCCCCACTAGTCTATTTGGCACTAGAGCACCTTTAAGGGTGTGCTAGGTGCATTAATTGCAATAGTGCACCCTTCTATAAAAAAATGTTTTTTCCTCCTTAGAATCTCCAATTCTCGAGAAAATGGGTTTTCACGTAGAGAACCAAACTAAGCAAAAATACCAGATCAAACCCTAAAAAAGACTCAAACCCCAGACTAGGGATCTAAAAGCTAAAAAATATAATAGGGGGTCCTTATTTCTCCTATAAATGGGGTGTGCATTGTGAAACTACAACAAGATTCCAAATAGAGTAAATAAATAATGTACTACAACCTGAGCTAGATCTCCCATGCTAGCAAAAGGTAAAATGACTGATGAGTCAGTGCTAGTATGTGGCACAACTTGTATGGTAAGTGATAAAATGTCAGCATTATAGAGTGGCATTAGGGAATTTTTTTTTTTAAAGAGGGGTAAACGCTTTGACCTGGAGCTATGAACCAGTAAGGCCACAAATGGGGGACCTCATCCCCATGAGATTTGAACCTTGATGGCAAGGATAACAATGCAACAACTTAACTATCACAACATGCCATTGTTGGATGGCATTAGGGATTTCAAATAGAGTGAAAAAACAAAAAAAATAATGCATCCTGAGCTGGATATCCTATGCTAGCAGGAGGCACATTTTTTGTGGTAAGAGATAAAATGTTAGAATTATAGATTGGGCATTAGGGATTTCCATCACACACACAAGCAATCCAAATTGAGATCACAAGAGGGTTCAACTACAACTCTACATACATGCCTCTAGCCTCTATTGTGTTTGACCCCATCATTGATGCTCGAGACTCCTAACAAAATGAAATGGGAAAGGATTTGCATGAAATCTCAAAGAGTGTTTTAATAGGTAAAATATAAGTAACACATGTTAATAAGAAAAATTGTTGATAATTACTCTAAAACTGGAAAAAAAAACATGTACTCATTTGTAAATACAATTGTTTAATATGTAAATAGAAAAAATGCATACTATAACCAAAAATTTATGAGAAGAAAAATGTGAAAATTTACCTCTTCCATTGCCTCAACATTGGCAGTCTTAGGTGCATTCATCAACTCTAACTAAATTGTTCCTACATATATACAACAAACAAGTCAACACATATTCATCAATATTAAGTACATGTATATACATTCATTCATAATAAATTTTAAAATATAAACTTGACTTGAATTTAATATCTTTTTTTATTTCAGTGTTCTTGTTGATTTCCTTCCCTTTCATCTAGACCTTGAGCTATGTGGAGTAACCTAAAAAAGAAACAAATATAACATAAGAGAAATCAATAAGACACATCATGAGTTCAACTCAAATCATAAACTTGATAGGTGTGCAAGCTATGATACCACATAGCTCTCAAGGCTAACGTTAATGGAGAAAGTGTGGCATCATCAATTTGAGAAATTTCAGCCCCTGACGGGCCCTATAAACTAGTAAAGAGTATTGTTATAAATATGAGATAATGTTGTAATTGGAAAGAAGGCACAATAAAAACAAGAAGATCATAGGAGGGCAATAAGACACAGGAAGGACTTGAAGGATGATATTGGAAGGATAGTTGAATTATAGGAAAAATTGGGGCTCAAAAAGACTACAAGACCTAAATTGAAAACAAAGAGACCGAGAAGGAAAAGAGAGATGCAAATGGACTTTTGGCACCTTGTCAAGAAATAAAAGTGGAGATTCATGATCTCCACACTCCTACAAGACACCCTGTGATATAGAGGTTCTTCGATGTGGATGGGTATATGGAGGTTGAACTCATGAGGTTCATTAGATGGAGTTTGGATGTTCTAAAGAACAAGATATGTGGATGGAAATTGGATGGATTTGATGAATTTGGGAGGGTTTCAATGATGGTAGGAGATGGAAAGGTATTATTGTACTTTTATGAATGCCAATTAATAAACAATATTTTAGAGCCAATATATTATTGTAATTTTATGAATATTTTAAAAACTTTACCTTGGGTGTTCTTGCTCCTAGCCTCACACCTTTAGCAGAACGTGTACTATGTGGTGTTCTTGTACTTCTTATTGCACCCTGTATTGCATATTTGTTGAAAATATCAATCTAAAGTTCTCTACAAATTAAAAAATAAATTTACTTTTATAATATTTATGTGATTAAAACAATATCATGTCAAAACTCATGAGGTTCATTAGATGGGGTTTGGGTAATGCTAGGAGCAAGAGATGTGGATGGGAATTGGATGGATTTGATGAATGAGAGGGTTTCAATGATGGTAGGAGATGGAAGAGGATCTATAAGTGGGTTGTTAGTGTCATATCAATTAAGAAACAATATTTTAAAGCCAATGTATTATTTTACTTTTAAGAATATTTAAAAAACTTTACCTTTAGTGTTCTTGCTCCTAGCCTCACACCTCTAGTAGAACGAGTACTCTATGCTGTTCTTAAACATCTTGCTATACCCTACATTGCATACTGTTCACATATCAATCTAGAGTGATCTATAATTTTTTTTTTTACTTTTACAATATTTAGTTGATTAAATAATATCATGTTAAAACTCAAACAAAAAAAACCTATGTGTCCTATCCACCAAATACCATCACCATTATATCATATGTGAGTGTAAAATTCCCACCTCCATATGAATAACAAGTATTCCTATAGTGTACACATGGATGAGATGACACTCCATTCTTAGATGCCTACATATCCATCCCATCACATATGTGTTGACAACTAAAACAAAAATGTTGATTGGGCCCCGAAGACTATAATGATGCACATGATGACAATGCAGGTGGCACAAGTGAGGATGACACTAGTGGTGTAGGTGACACAAGTGGAGATGACACTAGTGGTGCAAGTGAAATAAGTGGAGATGAAACTAGTGGTGTAGGTGATGCAGATGGAGTTGTTGTAGGCTGTGATGACTGAGGTACCATAGGTGATGAAGATGGAGATGTCACATGCTGTGATGACCCTAGTGTCATAGGTGATGATGATGGAGCTATCACATGCTATGATGACCCTAAAGGTGCATCTAATGATGGTTGAGGTGCCATTGGTGAAGGAAAACCACCTAACTATGAGCCATGCTCAATGATAACATATGTCAATGATGCAACCACATGAAGAGTCTATAAATCAATAAAATCCTTTACAATTAATGGGAGCACAACATGAGGCATGGTTTTTTGTGTTGTACATATCCTCTTATTTTGTGGTACCACCCGATGAGCCCCAAGTCTATCCTATGCAAAGCCTCTCCCTCGACCCTAGAACTGACAGATGTCAAAGTTATTTGACTTCTTTCCAAGGATGAACTCACAATATAAGGGCACCTCATAATTATTACATGGTGGTAGGTAAATTACCATATACCACCTATCCCAAAAACATGATCTCATCCTAGTATGAGTGCACTAATGAATAGGAAAAGTTTTGGTTGTGTGTAATAGGGAGTTGCCAGATATAGGATTTGTGAAAAAAGAACATATAGTACTTTTCTTTATGTCTTTATCTTTCACTTGTCAATATAACAACCCATCAATATAAAATGCATGACACCTATCCCTCCATGTACCCTATTTAGTAACCTCCCTAGACACCTCATTTGCATTTTGGGTCATTTGTTCAAGCGTATTCACTAGGGTTGAGTGGTGAGAAAGTATAGATGACCATAACCTATTGACCATTTGGGTAATGTTAGCATTATTTTGTGAGAGGCAGTTTATGAGGTCCTCTGGTGTAGTAGTTAAATGATGTAATTGTATGCGTGAAGGGTTTATAGGAGGTGATGGTTGTTGAACAGGAACATTGACTGGAGGGTTTTGTGGTTGTGTCACTATGGGTGGAGGGTTTGATTGTGTAGGAGGTGGTCTTTCTTCTCTCCCTCATTTTCTTGGATTCCTTGATGCATCTATATAATTTTAAATTATTTTTTTTACAAAACTTATAAATTACAAAACCATATTACAAAATTTGATAAAATACATAAACAAAAAGTAGAATGAAGACTTACCTAATTTGTGGGGTGCCATGGATGGAAATACAATCAAAAATCATTTTTTATGCTAAACCCGATTGAGTTGTGGTGCTCTCCTCCACAATCCATGTTGCTGCTACCATTTGAGGGTATAAAAATGTCCTCAAATGTAGATTGCAGTCACAATTTATACTTTACAAAACCTGATCAGGTTTTTAAAGGTATAATGGACAAGCTTGGATACCAAGCCTGGCTAGTATTTCACTTTTGAATAACCAATCGGGTTATTGAAAATTTTGCTTTTTTTTGGTGGGTGGGGGGGAGGTGCCCACTTTTTTGTACACCAACTTGGTGCACACACCCAATTTCAAAATGGTCTTCTATTTTGTGTTTCAAGTTCTACTACTCTTCTTATGACCTATATTTTTTGACATGTATGCTACCACAAAGAGGTGCCATCTATGTCAAAATGATTTCAGATTAGGCCCAAAATGGTTTATGGAAGCTCACATGATCATTACATTGATAAATAACTTTCAACCAAATATAAAATATGTGAATACATAGACAAAGTATCTAATCTCTTTTAAGAAAGAAAATTTATTTCATAAAGTATAATGATTAAAAGTTATATTTGCAGTGTGAGCATAAATAGAGAATATTTCACAAAAGTTAGCATCAAAATGGAAGCATAGAGAGTGCTGACTGAACTACATGTGATCTCATGAATAGCTTAAATAATTGTCTCAAGAAATGAAATAAAATGATTTTAGAATCTGCACAAAATAAATTGGTTTGAAACACTTTAATTTTTTTTCAAGAAAGTGCAACTGATAGGTGTAAAGCCATGTCCCACAGTCTAAAACAATGTTTTATTTTTCTGCAACCATTTATGGACATGCATCAAAACATAAAGTGAACTTTTGTAGAGTTTGAACACAAACAAGGAACCCAACCAATTGAAAGTAGCTCCACACAAAGGTATTATGGCTGGAAATTTTAGAATAAGCTATTGAATCCTCATAGAAATGTCACAATTACTTATTATGGAGAATATCTCATTTTGAGCTATAGTTGTGATTGTCAAACAAAAAACATAAGGCAATGTTTGGATTTTTTCAAATTGTTTTAGTATTAAAAAAAACAATTTTGGGGTGTTTTTGTTGATTTTTTTGCACAAGAACAATTGGGAGTGCCTGGGAGCAATAGTGATGCTCCCGTTTCCATTATGAACATGGTCCTGTTGCGTACATGAATAGGAACTAATTGAGAGGAACTAGTAACTTGTATCCTACTAATATTTACTTGAGAGTGGAGTGCTTCTAAAAAGGTAAACACAATTTAAAAGGAAAACAATTCATAATAGAGCAAGGGAAGAATGCTGCCATTTCTTTCCATCAACCCTCCCATGCAAATGTCTAAATAAACTCAAACAATAGATGCATCTACCTAACCTTGTATTTATTTGATAGTTTCCCAATATATATCATTCTTTTATTAAACTTTATAAAGGAATGGGATAACAAATATCTATACCTATAAACAAAGAGTATCACTAGTTTCTGTGGGACAAGAACTATTTATGAACTTCATATTTTGTTATCCTAGATAAAAAATAATGGCCATAAATGGTTTTGCACCTATTTTCTTTGCTTGACTAAGATGCAGATAAATTATGTGGATGCAAAAATATTTGTAGGAATGCCTATTTCTAGGCAAATAATGTTTATATGGGATTGAGCTAGCTTAAGCATTTACTTATGCCAAATTCAAATCTAAGTCTATATGTAAATTTTTTAAAAATGTTTCGTTATTTGTATATAGAAATAATCTAATAGAAAACTATGAAATTAAATATTTTCACAAAGAAAGCTGAATTGAAAAGATACAACAGTCTTACCTCTAAGGAAAATGAAACGATAGCCATGATGACACCCAAATTTTTTCAAAATTAGGACTCCTATTTGAGCACCCACTCTATTATGTTGTGGTAGAAGCTATGTTATAATTTGCATGTTTATGACTTTTTGATATGAAATTTCCATCATCTCTGAGTCATAACTTCATAAGCCTTGAAATTCACATACGTTGTTGTCTTCCATAAACTAATTCTGAAGAAGTCACCATATCTTTAAGCATTACGAAAAGTTGTCTGATATCATAAATATCATAAAGAGTTTCCAAGCTATTATCCAAGATATAAAAAATGATGTTTTCATAATAGAGGAATATTCAGATTCATGCGTATTAGTAGTGATCAGTAAATGAGGTATTAAAGGATTATTTAATCACATAAATTTGGTACTTGAAGGATATGCTAAGGAAAATATACAACAACCAATACAAATAGCATGATTTGGTGAAGCATCATATACATTTGAGTAGTAAAAGAATGAAGGATTTTATTAGAGTTTCACATAATATATGCGATGAAGAAGGATTGAGATATAACAGTCAGTGATATCACTGGAGGCAAACACTTGGGCGACATGTATCTAGTTCAACACTTCATCATATTTACAACAATATAAAGGACAAAGACTTCTAGATTTGTCATAATAGAAATATCATATCATAACTATGAACAAGTCAAAGCATTTACAGAAATCATCATGGGAGTGAGAAGCAATCCAATAGAGGTGTCAAAGAAGAATTAATGACAAGGTGTGCAAAAAGGAAGTAAACAACATGAAGTTTAATGAACATGCCTTTTGATGTCTTCACTTGATAATTACTATCTTCAACATTACCATCACAGTACCAATACATATGTAGCTAAGTAGTTAGGGAAGCCACGAGGATATTGTTCATGAAGGTTTGAGTATATCCCTATCATAGAGATTGTTAGAAATGCCAAAACAGAGTCACTATGTACCATTCTTTGCCTCAATCAAATTGGAGACTCTGACTGCAATAAAAATTCTTTGCCAAGAACATATAAATGCAAGTATCCATTCAATGGTAGAAGGAAGCGATAAATTATAAGGAAGAAAGAAAATCTAGAGATCATACTTGGCAAGTATATTTGGAACAAATAAAACACACAAACATAAAATGATAGTATAAGGACGACCGATATGATCTGATCATCTGCAATTGAGTCTCATCAATATTAGAAAATTCCTTATAAAAGAGAAAAGTTTTGTTTAAATAGAATTTAAAATAACATATTCATAATTGTGAATCCACGCATAATAAGGAGATATTAAAATAAATTCAATTATGTATGGATTTAGATGGTGGTGAATACACTCAGCAGTAGAAAAAAATACAATGTGTGAAGCATTTAAAGCATCGGGAAAAATATTCTCATGCCATGAACCACTCACATATGCTCGAAAATGTTTGTGTTGAAGAGATTGATATTCAACGAGTTGTCTCTCACCCATGATGGTGGAGAACTAAGTGACTATATCCTCCAGAACCGCATAAGGCAGGAACAAAGCCCAGTATGTGGAAGTGAATCACTGTGGCACAATAATTTATATATCATTGAAAAGATTAGTTATTGTAAGTCCAAGAGTATGAGATGGAAAGAATTTAGTCTATGTAAGTGTGAATATGCAAGGATCAACACAAAGGCATCGTAGATAGATAAGACTATAATGGATGACATTTGTTGATAATCATATGTAATTATTGCTACATAGGAAGATATCTGAGCATGCATCCAAAATGACCACTGGTGTGTGATAATTATGCCACCAAGAATCACCCAAGAGTAGAAGCCCAAAGCCTCTCATGCAAGGGTTTTGAATTACCTATTAATACCAACTAGTATTTAATAATTAAGGTCTATTTTTATTGTGTTTTTTGTGTCGGGTTATTGGAGTCACAGATACTGGAAAATGAAGGCAAAATTGTTTCCCGCTGGTGCATATGATTCCTTAATAAAATATAAATAGCGTGAAGCAAAATTCCCAAATTACAAACAAATGTTAATGATTTGTTATGTGAAGAGATATGTTGTTTAAAGTGTAACGTTTTTATAGAGTCACAACTGTTTGGTTCGTGCCTCTTCACTGACGTTTCTATAGACATTCCTAGACCAATATTATCGCCATCCTCTAGGAACTCATTATCTCCTGACCTAGTTGCCATCTTAAAAATCTATTTTGGTCATCATGAAGATTCAATATGGGAAACCATAAAATATTATATTATGCAAGAATGCAACTTAAAAAAGCAATTGAATTCTGCAAGGGTTCAAAGAGTGATGAACTGATGTTAAATTCTAGCTAATTTTACTAAGCCTTTCGCAAGTAATCTATAATAATAAGTGATGAGTTTGATGGATTCCTAATTTTTGGCAAAATTTAGGACATCTATTTGAGGAGTAAGACTTATGTCTGGGGAGTTCAAGAGATTGTTGAGGTTCGTCATTGATGCCAAAACTAAAATGCTAAAGAATGTTGAGGAATTTGTCAAAGACCATATGATTATGTATTTAATGAATCATATTAGAACCAAGAAGCTTCATTGTCTCATCTTAGTCAGTTGAACCTTAAGATTCAAAGAGAAATATAAGCTACATACAAATAGGAATACTACAAATTCATATATCATTTTCTAATCATTAAGACTACTATGCATTTCAAGTAAAATATTAAATATTCCTTCCATTGAGAAATTTTTTAATAGAACTAAATGTAGATATCAAATGGAAAAATGTGCAAACCTGATAAGAAAAGAATGAACATAAACTATGAGGCATTTTCATTAGGACTAGTAGTATGTGAAGTAGATGGATACTAGTAAAAATGTTCTTGAACCATCACAAAGATATCTAATAGATATCCAAGAATGGAGAAGTTTGTGAAGAATGAATGGTGTTCTCATATTTTTGAGTCATCTTTGCACACATTATTATTGCTATTTGAAAAGAAACTAGAAGAGTGCAATTAATAATGTTGAAATAAGGAAGTTTGACATATGGAAAGATTTTCTTATCCAAATCTTCATATGAGTTTTCACTATATATTTTACAACACCTTTGAAAATGTGTTCATCATTAAAGAAATGATTGTGAAATAAATATGTATGTAATATATAAAGTTTGGATTCATATGAAATCAACAATATGAGACAATATCCTATAGAATGCAAGAGTATGAAGAGAAGGTGCCATCAGCGGAGGTATAATGGATTTGACTTTTCTATATCACCACCATGTGGAGAAGTGAAAACATATTAGGTACATGTATATGATGTTGGAGATAAAGAAAATTTGAAAGTGGAAGACAAATAACATGCAAAGCAAATGAATAAGTAGCACTTTGGTATATCATCACAAGAAAATTATTAGAGGTAGCAATAGAAGTATTAAAGTGTTCTTAATTTGGAGGTAGTAGATGCAACATTAGGATACAAGTACATATTGTCTACCTTCTGGTGAGCATGGAAACCAACACAGAGTGCATCATATATTGGAGGATGAAATATATTTGAGATTTGAGGATGATATTTGTATGAGCATGGACTCCCATTCATGAATTGTGAAATACAAATCCAGTGTTAAAGAGTAAAGAATGATTTATATTGTGATCACCATACACTTGATCATGGAGCCTAAAGTGCTAGTCACCATTCGATAATTTGTATCTTCAAAAACCCAACAACCTTATTTAGTCAACAATCTCCCTTCTTGGTCTTCTCTACTTCATAGTGAGCTTGATAATTCTTAACAAAAACATATCACTCATGATCATATAATATCATGAAAAGAACCATAGAATAGAGGATAATGTAGGCTCTTCTACATTCAATTTATAGAAAAATATATCATAAATTATAAAGAAGAGTTTCTTGTGACATTATTGATAGGGAGAGTAACCAGGCCTTAACACAAGAGGCATCATTAGCTATTCCTAATAAACTAATAATTAGTTAAAAATTTTATCAACCAGGGTTTGCTTTAGAAGAAACACCAAAATGTGTTGTAGAATTATTGGACCAACTTTGTCAAATGCCAAGACTCTAGATGAAATGACTATTTTTAAAAAGAAAGACTCTCCAACATCCAATGACAATTTGGAGATGAATAAAAAATTTCTTTCTACAAAGGAGTATTTTGTCATCACATTATTATAAAGTTACAAAAAATGATATTAATGTTGACAGTTATGAGAAAAAGGTTGTAGAATCAAAGCTTCCAAAGGAGGCTTAAAATGCAACATCGTCTTTGATACTACGTAGGTTTAGAGATACAACTACATATGGCTCATTGGATGACTTATTTGAGGAACCTCTCAACAGTCATCAATTATTGAAACATAAGAAGCTTCTAGAGACATGAGGAAGTGGGTCCTTCAAGAAACTTCTAGAAACATAAGGAGAAGCTTCTAGGAACATGAGGTGGATCCTTCAAGAAGCTTCTAGAAACATTAGAAGCTTCTAGAGACATGAGGAAGTGGGTCCTTTAAAATTTGTTGTTTTAACATTAGTTATAAATAAGGTTTTGCTATTAATATAATTGATAAACTTAGAATTAATTAATTTCTTAGAAACATCTAGCTCATCTACTACACCTGCTTCTTAGATGAATTTGAGTAGTTCAAATTTATTTGAATATGAGAAAAATTATCTAGCAAAAAAATTGAGAGAAAGGATGAATTAAAAACAAATAGATTGTAGAGGAGAAAGGAAAAATGAAAATGCTTTATTTTCTTTGATGGTGGATGTTGTTAAAGAGGATGGTTTTGGAATTAATTGATTTCTTAGAAACATCTAGCTCATCTACTACAATTTTTTCTTAGATGAATTTGGGTAGTTCAAATTTATTTGAATATGGGAAAAATGATCTAGTAGAAAAATTGAGAGAAAGGATGGATTACAAGCAAATAGATTGTAGAGGAGAAAGGAAAAATGAAAATGCTTTATTTTCTTTGATGGTGGATGTTGTTAAAGAGGATGGTTTTGGAATAGGTGGACTTGGTTTTGTGAGAAAATGGGAACAGATAGATATTTTCCCTATACAGGTTGTAGAAGTAAGCATATTGATTACCCTGTTGAAACCAGAATAATCAGAGTATATGTTTGTGTCAGCATGCCAAAAACTTATTGCAATGTTTATGGGTGTCCTGATCATTAAATATATATTTTAGTCAGCATAAGTTAACACCTTTAATGAAAATGCTTGAGATGGCTAGCATTTGTGTTATAACTTCTATGCTCCAAATTCTTAATTAGCTCATTAAAGACAACACATCTTTCTAAGAGAATACCTGCCTTATTGGTCTTGTTCTGGTTATCATGAAGTTTTCTCAACCTAACAACTCAAGATAAATCCATATGCAGGCAACATACTTTGTACAATAGTCAAGCCAAAAAACTCCACTAACCTTACATATGTTCGTTGCATGTGAGACATTGCCTATGTTAGTTGGGTTTCAAGAAATAGATTATGTAAAGTATAGGAAAATGGTACATTTGACAATTGATGGCATGTGGAAAATATTCAAGCTTAAGAGTTCTACTCCTAGGAATGATTTCCATTGAAAATTTTGTAAGAATGACATACTAATTAGGCTTGTCAATACCCTTCACAACTTGAATGAAGCAACACCACTTGAATCTATGGCTGGTGTTGGTGCAACTTCTTCTATAATATATGGTGTTACATGATAGTAATGGTCAGATACACTTACCCCTTTCCATCATGTTTTGGATACTGTGATGTAGCTAAGCCAACATTTAGTTAGCTACATCCTATAAAGATTAGGTCTAGCCCTCTTGACCCTCGCCATATGCCAACAATGACTCTAGATCCTTCATAAATTTTAATATCACAGTCTCAAAGGTTAGGCTTAAGTCATTTTGATTCAAGAAATAGCCTAGGTCAAACAAAAGTGTCATGTTCAACATTAGGAGTATTAGAACCTTTAGTAGTTACTAATTCATTAGAGCCTACAAATTTTTTTTTGTCTTTGATAGGAAAATAACCATTTTTGGGTTTTTCTAGGGATCATGACCAGTTTTAATTGAGACATCAAGAGCTTTCTTGCTTGATGTTGATATAGTAAGGCAACACTAGAGAATGCCATCAGCACAAATATTTAGCATAGATCAGGCATACCTTCCCATATGGTACCAATATTTAATGCTAAAGTTTCAAGAGAATATTTGGTGAAACTAGTAGACCTACTGTTGGATTTATCTCAAGAAAATACAATAGTCAAGCTTAGTATGTGCATCCGAAGATTGCTAGTTTTTTATTTCTATATGGGTAATAAGTTTGAATCTCCTATTCTTTTAAAGATTTTGAAATGCATCAATAACATGTATTACATGTAATACATGGTTGATTTTGAAGACACACAAGGTAGACATGTAATACATTGGTGTAGAATTGCATCTATTGAACCTTGTGTTGTACAACTTCTTGAACACCATGTACTTATATTGTTTAAAAGGATAGTATCTTCATGTACATAGTTGATGAGGTTCCCTCGAAGATGTAATAAAATTTTATTCATGTTCATGCTAAGAATTCAAAACTTGTGACCATTTTAAAAGAATTCCATGAAGATGATCTTAATTGGTATGGTCTTAATGTAGTTATGCTTTTGTTGGAAAATAACTATTAAACTTATATATACTTTCTCTCAGGATAATCCATGAATAGTGTAGATAAGGTTCCTTCAACTATCAAAAAGTTCAAACTCATGCTCATGCTAGGCAATGTAGATCTTCTTCCAATTAGAAAATGACAGACATCTTTGGTACTATAAAGGTCATCATTTTGCTGTCAATCAAGTGCTTGATGAAGAAAGGTGCCAAATTCGGTTGTCTAGAGCAATGTCATCAATCCTTCTCTAAAGCACAATATTGTTAAAATTAATTTGTACTTTGAATGACCCATAATGCTGAAAGTGCACGTTGTTGAACAAGACAAATGTGCATAAAGCACAATATTGTTAAAATTAATTTGTACTTTGAATGACCCATAATGCTGAAAGTGCACATTGTTGAACAAGACAAATGTGCATCAAGGTCAAGGCACCCAATTGTACCAATGGTTCATGCACTAAATTTCTCCTCAAAGACATTTTAATGAGTTGTTGGAGGTCTGGGGAAGGAATCAACATTTCAATTTTTGGAAATTAAGCTATATCATTGACATTCATTTGAGGAGCCTAATAGAAAGGTTTAGTGTGTTCATTCCTTTTGTTTTCATTTACAAGTACTGATAAACATGAACAAGCTTGCTAGAAAATGAATTTAGGGACATGAACTAGGAAACTTGCTTTGATTCTAATAATTCAAATCCTATGGAGTCTCTAGTGGAAAACACTATACTTAAAAAACCTAGATGTCTAGTAAACATAAACAATAGACTATAAATAGAAATCATAGAATGATGTGCAAGGAAGGTAATATAATTAAAACAATAGACTATATTAGTTTGTGCTATGTACACAAAATACTCTCCTTTAACATGTATGATAGTTTATTTCCTAGCTTCATGTATGTTATTAGTTCACCTAACAAAAATAAAAATGTATGCAATACATGCTAAGGCATGTTTACATTAAGAAAAAAAATGTTACTCTTGATTTGTTTGGATTCATGATTGTACTCATCTTGAACTAGTCCAGGCACAGATTCAAGCTTGGATTCCATGGGGTACATCCTAAATTTGTATGAGTAAAACCTAAATAACAAAATAAATGTTGGGAAAGAATCCCCATCTTTCATTGTTACAAAACTTTTACTATGGTAGGAACTTGCTGGAATTGAATGAGGGGCTACAAACCAACCATAATTACACACCCATTCCCTTCTCATTATGAATGGCTAGAAAAGGAAATCATGCAATGATTGGAATTTGAATCAATAAGCATGAATAATGCTCTATCATTCAAAGGAAGAAAGTAGCTTTGCATACCACAAATGACTTGATTTAATTCTTTTTTAGTTCAGTTAAATGAAGTACCAAAGTGACAATGGTGTTATAAGAGATTTCATGTTCATCAGGAGAGTTGGTGTAGTCAAGGCCAGCCCTTATCCTACAAACCATTTGCACACATCACCAAGACATCCATTACTCATCCTTATTTTTGAAATTTTAAATGAACCTTTACTTGTAAGTGAATTCAACCAATGTTTGGTTGATTCCTTGATTTTGAAAGCTGAGGCACCTGTTTATGTATAGTGTTTGTTTGCCACTGCTATATCAATCTTCTGATTTTTCTATGGTTTGGTTCTAATTCAAATCTTCCTCCTTATTGTTCAAATTCTATGTTATCCTAGCAAGTTTGGTGCATGATGGTGAAAAATTTAGGTATAAGTAAGAAATGAACAATGATTGTAGGTGTTGGTGCAATTTGGCTAAGTGTGAAGTTCCACAACTAAAGTTGTTGCAACGCCCCACTCGGGAACCCAAGAGAAATAAATCTAATATGTTACAAAGTTTACTAAACTATTATTTTTAAAAATTTAAATAACATCAAAGTAACAATGTAGAAGCAATATACACATACACATTAAGTACACATAATAAATTACAAATACAATTTTCATTCCTCAAGGGTTCCTTCACATTGAATCATGTTTAAGAAGTTTATAATAATTAGTTTAAGTCTCAACTACATGTTCATGATCATTAAGAAATAACATATACATCATCTCATAAGAAAAATCATAAATACATCTAATGAACAACATCCACTACACATGTTACAGGGTATGGGAGAATAGATACAAGAACATCCAAATACAAGATACATGTAAAAATATGCACATCATCTAAATAGAAGTCTCCAAGATATGAATAATAATGAGAAAGAGTATAACTGTACCAACGGGCATCCAATATCCACAAATTTGAGGGGGACCCAAATGGTAAGAAGACACTACCTCTTGACTGTGTGGTGACCTAAGTATGTGGGAGAGATAATGTATGGTCCACACACAAATAATCATAAAACAACCCTAGGTAAGGAAATCCTGATAGAAATCTATCTCAAAAGTACCAAGACACAAGTAACATCTAATCCCAGAGGCAAGAAAGACATGAATAAAATCTAATATGCATGTGGGCAAATGTCATCACATGAGTCAACTCTAAGGTTACCTTGGCAGTCTCTCTAGACTTTGTCCCCCTAGTGACTCTATGCAACATCAATATCCTCTCTTAAAAACAAGACACACTAACAAGGCAATGTTGCAACCAAGCATCCTCTCTACTCCCATCCTAGCCTGTACTAGCACTCGAGGCATGGGCAAGGTAAAACTTTGACTCTTGTTAATTCATTTAAACCCATTTAATGAAATATTATCACTTATTAATACAACTTACAATGGGTTACCTAGGCAACCTATTTAGGGCTCCAACCTCCATTGCAAGCCATTTCCCAACATACATAGATAACCTACCCTAAGCTTATTGAAGCATATCTCATAAAATCACAATATTCACCTCAATCCTATACAAGCAACTAGAAAGCACCAATAGATAAATCACAATATTCACCCTAGTCCTATATAAGAAACTGGAAAGCACCTATAGATAAATCACAATATTCACCTTAGTCCTATACAAGCAACTGGAAAACACCAATATATAAATCACAATATTCACCTCACTCCTATACAAACAACTGGAAAGCACCAATAGATAATTTATTGAAAACCTCATAGGTTACACCAAGAAAAAATCACAATATATGAGCTTACGAAAAAAAAGTCAATCTTATCACACAAACATGTGGATATAACACATTGGCTAAGAATAAAATAATTATGACAAAACAACATCACATAAAAGCATCACAAAAATAACCACTTCCCAAGCTTCTGGTAAACATGTCTATCTGATCAATATACTAGGTTTCCCCCAAACCCACCACAAAATAAAACATGACATCTCGACATGCATTTAAAATAAGTGTAGCTATTTAGTCTCTTTTTAAAGAATATATATAATTCCATAAAAATTGATTTGCGTCAAATTCAAGTTTTCATTTCATAATAGTTTCATAGTTGGATAAAGGTTATCAATCATGCAATATTATCATGTTATTAATTTAAATAATATTTGATCATGAATGATTTAATTAATAATATAAATGTACAGTATTAGATTAAATCTTAATATCAATTTCATTTCTAAAATATTAATTTGACTTCTTTTTAAGTCTAATATTAATATTTAGTTTTCCTTTAATTCATAAAGCAACTCGAGATAACTCAAACTTGAAATTATAATTATAATTAAGTTATCTATAATTTCTCTCATAATATTAAATATTCATAACTAGATGTTTATATAGTGAACTCCACTATATCTTCTCTTAAAATATAACGAAATTACAAATATGTATTTATTAATTTCTCTCTTGCATTAATAAATATAAACTCATTTATATGCAACTAAGAGTTTAACTAAACTTAAAGAATCACTAATGCTAACACTCACTTTATAACTAAATGAATAATATTTATTTAATTTTTGAAATAAATAAATAATAATAAATTTTTATTTTATTAAATTTTTTAATTTTTTTTTTCAAAATTAATAAATAATCATTAATTTTTTAAAAATAATAAATAAATTTGAAAACTATATTATATTTTTATAAAATAAATATAAATATACAATTAGTATTTTCACATGCATTTGACCTCTCAAATCATGCAACCATACTATACTTAGTTTTCTATCTTTAGTATATTTGTTTCCACATGCATGCATAAGTTTAGTAATTACAACATGCTTTCGTCTCAATTATCTTTTGCTATTCTAATAGATTTTGCAACCAAGTTATTTTAGATATAAGAAGAATATTTATCTTTATTTAGAAAATTCATGATAATCACATGACAAATTCAATATTCAAACCCTAGTTGTTCAATTTGTTGTTTTCTTCCAATTTTTTATAATTGAATTAGAAAGGGTTTTAAAAGAATACAATCATAATAATTTTCTAATTTTTTCTAGAGTTTCCTCACTCATTTTTTCTTGATTAATAAGTTTTCCTTTTTAAAATCTACAACACAATTCTTCATCCAAAATTAACACAATAAACTGATAAGTATTATGTAGGCACTCAAGAAGACATGAAATAGACAAATCTTTCAATAAAATTTCACAATGGGTTTTCAAATCCTACCTCAAAACCACAACTAAAATTTGAGACAAACTGTGAATGCATGCAAATCTAAACCCTCTGAAACTTTCAACAATTCTTTTGACCCATTTTTAAAATTTTGCTCCCAAAACTGGTTGTGTGTTTAGAAATGAGCAAGAATCTCTTGATAAAGAGTTTAACTCTACCTAGGGTTTCCAATTTTTGAACAAGCAAAGACCTCTCCTTAAAATAAACTTTTATTATTTAATCCTTTCATGCACACTTACAAAACTTTTTAATTAAAAAATTCTTTTATATTTTCTTTTCCTCTACTTTATTAGTTAGTACAAGCACTATTTAAAGCATAGTCTATTACTTAAATTAATAATAATAAGTAAAGCTCATTATTCAAATGAAACTCTAATTTAATTATTATTAATTAAATAATTAAAATAAAATAATATTAAATCTTTAATCTTTTCATATTCTAATTCTAGTTTTATCCAACTTGTTAAATTAGACTTTAAAATTAAGTATTTTAAAACTGAAGCACATATTTAATTAATTAAATATCATCATATTCTCATTTCTTTTAACCAAGTTTCTAAATTTAGACTTCTAAATAAGTCATTTAAATTGAATCATGTATTTAATTAGTTTTTAATTTATTAAATATTCTCATATTCTCATATTTTCTTTTTAATCAAATAATATTTATTAATTTTCAATATTATATGATTAAAACAAATATTATAATTAAATCATTTACAAAATAGATTACATATTCAAATTCACATAAGAGCAACATTACCAAAATTAATCAAAATTGACTAAAACTTAAAAGTAAACATAGACAAAGATAAACTCATGGGTTTTAAAAAGGGTGGAAAGTTAGTTATGAGTCCTTGCACAAAAAGTGTTTAGGCTATGGCTGACATTAAACCTGAGTATTATCTCCCCATTCCTACCATTGAGTTATTGTGATAGGGTACACTCATCCTGAAATTTAGAAAAGTTGATGCCTGGTACATGCAAACCCGTATAGAAGATGAGCATGTACATGTGCATATATATCTAAGCTAAACAAACAATGGTGGGGAGTGGAACATCATGTAAATATTGACTAATAGATAACTATGACTCCCTCCCTTAACCACATTAGACACGTCAGACACAAAAGTAAAACAAACACACACCCCATACACATGCAAGTATGGGGTAAGTACTATAATAAGTCTTGAGTACAAATCATCACATATTCAAACATGGAAAAAACATCACTATGAATATAAAATACTCATCATTGGATATCATCATGAGATAAACCACATTTACTAACTAAGAACCATTAAAGCATCATTAATGTGTTAGTAATCATAATCATCAATCAACATGTGAAATATAATCAACTAAGTAATTCTTTATTGATATACATGTAATCTAAGTCATGAAATAATATCATAATTATAAATCTAATATCCTTGAAACTAACACATTAGGCATAAAAGAGTTTGGTAAATATGATAGAAAAGAAAACTATGAGTAGACACTATATGTGTGGCTTGATGCAACTTGGCACACAATAGTTTTGGTTAGCAATTTGACTATTGTTAGTTATTACATTTATATGCAAGTGGTTAGATAAAAATAATTAAAAAGGATAAACATATGGATCAACTATAAAGAAACAATAGAAATAAAATAAAAGTTAGTGGGGAGCTTCAGTAATTGAAAACATGTGGTAGAAAACTA
Source organism: Cupressus sempervirens (assembly GCA_028749045.1). NCBI lineage: Eukaryota > Viridiplantae > Streptophyta > Pinopsida > Cupressales > Cupressaceae > Cupressus > Cupressus sempervirens. The sequence continues at coordinate 408,607,722 of CM053785.1, forward strand.
GAACATCAAATCCCATCCTAAGATATATTTAGCCTATATGTATAGGCTCTTCCAATGGAAATATTTAGTCAGAAATAATTATATAATCTATAACATCCCCTAGTTTTGGGTTTCGCACCCAAGCCTTGACATATCCTTGTTCCCCATACCCTATGCATTCCCACATCCTTGAAGTTGTGTGTGAAGGTTTTGGGTTTTGCATTGCATGTTGTGATCCATACCCTACATGCTTCCAAAACCTTGTTTTTGTTCAACCCTAAGAAGCCCATATTTAATTAGAAATAGTTGTAGCTTTATGAAATGGGATTTTTGCCACTAGAAGCATGCTTGTTGACAACAAATTAAAAATCTCTTAGCTAGTGGAAATGAAAATTTCATGCCTACGTTTCATTGAACTAGGTGAAAGCATGGTGAAAAAGCAAAATGAAGAAAAGACCCAAGTCCTCTACAAGATTTTAGGGGAAGTATGACTATCATAAGAACTTTTAGAGACATTGGCCTAGTTGGAAATCTGGAAATATTAAGTCCTAGCTATTATATGCTCCCACATCTTTACAAAAACAAACTATTTTGCACTTTATATGAGAAGACAAATCTTGATATACCAATAAATTTAAAAGTCACTTCAATTAAGAAAGAGTCACATGGAAAGCCTTGTCCCATTAAGGCATTAGAAGTTAACATATGAGCCTTTTTTCCTATAGATATAAACTTTATATCTTTATAATTTTCATTGATGACCAAGTGTCATAATTTAGTACTGGTCGAGAAACAACATTTTAAATGTTTGTGAGGAATCATAATTTCCAACTAAGTAAGTTGATTTCTTGGGATATCAAAAATATGTTGAAGATAAGGATTAATAAGTTGGATCATTTAATTTCAAGAGAGGATTAGGTAAATAATCTAAGAGATGAATTCAAGGAGAAGTCACTAGAAAAGCAGAGATAAATAGAATGACGATTAGATACATTGTAACTAATGGATCAAATCATGAACCCTAAGATCTACGGTGTTGATTAAGTGATAAAAGATCATAATTGCCTATTTAAGGAGGTATGTAGGTGAGCTTTTAATGTTCATGGAAGAGAGAGTGTAGAGTGTAGTTCAACTATGCATGTGTGAAGGAGTTCTAGAGAGTTGGAGTTATTATTGATGTTGTTGATTGGAAAATCTAACCAGAAGGCTTACTTGAGTTGAGAAGAAGTGAAGGGTGATTACTTGAATGGTTGCCAAGAAAATTTGAGATTGAGATGACAATGGAGGCCAGATATTGAATTAGTATGAGGAGGTGAACAGAGATATGAACATGCAAAGAGAGTTGTACTTAACAGATCAAACCTGTTGTTACTTTCTAACAATTGTGAATAGTATTTGAAATCCTTTAATCAAGGTTGACATAACAATCTATGTAAATCCTTTAATCGGGTGACATTCTAATGGAATGTTCTAAAGTCCTCTAGCAAGGCCACTCCTAATATGGTGATTAAAATCCTTTAACAAGGTCACATTTAACAATGTGTATTGTAACCTTTAATAGGGTTAGCTCTTAATAGGGCCCACTTCAAAAGGGTGAAAATTGGTGACATGTTGCTTGTGGTTTTTTCCAAATTGGGTTTCCACATAAAATCCTAAAGTCAAACTTGTGTGGATGTTACTATGATGCTTTATTGATTTAAGTTTACATTCTGCAAGTTTGTTATTTTTAGAAGAGTGAACAACCAGTTAATGTTGAAAATAGTTTATAGTAGAGGTCGAGAAATGGAATGATAAGAATCAAGATGTAAAATTGTTTAAGTATTTGTTTTTTCAATTGGTACATTTGTACCTTGGATAACTGCTTTATCCTCCCTCTCACTTACTGTAAATATTCTAATGGGGGGGGGGGTGCATGAATCATTATCCTCATGTCTAGATGTACCAATTCAACTTCTGCTAACTTCAAACAACTTATACAAATTCATAAAACCACTCAGTCCATATATAAATACATCAACAACTTACATATTCATTCATCACTTATCTCTCTGTTCAGTATATGCCAACTAATAGTAAATAAAACAACAATAAATAAAATGCATCATACATATAAAATTCACATATGTTTGACACTAGGATTTGACATGGAAACCCAATTTGGGAAAAACCACCAAGTAACATGCTACCACTTTTCACTCTTATAAAGGGAGCTCGGTTAAGAGCCAACCTTGCTAAAGGTTACAAAACAAATTGTTAGGTGTAACTCTATTAAAGGATTTAATCACCTTATTAGGAATGGATTGGTTAGAGGAATTTGGAACATCCCATTAGAATATCACCTTGATTAAAGGATTTACAAAATGACTATTAGGTCAACCTTGATTGAAGGATTTTTTCTACCATAATGGTTAGAAAGTAACAACTAGGTTTGATAGGTTCATATACAACTCACTTTATGAATTTAGATCTCCATTCAGATCATTTTCTAGTTCATTGACTGTACTTCATTATCATCTCCTTCACTAATCTTCTTGGCAACCCTTCAAGAAATTACACTTCACCAATTTTCTCACATTTCCTCTACTACTCTGTTCTTCATAGGTTCTCCATAAAATTTCCAATCAACAATGAACCAACCATAGAAAATATCTCTTATGCTTCCTTAAATAGGTAGCTTGCTATTTTATTTCTCAAACATCACCATAGATCTTAGGGTTTGATTAGATTCAATGATTCTATCCATCATTTTGTCCTTCTAATATTTTATTGATACTTCTAGAAACTTATCCTTAAATCCTTGCCTTTGATTGTATAAAAAACTCAAATTTTGCATTTAATATGCTAGCTCATAAATGCTTATTATCTATGCATTTTTACTAATCCAAAAATTCAACTATGTCAGCCTCAAACTTGATTCTTTCACAAATTGTATTTTTGTTGACACTCATTCATCACTATATTCTTCTACTCAGTCAACACTATGTAGCTCAGTCTCTATTATTCTGTTTCAATTGGTTTTCATTGGGTTGATCATTCTTTACTATGCTCAGTCATTATACATTTTATTTCTTAATCTTTCTCAACCATAACTATCACTTGACTACTACTTTTTTCTCGACTAACTCTTAATTTCCTTAATCTTTTGTTTCAACTCCTTTGTTGACCTAGTGAAACTGTCACTTGGTTAAGCTTAGTGTTTTACTTAGTTTATTGTCTTCTCTTCAATACATCAACTCAACTATCTTTTTCACTTCATATAATTATTAAATAATACATTACCTTTTCAAAGACTAATTGATCAAGTTCCCATTGCAATTCCAACATACTTTCTCCTCTTTATTCAACAACTTCACCAGTTCATCTCATTATCTCGCTTTTTAAATTCTCTTCATGAATCAACTGATATGACACTCTACATTGTTAGTAAATGTCTTACCAATAAGGTTTGACATTAATGATAACATAACAATTGTTCCAATTGTAGTTTTCAACAACCTCATCCTATAAATAACTAGAATATAATGATGAACTTTTTGAAGATCTCAACAGGAATGTAGTTGACAGAAAAATAAGAAAATAAATAAATTGGACTTAGGCAGAGATTTAAAAGTTGTCAAAGGGGCAAGGAAAATGTTAGGTACAAACTAGCTAGGAAATAATCAAGGAGACATTGTAAAGGAAAAGAAAGAAGGGACTCACAAAGGTAATGTTGGGGTGAAGGGACCAATTTAATTTATTTATCTTTGTTCCCACGAGTTCTGGTCTCAAATTTTTCATTTGTATTATAATGAAAGTGTTAGATCATGGAATTTGAGAATTCTTAATAGTACGAGGACAAAACAATATTTTAAAGTGTTCTCTTCAAGACCAAAGTGGATATGATCCTTATTCAAGAAACTAAGATGGAAAATGAGGGTTTTGATAAAATGACTAGTATTCTTTGGCCAACTATAGAATGGGTTTCAGTAGACTCTTTGGGGGCTTCAGGAGGTCTAGAAGTCATGTGGAATAAGAATAAAATCTCAATTATTCTAATTCACTCTTCTCCTAATTCCATTATATTATCTTGTCATGACATTATAACTAGTTGGTCTTGGAATTTGGTTAACATATATGCTCCTAATAAAAAAGATAAGAGAAAGTGGGTAATAACCAAAATACAAAAAGCATTTTCATAGGATATTTTAACTCACCGGCTCTCTACCCTTTAGAAAAAGTTTGAGGAACTAAGGATTACATTGAAAGTATGATAGATGGTTATTTTTTATGCCAATCAAGACTTATTGTTCTAGATCTTGAAGGATCTAAGTGTAGGAATAGGAAAAGTGGAAAACATGCAAATAAGAGGAATGATCAAACTCTAGTAGAATGCACAAAAAATGATGTAGGAGCATCCTTGGTTGGCTGGCAATACTGCATGTTGGGGTATTCTATCTTTGGAGTTGGAGGACTTGGTTAATGAAGAGGTGGTACTTAGTTGATAGTGAGTTGTTCATGGTTTCCATGTTAATTGAGGGACTCAGTTAATGAAAGCGTTCAATGATTCTTGGGGCACTCAGTGTATATTGTGGCTCAGTTTGCACTGGGACTCAACAGTAGTGTTGCCTAAGTTGGCTCGATCAATGATGAAGCTCAGTTATGCTTGGTGAAATGTTGATGCTCAATGGTGGTTTTTGACACTTAGTTTGGTCTTGGTCTCTATGGTGCCTGAGTTTTTTGTGAGCCAAATTTTGGCATTTAATTTGGGTTATGGGTAGTTTATGAGTATTGCAGCTGACTTGTAGCTTATGCAAATATTTAATGTAAGGGTTTATTTTAATTTGTAATGGGCTGGGCTAACTTGTGGCTTAGTTGGGTATAAGTAGGCATGTTTTGTGGAGTCTTGAGCTATTCATCTAGCTTGGAGAAGATGATGAAGTGTAGGAGCAAATTTTGAGAAGGGCTAGTAGCCAAGGCTTAGAAAATGAGGAGATTAATTGATGGGATTACGAGCACAAGTTGAGATCTCCTTGGGGTTTTTTACCATATTGTGGATCTAGAATAGCTAGGATTAGTCTAGAGTTAGATCTTGAGGGATCTTGTAGAACTATTTTTGTAATTTCTTTTTGTATTTGGCCCTAACACAGAAGGCCTTACAGTCAGGCATATTGCATGTAAACAATTATTTTATGAATAAAGTCTTGTGAATTGGTATCAGATCTTGCATTATTGGTGTATTTTTATATTGTAGGGATCCATATTACCTCATGTAGGGGTACTCTCATATTCTCACTACATCAAATTGTATCAGGGCACAGTTGTTCTTGAGTGTGTAGATTGAGTGTCGAAGATGGTTATGAGGAAGCTATTGAAGACTTTGAAGTTGTTGGATCGAGTGGTGATGAAAAAATTAATTGTGTGGAAAGACCTATGGGAAATAGGACTGGTTAGTTTGCTAGACCTAGATCTCAGTTAAAGTTCAAGCATAAGATGTGGATTTGTAATTTTTTAGGTACTTTGAATCCTGAAGACCTAATTGATTAGATTCATGAATTGGAAGACTAATTTGAGCTTGAGGATATTGAAAATCCACTCAAAGTAAGGTTGGCACAAACTAAGCTGCATGGACATGTTTCTCTTTGGTGGAAAGAACTATAAAGAGATAGAGAGGAGGAAGATGACAAGATGGAGGTTGATGGTAACCAAGTCAAAGGATAAGTTCATTCCTACTAATTATGAACTTGAGTTTCTCAAGAGGTTGCAAAAATTAAAATACAAAGATATGACTATGAAAGTTTAGACCGAGGAGTTCTATAAGTTGACTATTCAATCTAGGCATAGAGAATTGTCAAAGGAGAAGGTAGCTTGGTACATTAATGGTTTAAGATTCAATATCTAAGATGTGGTTGGTATGTCAAATATTGATTTGGTTGAGGAAGCTTATCAGTATGCCCTAAAGGCAGAAGATAAGTTGAAGAGGAAAAGTCAAGGTAATTCCAGAGGGAAGGAGAAGCAAGATAGCTCAGATAAAGCTAAATTGAGTGTTGAAGATGAACCAAAACCCATTGATCAGAAGAGAAGGATAGGTAGAGGTGAGTTTAAGGGTATTTTCTATAGATGTGGTGAAGTAGGACACATATCTTATGAATGTTCTAAGGCTAGTGTTAGAAGAGTTGTTGTGAATGAGGTTAAAGACCATGATAGTCAACTTGAGAAAGGAGAGAGTTTCCTAGCTTAACGAGTACTAATTGGTTAGAGGACATTGGGATCTTTTTAGAGGACTAGTTTGTTCAAGACTTGTTGTAAGTTTGGTGGTAAAGTCTACAATGTGTTTGTAAATCTAGTGGTAGTATAGACAACCTTTTTGTTGAGGAGATGGTTTAGAAACTTGGTTTGAAGAGAGTGAGGCATCCTTATCCTTATAGGATTGGCTGGTTGCATGGTGAACATGCTTTGGAAGTGAGGGAGAAGTGCCTTGTTGATTTCTAGATTGGGTAGTATAAGGATGAACTATTGTTTGATATTATGGACATGAACAATTTTTATTTGTTGCTTGGTAGACCTTGGCAATATGATTGTAGGGTTGTGCATTATTGTGTCAAGAATGTGTTTACAATTATGAAACATGGAAGGAAGCATTCCTAGATTCCTTTATAGAATGAAGAGCTCGGTAGAAGGAACCTGAATATTGGTAGCTAAGTTGAGTTGGCATATTCTTAGAGGGTTTGAGATTAGTGTGGAAAGAAAACTCATGGGACACTGAGGATGGATGTGAAGAATCAGAAGAAGATAAAGGAAAAGGGTGTACAAGTTGAGGACTTAGAGGATATGTATGTGAAGAACAAATTTGAGATTTATGTGTTGAATCCCAGAAGATGTTCTTCCAGCTACTAAGAACATCTTTTTGAACCGGGGTGTATGATGCAAGAGAACCCTTGGTTGGCTGACAATCTTGCATGTTGAGGTATTGTAACTTTGGAGTTGGAGGACTCGATTAGTGAAGAGGTGTTACTCAGTCAATACTAAGTTGTTTATGGTTACTATGTTAACTGGGTGACTCGATTAATGAAGGAATTTGGAAATGCTTGGGGTGCCTAGTGTATATTGTGGCTCAGTTTGAATTGGGACTCGACAGTAGTATTTCTCGAGTTGGCTCAGTCAATGATGGAGCTTAGTTATGCTTGGTAGAATACTGATGATGAGTGGTGGTTTTTGACACTCTATTTGGTCTTGGTCTCTATGGTGCTCGGGTTGTCTGTGAGCTGACTACTTGGCCAAATAATGGTATAAAAAACCTATAGCAATGGACTTCCTATTTAGGATTAGACACCCTAATTAGTTTCTAAATGAATTATCCAGTCTCATTTAATTATCAATGAGGGATGTAAACTTGGAATGGCATTCACAAAGTTTATGCTTTAAAATTTCTCAATCTTAAGACTAAGCTATGGAATTCAAATGATTGAGCTTTAGGAAAAATAAGCTAAAACTAGTTAATGAAATTACTCTAAAAAAGCATGCAATCATGGATAGGTGTTACTCTAACCACCTATGTTGTGGGAACAGTCCACCAATTCTGTTATTAGTGGTTGTAGGAGCAACAATGTTCTACCTTGCTTAGAAATGAACAAGGAAATGAAATACACTCTAACAAAATATTTCACTCACAAAGTGGGCTCACTTGGATGGGTGAATGTGAAATACAATCAAGATAAGAGATATAAACTTAAACTATGCATTCTATTCATTCATGGAGAAAGATTAAACTTGATTGAAAAAATAGTATCACAATAGTTATGCTTTGAAAATCAACTCATTCTACTTCTTCAACTTTTCTAAAAGTTACAACAATCATTATTTGAAGGTAAACTTACAACTAATTCCTAAATCTAAGATCACTCCATTAATGAGGATCAGTTACAAACTCATAAAGTTTTAGAAAAAAAACAACATTAAACATGAATAAATCCTCCAAGAATATAGTAGGTTGTGGAAACTACATCTATGTACTACATGTAATAGAAATTGATTTTCCCCACTTGCAAAAGTCTCGCAATCCATAGTTGGCTTTGACTATTCTAGTGTCACAATTTTGGTCCTTGAATACCCATGGTAAACTCCTGCAAAATAATCAATGCACACACAACCTTCTACATATATATTCTCATTATTAATACTACGAAAAAGCTGTTAAGTTCAAATTAACACTCTTGCAAATCATATGGCTATAGGAGGAAAACTACCCAAAACATAGCATAGATAAGGAAACATTTATCAACATGTATAAGTATTGACTTATACCATTCTTATTCATGAATTCAAGAAAATATAATGTCTTTAAACCATCCATATTTCTACCTCATGTCTTCACACACACACACACACACACACACACACACACACACACACACACACACACACACACACACAAAAAAAAAAAAAAAAAAAACCTTAAAAACATAAGGTCATATGCTTGCAAACTATAAATTCATGTCTTCTTGAAAAATAACTATCTAAAAAGTGGATAAAAAGAACTAAGAAAGATGGCCTTTTTGAGGCCCAACATTCCTGAACTATTGTTGGTCCCAACCAACCATGAAATTCCATATTCTGGTATGAACTCTCCAATCACTAATTGTCCTTTCCCCAAGATCATATTTAACATAATCGAAATACCCATGATTTTCTCTTAGCCTTTTCTATCGCTATGCTTCTATATTCATATCATGACCTTTTGCATTGTCATTTATTGCTAGCAATGGGTGTAGGAGTATAGGAGGTTGAAACCTTAATGGAAGCCAATAATTATGTAGACTCCTTCCCAAATTAATGTACCATGGGACTCTTATAGTGGAAGGAATTAATTATGTGGAGAGTGAGGTTTCCTTGTCTTTAGATCATGCAACATCTGTATCCATCTTTGTCTAGAGGTATTAATTATTGCTATAGTATTATGAGATGAATGTTGTTCCCAATCAATAAAGGCTTTCTCTCTTACTGGGTATACTTTGTTAGCTCTACTTGGGTTTCCTATAATAGAAATCTAGTCTAGAAATGTTTGCTGGGAATGTTGAACTTTAGGCCTCATAAGCAAGGGGGCTATCATCTCATTATCTATGTATGGTGCAGCTTGATGCTCCCTGCTTTTTTATTCTACATCTAGGACATCACTGCTCTTAATTGCACATCTCCTACATAAAGGAGTGACTTTCATTCTGTATCATTTGCCATTGCCAAGTAATGTAGGTATAGTTTACACAACAAATTCTTTAGGGTCATTGGGACAGACTAAAATGCATCATAAAATTCATGAGGAGTTGAAATAGAGGGACTAATTCCTTCTACAAATATTGCTAATTTAAAATTAACAAGTTGTTCCTTAAGGAATAATGCATACACTGGAGAAGGTGATCTACATGCCATAAGCTAAGGAATCAATCTTGTAATTTGTTCAATTCCTCTCTTCAAAACCTCAACTTGGTCTGATTTATGCTTTAGTTGATGACCTTGCTCATTAATGATACATTTCATTTTTTTTTCCATTTTCCATTGTGCCCTTTCCCACAATAATTGTTGATACAAATGATCCGTATAGCTAGGGGTGTAGACAAATCAAGTGGTGGAAAGGGTTCTTGACTGAGAATATCTACCCAATCAGGTGCAAAGTGAGGAGTTTTTACTATGCTTTGTGGTGAAGAATATTCTCCCTTCCATAAAACAAGGGTTGTTATTGGACTTTCTTTCTCACTAGACTTAGTTACTACCATAGCCAATGTTTCTAAGCCATCATGATTAAGTTTTTCTAACTCTTCCTCAATAATCTATTTGCTAAATTCTAGATAGTCTTTAGAAGGGAGGTCTTTTGAATCTTTCTGGAAACTTGTAAGACTCATTAGAATCCTCATCACTATTAATAAGTATATAGTTAACACTAGGGTTAACTTCTATTTGTGGACTCTAGTTATTGAATTCAGTGTTACTGGCTTCATTTTGTTGAAACTCACTCTTTGAAGAGGACTTCTTCACAAACTTAGAGGATTCTAGGTTAACAATTGGAATAGAAGCCTCAACATCTTTGTTACTTCCAAAAAGCCTTGCACTTCTTATAGAGGGTGTGGACGAGCATGGAGGATTCTTTCATTTCCTCCTACTAGTGGTTATTTCTTCCATAGCTATTTTAGGAGGTTTCTCTAAAGTTTCTTCCCCATGTGAATATAAGGTTTCATCAACAATATTATTGTTACTACCAGGTTATTGTTCTAGTTTTCCCTCTTCCAGTTCCTTTGCTTTACCCTTGTCTCCCCTAGTGGTGGATCTAGTCTTTACATGGTGGGGTTTTAGAGACATTAGTAGTCTCTTTATTTTTAATTCTCTTCTTTTTAGAAGTGGAGGCACCAATTTTTTAGATTCTTTTCCAAGATGGTTTAGAACTAGAAGGAGAAGCTTCAGGAACATTTTCTATTCTTGGAATGACTTTACAAAATCTTGTAGTTGTTCATTCTCTATGCCCAACACCCTGGCCTCTAGGGCCGATCAACTTAAGTTCTTCCTCACTCACTTGTAGAACCTCTTCCCATGTTCCAATTGATTATTTTCTTAATTGCCTCTTCACAATTAATTTTATCAAACAATGATGCAAAATAGATTGGTCTTTTCTTGACTAAACTACGGAATTTTGTTCTTTCACAATATTAAATAGGAAGTTGGGAAGATTTACCGGTCTATGTTCATGTTGAAGATGAGCCAAAATTTTGCAATATAGGCCATGCAAATACTTGTAGCACCCTTCACAAGTGAAATATTGGATGACGAATGCAGTTGGTTGAATGAATTCTAAGGGAAAAGATATCTTGGAAGTTCCTTGCTTCTTATCTATGTCCAGTAGAGGGTTATCATGTAAGGTAAACTAAGCCCTAGTTGAACGTAGGTCAAAATCCTTTGCCCACTTTTCACCTTGTGGAAAACTAGTTACTTCAGCCACAATATCCTCTGTAAATTCAATTTTTAAACCTTTAACCACTGCAAATCCATCCTTCAAAGTGCTCAAAAATTGTAGAGAAACTCCTTCATCGAACCCTTTAAGACTTAATTAGTAGTCCAACTACCCTTTCCTTCTAAACATTTCACAACCAGATGCATCACACAACAAAACCCCATGATCCATCAGCTCATGTATATGAAGATCTCCTCCCATTGTTATGAACAATTTTTAAAATATTTTTACAAAAACTTGGTAGAGCACAAAAATGGAAAATCAACAAAATGCCCAGTGTTACGACATAAGATATTGCAGATAGAACAAATGGCGTACCAAATTCTACATGCTTCTTGGAATTAGAATATTTTAGTGCACAAAATATAATGATATACTTTACTTGCATTAAACCTTATAATAGTTCATTTGTGTCAAGGCCTACCACCTTGAACATGTTGCTAACATATCATTAAAAGTTAAACTTTAACTTTTTTAATCTTTAATTTCCTTATAGAAACTATGATGCAATTATGAAAAGACAAATCAACAAGCACATGACAACAATCATCTCATAAAAATGAGAAACTCAATGTTTACATGCAAATTTGAAATTCTTGAAAATAGAATATCCTCCCCCGACTAAGTAAAGGCATGGATCTCACTACGGCAAGAAATGTAAGAGTATAAAATTAAAATGACATGAATTCCTAATAAATAATGAATAAAATAAATACGTACAAAGGTATGTGCCCCAAACCTGGCAAGTGCTACAGGAAGAGTGCTATGAAAAATATCATCGGCATTGATGGAGTGACGGGATGTAATGAAAAGATGGGTGAGAGAGAAGGTGAAGTGAAGTTTACTACGGAGAAATAATTTCACAAAATGTCAAATTTTTATTATGGAGATCTTGAATGGAATCAAGATTTGGTGGAAGTTTGGGTAGGAGATCTAGACTCTTCAGCTGCAAGAATGAATGTGTCTTCGCTATGCTGAAACTGTTGTAGGAAGTCCTCATGACTGTATGGTTTATCGTAGAGTTTAAGTCTATGCCTATTGATAAGTAGCTTGAACCATACATTATCAATGGTTGAAACTTGAACTATGCCATTATCAAATACTGAGACTATCTCATAGGGTCCAAGCCATTTGGTTTGAAATTTTCCTGGCATGTACTAGTATCAGGAATCATACAATAGTGCCCAATCTCCCACATAAAATTTCTTTTCTTAAATGAATTTTTCATGCCATTTCTTTCTCTACTGCTAGATCAATTTAGTATTATGGAGTGCAAATTTCCTATATTCATCTAATCCATTCAATTGCAACAATCAGTCTTTGTGTGCTCTAGTAAGATCAATGTCCAAGTCCTAGGCTATTCTAAGAGTCTCATGCTAAAACTAAATGGGCATAGATGTTGATTTTCCATTTACTAGCTCAAAAGGGGTAAACCCACTTGTGTTTTTCCATGTTGTACGATAAGCCCAAATGGCTTCAAAAAGATGGTTAGCCCAATATTTTTTGTGAACAACAACTATCTTAGTGAGAACGGATTCAATTTCCTGGTTGGTTATCTCGGCCTGGACATTGGCTCGAGGTTGATATGGTGAAGATTTACCATGATGCACCATGTATTTGTTCATCAACTTTTAGATAATATTTGAGGTAAACTATGCTACTTGATCTGTAACTATCTCCCATGGTACTCCAAATCTAGTGAATAAACATTCATAGAGAAATTCAAAAACTTTATGATCCCTAGCATGACTTATTACTTTAGCTTTGACCCACTTTGTGGCATAGTTAGTACATACTAAGATATACAACTTCCCATAAGAAGAGGTTTCAATGGGTCCAAAAAAGTCAATACCCCACTTGTCAAATGGCATGACCACTATCTAAGGTTGCAAGGGTATTTCATTAGATTTTGTTGGATGCCCCATTTGTTGGCATCTATCACAGTACTTGGAATTTTTAGATACAATGTTATGCAAAGTAGGCTAGTTCTTAGATTGTGGTGATTGATCAATGAAGTACTTTACATAATCCATAATTCCTCAGTGGGGTTTCTACTATAGAGGCAACCAAGGAGATGATATGGCCTTAGTTCTTCATAGAAGAATTGGGACACGCTTAGAAGGATAATTATTTGTTTATAGATAGTCAAAGTGTCATTCATCTTGCAAAGAATTTTTCTCTGCATTCAAAGACAAAGCACATATAGCAATGGTACCATTTCATTCGGTCCATTTTGGATGATGGGCAGCTAAAGCTAGACAAGATACATATAGATGACAATCCAATAGATATGTTTACAAAGGTAGTGATAAGGGAGAAGCTGAACTCCTCTTCAGCTTTGGTTGGTCTTCTAGACTGAACAAGAATAAAAGAACAACATAGTTTAGGGTGGTTTGATATAGTGGGAGCCTCATGGAGTAGTAGCATACCTATAAGACCAGTCTCCATGTGGGAGATTGTTTTTTAATATGGATCTTGATCAGTCCCCAAGTTGGAGATTGTTAGATTGTGGTGATTAATTAGGGAAGTACTGTACATACTCCATAATTCTTCAGTGGGGTTCAAGGTTGGGCTGGGCCTTGAGTGGGGTTCTTGGGGCTATTTTATCAACATTTTATGGCTGACATGTTGTAACTAATCTTTAACCCTAAAGTGACAAAGTACTTTTATAAAAGGGCTTAGGGTTAGGGATTTTTTCATAAGGTTTGATGTAAAAATTGCTTCTTGGAGTGGTATTGAGCTGTAAGGGATTAAAGATTGTAATTTAACTTTAATCACTGTATCATAATAATATTGGACTTCTTGTTTGGTGGACATACCCTAGCGATGGGGTGAACCATGTTAAATCTTAGTGTCTTGTGTTCTCTTTTGTGCGATCTATTATTTTCTATTATTGGTTATATCTACATGTAATTGTTATTTTTGTCTGAGGTTGATCCTAACACCTATAGTATCCATTTGTAAGAATTTTCTAGGCTATCCTCTTTGCTACAAAATGGCCTCCACACTACTCATCATGATATGCCCATAACATGTCATAAGTCTCCTCCTCTTAGACACATCTTCGAGTAACCTAGTCTAGACCCATATAGAACATAAATCCTAAGATCAATGAGAAGTTAAAACTCTTTTCAACCAAAAGTCAACGTTGCTTAGGCAAGAAGTGATGCAGTGTTCTTCCTATAGCAAGGTAGTTGGTGATGCCTACATACCATGGATTGAAAGTGTTAATAGAAAATAGGTGATCATTAGGGAAGTTGTCATTGATTATTGTAGGATCATCTAGCACTTGCAATATTGATAAAAAAAATCAGCCACCACATTAGCTGTTCTTGGTTTTTCAATTATCTTCACATCAAATTCCTGCATGAGGAGTAACCAGTGTGCTAATCTACCACTAATGGCATGTTTATTCATCAAGTATTTGATGGTAGAATGATTAATATAAATGAATACTTCATAACTTGTGATGTAGTATCTAATTTTTTTAAGTGCATAGATGACTACTAATAAATCTTTTTTGGTAATAGTATAATTCAACTCAACACCTGGCAAAATTTTACTAATTTAGTAAATAACATGTTCAACAATACCTTCTTTCTATCCTAGGACTATTCCAATGACATAGTCAAATGCATTAGTGTGGATGTGGAATGGAAGCTTCCAACTAGGTCCTCTAGGAGTTGGTGTATTTTGAAAAACATCCTTTAGCTACTGAAATGTTGCTTCACAATCTACTATCCATTCAAATTTGGCCTCCTTTTTTAGTAAGTTGTACAAAGGTGTGACAACTTGGCTGAAATCCCTTATGAATCTTCTATAGTAGATGACATAACCAAGGAAAATCATGACATCTTTCTGCTTGTTCAGTGTGGGGATTGTGTTGATGACTACAATTTTTGTAGGGTCTACTTGGATTCAAAAATATGAAAGGTAATGTCCCAAGACAACTCCTTCTTCCATCATCATGTAACACTTGTCACTGTTATGGAAGAGGTTATATTCATGGCATCTCTTAAGAACCTTCTCCAAGTTAGCTTGTGCCTCCTCAAATGTGGTTCCATAAGTAGTGAAGTCATCCATGTATATTTCAATATAGTCAACAACAATATCAGAGAAGATATCAAGCATTACTCTCTAGAAGGTAGCAGGTGCATTGCATAATCCAAATGGTAAGATTGATTAAGAAAACATTCCCCATGGACAAGTGAATGTTGTATTATCCTGATCTTTTGGTGATATATGGATCTGTTTATATCCACTAAAGCCATCTAGACATAAAAAGTACTTTTTACCAAAAAGATTATCAAGCACTTGGTCAATGAAGGGTAGTGGAAAGTGATCCTTTTTAGTGGCCTTGTTAAGCTCCCTATAGTCTATACAAACTCGCCATTTCCCCCCTTTCTTTGGGACAATTACTAGAGGTGAAACCTATTGGTTGTCAGCAATAGGGTAAATGAAACCTACACTAAGGAGCTTATGCAATTCTATCTTCACTATATCTTTCAAAGTGGGATTAATTCTACTTTGGGCTTGTCTTACTGGCTTTCATTAAGGTCTTATGTAGATTCTATGGATGCAAAGTTTAGGGTCTAACCCCTTCATATCAATGTAGTTCCATGCAAAGGCTTGCTGACTTTCTTGCAAAAGTTTGAGAAGACTAGACATCTAAGGTGTATTGAGATTCTTATTTTAAAAATTAAACTCCTTCTCTAAGGAAATTTCAAATCTTTTGACTTTATCCAACATCAAAATTTCTACAAGTGATGGTGACTTTATTCCATGAGGAAAAAAGGTGTGGAGATAATCAAATGCTACAAGAGACTGAGGTGAGGTCTTCTTAGGCAATATTATTTGTAAGGAACAATTAGGGACATCAAAAGAAGATTCTTTAGAACCATATTGATTGGTAAGGATTGCTACTAGTATATCATCTTCTTCTTGTGGGCCCCAACAAATATTATTGCTGTGGGAGGTAGGGAAGGTAGTGGGTGGGATAAGCTGCCATGACCAACCCAACCTTCAGTGCTTATTGTAGTGCCTATTTCCCACACCAAAAATGGATTTCTTTCAATGATCATGAGTTGTTGCACCGAGTTTGCTTCAAGGGAAGCATCACCTAAATCTAGCCAAACAACTTGGTCTAGTTCTACTTGGGGTTTTGCTTGAGAATACAAGGTTAGCTTCTTGGTATATATCCCATCTGATATGGTCATTTTTCTTGAGTGACATGCAATGCAAACATCAGCTATGGCTAACCAAGGTCATCCTAGGATTAATGAATATCCTCCTAGAGTGGCTTTGGGTGACAAGATTATGAAATCTAAAGGATAATAACATCTTCAACCATGCCATCTAGCTTAACAATGGAATTATTGGCTAATTGTAGTATTATAGGTGTATCTCTGAAACCAATAATATTAAGCCTCAACAAAACTTCCCTAGTCATGACATTAATTGATGCCCCTAGGTCAATCAAGACATTTTGTGTTTGGATGCCATTAATATGAATAGTGACAATTATACTCCCTAGATCAGAGTACTTGGGCATTAAGACTTTGCTTAACATGAGATCGGATAGTTGTCCCAAAACATGGATAGTATCAAGGTCTTTTTTCTTTCTTCCAGACTACTTAATGTAGGTTCTTTTTTCTGGAGTTTTAAAAATAAATTGGGACTTCTTTGAGGGCATCTAAATACAAAAGTTGCATTACCATTTTCTTAAGTTGATTCATCAGATCCCTTGCTATAGGATTTTATTTAGGTGGAGTTGTTTGAGCCAATGTTTGTGGATAATGAGGATTTGTAAATACTGGCGTAGATTGAGGAATAGGTGGAACAATAGTAGGTTGGTTCATAGGTATGTCCTTAGTATCAACAACTTCGATTATTATGGGCCATTTTGGTGTAGGCAAGGTAGTTCTCGATCTGAGATGGGTATCATTTACTTATAGGGAATACGCTTGTTGCTTATTATTAGGATTTGGAGTTGGTTGTGTAGGAAGTTGTGTTGGCTTTTGAGGGTTATTAGTGGCTACAAGAGGTGGAGGCATCATAACTTATTGTTGAGGTGGAGGCATGAGAGCTTGTTGACTAGGTTGGTTATTCCAATTTTGAGGTTGCTACCACCCTTGCCGAGGTTGGCTACTGAGGCCATTATCAATCTTGTTGAGGTTGTTTCCAACCTTGCTAGGGTTGCTTCTAACCTTGCTGGGGTTCTTGCCAATTACTATTCCCACTAAAACTAGTATTATGATAATTTTTCCATTGGCTGTTACTATTATAATTTTGGAGAGGATGAATAGTGACAACTAAAATTTCTATATTAGAGTACTTGGGCATTAAGACTTTTCTTAACATGAGATCAGATAGTTGTCCTAAAATAGGGATAGTGTCAAGGTCTTTTTTCTTTCTTTTAGACTACTTAATGTAGGCTTCTTTTATGGATTTGTTATAAATTAGGACTTCTTTGAGGGTATCTAAATACATAATTTGCACTATCATTTTCTTAAGTTGATTTATCAGATCCCCTACTATAAGATTTTCTTTAAGTGGATCTATTTGAGCCAATCTTTGTGGATAAGGATGATTTGTAAATATTGGTGTAGATTGAGGAATAGGTGGAACAACAATAGGTTGGTTCACATGTATGTCCTTGGTATCATCAACTTCAACTATTATGGGCCATTTTGGTGTAGGCAAGGTAGTTCCTGATCTGAGATGGGTATCATTTACTTGTAGGGAATAATTTTGTTGCTTATTATTAGGATTTGGAGTTGGTTGTGCAGGAAGCTGTGTTAGCTTTTTAGGGTTATTAGTGGCTACAGTGGAGGCATGATAGCTTTTTGTTGAGGTGGAGGCATGAGAGCTTGTTGACTAGGTTGGTTATTCCAATTTTGAGGTCGCTACCACCCTTGCTGAGGTTATTTCCAACCCTGCTGAGATTGTTTCCAACCTTGTTGGGGTTGTTTGTAACCTTGTTGGGGTTGTTGCCAATTACTATTCCCACTAAAACTAGTATTATGATAATTTTTCCATTGACTATTACTATTATAATTTTGGAGAGGATGAATAGTGGCAACTAAACTCCCTAGATTAGAGTACTTGGGCATTAAGACTTTGCTTAACATGACATCAGATAGTTGTCCCAAAACATGGATAGTGTCAAAGTCTTTTTTCTTTCTTCCAGACTACTTAATGTAGGCTTCTTTTATGGATTTGTTATAAATTGAGACTTCTTTAAGGGCATCTAAATACCGTATTTGCACTATCATTTTCTTAAGTTGATTCATCAGATCCCTAGCTATAGGATTTTCTTTAGGTGGAGTTGTTTGAGCCAATCTTTGTAGATAAGGAGGATTTGTAAATAGTAGTGCAGATTGAGGAATAGGTGGAACAACAATAGGTTGGTTCACAGGTATGTCCTCAGTATCGACAACTTCAATTATTATGGGCCATTTTGGTGCAGGCAAGGTAGTTCTTGATTTGAGATGGGTACCATTTACTTGCAGGGAATAAGCTTGTTGCTTATTATTAGGATTTGGAGTTGGTTGTTTAGGAAGCTATGTTGTCTTTTGAGGGTTATTAGTGGCTATAGGAGGTGGAGGCATGATAGCTTGTTGTTGAGGTGGAGGCATGAGAGCTTGTTGACTAGGTTGGTTATTCCAATTTTGAGGTTACTGACACCCTTGCTGAGGTTGGCTATTGAGGCTGTTTCCAACCCTACTAGGGTTGTTTCCAACCTTGCTGGAGTTTTTGCTAACCTTTCTAGGGTTGTTGCCAATTACTATTCCCACTAAAACCAATATTATGATAAATTTTCCATTGACTGATACTATTATAATTTTGGAGAGGATCTTGTGGTATACCTTATCTTTGAGCCCATGAATTTCATTAAGCAATGTAGAGAACCTCTTCATTTTCATTGATGGCTTTAAACTCACTAGGCATTGGTTGTGACTCTAGGCTTGCAATAGACTTGCATCTATAGTTCCTTTTCTTCTCTTTGCAATGAGAGAAAACTATAACCAACTTAAAATTTGCATCCTCCTTCTTTCTTCTTACTTGCATACTATCCAACTGACTAGCAACATCATTAATAATGTCTTTCTTGAAGTCAGATAGAAGATTATATAGATCCATCTTTGGTACTCCTAAACCACCATTAGTCTTATGTGGTAGGTCTCTAAGCCCCCTACCTTTCTTCACAATAGCCCTTGAATAATTTACACATATATTCTTTATGTCAGCCTAGTTTTTCTAAGTAATGTCTCCTCCTGCCATAAGGTCTAGGGCCTCAATACTTCCATTAGTCACACCTTTCAGAAAAAGATGTTTTTGTGATTCCTCATTCAACTGGTGCTGTGTATTATGCTGCAAGTTGAACATGAACCTTGAGACATAATGATCCAAGGTTTCATCCTTCTTTTGGGGAATTCTAAAAATGTCATCCCCTTTCATGTCTCTTCCCCTGCAATATTCCTTATATTTTGAAAGGAACATATTGCTCATTGTAGGCCAATCTGCTACAACATTAGCACCCAACCCCATGAACCATCTCAGAGTAACTTTCTTTACAGTGGATGGGAACAACTTAAACTTGTGAGCATCAATTGTATAGTCATAACTCCTACAAAGGATGTTAAACTCAAAGAGGAATTTCTTAGGGCTTCTATGATGAGCCATAGAATTTAGGTAATGCAGTGAGAGGTATGTTCTTCAAATTTTGGTTACCTCACTGAGTAGGAATAGGGAAAGGAAATGTGGGCTGAGGTTGAGCCAATCTTGGAGGAGGTCTTGGTCATGGTGGTTGATAGATAGCAAGGGCAAGTGGGTTATCTTTGTATTCAGGTTCAACAAAAAGGTAATGCAATGATTCTTTAGAGGATGAGGGTATTTTCTCTTAAGCATCAATAAATAGATCTTCAAAGGGTTCTTCTTCTTCATTATCACTATGAGGTTCTTCAGGGTCAGGATTAAAAATATCTAATGGTTCTTCCTGATTATTATGAGGAAGAAATCTCCCAAGGAGGTCTCTCCTTCTACACATAAACTGCTTACTTAAGATTAATATCTGGAAATACAACTACTAACATAAGTTTAAATTAAAACCATCCTCGACAAAAACACCAAAAATGCTTGGCCAAATAATGGTATAAAAAAACTACAACAATGGACTACCTATATAGGATTGGACACCCTAATTGGTTTCTAAATGAATTATTTAGTCTCATTTAATTATCGACTAGGGACATAAACTTGGAATGACATTAAAAAAATATATTCTTTAAACTTTCTCAATCTTAAGACTAACCAATGGAATTCAAATGCTTGAGCTTTAGGAAAACAAAACTAAAACTAGTAAATGAAATTACTCTAACAAAGCATGTATTCATGGATAGGAGTTACTCTAATCACCTATGTTGCAAGAACAATCCACCAATTCTATTATTAGTGGTTGCAAGAGCAATAGAGTTCTATCTTGCTTAGAAATGAACAAGGAAATGAAATCTACTCTAACAAAATAATTCACTCACCAATTGATCCCCTTTAGATTAAATAAGTGAACAGGAAATACAATCAAGATAGAGATATAAACTTGAACTGTGCATTCTATTCAATCATGGAGATAGATTAACTTGATTGAAAAATAGTATCATAATAGTTCTGCTATGAAAATCAACTCATTCTACTTCTTTGACTTTTCTAATAGTTATAATAGTTATTATTTGAAGGGAAACTTACAACTACTTCCTAAATCTAAGATTACTCCATTAATGAGGATCAGTTCCAAACTCATAAAGTTTTAGAACATAAACAACATTAAACATGAATAAATCCTCTAGGAATATAGAAAGTTGTGGAAGCTACATCTGTGCACTACATGTAATAGAAATTGATTTTCCCTACTTGCAAAAGTCTTGATATCCATGATTGTCTTTGACTATTCTAGAGCCACAATGTTGGTCCTTGAATACCCACAGTAAACTCCTGCAAAATAATCAATGCACACACAACCTTCCACATATATATTCTCATCATCAATAATAGGAAAAAGGTGTAAAGTTCCAATCAACACTCTTGCAAATCCAATGGCTATAGGAGGAAAACTACCTAAAACATAGCATAGATAGGGAAACATTCATCAACATGTATAACTACTGCATTATACCATTCTTGTTCATAAATTCAAGAAAATATAATGTCTTTAAACCATCCATATTTCTACTTCATGTCTACACACACACACACACAAAACACCATAAGTTCATATGCTTGAAAACCATAAATTCATGTCTGCATGTAAAATAACTATCTAAAAAGAACTAAGAAAAATGGCCTTTTGGAGGCCCATCATCAACTTTTGGTATTTAATTTGGGTTGTGGGTAGTTTATGAGTGTTGCAATTAACTTGTGGCTTATGCAAATATTTAATGTAAGGGGCTAATTGATTTGTGTCATAGTTGGGTATAAGTAGGGATGCTTTGTGGAGTCTTGAGTTAGGAAGATTATTCATCTAGCTTGGAGAAGAGGATGAAGTGTAGGAGCAAATTTTGAGAAGGGTTAGTCGCTAAGGCTTGGCAAACTAGGAGATTTCTTGATGGACTTGCGAGCATAAGTTGAGATTTCCTTGGGGCTTTTTACCAGAGTGTGGATCTCAACTAGCTAGGATTAGTGTGGAGGTGGATCTTGAAGGATCTTGCATAACTATTTTTGTAATTTTTTTTTGTATTTGGTCCTAACCCAAAAGGCCTTATTGTCAAGCCTATTGCATGTAAATAGTTATTTTATAAATAAAGTCTTGTGAATTGGTATCAAATCTTGCATTGTTGTTGTGTTTTTTCCCTATGGTTATTTGTAGGGATCTAAATTACCTCATGTAGGGGCACCCTCAGATTCTTGTTGGATCAAAAAATCGCAATCCTAAAACAAAAGAAATTAAGACAAAGTAAGCAAACTAAAAAACTCCCTCGATTTGACAATTTCTTGCTTCTCCAAAAGAGTGCATGCCACTCCCATATTGACACAATGAAAGCAAGATGATGATAATATGATGATGAGAATAATTGAAAGAAGATGTTTAACCAAAGATGAGAGAAATGATCATTATTTGTATAATTTACAAGAGAAATTGCAAATTAGCAATTTAGTGTACAAAAATGTATATATGTCACTAAATATGGAAATTTACGAATTGAAAGAGGAAATTTTTCATAAAGTATGAAAAAAGGATGCACAATTAGAAATTGAAGAGTTAAAAAAAGGAAATTTGTCATAAACTATGACAAATATGACAAAAGGAAAAAGAGGAAAATTGTCATGAACTATGATAATTATGACAAAAGGAAAAAGGAAATTGTCTTTAACTATGACAAATTATGACAAAAGAGAAAAATAAATTTGTTATAATCTATGACAATTTATGACAAAAGAAAAAAAAAATTGTCATAAACTACAATAATTTATGAGAAAATAAAAAGGGGAAGTGGAGAATTAAAAAGAGGAAATGGTGGCTAGAAAAGAGGAAGTGAAACACAAACTAAGGGAACAAATCCCATTTAGAAAAATGAGTGAATTTTTGAATTTGTTTATTCCCACAAAATGGAAATTAGGATTTAGGAACGATAAAAATTCCATAAATCAATAATTAAGCAATGAATTAATGTTAAATTAATTAAGTGTAAAAGTATGGAAAAATGAATAAATAAATAATATTTATTCATCAAAACTGGGGACTTAGGAATAGGGGATAAATTAATTGTTATTTACCCTTAAAATGATGAGTTCATTGATTGTCAATGATGAAAAATGACATGATTGGACTTTGATGAGAATGTTAAATAGATTATAAAAATAATGTAAATTAGGGAAAAAAATTAGTAGTTTATGACATAGAAGAATGCCATAATATTGCAATATAGAAGACATATTAAAAAGGGAGGCATGTGATGAACCAATTTTTAGTGTCCACACTAAGTTTACATGGACCAACATGATATGGGGTTGTAGACTTATCCAAGTGAGACTTGATAGATTCACTCTATCAACTAACTGGAATAATCTAGATGACTTTCTTCTTACAACCAAAACCATAACAAGATTTGATCATAATGTTATTACATTGGAATGGAACACTAACAAAAGGCTAGCTTTAATCCTTAGATTCAAAAATATGTGGCTATCTCACCAAGGCATAAGGGATCTCATCCATGGGTGGTGGACCATCCCAGTTTTGATCTCTCCTATGATTAATCTATGTACAAAATTAAGAGAGATCAAAATTAAAGTTATATGATGGAATAGAAACTCTTTTGGTAATATATATGAAAGGAAAAAAGACTAATTGGGGAAAATGGAGAGAGTTAAAAACTATATGGAAATAGATAATGAAGAATAAGAGCCAGTAAAATTAGAAAGGAACCTAGGAGAATAATGGTTGAAGCTCTCAAAATAAGAAGAGGTATTCTAGAAGAAAAAATCTAGAGTCTAATGGCTTACTGAGAGTGACAAAAACCCTAGGTTTTCCCACCATGCTACGCTGAAGCATCAGTGCATAAACATAATTAGATCTTTAAACAAGGTGGATGATACAATGGTGATAAAGGAATATGACTTCAATACTAAGGCTGTCATCTACTTTATGAATAGGGGAAACCTCAATAATCTTAAGGACTCAAGAGATCTTCTTAGTTGCATTCCTTAGCTAGTCTCTTAGGAGGATAACCATGATCTCATGAACAAAGTTAGTAAAGAAGAAGTGAGAAGGGTGATTTTTTTCTCTCAGGCCTTAAAGTCTCCTAGTCTTGATGGTTTACCCCCTACTTTCTTCCAAGAGTACTGAAAGATAGTGGGTGAGGAGGTCTTCAAAGATGTTTGTCATGTCTTTAGAACACAAAATCTAGCCAAAGACTTTAATATTAATTATATTGATTTGATTCCCAAGAAGGACAACCCTACTTCCCTGGATCATTATAAAACATAATCTTGTGCAACACATTTTATAAAATCATCTCTAAGGTCATGGTTTATAGATTAAAACCTATATTCGATAAGTTTGTCTCTAAAGAATAGAAAAGTTTTTTATCTGGAAGGAATATCATAGATGTTGTTATAAATAGTCATGAATTAATTCATTCCATGGATTCTAAAGGAAAACCTACTATGGCTCTTAAACTTGACATCTTTGTAAAAGCATATGATAGATTTAGCTAGACTTTATTGAAAGAAGCTCTAAAGAAGTTTGGGTTTAAAGGGAAATTCCTAAACATGATTATGAGCTATGTCAAAACTATTAAGTATGTTGTTTTGGCCAATGCAGCCCTACTAGTTTCATTTTTGTGGGAGTTAGTATTAGATAAGGAGAGCCCTTGTACTCTTATCTTTTTATCCTAGCAGTGGAAGTTCTAGGAAGAAATCTATGCAGAATTAAATCAAATTCTTAAAAGTTTTAGAGTTGTTCCTAGACTCCCTCCCTTGATGCATCAAAAATTTGTTGACAACAAGGTTCTATTTGGAGAAGAACGTATTTGTGAAGCTAAAAGATGGAAATCCCTCCTAAATGATTATGTTAGGGTCATAGGACAAAATAGTAACCTTCAAAAATGTAAATTATTCTTTTTAATACTAGGAGAGACATACAAGTTTAGATGTCCTCCATTCTTAACTGTGAGATTTATTATATCCCTAAAATTTATGTGGGACTTCCTTTCTCTCCTAATATGCCTCCTACATATTTCTGGAATAGCTTAGTTGAAAGATTGGAGGAGGGTAAATGCACAAAGTTGGGTCTCAATTCCACAAAAGTCAATTCCACAGAATGAGACCTCTTTAGAAACGGGTACCCAATTTTAAAAATTGGGCACTTGTATTCGGCTCGAGTACCTAATCCTAAAATTTAAAAATGGGCACCCATTTAAAAAAAAAATTAGGTACTTGTTTTTGAAATTTTTTTTTTTTGAATTTTTCAAAAGCTGGAACCCATTTCTAGAAATTTCAAATTTCTTAGTTTTTGGGGGGATTTTAAATATCGCTTGTAATTTTTCAAAACGGGTACCTATTTTTTGAATTTCAAATAACAGGTGCCCATTTCTGACAACATGGGGTGGGATTTTTTTTCCTACCTTGGATTTTGGTTCAGGATAGGCTTGGCGAGACCAAGCCTATGCCTTGAGCTCTTAAGATTTGGCTAAGGCATTGAACTGAAAAATTCATACCTTGCCATAATTTTTAGAGGGTCTTCTTGATCATTTTTTTTTACGAAACAAAAACCCATTAGAGCTCTCACTATCCTAATTTCAAAAATATAAATTTATAGAGTTATGATTTTATTTACTATTTTTGTATTATTTTTTAATCAAAAGTGCTATCTAAATGTAAAATAGTGATGTTCACTAAAACTTTAATAAATTTTTATTTTATGATTTTTCTTAAATTAATTTATATGTCATCAATGTACATTCAGTTCTTTTGAAGTTCAAAAAAAGAATTTTTGAAAAAAGGTGAAATTTTTATCAAATTATGGTGTCTGTACATAAGAGGTTTTAAAATTTACCTTTATAGCCAATTAAAAATTAATAATAAAAAATTATTCAATAAAAAATTAAGGAAAAATATTATCATCAATCTTTGGTGTGTTAGGTAATTTTCTCTTTAAATTTAATTCTTTTTAGTTAAAAATGGTGATCAAAGTAAAAAATGCGAAAAAGTAGGCTCGACAATTATTAAACAAGAAAAGGAATATGCGAACATCTCATCAAAAAAACCAATGAGTAAGATTTTTGAAAGATTTAACCCTAAACCATGTCGTAGTTATCAATATAGACTCCCTCTTCTACTGGTGAGCAACAGATTTGATGCATTAGCTAAGGAAAAGAAAGCTGAAAAAATACAGAATAATTTTAAGGCTATAATCATAGCACACAAAGCCAAACAAAAGGAATTATCTAGAGAAGCAAAAATCATGCAAATACCTAGCAAGGAAGGAGAGGAATGGAAATAGGTCATAAAAAATAAGAATATTAGAAATACAAAATTCAATCCCCAAACAAAACCTTGGGAAAGATCAGGAGCAACAAAATTAACCAACAAACAAAGGATATTCTTTAGCAAAACCCAATATGCAAAAAATTGAGAGTATATAGACAATGACCTAGAAAGGGTAGGACAACCTATAAAAGCTAGGGCTAATAAGATTATGTAGCCTTAGACATAATCTCAGAAGTAAACCAGGTACCACTAGGCCATAACCAATGGTATATGAAGCTCAAAAAGGATATCAGGGCTTCTCCAAAAAAGGTGTAATACCAACAAAGATATAGTCCAAAAACTTGGATATTTGGCTCCAATCCCTACACTAAACCCCCCTTCATCTCAAGAGATAACAATATTTTGATTATATCAAATACCAAAAAACCCTCTTTAACACTCCAGTCAAAATTCGCTCGATCATCAAAACCCATTTTTCAATTTGACAAATTCTCAAAACAAAAACTAGATATGGCAACTACAAATTAGGGCAATCAAAAGGAAGAAACTGAAGCACCCATAATAATCTTTAGCAATGAGGTAAGCGAGAAGCTCTGGTTTGACAATGGAAAAAAGGGGATTCATGCCATCTAGAATAGACCACAATTGACCTGATTGGATATGCTTGAAAGGCTTAAAACCCTCTTCAACAAACAGGTAAGTATGACCTTTCTCTCTAATGATTTAACTTACTTAGAAAGAAAGGAAGATAAATATAAAAAATATTTATTAGAAAATCCTCTTTTCTTTTTTAAAGGAAATAGTTTAAATTTCTTAAAATGGTTTCCAAATTATAATGAGTAATCAACAACTTCCCTAAATTTACCAATGTGGATTACATTAGATAATATTCCTATGAAGCTCATTGACATAAAATTATTTATTCAAATTGGTGAAGCTCTAGGAGGACTTTTGGGTTATGAACCTCATAATGATAAAACTAACACAATAAAGCTCCTAATTTTTCTCAAACCAAATTTGTACTATGAGAGGGTAGTCATAGTTATATTATTCATTCTAAAAAGGAATAATTAACAATATAATGCTTATTAAAGATAGACAGATAGTAGCAATTAATACTTCTAACTTTTAAGAAGTTAATGTGGATACTGAATTGGGGAAACAATATCTAGAAATAAGTACTATAGCACAAAAACCATCCTATAGATGGTTTGAAGAAGTTCCAGAGGAAGAAACTACAAAAGCCTTGAATTCTTCTATCATTAAGGAAATACCAAATGAAGGTGAAGTAACTAAATTGGCAATTCAACAATATTACCTTGAAAATATAAGGAAATGGTAAGAAATCAAACATATAGTAGATCTCAACCAAGTGACACAGACAAGATATAATGAAGGTATAGAATTCTTAAAATGCCTAGATCAACAAATCTCACTCTTAAAGGAAAGCGATATGGAAATAATTGAACAGATGTTAGAAATTATAAAGAATACATCAAGCATTCAATCTCTTAATGAATAAATTACACTGAGAATCAATGATACTATTGACCAAATAATATTAGCTCAGTAGAAAACTCAAGAAAAGAGTAAAGTGGACACAACTAGGAAAGATAGCCATCAGATACAAAATCATAAAAAGCAAAAGAATCAGAAGAAACCCAACTAGCTACCTCATGCAAATAGGATCAGAAAGCTAATATAGCAATTACTCAGAATACGATTAAGGAATTAGTAACCAATATTGAAGAAATTGAGAATGCAAGACTTTTTTTAGCAGTAGTCCTAGAAAATAATGTAAAGGGGTCACTAAGAGACAATATAAATAGAGAACAAGCAATGACAGAGGATAATAAGGATAAGGTAACCCCAATAAAAGAAGGACAAAAACTCACAAAATTTTGGCAAACACTAGAGAAGAGGACAATAAAGAACATAATTACAGAGTACAACAATAATATTCTAGAGGAAAAGTAGCTAATGAGGGTAGCAAGAGAAATATTTCCATAGGAAGATGAGATCTCAGAAGAAGTTGAAGATAAGATGGAATACTTAGACCAACTGATAGAAGGAATTAATCAAGCATTCTATGAGGAAATAAATGAGGAATGAATGGAAGAACACAAACCAATTTTGGTTAAAAAAATCCTAGAACTGGGGGGTGAGAACTACACCTTTGAAGACCTCAGAAGAGATGTTGAAGCTTTCAATCTAGAATCAAACACTAGAGGAATAGAACAATCAAAGCCAACTCTTAATAGCCCAAATGTTACAAAGATCCATAAGAAGAGAGGAAGAAAATCACACAAGGAACTTCGAAACAAGAGTGCAACAATAGAAGGACAAACAAAGCTTACTGACATTTTTGACACTAGGAAGGGGAAGAGCCTTCCCAAAGTGGTATGAAGATTATATCCTAGAATGTTAGAGGCCTTAATGCCTTTAGCAAGCAACAATTTAAAAAAAATTCTATTAATAAATATAAACCCATTTTTTCATTAATCCAAGAAACCAAATTAAGTAACTTAGAATTAGAAAGTTTAGAGAAAAATTGGGTTGTAGGAAAGTAATTGAAGTCCCTTTAGAAGGAGTCTTTGCAGGGCTAGCTATCATTTGGAACCCTAAATCTTACCAAGTTAATACCTTAAGGAATGTAAATAATTGGTTAAGTATTAAAGTAGTTGATTAGAATAGTTATTTAACCTTCTAAACTTATTAGCATCTATGGCCCTACAACTAATTCTGGAAAAAAATTGGTATGGGCTGACATTAGTCAGCATATTCAGCAAGATAGTACCTTCACCTTTCTAGGAGGGGACTTCAATGCTATTACATCCTTAAAAGAGAATTTAGGAGGGTTGGGTAAACTACAATAGGTAGCATATGACTTCAATCAATGGATACAAACTAATTTGCATTAATTACAGTCCCATCTAAAGATAATGCATTCACACGAAACAATAGAAGACAAAGATGCAACCAAGTAGTAGAGAAACTTGATAGATTCTTCTATAATGGCCATCTTCCAACAAATATCTCCAAAATCACATTGGAAACCATCTCTTATTCGGGCTTAGATCACTTCACTGTTTGCCTAATAGTGGAAAATGAAATTACACCTAAAACGAACCCTTTTAGAGTGGAAAAAAGGTGGTTCAAAGATGAAAACCTTTTGAACCTATTAGAATTCTAGTGGAACAATACTAAAGTATAGGGATCGAGGATGTTTAGAGTAGTCCAAAAACTTAAAATGATCAAAATTAACTTAATACAATGGAACAAACATCATTTCGGAAACATCTTTGAGCTAAAATGAGATACTAAAGAAGCTTTAAAAAACATCAACCTAGAAAAAATGAACAACAACATGAATGAAAAAATATATACCCAGGAAAAAGACTTAAGACTAAAAATGGAAGATATTTTGGCAAAAGAAGAAATATACTAAAGAAAAAAATCAAGGGAAGTTTGGCTTAGAGAAGGGGATAAGAATACCAATTTTTTCCATAACTGCACCAAGGTCAAAAGATCAATAAATAGTATAACCAGAATCCATTCAAAAGAAGACCATATCTTAGAAAATAAAGAGAAAATATCCAAAGAGGCCCTGAATTATTTTCAAAATATTTTAAATGAAGAGTCATCTTATAAAGACAAATCAATTTTTTTGAAAACCATTCCCAAGATGATTAGTGATAAGGAAAACTAGTTTCTAATGAATAAACTCTCTAAAGATGAAGTAACTAAAGTCCTATTTAATATGAATCTAGAAAAAAGCCCTAGGACCAAATGGCTTGCCAACTTTCTTTTTTAAAAAATGTTGGCATTTCATGGGGGGAGATTATAGAGGCTTTGGAAAGTATGAGGAATTTTGGAAGAATACTCAAAGAAATCAACCATACCCTCCTTGCACTCATTCTAAGATTAGATCATTGTAAGGAATTTAGTGACTTTAGACCTATTGCCCTATGTAATACCATCTACAAACTCTTAACCAAAACTTTAGCATCAAGACTTAAAAAATTCCTCCCTATGCTCATAAGTGAGGAACAATTTGGATTTTTTCAAGGAAGATCGATTTATGATGATATGATCATTGCCCAAGAAACAATTCATTCACTAAAAATTAAGTAAAAAACCAGGAATGCTTATCAAACTAGACATAAGTAAGGCTTATGATAAACTTAACTAGAGATTTTTATGCAAATGCCTATAGGCCTTTGGGTTCACAAAAGCTTGGATTAACTTAATTTTTGAATGTATTTCTGCACCAAAATTCTTGATTCTCATTAATGGCACCCTGGAAGGCTTCTTCTCCCCATCTAAAGGTATTAGACAAGGAGATCCTATATCACCCTTTCTTTTCATTTTACTCTTTGAAGAACTTGGTAGGTCCCTTAAACAAAAGAAGATGTAATTGTCCCTAAATGGACTCAAGATTGCCAATAGCAGTAAATGGAAATCCATCAACAATTTGTTGACGATACCTTTCTCTATGGTGAAGCAAGTGAAAAAGAAGCTGACATAATTAATTCTACACTAATAGAATATACAAAGGTATCTAGACAAGAAATCAATAGAGCTAAATTTGATGTTTTCTTTTTTAATACAGAGGTAGTAACTCAAAAGAGGATTACCTCCATCTTTAATATATCAATGGGCTCCCTTCCCTGCAAATATCTAGGTTTCCAATTAAATGATTCATCTAATCAAGCTAAATTATGGGAGCCCCTATTAGGAAAAATTAAAAAAAAGATTCAATCATGGAAAGGAAAATGGCTCTCTCTAGTAGGAAGAACTACTGTACTAAAATTAGTTCTGTCTAGCATACCTGTCTATCAATTGTCACTTCAAAATCCCCCTACCTATATAGAAAATTTACTAAACAAATCCCTGAAGGATTTATTTTGGCAAGGAGCTGATAGTAAAAAGAAATTCAACTTAATGGATTGGAACAAAATTTGCCAAGATAAAGAGGAAGGTAGCTTTGGTATCCAAAATATTAAACTTCAAGCTCTTGCTTTAGGAGCAAAGCTAATTTGGAGAATGATTCGTAATCCTGAACTTTCTTGGGTTAGGTCTCTCTCAAACAAATATTTGAATTCCTCTGATCCCCTAAGCATCCTTAGAACTAAATCTCCCCTCAAGGCTCTACAGTCTAGAATTTTATGTTGAAATGTCGTCATATTATTTTCAAAAAAGTAACATGGCAAGTAGCAAATGGTAAGGAGCTTAGATTCTAGACAGACTCTTGGGAAGGATTGCCACCCCTATGCAAAATTGAAGATTAACTTAGGAAAGGACTATTCTTTCACAAGCAATTGGAACCTCCTTATTAGAGTATTGGGAAGTAGATTTATCCACAACCAAAGGAAGGCAATGGAAAAACCTGGACATATATGACATTCCAGAAGAAGAACTCTCCATATTAAAAGCATCCTTATCAATGAGGTCCTTTAACCTTTCATCAACTAAGCATAATCTTGCATGGAATGAATATCATACAGGAGAATATAAGGCTAAAGATGGATATAAGTACTTATCTAATCATAAATCAAACATCTTGAAACTTTTACCAACTAATCTATGTTGGAATTTGTTATGTCTCCCTAAAGCAGGAACCTTTTCATGGCTAGCAATACAAAATAGAATTCTCATTGCTAATGAATTCAAAAGGATGGGTTATGCAGGACCATCTAGATGTCCACTATGTAGGATGGCCGAAGAGGACCCTGACCATCTCCTCTTACATTGCAATTTCTCCCATACCATATGGACATGGTTTTATAAAAAAATGAACTTATCTATGGTTTCACATGATACCATTTTAAAACACTTATTATCATGGCCTAAATACAACTACAACAATATTTTCAAAGGACTATGGATAATCTCACCTTCAATCATAATTTGGGAAATATGGAAAGAGAGAAATAGATGCATCTTTAAGAATCAGGAGACATCGATTGATACAGTTATCTCTAGAATGGAAACTTCAATAATTGAAACTTTGAATAGAAAATTAAATCAAACCAATGAAAATATGACATCATGGGATGGATCTATGAGAAATAGGTGGATAGGCCTTAAGATCCCTCCCTTTAATGACAAAGGTGGGGATTCTAGTCAAAGTTTAAGGAAAAGTTGTGTCTAGACCCCCCTAGAGGATGGATGGGTAAAACTTAATTTTGATGGGGCCTCTAGAGGAAATCGTGGCCTTGTAGGAATTGGATGCCACATTAGGAATATTTTAGGAAGAAAATTAATAGAAAGATCATAGAAAATTGAACCAACCACAAACAATGTTGTAGAATTTAAAGCCTTAATAGAAGGCTTATGGCTTTGTTCCCAACTCAATTTCAAAAATGTTTCCATTGAAGGAGACTCCATGATTGTTATCAATGCCCTGCATTATAAATATACCCCTAATTGGAAGTTCAACAACTTTTTCTTAACTAGGGCTTGGAACTTATTTTGAAACTAGAAAGAGTCACGATTAACCACATATATAGGGAAGGAAATACCTTAGAGGATGATCTTGCCAATAACGGAATTGATGGTTTTGAGACCTTGCATTACTCTAACATTCAGGGATTTCCTAGTTAAAAATTGTTGAACTAACCCATGATTAATTAAAAGTATTAGATGCCACATCAAGGAATGATAGACTAAAACTATACTTATAAAAGAATTAATACAAATCAAAATAGTTTAATGTATAGACCCGTGTTTAAAGCATAGTTTTTAGATAAGATATTGTTGCATCATTAATAATTATTATTAGTAGCTTATCCTAAACTAAGTTCTCATTTTAACTCCCTCTCAATCTCCATGAATTTATCATTAATATCAACTTTAACCTTTAAGCATCATTTATAATCATCAACCAACATGTGATTTGGCTTTAATCATAACCTTACACCCCTTACAACACCATCTTCTATTTAGGCACAACTTTTGTAATTTTTAATAACTCTTTTTACAGTGATCTCTTGATAGCTACTCTATCAATATGGAATCTTCAATAGCCCTCTTTCGTGTAGTAGAGTTAAGGACAATGATGTTTAGGGGGTTTGTGAAGCAAGAGAGATGGAATATGATTTTAAAGCCAATAGATGATGTTACTAGATTTTCCATTACTTGGGTTTTGGGGGAAAATGAGTTTAATTACGATTGCACTTGGTGTACTAATAGCTCTATTTTAGTGCCTACCCTCGTTCACATATTTTTTGGACATTGTTGTTGTTATTATCAGACTATGATAGACTAGTTTTATGTTGATGGATTAGTGGTATTGTTTTGAGACTATCAAACATTGTGTTATGAATTTAGTGGTTACATGATGAGATCATTTAGAGTTT